>OY998254.1:53756298-54356298 GCA_963922045.1 Persicaria maculosa
GTTTGATCATGAACTCGTTTCGTTTCAGACAAATATATTCCGGTATGTTTAGACTTTATAGGCTCTGATGAATGCTTCTCATTTATAAATGATTCTGTTAATGAAAGTTTTATATGCACAATGAGAAGACGCTCTTCAGAGTATGTTAAAAGGAACTCTTTGACTCCTTGCATCAGTTAAGTTTCAAGAAAAAAGATGCAGATCAGTGCATACATCATATATTTGAATGGCCTTTGTGGTTAGGTTTCCATATATTTGAACTCTTTGACTGCAGAAAGGACTTTACTTTTCCTCTAGCTAGGCAATGTCTTTAATGTTCCTGTGGTATTTCAGAGGATCTTATGTTATTTATATACACACAAGGAGATGTGGTTGTTTCTAATGCCTATGAAATTTGCAATCCAGATGCAGGATGATCTGAAGGATTGGACCATAGATGTGATCATGGATGCTTTCACACGGGTTGAGGAAAGTGCCAAACAAAGCTCAAGGTGATTTCGTCTAGGTGTATTGATTTATAGCGTTCTCGGTTCAGCATACGCACTTAGCTACTAGCTGGTTTGGATTTTATGAATCCGAAACCTCCTCTGAAATGAATGAAATACGCCGATGGATTGTCAAGTCTTACCCATCAGATGAGATCGACAGTGATTGCTGTCCCTCTCATCCACCTTTGAGTCGTAGATCCAAACAACACATTTTTGGAATAAACCTAACTTGGTAATTCTCTTTATACTACTCCGTAGTAGGCATTAGCTACTGTATTTGTTTCTCCTATGCGAGCTTGCCCTGGACTCCTGGAGTTCTATGCCGTACATATAATGGAATTTTTTTTTTCCGGCACATTATCCATTGTAAATTAAAGTCTAGAAAATTCAAAATATGTATATTTCATATATTTGAATTGAATCTCTATTCTTGTACTTTCAAAGCCTATTAGCTCAATGGTAGAGCAATGCCCTTCTACGCAGAGATGTGGGTTCGACTCCTACATAGGCTAAATTGCTTAATGTTAATAGGTTGTATTATTTTCTGATAAGCAATTCACAATCTTAATTGTGTACTTTATAATCTTATTCTTGCACTTTATCATTTTATTTATGCACTTCAATATTGCGCAAACTAAACTATTTTAAGTGCAAAAATAAAGCATATTAGTGCAATTTTAGATACCAATTGTGCAATTTTAGATACCAATTGTGCAATATGGATGCAGTTCATACATTGTGCGATCTAAAACAAAAAAAAATTATTTTTTTTGATCCAAAAACAAAAAAAAATTATAAATTCTATTTATGCACTTTATAGTCATATCCATGCACTATATTCTTATTTATGCACTAATTTAAAACACAAAAATTTATTCATGAACGAAAGCAAAAGATCACATAACCATAGACAATTTATCTGCCTATGCGGGATTTGAACCCGCATCTGTGCGTGTTGGCACATTGCTCTACCATTTGAGCTAATAGGCTTTTGATGACACATCACGCATATTAATGCCATTTTAGAACCCAATTGTGCAATTTGAACAATACGAAGTGCAAAAATAAGACATTTTGGTGCATCAGCATTGACAAGGGTTAGTTCGTATAACTATTAGTGGTTTTAGAATCATGAAGAAACTATGTATAAATAAAATGATTTTAACCTTGCTTTAGGCAACTAGAAAATAATACCATTGTCCAAGTATGCTATGGGAACAGACTGATCACCCATGCTAATATCAACAGTTTCTGTCTGCTAATGGAAAACAAACGTCCACCAGTAAGGGCATTAAAAAATTTGATCAAATTTTATTTAAGAATGTGTATCTGGACTAACTGAAGGAGCATCTTCACTGAGTGATAGCATAAGTTGCCTCTTGAAAGTTTCCAACTGTCATAAAGCATAAAGAGGATTACGAACCAGGTAAAAGAATATAATGACAAGATCTGAAATGAAATCTCAAGTCGAAATTAAGATTTTTTGCAGCAAGGTTTCGTTTAACAAGAATTTATGATATTACAAATTCCCTTTGACTGAAAAACAAAAAGTTAGCGTCAAAATAAAAATTAAAAAAAAATAGTTTGGGAACATTTACCCATAGCACTGTCAGGCATCAGACGTGCAAAAATCAAAATCCAAACCAGGTCTACATACAAAACATTAGTTTGGAAAGATATACCCATGGCCATGGTAGCTTTTTAATCATATGCAGAAAGAATACAAGGAAGAAGCAGCCAAGAAGCGTTCAAACAACTAAACAAGAGTTCCCTGCACTTCGAAATCTCAGGAGGGCGAAAAATATATATACCGTAATGGCATTGTAGTCAGTAGGCTGATCATTAGGCTAAGAGAACATTCTCAGGAAAATTGTTAGCATATGCCATTGGCTTCACATCAGGGTGCGCCTGTAGTCAATTCAGAAAAAAAGACGCGTAAAATAAGGGAATAAAGTCGGAATTGATTGGAGGATCTAGTTGGGGACCTTAAGTGGCATATGAGAAACTACATGCTACTTAGTACTTACCACTGCTGAGAATGTGACAATTTCAGGCTTCATTTCAGGGGATACAAACCGAATGAATGCATCCTTGTTTCCCATCTGCACAAAAAGAAACGATCAGTGAGATGTTGTGTATTTTGTTGAGCATAACTGCAATCAAAGCACAACATCAGCTGATCTGATTGGTAAACACTAGCTCAGATGTCCAGACTCGAGTTAACCTTTTTACAATTTGGTAAAGCAATTAATGTAAAAAAAAATCAGGAAAGGTCCAGCCAAATTACCAGATCACAGTAATTGGGCGCAGAAAATAAAGTGATAAGTCTACCATCATGATCAACTTCATAACCCTCATCTTTAACTTCATGAGATCATATGAGTAATTCTGGAAAAAGCTTCCAAAGATTAGGTTGACAATGATAAATTAACAAAAAGAGTGTAAGAGGATGGCAAGTAAATCAGCATATTTATTAAGTGCATAAATAAGATAAGAAAGTGCATAAATAAGATTACTAAGTGCAAAAATAAGATTAATTTCATGGTAGCTGAATAAGTAGTTGAAATAAATCAACATCATAAATGGCCTCAAGATATACCATACTCTCCTCACTCCTCACCAACCTCTTCTGATGGCCTTTACTAGTTTCAAGTTTCAACACTTGAACGACATCACGAATTACACAGCATATGGCATCACCTGCTATTTCTTGATAAGTACAAAATTCACCCTCTTTCATAGCAATCTTCATGACAAAATTCAGCACCAAAGTAGAAAAATTTAGCACCATAGCAATTTTCATGACAAAATGGATTATTTACATTTGTTTGGTGAGACTCACGATTAAGATGCAAACTCTAATACTACTACGCATTTCTCAAAGTGAATTATTCATATTTACAAAAGCCCATGCCAAAATGTGCACTTTTGTTCTTTATTCATAAACTTTTTAATATTAAATATGCAATATTACCTCTTAAATATGCACTTTAGTTCTAAACAAACCAAGAGCAATTCAAAACAGTCCCTAAAACACCATAGTTCAGTAGATCACAACAATTAATTATAGAGACATTAGCACTTGTCATTACTTGCCACCTAACACTAAAGCTAACACAATAAGAAAACTACGGATACATCAACACAAAGCCATTGACAAACCTATCAAATGACAACCGTATATCAAATGAGATGTTGAAGTCAGCAAAGTAAGCCTAGAGGCAAGGAGCCTAAAAATGCTCGATTTCAGCATGAATAAAAAGCTAGATTCAACAAAAATGAGCAATCAAGAAAGCAAACCCGAAACCTAAGTCACCTGGACATGAGATGAGATTCTATCAACAGTAGATCCAAATAGTTCATTAATTAACACAAAACTTGAAAACGCCTAAATAGAATTACAGAAGCCACAGAAGAAGAAGAACATCTACTGCCGCCCCATCCTCTTCCTCTCTCTGAACCCTATGAGAATCTCAAGTTCTCTCCTAGGCATTTTATCAAACACTTAGAATGCATAAATTTATCCCTATCTCAATCTCAATTTCCATTCCACATAGCCCAATTTCAATCAAATTTCAATCAATCAAAATTCATAAATCCAAGCCAAAATTTCAGTCCACTCGTTAAAATAATTCTGAATGATAAAAAGGTAATCTATCCATAGATTTTCATCTACATGAAAAATGTTAAACTAGATTAAACATCAACTTGCTAAACTTACCCTAATAAAGTAATAAATCTATGCTTGATGCCTTGATCCATTCAAATTCAATCCAAACTATTAGTAGGAATATTCTTGGAAGAGCTAAAATGGAATTTAAACTAGCTAGGAAGGTATTATTCAACTCAAAAGATAAATGCAATTAAAAGCTGGAATTGGTGCAACTTCACATAGCAGAAACCCCAACATTACATACAATTACTGTATTTTGTCAAGGAAAAAAAAAACTAAAAAGGAATTGCAAAGAGGGGAATAGGGCAGCACAAAATCAACCAAGCAGTGAAAGAGCAAGAAATAAGGCAACATACAAGGAAGGAGAAATTGCACAGTGAACGTGAACCTTCGAATTCCTCACTTGCTTCGAACAAATTTTCAAAGCCAGACCTTATTGATGCTGATCTGGATTCGGTATCAGTGGTTCGTCATCAGCATGGCCAAGGTCCAGCATCGGCAACGTCGTTGATGGGGCTCCGAAAACATAAACGAGGAGGGACGGGAATCAGACAAAGAGAGAGGGACACGGTTAGAAGGACAGCTCGGGAAAGATGTGAGATACCATGGGAGGAGGGATTTCAAGTTGAGAGGGAGACAGAGAGATGAACGAGAAAGAGGAAGGCGAGGTTTTGTTTTTAATATCGGGTAAATTAGTCCTAACGTTTCATACTTTTTTTCTTGTTAGTCCCTAACCTTTTATTCATTCTATTCAAGTCCCTAACCTTTTATACCTATTTCATATTAGTCCTTAAACTTCTAATCATTCCATTCAAGTCCCTAACCTATTGAATTTGTTGCACTATTAGTCTATATTATTTTTAAAATTGAAAAAAAAAGAGATTTTATTTCAAAAATAATTTAGACTAAATTGTAATTTTTAGGTGAATGTTTAAGATTGGTTAAGAAAAGTATTAAAATTTTAATTAAATAATATTTCATAAACTTCTAAATATAATAATAATAAATAAATAAAATAAGTTCACTCTATAGAGTGGTTAATTTTATTTAATCAAAATGTAGATAAATTGACTTTATAAATTTTTAGTATTTGAAATCTACTGAATTTCCACTTTCTAAATTTAAAAACCTGCTATTTGTGCATTTTGTGTGTGTGACTAAAAATTATTTATACCAAGATTACTATTTCTAGTTAAAAAAAATTAGAATAAATCGGAAATTTTTAGGTGAATGCCTAAGATTTGTAGATTTTAAATACTGAACATTTTTAATGTTAATTGATCTAAATTATTGTATTAAATAATTGAACCACAATATTTTGGAAAAATTTGTGTGTGTTTTTTTGGACAAAGGGGTGTATAAATTATAGGTATTAAAAATAAATTAAAAATGGGATTATTTAATTAAAAATTTTCAATTTTTCTTAACCAATCTTAAAGATTCGCCTAAAAATTACACTTTAGTCTAAATTATTTTTAAAATAAAATATCTGAATTTATTTTCAATTTTAAAAATAATATAGACTAATAGTGCAACAAATTCAATAGGTTAGGGACTTGAATGGAATGAATAAAAGTTTAAGGACTAATATGAAATAGGTATAAAAGGTTAAGGACTTGAATAGAATGAAGAAAAGGTTAGGGACTAACAAGAAAAAAAGTACGAAACGTTAGGGACTAGTGACGTAATTTACCCTTTAATATCTGAGTGGAATGAACGAGAAGGGGAGAAGAAGAGAGATGAAGCAATTTGGATCTGCGAATTTGGGTCGGCCCATAAACATTTACCTTATTTTTCAGACGTTATCATATTAATCAGTTTATTTTAAATGATATATAAAACATATTACCCTATCATTTTCCAACTAAGCTAATGTACATACTTAGTACTAATGTGTAAAAAGAGGTTTTAAAGTAATTAAGAAAGTAAAATACGGTATATTGAAGGCATTAACCTTAATAGATTTCATAATATCTACTCAATTAAGCTCAATGTGTAGGGGTTTACCTTGAAGTAATCAAAATATAATTGCCACAGATACCCAAAACTTTCATGATTGTCACGGATACCTTAACTATTGTGGAGGTTGGGTAAGCACCGTTACCAATCGATATAATTTTACACTTGTAAGAAATAAATATAAAAACCCTACAATTATTTTACTTGATCAAATTGAACATGGATTAAACAAAAACCAAAACATTAAATAAACTGAACTTAAATAACCTTATCAATGTATAAACTAAAATCGATCAGGAGGGAGATGAAGAGAATGCTTTCGTCTACTTCTCGACTTTGTAGTCTGTTGCTGTAAAGCTAATTTTCTCTCTTAATCGTTGCACATGCTCACGAAATTAGAATATTGATGAAAAAATTAAAGGATAGTCACAAAATCTAGTAGAAATGTGGATGTAATTAATAGATTCATTAAACTAAAAACCTTGATATCAAAGTAAACTTGAGAACGTTAATCATGGCATCATTTTAAAGCAATACGCAAGACTCGTGTCGCCATATTCCCAAACTTAGCCAAGCCAATCATTTTTAGAACATAAAAGAGGAAATATAATATAACTTGAAAACCTATTAGTTATTATACGTGAGCTAATTGATCTAGTAAGACCTGATGCTGGAAAATCGCCTACTAAACGTCATTTCGGAAACACTTGATGCTGGAGATACGCTTCGTGGTGTTCTAGTGGAACTAACAGATCTGCTCCTGGATCCATTTTGGGTATGACCGGATTGATATTCTCTCCATGAGTTCCTTGGAAATCCCTGGACGAAAGAGGTTATACTCGTACAAATCTCAAGAGAAACTTGACGGATGAAGCTACAAGTTACATTTATGGATCAACTGCTTACTTCCATTTTATGCTTTTCTCCCTTAAGAAGAGCAAGCTTTCTTTCGAAAGAGTTACCATGAATCTGTCAAGATGAAATCCAAATATTCAGACTTTATACAAATATGTGGAACTACTGGAAAGCTTCATTACCTTCGTTTTCGAGGAGTTGCAGGCAAAATATCGAGTGAAGAACTCTAATTCATGCCCTTCTGTAACAATATAAAGAGGAGTTTTCGAAGAATGCCCTTGAGCCAAAAGATCAGCCTCTAGATATTTCTAGAAACAGCATGCGAATAAGATGAAAAAAATATACACAAATGACAGTTAGAAAGTGGTTATGTGTCGCTGGATGATCATACAGAACGCTGTGAGTCCCATCTTTGTGCCTTATGTAGAATTCCTGAAAATTTATGACAGAAGGTGTTAAAACAAACTGCTTTTTTGTAGATCTGTTAACATTTGATATTGTAAGAGCACAAGGTGTAAAACCTATTTACCAGATATGCCCGATTCCCTTTGGTGTTCATAGTTCCATGGCAAACCACGTACTCCATATCTGTCAGAGTACAAACGACATCGAACAACAACTTAATTCGATCCTTGCACTGAACATTTATGACAGAGTAACCCCATTAGTTCTGAACTGGTGTAACCTTCTTTCCGTATGAGTCAGGTTTACAGAAACAGTGGTCTTTCCGCTCCGGATATCATTATCGCCCTTCAAGGCGGGTCTCAACCTTGCTAAAATGCGAGCAATCCTCTCGGAATCCTTGATTTGGCATCCAGAACAGCAATCTTTCATATAAATAAGGGATGCAATCCGCCCATTGTCAGTCCAGACTTTAGCATCTACCACATCACACTTGAAGTCCGCCAACATGACAAAGACCTCAGACAACGTGCCTACTCTATCAGTCCCTGTTAGTTCCAACACCGTTAGGCCTTCATGCCCAACCGTTCTTGTGTCATGGATGATAGTTCCTAAGGCCTTCATGCCCAAACTACACACAGATTTCAACGAACTGCAACAATAAACAAAAAAAAAAAAACTAACCGACAGAAAAGAGGGCAAAATACCTTTCAAGCCCTTGCCTATCCGACGGAAACCATGTCTGCCTGAGCGCTCGGCGGCGACCAACCGAACCAATCCCAGTAAAGATACCAACGAAGCCCATAACCTTGTGCCGATTAGCATCCTCAACGTCGCCGCAGCCGCCGCTGGTGGCAGAATCTGAAACAGCGATTTCGCCAATCGAAATATCTGTCTGAAGATCGAGTAACCGAACGATAGATTCTCAGGTAGAAGATCGAAGATCGATCTCGAAACTGAGTATTCTAGGCCTAGAAACCAACCACGAAAGGGAGAAGGGTTGATTCGAAGGATGCTAGAACGGGGAGTTGATTTAGAGAGTTTAGAGGTTTGGAAATTGGTTTGTATTTTGATTGATTTCCACTGCTGCACAAGACATGAACATATAGAGGAGACGATGAACTCCGACTAACACACTGTGGATCCAGACTAACACTGTGGGCCTATTACCCAATTAACATAAGGGCTAAGCCCAATACAAATATTTAAAATGCAGATAACCAAACATCACATAAAATAGCATATAGAAGGTTAATAGCAGATAGAGGGTGTGCAGGAACGTTATTCCTGTTACAATACTTCCCTCTTCAAAAGATCATTGTCCTCAATGATCACATTCAAGATGGCCTGTCAATACCAGCAACTTGTACGGTGAGCTTCATAGATAAACATGGAGCCTTGTCCTCCGGGATCGAAAACAAATGAACTAGCCTTGATAGCCCAGGTTCGTACACCCAAAACAGCACCCTTTTTCCTTATTTTCTGAGTGAAATTTATCATTTTCAGCGGCCAAGTGCTCTCCGGCTTCAATTCTGTGTGTACTGTTGACAGCTCCTTGTTTAAATTATCCAGAATAACCAAACCCGGACAATAGATCTCTTTCACCTTTTGAGGAAGCAACCCTTGATAATCTGTATACACACACTCGATATCTTGCTGATCTCTATCTTCACTTTGCTTCAATGGTATAATCTCAGCAATTGTTGCTTCCATATGATGGTGTGCATTTTCCAAACTCGGCAATAGGAACAACAAGTAGACTCGCTTCAAGTACCAAGTTGCAAACATGATTACCATGTCAAATAGTTTCTCCTCAAAACCTTGCAAGCCACTTTTTTCTTGAGCCCTGCGTTTTGAATCCACCAAGCAGCTCGCAACCAACAATTCCCCACCACCGGGATCGAAAACGAAGGAAGTAGCAACTATAATCCATTTCCAAACCAAGTTGAGAGCTTGAGGATGGCAAAACTGAGAGCCTGAGGCTGAGGGTGTTGCAGCTTCCTTGCACAAGATGAGCAACTCATGATGAAACAGAAATTGTAAATTCAGAATCAGGGGAAATGGGCTGCTTGAACTTGGACAACAAACTGCATAAATGGACAACAATTTCCCTCCCGGGTCAAATATCAACATTGAAGTGATGAGCTTAATGTACTTAATCAATCCATACTCATCTATATCAACAACTTCCATGAGGATGCCACAACTGCAGCTGCCAAAATAATCCCTTGATCGATCTCCACCGATCACTAATGCTCCTCCCCCGGGATCAGAATTTGTAGTTCTAGAGTAAACACCTACCAAGGTTGACTCAACTGACAACAATGACCAACTAGGAGCTAAAATCATCATTACACTACCCTTCCACTTGCTAAATATACTAATTAGAACTACCCATCCTCCTTTGTGATCACAATGGAACTGCTCATCATAGACATTTGTAGCCACTTCCGTTGAGCCATATAAAAAGGATGCAATAGAGCATTGGGCAATAGTATACCTTCCATCACCCTTCATGGGTGCAACTGAATATGGAGCCATGAAATCCTCCTTTACCACAATCTGAATGCCAACCCATTGCTTGGGCACTTTCTCGACCAAGCTATGTCTAGCAATCATCAGCCAATCTCCTCCTGGATCGAAACATAAATCTCCTACATAAATAGCTGAGTGTGTGAGTGGAATACTCACTTTCTCGGTGAAAATAACGAACCCATCAGTCTTCGTAATGATTCCAGGATCAAAAACACGTTGCAATCTGAACAAATCAGTCGGCTCACCTTTCGCAACAACGGACTCATTCCTATGCTCAGCCAACACTTCTCCATTTTCAGGATCAAAGCACACTATGCTTGCATAATCATTTGCAGTAACACCCTGATTATGTTGAAAGGCAGAAGAAGCCAATTGATCTCTACCGCTACCAAATACACAAGCTCCCAATACCTTGCTCGTGGCTGTCAACCCCTTATCACAATGTTTCGGCTCAATTTTCTGCTGAGCTCCATCATCTATCAGGTTAGGAGAGTTGCCCACAAGCTTCATTGGCCCTCCGGGATCAAAACTCAAGGCACCTTGTTCCCCATGTTGGTTCACAACATTGTCAGACAACACAAATTCCTTAGGAAACGCAACTGGTATCTCAGTTTCCTTCTCCATGAGTTCAAGCGTTTCATCGAACACTTGGTGGGCAGTCAGTCCGGAGTCCTTCGCAGCAGCTACATGCTCCTCCTCTACCTCAGTTTGAGGTACTTCTTCATCCTGGCTGATTTCACTTGATACCTTGAATTCATCTACTTCTTGTTTCTGAGCTATCTCATCAGTTTGCTTCGAGATTTCAACAAGCATAGATGAATACGCATGTATAGTGCTATAAGATTCATCTGGATCCGAGAACTCGCCCATCTCATCTCGCTTCACATCCCTATTCAGCTGAGAAACAGCAGGATCAAGCACTTCATTTAAATGAGCATTAACCTCAATATCATTACTCTTATTTTGTGCAGACATTTCGTCGAGCACTTGGGGTGCGACCCATCCTGCACATGCCTTTGTAACAGTTTGATTATCATCAATCACCCTGGGAGTATACACTACCCCATACCCCTTTAAATCATCAATCCTTTGCACATTCCAATTGGTTTCATCACTCATAGCAGCCGATCCTAACCCTCGATTACAACTGATTACATCTGCATCCCAGCCGAATCGAGCTGACATATCAATCATATATTCTGGCCATGAAGGGTATAGACCATACCTGTTTCGGAGGTAGTCGTGATGCCATTGAAGCGCCTTTCCTTCGAAGTGAAGAGAGGCTTCACGAACCATCAACTCAGGAACTGTTCGGTTTAAGTAGAAAAATTCTTCACAGAGTGCGACCCACTCACGCATACGAGTTCCGTCAAATTTCGGTATCTCCATCTTCGATAACCTCGTCACGTGATTTCGGGGATAGATCTGACCTCCCTGATGGATTTGCTGTGGCCGACGTGCACACAACCCGGGCGATGAAGCACTGATCTGTCTCGCTCTGAACGAATCAGGCGGATCTGGCGTTGGTGGTGGCGAGGAGTTTCCCTTCCGGAGGAAATCGTCGGTCTCCCGCGAGTGCTTTTCCGCAAGCATCTTGGAGAGCATTCCTTCAATTCTGCTCATCATCTTACTGATCTCCATGTCCCCAGATCTCACCTCATCGAATCCCGACGAGTGCGAGCCTATCTGCTTGGTCCAATCTTGGCTTGCTCGTGGAAGAGTTTCATTCACCATGGTCGCAGGAACTTGGCGCTCTGATACCAATGAAACAGCGATTTCGCCAA
The DNA here is from genome assembly GCA_963922045.1 of Persicaria maculosa. NCBI lineage: Eukaryota > Viridiplantae > Streptophyta > Magnoliopsida > Caryophyllales > Polygonaceae > Persicaria > Persicaria maculosa. The sequence continues at coordinate 53,767,995 of OY998254.1, forward strand.
TCGAAATCTCTGTCTGAAGATCGAGTAACCGAACGATAGATTCTCAGGTAGAAGATCGAAGATCGATCTCGAAACTGAGTATTCTAGGCCTAGAAACCAACCACGAATGGGAGAAGGGTTGATTCGAAGGATGCTAGAACGGGGAGTTGATTTAGAGAGTTTAGAGGTTTGGAAATTGGTTTGTATTTTGATTGATTTCCACTGCTGCACAAGACATGAACATATAGAGGAGACGATGAACTCTGACTAACACACTGTGGATCCAGACTAACACTGTGGGCCTATTACCCAATTAACATAAGGGCTAAGCCCAATACAAATATTTAAAATGCAGATAACCAAACATCACATAAAATAGCATATAGAAGGTTAATAGCAGATAGAGGGTGTGCAGAAACGTTATTCCTGTTACAGAATCTCCGCGCTCGCAGACGATCGACGGAGACGGATCTAGGTTCGCGAGGAGCGCACCCCATCCACCGCACCTCTTCCTTCTCGTCCACCGGAGCCCTCAAATCATCACCACCAGAGCCCTCAAATCATCACCAGAAGGTCCAAGAGGGGAAGATAGGAAGCAGAGAGAGGTGAAGAGAAAGAAGAAGGACGATTCTACCTCGAAGAACGACTCGCCGCTCGCACCCTCATACCCGCCTTCCTACTTTCTAGTGAATTTGGGAGATCGTGGGGAGGAGAGAGAGGCGGATTCAGTTTCCAGAAGAAAGAAGAAGAGAAAGGCAGAAAAAAAAAAAAAAAAATTTAGATAGGCCTCCACGTGGATAGCTTGAGAGGGCTTGAAAAGACTCAGCTTTAAGATATAGGGGTATATATATATATATATATATATATATATATATATATATATATATATATATATATAGGAACAATTCTGGATCGGATGAGAACATAGGAACAATTCTGGATCATCGGATCAGATTAAATTAAGGGATGGGATTAAAAGGTAAATTTCTGATTTTATTTTTTTAAACAGTGGGCCCCATCTCTAAAATTGTCCCACTCTCGTACGAAACTTCACGTGAGATTCAAACCCCCCACCCCCACTTCACTCTACGGTGGAAATTGTTTTTTTTTCTTCCTAATTACGATAACAAAAATCATTTTTTTAAAATTGAAATTAGTGGGTCCATTTAAATTGCAAATGCAACATTTTCCTCTTCTTTACAGTATACTATATAGTATATATCCCAGCTAAATATTTTTTTTTCCATATTATACATAATACTTTACAATCTCACCGAATAATCACCCTCTTACATGTGAATAGTATAAAAATAAACCCTTCAAATTCTTCCTATTAAATACAAATACTCTTTGTTTATCTACAGATAATAATTATCGATCAATTCACCGAATAATGCATAATTTAATCGAATAATCTCTCAAAATTAATCGAATAAACTTTATAATTTAACCGAATAATCTCTCAAAATTAACCAATTAATTATTATTAAATTATCTACAAATAATATGTAACGGCCCGGGATTATGATTCCCGAGTTACGTTTCGAGGGATTAAACCCCTCGTTAGGACCTTGCGCCCCGAGTACAGGTTGAAGGTTTCAAAACTTACTTTAATGTTTTCAAGGGGGATTTCATACCCAAAATCGAAGGGATCGTTGGAATCCCCGGGGAAGTCCCCTGTACCTGTCGTAAGTCTAAGCGTGGAAATCAGAAATCATGCGACTAGCGAAAACAAGTGTAATACAAGAGTGTGCCACGGCAGAGCCGGGTCAAAACGGAGTCTAAAGGGTAAATCCAAAAATATAATCAGAATCTGGTGAAGTCTATACCCCAGCGCTCACTCTCCGCCGACAAAATGACCCGCGCAATAAGCAAACAGCACCGATAGGATGAACATAATTAATACCTAAAAAAATTGATATGGGGCGGGATCAGATCGATGCCCACTTAACTCTGCATCCCAACCATAAGCACACATATACGCTATACCTAATAAAGATGCTTCTAGATGCATGGCGGAATATTAACACACTAACATGCTCCTAAGATCAAGTACATAATAATAATAATAAGGCCTTAGCACAGAATACCAAGTGGTATATCCCTCTCCTACCTCCACCCCTTCCGATAGGTGGAGACTGGCCAGCTCGTGAATGCATTCATTCATAATAGGGCGACACGCATGCCTAATCCGCTCCACAATAAAGCCCGCAGGCATCTCATAATATAAGGAAGTGCATGACTCGATTGACTCAGGGTACCCGATGAGGCTGGGCTACCCTATGACCCTAGCAATGACTCTAGTTACTTCACAGATAACGACCGTTCTGTTTACATACGCATAAAGAAATGGGATGCTCAACGTAGATGCAACCTAGCATGGTACTACATGGCATGCTGATCATGAATGCAACACCTAGTATATCATGCACCTAAAGCAGGGAATAGCTCTATTCAATCTGAGTAAGCTCCGAAGAGACTTACCTGGTATCGCAGAACAGAAAAAGGCAATCAACCAGGCAATATGAAATCCGACACGTCACAAATGGTCACCTAACAAGTATAAGCACATCAATGAGTCTACCTCTAAGGCACACAAAGCATAGAATTATCACACACACATCTTCACAACTTAAGATAATTCCAATTCATACTTAACCAAGTTGCATGCCATCATCTCAAAATCTTACTTAGCATATAATTGCACATCTTCATCATAATCATATAACATTTAACCACAATAATAAATCACCACAATATCATATATTAAATCTCAAAACAACATTTTATATTTTAATCCCAATAATTTTACATACCACTTCTAACATCTTTTATTTTAACAACTTTATAAAAAAATTTATAAAATCCCAACAATATTCATTTAATCAAAACATCCCTTTTTGATTTACCAAACCAACCTCACTTTATTAAAATTACCAAAAACCACCCACTTGTTTTATAAAAGAACCAAAACCGGCCCATATGTTCTAAATAACCCAAACCGAACCCATTTGTTTAATAGGCCAAACCGACCCTATTTGACTAATAGGCCAAACCGGCCTTATGTTCTATTAGTCCCAACCCGGCCCTATTCTTCTAAATGAACCCAGCCCTTAGTAAAGAAAAGGCCCAACCTTGTTTTTGTTTAAAAACAGGCCCCAAAACCCGGCCCAACGAAATTAGGCCCAATGGCCATTCAATCTTCCATTTACACATAACCGGGTTTTGACAAATAAAAAGAAAGGGAGGGAGGGACCTGGCCGGGTGGTGACGTGTTAAAAAAAAAGTGGGGCCCAGGTGTAGTGTTGGCGGGTGAGGTGGCGGAAGTGGGACCCAGCCCCTTCTTCTTCCTCCCTCAAATGAAAAGAAAAAACAGAGCCCCCATTCCTTGCCCAGAACCGACGGTGGAAGAAAGGAGAGGGAGGAGGGACCTCCGGCGGCAGCGGAGCCGAGCTCCGGCCACCAGGAGCGGCCACTCCGACGTGGACCCACACACATAGGGAGGAAGGGAAGAACGAGGAGAAAGGAAGAGGGCTCACCGAGGGGGCTTCGAAGCTTCGTCGGAGTTCGTCGGGATCTCGATGGACTCGCCGGAGTCGGAATCACGCAGCTCGGCCTAGGGACGGAGCAAGGAGAGTTAAAGCTCCTCTCTTATTGATCTTAAAGGTGGAAAGGAAGAGAAAGGAGGGAGAAGCGCCCATTACCGGATTTTAGATCGGAGAAACAGGGAGGGGTGTTGGCGGCGTTGGCTGTCCGGGAGGCGGCGCTGCTGCTCCTGGGTGGCTCGAGGGGTGTCGAGGCTCCTCCTACTGCTGGGTCGAAGAGGGGAATGAAGGAGGAGGTGGGTGAGGGCTTGGGTTTCTCATCTCGGCAAAACAGGGCGGGAGGAGGTGGTGGCGGCTGCTGGCGGCGACGGCGGAGGTGTGGTGGCAGCGGAGACAGAGGCGGTGGAGAGGTGGTGACGGTGGTGAGGTGTTGTGGCGGTGGAGGTGGTGGTGTGGTGGCAGCGGGTGGAAATGGGGGCTCAAGCCACCGATTTTGGTCTGTTGCTTGACAGTGTGAACCGATAGAGAGGAGAGGGGGGGGGGGAAGAATCTGATTTTTCAATGGTCAATTTACAACACAAAGAGGTCTTATTTTTGTGAAGAGTGATGCATTGTTTGTTTGCTAAAATAAGGGAGTCAAAGAGTGGAGGGGGGGAAAGGTGAGGATAAGATTTTCCCGAACTGGAATAGGGTGAGTTGGATGGATAAGGATTCGGAATATGACGGAATTGAGATCTCGGGTCGGGAATTTAAATTTCCGCTGATTGATCGTTCAAAACCCGAAATGAAAGACGGAATTGATTTTTTGATCGGAAAGTTTGGGTCGGAATTTATTTTAAATTCATTTTGATTTTCTTTTTCCAAAAATTAATATTTTAAAAATCCGAGCCTTTACATAATAATTATCAATTCACCGAATAATGCATAATTTAACCGAATAATCTCTATAGTTAAACCGAATAATCTCTCAAAACTAACCTAATAATTGTCCTCTTCAAATTATCCTATTATATGCGAATAATCTATTATAGTGTGATGGACAAATTTTAAATTTCAACATTTCAAATAACCTCATGGTCCTTTTCAAATTATCATGTATATCATGTATAATTTTACGAATAATTACGAATAAATCCATCAAAATTTTCCTATTAAATACGAATAATCTTTATAATATCGCCGAATAAATTATAAATATGTTAAATAATATTTTAACTTAACCAAAATAAATAAATACATCAAAAATCGTCCTCTTATATACGAACAATGTACAAATAAACCCATCAAATTCTTCCTATTAAATACGAATATTCTTTGTAGGATCACCGAATAATGTGCAAATGTGTTGAATAATCTTTAACCTCACCAAAACAAATAAACTCGCAAAAAATCATCCTATTTCATGCGAATAATCTATCTAATTTAACCGAATAATGTAAGGCGTGATGCATAAATTTTAAAGAATCAAAAAAATTCTACATGATTATAAGTATATACAAATAATATTGTTATTTTTAACGAATAATCTCCAAATATGTTCAATAATCATTCACTGACTCCTACACAAATTACCCAATCAATTAGTCAAATTATGTCACAAGTAAATCGGTAAAATTTTATTGCAGTAAAATAAAATAAATTAAAAAGGGGAATAATAATTAAAAACAAAAAGGTGTGCATGCAAGTCCGTAGAATTAGGAGGGGGAGGTTGAGTGGTGAATGAAAAAGAAGGGCGCGTGGTTTTGATTAACATTAAACCCACCCAATTTTTTCCTTTTTTAAATAAAAAAAATTATATTAAATATGAATAATCCTAACCATCTATTTCTTCCTAATCGATGGCCCAGATTTGTTCCTAGGTTCCCACCTTAAGGGGTGTTTCCACATGAGTCACCCTATATATATATATATATATATATATATATATATATATATATATATATATATATATATATATATATATATATATATATATATATATAGGTAAAAGTTCAAATGAAAATGGGGCTTAAGATGAAAATAGGGCTAAAGTGAAAATAGGTCTAACTCTCAGGTTTGGGCCGCGGGTCTGTTGAATTGGTTGGCTGTTCCGACCCGTTTCTCTTTCCAACTAAACGTCCGTCTCTCTCAATCTCTTCTCTCTCTCCTCCTTCCTCATCGGCATCCTCCCTTCACCCCTCGGCCCTCGCTAATCCTCGTCGTTCCTCGCCGTCCATAGATCTGGCTCACCTTTGTTCAATTCCTCTCTCGCCCTCACTCACCACCTCCACTTTTCGAATCCAATCTAGCCAATTTTCGTCGCCCCTCGTCGTCCTAGGGCTCCCTCCTTCGTGCGTCGTCCTGATTTCAGGTTTTCTTCTCCTAGCTCCCTCCTTTCTGATTCAATCCAACTTAACGTTATTTAATATGAAGTTCGAAATTGAGTTATTGATTTCAATTTGTGCTTCCTTCTCTACCAAAACGCACTCAGTTTCAATTTCTGAATCTGCTTCAAGGCTGCTCAATTTGAACCTACAATTGCGAGATCTCGATTAGATCTCAATTACATCAATCGCGTGCTGCGAGACATTTTCGGCATGAAGCTCCTCATCCTTGATTCCCATACGGTAATTTGCTTCTGTCTCTCCTCCCCTTGATATTCCGATTTGAATTCTAGTTACGGAATTGCTCGATTTATTGGTTATTTGATCGACGAGATCTCGATTAGATTAGTAGTTTTGAATGTTGCTGCTAACCTTTACTTCCTTAGGCTTCTCGAGGCACATTATTTTCTGAAACTGTCACTGTATTTGGTGTTTATCTTAGGCCTTTCAATACATTGAAATATGTTTCAAAAGTATAATTCATGCCTTCATGGGGTTAAAAGTGTGAACCTTTTCTTGATCATGGTGTTTGTCACACTTCATTTCCAACTATGTTTTTACACCGAAGTTTTGAAGCTTTCAAATTGACAAAGTAAAGCTCTGAGCAACCCCTCAACACGCAATTAATCCTAATAGGTGGAAATACCAACGTATGTAGGTGTTTTGTTCGTTTTGCTTTTTTACTATCATCAAACTACACGGACAATTTTGTTTAACACTTGTCTTCTGTTGAACAGAGTCAATTGACATTACGTTTAAGTTACTCCTATTCCAGAGTGAGGTATTGTTGAATCGTCAATGCAGTTGTAACACAGCTGGGCCAGCTTGAGCAAATGTTTCTGGTTGCCAATCAGATTTGGTGGCACTGAGGATCCCTTCTTGGTCCTTCGAGAAAGTTAAATGAACCTCCTAGTGCGATGATTTTAGCTGATTCTCAACTTCACCAATGATGCTGGACTCAGCATGTGTCGTTAGATATACTTAACTTTATCTGAATTTATAGTTTGATTGGTTTGCAATTTTCTTCTGATGTTACAGTCTTTTCCAACATACTTAAAGATACGCAAATTCATGTATTAACAGATTCAGATGAGCATGACGTTGTTCAACAATTTCAGGTAATTTGTGTTGCATTTTATTCCGTGTCACATTACTACTGTATATTAGAGATTTATTTCTATGTTTTTGCGATGGGATTCCTCAGCAATTTATGTTCTGAACTGGTAATTATTTTTCTAAAGGAGCTATGCCTTCTAATGCTATGCCCTGTACAATTATTTTTCTAAAGGAGCTACTCATATTTGATAATCTTGTTGCCCAACTAAACGGATTTGATATTTTTGTCCAAGTTGTTAAAAACAAGCTGGCATCTATTAGCTTTTTCAATGGTTTAATGCATTTTTCAATTGTTTAAAGCCTATTAGCTCAAAATGGGAGAGCGATGTGCTATGCGCAAAGATGCGGGTTCAAATTCCGCATAGGCTATTTATGAGTGTCTTATTTTTATTTTTGTTCATGAATAAGATTAATTTTCAAATCAAATTTCTAAAAATCAGATTTTAGATTTCTAAAAAATATATTAAATTTCTGGAACAAATATATGGACATCTTAACTGAATTGACAAAAAAAAAGGTAACTAGTTAATTGAATCTAATCTTGCAAATTCATCACATGCTAAAATAGCATTATTACAAGGGTAATTTTCAATTGTTCAGATTTTAAATACAATTGTGCACTTTTAGTTTACAAGTGTGCATACAACGGTTGCTAATATTATAACGTTCAAAAGTAAGATACAATTGTGCAGATTTAGAATACAAGTGTGCATACAACAATTATTAAAAAAGAGTGAAGGAATCTGGAAGATCTTATCTCAATCAATTGTGCAAAAGTAAGATACAATTGTGCAGATTTAGAATACAATTGTGCACATTTAGAATACAATTGTGCACATTTAGAATACAAGTGTGCAAAAGTAAGATATAATTGTGTAGATTTAGGATCCAATTGTGCACATTTAGAATACAAGTGTGCAAAAGTAAGATACAATTGTGCAAATTTAGAATACATTTGTGCAAAAGTAAGGTACGCCAAAAAACTCCCAATCCCATCACCTTTCATATTACATATTATATAATTTCAGATTACGGAATTTCATATTAAAGATTTTCATATTACAAATTATAATTTCAGATTTTTGATGTTACATATTTTTATAATTTCATATTACAGAATTTCATATTACAGATTTTTAGATTACAGCTTTTAATTTCAGATTTTCGTATTACAGATTTTTATAAATTCAGATTATATAATTCTAGATTACAAGATTTTATATTTTAGATTTTCAGATTACATACAAGTACAGATTTTTCATATTAACATATTTTCAATTACATATTTTCAGATTTTTATAAGATTCTTCAGATTTCAATTACATATTTTAGATTTTCATATTACAAAATTTCATATTTTAGATTTTCAGAGTACATACAAGTATATATTTTTCAGACTAACATATTTTTCAATTACATATTTTCAGATTTTTATAAGATTTTTCAGATTTCGATTACATATTTTGTCATGTAGATTAGGAGGCTCTATAAAATGTAGTCCTTATCGGTAGGATTCTGATTTCAAATTAGCATTCTTATACTTTCAGCTGGCTTGCACCAAAATGTAGATTGCACAATTGGTATCTAGAATTGCACTAAAATGTCTTATTTTTGCACTTATTATAGTTCAGATTGCATAATTGTATTCTAAAATTGCATTAATATGTGTGATTTTCCGTTAAAGCCCATTAGCTCAAAATGGGAGAGCGATGTGCTATGCGCAATGACGCGGGTTCAAATCCCGCATAGGCTTTTTATGGGTGTCTTATTTTTATTTCTGTTTATGAATAAGATTAATTTTCAAATCAAATTTCTAAAAAAAATAGCATTATTACAAGGGTAAAATTAAGATACAATTGTGCAGATTTAGAATACAACTGTGCACATTTAGAATACAAGTGTGCAAAATTAAGATACAATTGTGTAGATTTAGAATACGATTGTGCAAAAGTAAAATAAAATTGTGCAAATTAACGTATCCAGGTGTTGCACTGATTCAATAAAATGCTTCTTTAATTTCTTTAACTCAAATTGTTCATGCAATAAAATTTGTGTTCATGTCTTCACTCTTTGATTGCTCTATAAGTTAGTTTTGACACTTCATTCTTCAATCTATCCATTCTTAGAAGACTATCCTTTGCTTTCTTTCCTTCAGCTTGAGCAAGATTACAGGTGCATGTTTTCCAAATTCCATCAGTAAACCAGCATTACATCAAGTTTGGAATAAAACCCAACTCAAAAACTTTAGCAAACCAGCACTAAAAAAAGAACTAAGAGAAACAAACATAAATAAGAACTAAAGCATATTACTTAAAGATTGCTTAAGCTCAAAATGGCAGAACTTGTTGGCTTATTATCTTTGGGTGCTTATGTAACCCCTCCTGTACAGTTACAGATTTGAAAAAAGGCTACGTTAATTTCTTTAAAACCGTCTATTTGAGCTTCTAGAATTAAAGTGCATAAATAAGATAAAAAAGTTCAAAAATAAAATGATTATGTTCACGAATAACAATACATCTAAACTTTGGACATTGAAACAATAGATAGATCCCAGTGGAGTCGAACTACCAAACTCCTGAACAATTTTTGTTCAGGCGCTCATTCCTAATTGAGCTTATGGATCTTAATACAAGTAACAAGCTAACTCAAATGTGGACAAACAAAGAACATTTGAGTTCTAAAAATGCACTTTTTAGTTTATATTTGCACTTTTTCAAACTAAAATTGCACATTTAACTTTTAAAATTTGCACTTTATAATCTTATGTTTGAACATTATACTATTTTTTATGCACTCAGATTTTTATCTCACAAAAAATGCACAAGGAACTCATCAATCAAAAGCAATAAGAACCCCTGGCTGCATCATTTCTTGGCCCTGCAAAACACATCTCCAGAGTATTTTTCCTGCTCTTCTAAGCAATCTTTGTAGCTGCTGAGCATCATCATCAAGATCTCCCTGTATTGAATGGTCCATTTCAACTAACTCTCATGGTTTCCACATTTTATACTCAATAAAAACCCCTTGATCTTCAAAACCCATCTCCACAACTCCTCCAACTTACAATATCAAGCAAGAAATAGTTACTTCAACAAACATGAAACACCAGCTCTTCATTGCCATCTTTCTCCTAGCCATACTGTCCGGGGTATAAGCTCAGTCTCTGGCTGCAACACCAGCCCTAATAGCTCGATCAGAACCCGTCTCTCTTTCGTCTGCCTTTGCCGTCAAAGGAGAGAACTTGCTAGCAAGGTTGACGGGCATGTGCTGGCCCTTAGCCTTCAAATGTATGGATGCCGTGTTATCCAAAAGGTAATTCCAGTAAGTTCTCATCTGCCTTTGTTTTTCACTATAGATGCATTGGAAAATAAAAACTAACAGAGGAACTGAAAAAATAATATAGCTGAACACCATTCTGAAGGGCTTTCAATCTTATGATGGTTTTATGTGTATGATACAATTTGCCGGTGTTCTTGGATTTATTCAGAACCCCTGGATTTTTTTCACATAAAATAAGGAATGCATGTCAAATATTTGTGAAATTCATTTACGGATGTACAGTGATCATCCTAATTTAGTACTGCGTGATTTTATTCCTTGGTTACTTTTTTTTAAAATCATATTTCTTAATGATTATTTGCTCAGGCAAGACTCGTCTAGTAAAGTAAGTAGGCCTAGGTTATGTACCCTAAACTGAAGCTCTATGGACATTGATGACAGAAAAGAATAATCTGAATAACCTTGGCTGTCTTTTTGAGCTTTACTTATTTCCTTCTGGCAGGCTATTGAAGCAGTTTTAATACTCGTATAGAGTTCTCTCAACAACAAAAAAAAAAAGAGCATAGGGTTATTTTTTTTTTGTAGGACCAAAGCATATGTAACATGTTATCGAGGAAGCAATTTTAATACTTTTATTCTTCAATGGTAAATGCTTAGTCTTATTGTTGAAATATTTATTGTCATTTCATCTTCAGTTCATTATTGAGAGAGCTTCAAAGTTTCTAGTAGCTTTTCTCATTCTGTAACGTAATATGGGGCCACTTCTCACCTGTGGCAAATGCTAGTCTTTTTTTCTTTTTTCTTTGTTCATCCATTTTCATGATACATTTGAATGTATCACATGGTAATTCAAGTGTGTATGCGGGTTCGAAGTTTAATGTAAGGCCTATTAGAGAATGTCCCAAAAGATAGATTTGAAAATGAAGCAAGACATTTTATATAGTTGTATTTGCTCTGTCTGTATTCAAAACTATCGCTGAAGAAGACTTTATCAGTATATTTTATGAATGTCTGAATAGTTGTTCATTCAAGTTCTGGGGGATATTTCTCTATGAAGTTCATTTGGATTATAGTGGAAACATTGAGCATTGACAGTTGATCAACTTTTGCAAACAGAGAATTTCATTGAGGTGGTTGATCAGGAGTACTAGCAATCAGCACAAGCAAATATCAGCTAGCACGAAGGAAAAAACTATGCCTATAAGTGGTATTTGTGTGTCTTTACTTGTTTCAAAGTAAGAAGATAAGAGGTTTATAACTCATAACTACAATTATGTCTATAAGAACCACATAATATGTCCAAACTAAAAACATATATGCTCTTTCCCTCTCAGGCATTTAATCGAACACTTTTGTAGGCAGACAAAATCACAACTTCATTGCCAATGTATTGCAGCAATTTGAACAATAAACATGTTAAATTACCTTCAACAAACCTCCAAATCCAAATTAATTTAGTGAGCAATCAACAATCCAGAACAATGGATTCGAAACCAGACATTTGTAGTATGTGAATTTGTGCAGGGATTGCAGAGGAACTATGGAGGAGGAGAGATGAACAACCCCTAATTTTCACACGAGAAAAAAAAACTCGAAATCGAAACGTACCATTAGGTATGAACTGCGGGAATTACAACTATCAGAAAAAATAGAGAGTGATTTTGTGTTCACCTGTTAGAGCACCTACTAAATGGTGGCTGCTCGACCCTCAGGAGGAGTCTCGGACGCTCGCTGCTGCTAGGGAGAGAGGTCGGAGTCTTCTTGGGATCGGAGGTCAGGCCTTGGGAACTTGCCGTCGGTGACTGGTTAGGTCGGAGGGACGGCGGCTGGAGGAGCAACCGAGGAAGGTCTGAGAAGACGCGTTGCAGGCGAGAGGAGGAAGAGGAAGAAGGGTTTTTTTTGGGACCGGTCCAGTCCGCTTCTGTTTTTTTTTTTTTAATCTTTTTTGCCGGTTCAAAGAGGTTCAGTGTTTTTTTTAATGAACCGGGGCGCGTGTGTTTTTTCCTCCATTTTCACTTTAAGAAAATTTTTCATCTTAAGCCCTGTTTTCACTTTAACCTCACCCTATATATATATATATATATATGTAAGGATTATGAACAATCAGGTAAATAATCTATGCCTATTCAATTGGTACGATATGGGATCTGAGATGATTGAGAAATTTCTAGAGAGAAGGGCTCCTCCTTCTCTCTAGAATTTGTGTTAAAACCAATCTGTGTACCCCTTGAGAAACTCCCGTTTTTGGTGAAAACCCCAATTGAGAAATCTAATTGAGAACCCTAGCCTCTAATGACAGATTTATCCTCGTCAATCCTTCTCCCTCGTGCTCCAATCGACCTTGTCTTAGGTTGATTTTGTGTTTCCGTTCTCCGTTCCCCCCTCTTCGGTTGTCGATTTGGGGATCGGAGTACGCTTGACTATCGATTAACTGTTGCTTTTGCTTCCGGGGGTTCGGCGCCGCCTCGGCTTCGCCTTGTCCCGCCGGCGTTGTGGCTTCCTCCTCCATCAACAGATCTCGTCGACCTGGGTGCCTTGGTACCTCCCTCCTTCTTGCTCGTGGTTTCAGAAGACTGGCGCCTTCGCAATCTCGGGCTCGTGTTCTTCGCGTCGCCGACGTCCCTTGGGTCTCCTTCCTCTTGATATGTTCCTCGCAGCGTCCACCTCCCTTGGCCGGTGCTGCTGCCTGGCTGGCGTCTGGTTCGGCACTTGGATCGATCGACGAGATTGTGCCATCCCCTGCAAATCTGCCCTTCGGTGTCATCCGGGCCCTAATGGCCCGTTTGGCCCCGGTCTTGCAGGGTCTCTTTGGGCTCCTTGGGCCCGAAGGTGGCCCTCTAGTCTGGGAAATGGGCCTTTTTTGTGCTTCGGGCTCAAGTCTAATGGCTTGGGCTCATTGCTTTGGGCCCAAGTTTTGGGTCCTTAGGGCCCAAGTTTCGGGTCCTTCGGACCCAAGGATGACGAGTTGCTATTTTGAAAAAAATTATTATTGAGGAATTATCCTTTTGGGTTTTATCAAGAACCCGAATCGGGTTTTTGGTATTGTCCAGAAAGGGTTTGAGTATAACCAACCGAAAGGGTTTGAGAAAATCCCGCAAGGGCTTGCCGATACTTTTGCAGGTGAAAGCTTGATGACGTTTTGTTCGAGCAGTTTGCAACTCTGCTTCCGATGTTTCTAGGAGATCGTATGCTTGGTTGGGAGGCGTGGAGTCTGTAGTCGGGTCTGGCTGGGGTCGAGGTGGTGCGCTCAAAGGCGACTCCGTATTCGGGATTGAGTTTTCCTTGGAGCTCGTCTGCACTACCCACAGGAGATAGTGTCCTGCTGTACTACTGGCCCGCGATGCTACTGTTCGGTGATGCTTGGCTGCGTTCTTCGGTGGCTTTCTCAGCTTTTTGGGTGTTTGGTCTTCTTGGAACGTTTGTTGTAGAGTTTATTTCTGTTTTGTTCATTACGTCTGTTATTTGTATTTCTGTTTTTAGATTACTCTGTTAGACGGTTCGCTGTCTGCCGACTTCGGTCGGCCTCTCGATGAGTCAGACATGTCTGACCTTCGAATTTTTACTTAATCAAAAAAAAAAAAATTGGTACGATATGGGATCAAGTAAACGCATACCTCTTGGCCATGGTATTAAATTGCATGCAAACTGTACAAGCTAGGCGGAGTCTTTGAGTCGACCAATTGCGCAGACATCAGGCTTTGGATCGACAAAACGAAACCATTGTACCATCAGATGGAGTTGTGGAGAGATTGGGTTGGGAGACAGAGAAAGGGTTGAACAATGTAAACCCTAGAGCAAACTCGTGCTGATAACGTATTGTAAAACAAAAGAATCACAAGAGGAGGAGAATATGAGATTGTATTCACTAAATTCTCTTGTGTGGTATCCACCAATACAATATATATTATAAAGCCTAGAGCAAACTCATGCTGATAACGTATTGTAAAACAAAAGAATCACAAGAGGAGGAAAATATGAGATTGTATTCACTAAATTCTCTTGTGTGGTATCCACCAATACAATATATATAGGAGTTATATCCTTAACCTCCAAGTATAAGATAAATCTATCTAAATAAAGTGTATATCTTGTATATCCACATAATAATAATATTATAACAGAAAATGATATATTCTCTCAAATTTTCACCTATGCTTTTCAAAAAGCATCAATAATGGTCGCCTCCATTATATCGATATTAAGGATAAGATCTTACCCCTTTTTAGTAAAATATTGAGAGAGAGGCCACTGGAGCAAAGAAAAAAAACACAAGGAAAATAAAAAGAAAGAAAGAGATAGAAGGAAGGGTGGTTTCGGAAAGCCTGTAGAAAGGATCGACAGCAGCTTGCAAAAGGAAAAAAAAAGGTATAATCCCTTCCTTAAAATGTGTTGTTCCTATTGCAGGTGTGGCCAAGGATGGGTTTAGACGTAGGCAGGCTCGAAACATTCCGTTTCGCCTTCTACATCAAAGATCCGTGGGCTATGTGCACACCATTTTGCATCCTACTTCCAAGACTCGTAGGCTGGCTTGAAACATTCACATTGAGCAAAGCATGTCACGTACGGAGCAGTAGGAAGGCCTATCAACATCGCCAAAAGCTTGCTCTCGGAAGCCGGCGACTCACAACGGAGCTCCCCCGGTGATCCCCAACAGCTACTCAAGGAGTCCTACAGTCTCTCACAGCTCCGACAGCCAGCCATATGACGCCAAGACGATCATCAAATACAGCTCAAGGAGAGACATGATACATGGCTAGCAAAGCATGTTTCCGTGCCTCTCGATCATTCGTCGTTGAATCCGTCTTGCCCGCAGCTTAGCCTATCAAGCCTATGCCATGCCACCTACCACCGCAGGTCAACAACTTCCTCTAAAGAGTGGTTGAAGCGGCCTTGAACACCCGACGAAAAGGAGTGTAAAAATAGGCCCGAAATCATGCTTTTACGGAGGGAGAACAACTGCTCAGGAAGTCATGTTACAGGCCGTAGTACGAACAGCTCGAGATGTATCCAAGACCATGAAAAGTTGGGTTTAAAGGAAGGCTATGCAAGGAGTATTCAGGAAGAAACGGCGGCAAAAACGGAGCTCTGTGGTGGCCGTAAAAAATGTCAAAGTTTGGCCTGTCGACCACCTTTGGAGGATTCATGTACAACATAGCAATTTTTGTGCACTCCTCGAGCACCCGACGATGATCGCTGCGTGCCTTCGACTCCATTTTCCAGATTTATGCCATACCAAATATAGCCAAAGATCAAAAATTTCCCCCGAGGATCGATCGAGGAGGTCTCAAACACCACGCAAATGAAGCCACGCAAAACATATATATGTTATATAGCAAAAATATATATATAGCAGTCAAGTTGGCAATTGTGAACAATCCCATCTATGCTCAAGTATAAAGAGAGTAGAGATCAATATAAGACACTGCAAAGAACACATCCAAACAAAGAGCCAAAAAAAACGGAGCTCAGTAGCAGCCGTGGAGACGCTGTGAAGTTGACACATTCATGCAGTTTCAATGAAAAAGCTGTCTAGCAGCTCACTTTAAGGCTCTATTACAGGCAGTTCGTGGCATATCTAAGGGGATAAAAGGTTGAGATCGATAGAGGATATTGTAAGGAGCCTGTCAAGATAAAATTCATTACCTACAAAGCAGCTTAATAGCAGCTGCAAAGCCCAAATATTTACCCGTTGACACACTTTTTCCATAGATTTTCGGTGGTGTTTTCTTCCTCTTCTGGCCAGCTGCTGCATCAGTGCTTGCTAGGCAGCCTCCTAAGTGCTGGCAGAGTGAAATGGTGGTGGTGAGTAACCTCGGTTTCACTCACATCGTGATCGAGATGATCGGAAACAAGCGAAAATCAAGTCTAATACATAATGTTGCTTGATACGTGGCAATGGGATTTTGATGGCTCGGGGTGCGTTAACTTTCAAGCTGGTGACGTCCATGACCCAACCATTAATGAGGTCGACAAAAAGTTACAAGGTGCCGATACTTCGATTTGCTTACAAAAATATATGAAGGTCTCATACGACATGTTTGTAAGCGCTCCGAGTCTCGATCATCTAAAGGATCTTCAAGTTTGGCATTTGACAGCAACAGGGATGGATCCTCGAGTTTGACCGAGTATTTAAAAAAGGCTATTTTTAAATAACTCTTAATATGGCTGCAGGAGGCGATTAATGAGTATTGTTTTTCATATAGAGATTTGCCGGTTCGGTCAACACAAACAAGGGATACAAAACTCTCTTCAAAACTCGTCAAAATTAAAGAGTGCTTTCTTGAGATCGAATGGGTGCCATCACTAACAAGGAGTAAGGACATCACAAACAACAAAAGTTGACGGAACTACGGAGAGTTGATTCCACTACATATGAGTGGATACGTAGGAAATCCGATATAAACTCAAATATTATATTTCTTATCGGAACCAGTCACAAGACCAAGGTCAAATGAAGTTGTTCGTGAAAACTACAAATGATGATATTTCTTATCGGTCCGAATCACAAGACCATATGCTCAAATACAACTCCAATATGTCCAAACTACTAAGGCTTGATGCTCTCAAACGAGCTAAGTAGAAAACTCGATATCAAGTCATACAAATGTCGAGCCCAGCCGCAAGTTCCAAGTCAAATTCATACCTTTGAACTACGAGTGATTTGATTCCGTCATCACGCATACGTAAGAAACCCATATCCGGGTCCAATCACAAACCTCAAAAAAAAAAAACAAATCAAACCCGATACTCTATCGAGATGAAACCCAAACACATAAACCTAAACACATATACCCAAACACATAAATAAACTCAAATCAGACACCAAGTCTAAACCAAATCAAATCCAAACACCTTACCATATACCAAACCAGACACAAAGTCTACCCAAACCAACCCCAAACACATAAACCCTATATATTTTCGAACTACGTTGGACTTGATCCTTCTCATGAAGGTACGTAGGTAACCCTCATCAACGGGTGCAGTCCAAACCACAAAAAATCCAAATTCTTGTCCTTTTAAAGTATCCGCATAATTTAAATTGTGAGGAAGTACAGATAAGGGTCGAACTTTTATAAAAAAAATCAAATCAAAATGTATTATGCGAGATTGTTCTTTTAACAATTTTTGCCTAGCAACTGCCTTCCGCTGCTTCTCCAAGTTTTCGAAAACCCGCTTGTTTGTAGCCCATCCACACATGCCACATTAACATCGCCCACATCTGCCTTTCTATCATCGATCCCCTTAGGAAGACATTGAGAAAGGTCTGTCATGTACCGAAGTCGACCTTCTCCAGAATCTCCTCAGTCCCAACGCACCCATCCACACCTCCTTTGTAGCCCGACACTCGTACACATAATTCACCCAAGGCGTCCTCCGTTATCTTCGTCTTAAGTAGATTAGCCTTGCAAGACAATATCTCCCTAGCGCGCTGCCCTCAAAGCAAAGCCTTCCACAAATCCTTCCAAGGGCTCTCTTGGTTGTCCTTACTAGCTGACACTCTATCCTCCTCCTCCCTAAATTGCTTTTCTAGTTGCATGTGGTAAGCCAATCGAACCATGAATAATTCATTCCTATTATGATACCACACTTGATGATCCTCGCAACCCGCATCAACTAACCTCACTTGCACCACCATCTCTGCATCACAAGGCAGCAAGACCTCTCTTGCCATCTCCATATCTCACCTCTCTGCAGAGCCCCATCGACAGCTGAAAGCACGACATAGTATACGTTGGCATTGCCTATGCTATGGACTTGATAAGTACCCCCTCTTTCCCCGACCATGACATACACTTCTCCTCCCATCCTCTTACCTTCTTCCATACCCGCTCTTTCAACTATTGGAAGATAACCTTCTTTGATCTCCCTACCATCGTAGGCAGTCCCATGTATCTCTCATGTTTCTCCACTTCTCGGATTCCCATGAGCTCCTTAATCGCCTCCATCTTTCCCTGCTCCACATTCTTACCGTAAGAAAGCTCTGACTTTGAGAAATTCACTTGTTGTCCGGACGCCTCTCCATAACTATGGAGGATACTAACCACTTCGCTGCTCTGTGGACAGGTTACTCTCAGAAATAGGACGCAATCATCAACAAAAAAAGGTGAGAGATGGTAGGGGCTTTCGCCGTAATTCCGATGCCCTGAATCCACCCATGTGCCTCGCTGACTCGCAACATATCCGAAAGGCCTTCCACACATAGCAAGAACAGATACGGTGATAGCAGATCCCCTTGTCTCAATCCCCTCGCGGGAACAAATCCTGGCTATACTTCACCGGTAATCATTACTGAAAAAGTCATCATATTCACACACTTCATCACTAAAGCAATCCATCTCTCATCGATCAAACCCGAACCTCCCCATACAATGCTCTAAGAAGGACCACTCAACCCTATCATAAGCCTTGGCCATGTCAAGTTTTAAAGCCATATACCCCCTCTTTCCTCCCTGCAGTCTTCATGAAATAGAATAGTTCAAAGGCAGTCATCACGTTGTCTATAATTAATAGGCCTAGCACAAATGCACTTTGGCTTGGTGCTATAAGCTTCCTCGGGACCCTCTTCAACCTGTCTGTTAACACCTTCGACA
Organism: Persicaria maculosa; assembly: GCA_963922045.1. Classification (NCBI taxonomy): domain Eukaryota; kingdom Viridiplantae; phylum Streptophyta; class Magnoliopsida; order Caryophyllales; family Polygonaceae; genus Persicaria; species Persicaria maculosa. The sequence goes on from OY998254.1 coordinate 53,786,871, forward strand.
CTATCTTGTAAACCACATTACATAAGCTAATCGGACATAAATATTTCATTCTAGTCGGATTCGAAACCTTAGGAATCAACGTTATGAATGTGCGGTTGAGTCCTAGAGGCATCGACTTCCCTGTAAGAATGTCCAAGACAAATTCAGTGACATCGGCCCCGACAATATGCCAACACTTCTGGTAAAAGAGTGCAGACATACCATTCGGACCCGGTGATTTAGTTGTATGCGTATTAAAAAAGGGCGTGTTTTGCCTCATTCACAGTGAAGGGACGCAACAACTAATGTGTAACGACCGAATTTTGGGAATCTCTAAAAAGGGAATGTTTCGGAAAAACCCGTCCTCGAGGAAATTCTATTTTCGGAAAGTCCTTGGAGAATATACCGACATGCTTTTAAAATTCAATTTGACGGATTCTAAATCTTATTTATTGGATTTTGATTTTGAGAAATTCGAGAGTCGTTTGAAATGAATTCGGATTCCCGGTCGGATTTTCAAAATGTCGGACTTCGGGATGTAGGATATCGGGTTTTGGGATGTCGGGTGTTGGGATGGGATGTTGGGATTTAAAGTTGGAAGAGAGGAATCATTCACTCTCTCTCTCTCCTCCCTCACACCACTCTCTCTTTCTCTCTCCTCTGTAAGTGTTTTGTCTTTTTCCTCATAAAACCCTAATGGGCCTCTCCCTCTCCCGTATATAAGGAGAACAAATTCCCAAAGGGATCCTCAAGCCTCCAAATCTAAGCAAAAAATGAAAAATCAAAATCCCAACTTCTTGTTTATTTCCTAGCCTCCAAAATCCCAACTTGAAGATCAAATCTCAAAAATCCCGAAAACTCAAAATCCTCACCATTTATCTCCTTTGATCCAAATCTCTCTCCTCTCATCTTCCATTTCTTGTTTCTCATACCCTAGATAGTCTCTAAACTCCACCAAAAAGATCTCCTCTCAAGAAAATAACCAAAAAATCAGATTCAGATCGTCGTTTCCATCGAAAACGAAAGTTTTTGGGGGAATTTCGCCGCCATAAATAGTGCCTACACCACCGCGATTATGAACCCAGAAGACTTTGGAATGATTGAGATGATCGGATGACCTTGTTTGATGTTTTATCATATCGAAAGACTTTGAAATGATTTTACTCTCGCTTGGTTTTGGAAATGCTTTGGGAACTTGACTAATGTCTGCATGGATGTTAGTGTAGTAGATTATCAGATCTATGCAATTATAGGTGATTGTAGCTTATTGGACTCGCTTGCGTTATCTTTTGATGTTCGACATTTCCAGGTAAGTATCCTACAGGAGCTTACTCAACAACTCGGACCTCCTGCCTGATGTGTCATATAGTGTGTAAGTGTTGCATATGATAAAAGCATGCCATGTAGTATCATGCTAGGATTGCACTTGTGAATCAACATTTGGCTACTTGGTGTGTTTGAAAATAGAACGGCCATTATCTATGTGTCCTAGAGTCTTTGCTAGAGTCATAGTGTAGCCCAGCCTCATCGGGTTTGCCCTGAGTCAGTAGTGTCAATATGAGCGTGATATGATAGCCCAGCACCACCGGGCAAGAGATGAGATGATGATGCTATGCTATGATGATGCTATGTTATGATGATGAGATGATGATGCTATGTTATGATGATGGGATATGATGATGAGCATGTTATGATGATTATGTGCACACATGTATGATGGAATGAGGTACTATACTGCCAGGTCCGCTTATGAAATAGGGGGCGAAGTATGAGAGGGATATGCCACTTGGCATTGTCTGGGGTCCTTTACAGCTTTTCTGCATTATTATATACCTGATGAAGGCATGCTTGTGTGTTAAATTCTGTACTGCACTAGATCATTCTTTATTCTAGGTATATGCATATTATATGGCCTCAACGCGGTCTTTAGGGCCCACAGGCGTCTCTGGGCCTGATTTCGTGGATAGTGTCAGGTACTTGCTCCATGCTTCTATGACGGAGAATCTCCTTGGGCAAAATCGAAGAACCGGCCTAACCCGCTAATTTGGCTAAGTATCATTTAATTATGCTTATGGTTTTGGTTTTGACCCGGCTCCGCCGTGGCAAGTGTACTTTACTTCATTTTTCGCTCCGCTTTCCTTAAATGACTTTCCACGACTTAGTCTTTAGGGTAGGTTAAGGGTACCCAACGGCCCTACGTTGGTTTTGGGGTTCGAAATCCCCGCTTTAATACTAATGTTTAAAAAGGTTTGAAACCTCGACCCGTACATGGATTGCAAGATCCAAACGAAGGTATCCGACCTTCGAAACGTAACCCAGATCTTTATATCTGGGCCATTACATAAAGATTAGCCTCCTCCAACATGAAAGGCTCGTTTCCTTGAGTAGCCACCACCGGGAACACTCTAACATCATATTCAAATAGGTTACAGACAGTGGCAGAGCCAGAACCCAAAAAAGGTGGGGGCACACCGATAATAATCGAAAATCAATAACACGAACTCGTACAATACATAATGTCTTCAACACTACAAAATAGCGGTAAAAATAAAGGAGTTCACTAGTACAAATAATTCATCATTGCTAATTAAAGTTTTATAATGAAGTAGTTCAACTTGACGGGGGGTAAATTCATTGAAATAGTTCAACTCGACAGGGGTAAATCCATTTTATGGGTTTCCATACCCTAAAAGTGTTGAATGATACTCCCTTCGTTCGGCAAAAATTGATGTTTTAGCCCAGTGCACAATATTTAAGGAATTTTTAAAATATCTAAATTACCCCTAATGGTGTACCAACATTCAATAGCTGAATTGTACTTGTCAGCAATGATTGGAAACTAATTAATGGAATAAAAATGGAGGGAGGCACTCTTCATCTTCCTAATTGTCCCAATATTGAAGCCAAAATTCAAATTACATGGCACAAAATTCAAATCATAAACCCCAAGTATATTGGAGTATTATTTAGTTTATCAGCATATGTAGTATTACTTGCATTTATAGTTTATCCTTTAAAGCATGAATCCTCCAAATTCTGCTCCAAAATTTGATTTGAATTTTCTTCCATATGAAAGTGAAGCTAGTGATGAAAATGAATCACCTATTTCTGAGCATCGGGAAGAAGGCGGACTTGAAGGCAACATCAACATTGAGAATTTTCAACATGAATCCATTCAAGTGGTTGAAGGAGACATATCGGTTGCAAGGAGATCATCTTCAAGTGATGGTAGCCAATCAATTGATCTCAACATTCAAGCAAGTTATGAGAATTTTGTTTTTGAGTCCACTCAAGAGGAACAAGGAGACATTCTGTTGTGAGCTGAATATGCCAGGTTTTACAGTAACTTTTATATCGTTTTCTGCATACATTTCATGCATCTGGGCTAAGATAATACAAAATCTATGTAGTTTATGTTTATTTGCCAAATTATGGAATCTACACCAGTTTCTGTTTAATTTCGCAGAATTCGAGGCAAATTACAGCAGTTCTGAGAAAGGTCGGAAAAGCTCGGAAATCAACTATAGAAGTCCAAGGCCAAGAAGCAGCGGAACCAGTCGAATCAAGCTGGGAACCCATGTTTACTCGATCTAGAGTAAACCTACTCGATCTCGACGAGAGTGTCCGAGCACAGACCTTGCCGACTAAGCAATTGATCGAGAAACTGAGTCAGAGACAACCCGACTCCCGGAACCCTACTCGATCTCGAGTACCCCTTGTCGAGATCGACTGCACTGCGACGCCATGTCCGGAGTCGACTAGTTGAGACAAGCCGAGAAGCCAAGAACGGAGACGCCGAGCCACCATTACTCGATCTCAAGGAGCCTTGTCGAGATCGAGGACCCCATGGCGCCAATCCGAGTCCGTGACGAGCACCATCTACTCGACTACACCAGGCCAGCCATCCTCGAAGCACACCCAACTCGATCTCGAGGAAGTTGGTCGAGATCGAGGAGCCAGGAGAACCTATCCGAGCCTAGATCGAGCAGAGCTACCCGAGAAGCCCAGCCAGCCCAAGTCGATGACCATGTCTACTCGAGATCGAGGAGCCTTGGTCGAGATCGACGAGCCGCGTCCGAAGCTGCGTTACACGGTTTGAACAGTCCTACGCGCTGTGGGAGTCCTTGGAGCCGAAGGAAGCCGAGTCTATCCGAGATCCATCAAGTTCTATCTATGGAAGACAAGATCTATCAACAAGAAGAGACTTTCCTATTTAGATTTATTTTTCCCTTTTAGATTTAATTCCTAAATTGCATTTATTTATCTTAAAGCCTTTAGATGTAGATTTAGATATAGATAGATATTTTCTATCCTTGAATAGCAAGGAATAGAAGGCTATAAATAAAGCCCTAGGGGCTGAGCATTAGGCATCTTATTCCAATTCGATTCCATTCAAGTAAGTAGGAGTAGAGAGAGAGAGTTTGTGGCAAGCAAGGTGGAAAGGCGAAAGCGGATTTGTCTTGTTGGTTGTAAGCTTTCTTTATTTAATTCAATGCAAGTTAGTTTCTTTTGTTATTTAATGTCTTTCTTGATGATGAAGAGCGAGTAGTCCACCCACTTCTGGGGCTGGGGTGAGCCCAACGGTGGTCATGTGAGGTGATGCGGTAAAGGTTTGATCTTTCTATGCGATTCGTCTTCTATCCCTATGAGCATGATTCTTTTGCTAGAGTTGAAGGTGATCCTTGTTTGTATTATTGAAGCGAAAGTGATCTTAATGCAACTTGGGTTAATTATGTGAAAATGGTTAGTAACAATTAGGGTTTATGCGAAAGCCTCTATATGCCTATTTGTTAATAACGAAAGTTATTTTGATGGAAAGCATGATCTTTTATGCCTTTATGTGTTACTTTGCATGGTTATCGTTGTGGTGTTGATACCATGGCTTTGGAAGTTCTTTCATATATTGATTTATTTCTGTCGAAATCTGAAAATCTGTGTTCGAAGTTGCGATTTACAGTTTCTGAGTTTTTAGTCGAGATGGAGCAGTGGTTAGTCGAGATCGAGTAGCTGTTTGTCGATCTCGAGTAAGGCCTTGTCTAGATCGAGTTGCTGTTGTGCTTCTGTCATCGATTTTCAGTTTCTGTCTTTGCTGTCCTTTGTCGATCTCGAGTACTGTGCTTGTCGAGATCGAGTTAGTTTCTGTCTTGCTTTTATTTCTTGTCTTCGTTTGTTATTTTCTGTCTTTGTTTCTTTGTTTCTTTGTTTCTGTCTTCTGTTTGCTTTTCTGTGAGATTTACACCTGCCTAGGATCCGCTGACACGCTTCCTCGTGGATCGATCCCGACTTTCTGTTACTACATTGGAGGGAGTCTTGTAATTATTTGCGTGGGCCTAAATCTGGTTTGATCTATTTTACTATATTTCATACTCGATTTCCTCCCTAAACAACACATTCCAATTCTACCGACATCATCTTCAGGTGGTGTTCATTCAAACGAAGAAGAAAATCAACCAATCGATAATGGTATGAAAATAGTTTCAACAAGTTTTTTGCTTTGTATCTATTCTCATTTTGATGAGTCTATATGTATCGATTGATCATGGTGATGGATTTTGGAGTTTTGATGAGAAACTAGTTTTTGCTTCATAAAATTTGGGGTTATGATGATCATTCTATATGCATAAATTGATCATGAGTTTGTGTAGATATTTCGTATGCGTTGTGGTTCATATTGGTATAAGCTGATGAATTTGCATATGAGTAATCATACTAATGATATAGCTTCTCAGTTGAAACTTTGTTTGTCCTTATCATAACTAAAGTCACCTACTTTATTTTTGAACTTGAATTTGATGAGACACAGAAGGTGGCAGAGCATTTAGAAGCTATCGGATGACATCAAATGAAGAAAGAAAGCTTATATATGCTGCTTTACTAGCCAAAAGTTCAAACAGAAAGCTGAAAAGGAATTCAACAAATGAGGTTGCTTCCATGTACTCAGTACCATTAAGAACGGTCCAACGGATTTGGAAACTCGAAAAAGCTACCCCAGCAGGTGTTGCAGTTGATGTGTTGTATAGATGGCAAGGAAAAAGTGGTCGAAAGAGACTCGAAGTTGACTTAAATTTGCATTAAGGATATACTATTAAGTCATAGAACAACATTAAGGTCATTATCTCATGCTTTGAAAATCAGCCAAGGCACTCTGCATTCACGTGTGAAAGAAGGCTCGCTTCGGGGTCACTCAAATCCGATCAAGCCACATTTAAAAGAGGAGAACAAGATAGCCCGACTTCAGTTTTGCATATCTATGCTGGAGAGGAGTAGTTTGCCACAAGAGCCAAGATTTGTTGGGATGTACAACATGGTACACATTGATGAGAAGTGGTTCTACATGACGAAAAAGTCAAGAAACTACTACTTGCTTCCAACTGAAAGTGATCCTTTGCGTTCATGCCAAAGTAAAAATTTCATCGGGAAAGTAATGTTTCTAACGGCTATTGCAAGGCCACGGTTTGATGAGGAAGGCAATGAAGTGTTTTCTGGGAAAATTGGAGTGCTTTCACTTGTGACAATTGAGCCTGCATTAAGGCGAAGTTGAAACAGAGAAGCCGATACCTTGGTAACCAAGCCAATAACTTCAGTAACAAAGGAAACAATACGAAAGTTTCTGCTGGAAAAGGTACTTCCTGCTATTCGAGAAAAGTGGCCAAGAGAGGATGCAAACGCGCCAATTTTTATTCAACAAGACAATGCAAGAACACATGTCCGCCCTGATGATGTGGAGTTTCAAGTGGTTGCGTCCGAAAATGGGTTTGAAATCAGATTGCTTTGTCAACCAGCAAACTCTTCGGATTTGAATGTGTTGGATCTTGGATTTTTTAATGCCATTCAATCCTTGCAGAGTAAGGAGTGCCCCAAAACGGTAGAGGAAATAATTGGTGCAGTTCAGAGAGCATTCAATGAGTATCCAGCGAAAAAGATCAACCATGTGTTTTTGTCTTTGCAGTTATGTATGACGAGGATCATGACAGTTGAATGGTCCAATGATTATCAAATTCCTCACATAGATAAACTGAGGTTAGAAAGGAATGGTTGTCTTCCTAAACAAATCACTTGTGACTATGACCTCGTAGAAAAAACCATGAGTATTTTAGAGATGAATGGAATAGGAAATTAGTAATATTGTACAGAGTATTGGGTGTTCTTTGTGTTTTGCAATGGACAAAATATCGTAGGGAAACTTCCTTTGTCTTTTGGTTTTTTTAGCAATGTGCTCAGAATATTTTCAGCACTGTAATATGCATTTTCAACACCTCTTTCTTATTGATGTATCCCTTCACTTGATATGCAGTTACTGTTACACAGACCTCCCCTAATTTGTGATTCAAATTTATGAGTAGTGCAATTGACTGCCTAAAAAAAGAGCATGAATTTAATCTAAAAAATTTCCCTCTGTAATATAATTTTTATGGCCATCTAATCTGAGTTTTCAGCAACTCAAACCTTTACTTTTTCATAAGTAGGGTAATGGGTATGAAGTTGAATTCTCAACTGTAAACTGAATTTTTTTGCCAAAAAAAAGAGCATGAAAGTAATCTGATTTTTTCCCCTCAACTGTAAACAGATTTTTTGGCTATATAAAGTTGAATAGCCAACAGAAATTATCAGATTTTGAAGTGATCAGATTTTGAAGAGCTATAAGCTGAATTTTCAGCTTCTGAAGTGCCTAAAAAAAGCATGAGAGTAATATGAAATTTTTAGCAAAACTTATCAGATTTTCAAGTGCTATAAGCTGAATTTTCAGCTTCTGAAGTGCCTAAAAAAAGCATGAGAGTAATATGAAATTTTTAACCAAACTTATCAGATTTTCAAGTGCTATAAGCTGAATTTTCAGCTTCTGAAGTGCCTAAAAAAAGCATGCATGAGAGTATTATGAAATTTTTAGCAAAACTTATCAGATTTTCAAGTGCTATAAGCTGAATTTTCAGCTTCTGAACTTTCATTACTTAGCATTGCTATAAAAGACTCATAATTTTCAAAGTTAAACTTTGAAGTGTCCATAAGTTATGAAATAGAATCATGTTACCCAAAAAAAGAGCATGAAAGTTAAGAGAATTATTTTTTTTGCTCAACTGTCATCTTCAATTTTTGGCCATATAAGGCTGAATTCTCAACATCTCAAAATGTGAACAAGATTTTTCTAAACTTTTTATAGCTAATGTCACCCAAAACACACCTAAATTGTGAATTACATCTTCAATTTTCCATAAGTAGGGCAATGGAGTGCCTAAAAAAAAAGAGACTCATAATTTTTAAGTTAGATTACTTTCATGCTGAATTGTTAAGTCGTCCAAGCTGAATTTTCAAATTATCCACTTATAGATTTTTTTTCCCTTTGCTTGGCATTTTTATAAAAGACTCATCAATTCACGTGATTGTTGGTTCGGACCATGCTACCCTCTCCAATGGCTACCCTTTGAAACTCAATAATGTGCTCCTTGCTCCTGCCCTTGTCAAAAACCTTATCTCCGTTCATCAATTCACGTGATTTTTGACGAACACACTTTCCCTTTGCCACCCAACCTAGCTCACCGCCCCTTTCGCCCCCCATCGCACCCGCCGATGATGACTTCCCCCCTCTCCTCTACCATATCCTCCCCCGCCCCGCCCCCGGCGCCGCTTGTTGCCGCCCCCGGCGCTACGGCTAACCAAATTGCACCGCCCCATCCACCTAACCCCCCTTCAAGTCGAACCCCCTGCTCCCTGCCCATCCACATCCATGAGGACTCAGTCCCAATCAGGGATTTTTAAGACTAACCCGAAATACAACTTGCTCACCTCTTTCGACAATATTTCCCTTATACCCAAATCCCCACACACGGCCATGTAGGACTTAAAATAGCATGCCGCCATGATTGAGGAATTTAGTGCTCTAATTAAAAACGGCACGTGGGACCTTGTTCCTAGGCCTCGAGACTCTAATATAATCAATTGCATGTGGTTGTTCAAGCATAAGTACAGGTCTGATGGCACCCTGGATCGCCACAAAGAACGCCTTGTTGTCAACGAAATATCTCAGGAGGTCGGCGTCGACTATGACGAGACCTTCAGCCATGTGGTCAAATCGGCCACCATTCGTGCAGTCTTGAGCATTGCATTCAATAAGGACTGGCCCATCCATCATCTCGATGGCAAGAATGTGTTTCTCCACGGCGATTTGCAGAAAACTGTCTACATGCATCAGCCGCTAGGCTTCTATGATCGATCTCGTCCTACGCATGTATGCCTGCTCCGGAAATCCCTATACGGACTGAAACAGGCGCTTCGTGCCTGGTATCATAGATTCGCCACTTACCTTCATCGGTTGGGTTTTCAGAGCAGCCAATCAAACCACTCCCTTTTTGTGTTTCATGAGGGCTCTACTACAACATATCTCCTTCTATACGTAGATGACATCGTGTTTACTGCCTCTTCCCTTGCCCTTCTTTTTCGTCTGATGGCTCGTCTACGATCTGAAGCCATGACTGACCTTGGTGAGTTGTTCCTTCATCAGAAGAAGTATGCTCTTGAGATCATCGACAATGCTCGAATGGCCACCTGTAAGCCTGCCACTATCCCTGACAACTAGAAGGTCAAGCTTTATGCCACTTCTAGCCCCAAGGTGGCCAACCCCATCGTCTACCGCAACCTTGTGGGTGCGCTGCAATACTTGACTTTCACCAGACCGGATATCTCCTTCGCAGTTCAGCAGATTTGCTTGTATATGCATGATCCACGCGAGCACCATCTTCTGGCACTAAAACGAATCATCCGCTACCTCAAGGGCACTAGTGATATGGGTCTCCATCTGGGACGATGTCACTTTGACATACTAACCGCTTACTCTGATGCAGATTAGGCCAGCTGTCCGGAGACCCGCCGTTCTACTTCTCGCTACGCTGTCTACCTTGGTGAAAATCTTATTTCCTGGTCTCATCGTTCCAAAAAAAGGCATGGGCCTCCGCCTAGACCCTTGAAGGTCCCCACCTTTGAGTTTAGCTGTCTAGACCCTTGAAGGTCACCCGCAATGTCTTGGCGGCCTTGCGGGTTTGGCGAGATAGTGAAAAAAACTATTTTGAGGTTTTAACTCCTAAAACCCCCACATGTCCTCAACCTTTATACTCTCTCTTACTCTTGATCCCTCACTCCCACAGTCCTCTAACTCGCGACCTAACTACCGTTATGCCTAGATTATTAATTAAAGTTTATTTGTTTATATATTTTATGAATTAAACTTTATTATTTTATATACGTATTGAATATGGCCTAGGATTAAAAATACATCTCAAAATAGTAAATCCGCCTAGACCCCGCACAATCCGCCTAGATCCTTGACCCATCTAGCCGCCGAGCATCCGCCAAGCGTTTTTTGGAACATTGCCTGGTCCTCAAAGGGCCAGGCTACAGTCTCATGATCGAGCACCTCGGCCGAGTATAGGGGGGTCGCCAACGATGTGGTTGAGACGTGTTGGCTTCACAATCTCCTGTGTAAGCTTCGCGTCCCACTACGGTCGGCCAAACTTGTTACTGCACCAACGTCTCCGCCATTTACCTGTTGTCGAACCCGGTTCAATACTAGCGCACCAAACACATTGAGATCGACATCCATTTTGTCCGTGAGAAGGTCGCCCTTGGCCATGTTCGCATCTTACATGTCCCATCTGCTCACCAGTATGCGGAGATCTTCACAAAAGGATTACCTACTCCTTTATTTACTTTTTTTCGTTCCAGTCTCTCCATTTGCTCTCCTCATACTGCGACTGAGGGAGGATGTTAGAGTATATTGTTTAGAAGTAAATATTGTACATTTACGATTGTAACCCTAGGTTTTTACCCTAGTTATATATATACATGAGTAGGCCTCTGAGATCCTCAAGGGACTCAGTTATTCATAATCTTACAATATAACCTCATTATCAATACGCTTGAAAACATCTTTTTCAACCTAGCAGACAGAACCCTCAAAGAGAAAATCTTATTTTGTTGTGCAAATATGGCTTGATAATATCCATTGAAAGAAAGTTAGCTCTTTCTACTATAGCTTTTGCAACCGGTAACACTAAAACTAGCTCGATGAGACGATATACCAAATCAAAACCTTTGTGAATTCCTACCTCGATCATATTTTTAGAAACATCGCTAATATCTTGTAAAGTAGAAAATCTGACATTTTCCTTCATTTAAACTTCTGGGATTTCTTAACTAATTGTCGAAATGAGTAACATAAACTCTCATTTCAAAGATCTAAATATAGATTATATTATAGGAATGTCAATGTAAATAAAATATAAAAGCATTGTGGGTTATTTAAATAAGATTTAAAGTGATTAATATATACCTTCAATTTTCAAACATTCATAACTTTTTACTCAGATATCAGATTAATGCGTATTATATATCCAAACGAAGCTATCGACGAGGAAAAAACATATAAGGGGTTTTTCGGATGAGAGTAGGGGCAGGTGCCCCTACATGCCCCCGTTTGGATCCACCCCTAGTTATAGAAATAGTTCATTGCTATTCTCACCATTCCATCAAATGACCTCTCCTCCACTCCCTCATCATCAACAAGTTTCCTGAACTTATTCCTTTTGTTCCGTCCAACCACTTTCTTATGAATATAAAGATGTAATCTGATACCCACACCGAAACTCATTAGCTCTAGTGCATTATAACCACATCATCTCCTCTTTATCCATCAACTCCCTCTATTCCCTTTTAAGCTCCTTTCTTTCCCTCACTAAGCTCCCTCTCATCCCAACCGACATCTCTTTTAACCTCCTTCATCTCACTTCCAACCTCGTCTTTACATGTCCAAAATAGCTCCTATCCCAATCCTTCAAGTCGACTGAACACCTCGTCGCTTTTTCGATGACACTCCTATCCACCCCACCCCGTCCCTTGGTTAGTCCATCCATTATGGATGACCTCCAAGCAATCCTCATTTGTAAGCCACATAGCCTCAAATCTAACCGATCACTTCTTTCACCTTCCGTGAAACCCCCCCCCCCCCCCCTAGAGCACTTTGATTGGTAAATGGTCTGACTTGCACTTCTCTAACTGCCTAACCAGCAAGTGTGAAAATAGCTCGAGCATCTTGCCATTGCAAAACGACATATCTAGCCTTTCCTAGATAAATTTCTCATCTTCCCGTCCATTATCCCAACTGAATTGGCTCCCTTTATACGGCACCCCCCTCAACTCACACCTTTCAATGACTTCCCTGAACTCCACCATTCTTCCAAAATCTATTTCATTACCTCCTTCCTTGTCCTCCCACGATATTCAGAGATTAAAATCACCCAAGCACATCCACGCCTGACGAGGATCTTCATGAAGTTGTGAAAAAAGCCATAGTGTATGATGCTTCTCATTCCCATTAGCCCATCCATACATACCGGTAATCCTCCACTGCACACGATCCTCCATCTGAACAATAACATCAATATGATGTTAGGTATACGACTTTACACTAACCACACACTCCTTCCCCCATAACAGCGTCGACCCTCCCGCTTTTCCAACCTTCTCAACCACAATTATACTTATTTACCCAAGCCTCAATCTAACATCCTCTTTCTTCTTCCTATCACTCTTAGTTTTCATCAAAAATAAAATCCTCGAAGTTGGCTCCCTCCTTACCATCATGATAAGTTTATCAACTGCCCGGACCTTCCCCACTTTCCGGTAGTTGTAGCTAATACAACTCATTGATATTGGCGGGGGACATCATCCCTAACCGATAACATAATAATATCATTACTCGTACCTCCTATCCTTCTCCTCTTTTCAACGTTATCTTTCCCTCCCTCTGGCTTTGTACCCTCTTCGTGTCCCCCCTCTAGCTCCCCTCCCTCATCATCTTTTTTTTTTGTTTTCACTCGTAATATTCCTTGTCCCCCCCCCCCCCCCCCCTTTCTAACCATGCCTCCAAGATCCTTAACATCTCTTTTCCAACTACCCACTCCCTCTTTCTATCCCCTGATTTATATTTGTTCGACCCCCTACCCTTCCCTCACTGTTTTTTTCTTGACACACCCCTTAAATTATATTATTTCCTCATTCCCAAGTCATCTTTATCATTTTGCACTTATTGTGGAGCCTTATTTCCCCCCATCATCACCTCTGTCTGCCTCCCAATTTTGACTCTCTCCACCCTCTCAATAACTTCCTCAGCCTCCCTAGCCTACTCAATTCTTTATCCGTGCCATCCATTCCTTCTCCCTCCCTCTCTTTTTCTTCTGATATCTCAATCAAGGATTTCCATCGTTCACGCTTCACTCCCCCCCCCCCCCCCAATTAGTGAAAGCGATGAACTATCCCTAATCACAAAGAATCTGATTTCAAGAAACTTACCCGAATGTTGGTGAATCTCGAAAGGTGTCAGCAAGGACGACCTAGCTCTCATGGCCCTTAACCGGAGAGAGGAACAAGTGATTGGAGCCACCAGAGGGTAGACATTGGAGTTGCTTATGTGTGCCCTAAGGTTTTCTTTCAACTCTAATCCGTCATCGTACGTGTTACCTATTCATAGAATATGTTTTCTTTGTGGTTAATAATCGAAAGTTGTGTAATTTTAGATCAAACTATAAAGTATTTCAAACTTCGGGACACTTCTTTTTTGTAGGTTGGAAAATGGGAAAAGTTATATTGCATATCCCATATCTCTAGCATGTATATATATAGTTAAAGTGTCAAATATAAGATGCACAAAAATTTATTTATCTACAACAATTGGAAGGGAAGAAACCTATCAAAGTACTCCCTCGACCAATGGGGATTCGTGTACATACGTTACATAAAGTTAGTAAAATTTCATTATAAAACCAATTGATCATATAAGTAGTAACACTAACCTTAAATATTAATATTTTATTTTTTAAATATAATCGATGTGAAATGAACATTACTTTTTGGAAAAAAAAATAGCAAGTATCGATCTTGAACCAAAAATAATACGAATTTTGGGATTGACAATTTAATATACAAACTATTGCCATATTAACCAAAAATAATACGATGGTTTTAACTTTTGGAAACGTGTCTTTGGCGCTTGATGTACTCAACCATCCATCTTTGTTTGGTTTCCAGCATAGCCTATCCCCTATATTATTTGCTTGTATGTAGATGTTGACCTTGTTGACCTTATTTGCTGGTATGTAGATATTGGATAGTTCATCAATATTCCTTTTTTTGTTGATGTATCTTTCAACCTTGTCGTTTTCATTTAATGGGATGTTGTCTTCCCATTAGAGGTTTTTCGTCTAGTCAGGTATTCTTCCAAAAATTGACGGTCATTTCATTTCCTACTTGCCATATTATTCTTTTGAGAAATTAATCTTTTAGTTCCATTACCAAAATTCATTACCTTTTCTTTGATATTCAATGAGAGGGTTCCTTTCAGGTACTTTTTGTTAATAGATTCATCCCAGGGGTGACACTATTCGGCTAAGATTTTTCATAGAAATTTCATTTCTAGTGCCTAGTTCATATCCTTGGTTTATGTATTTTGTTCCTCCTAATCGTTTCTGCTTGAAGACCTTATCCCAACTAATAAGGGGCGAAAGTGATTGTTATTTATTCCAGAAGAAACATCTATTTATTTGGTCGAGTTCTTTATGGATTCTAGTTGAGAGCATAAAATTTTGCATAATGTAATTCAACTTAGTTGCATAGTTAGATCTTATTAGTGTTGCTCCTTTTATGACAAAGAGTTAGCTTTCCAATTTTTGAGTTGTTGTCTAGTTTTGCACAATTTCTCTTCCAATGTGGTTTTGTTGACTCGGCCATTGATAATGGGGCAGCCGAGATATTTATCGAGTGCTATTTGGTTATTTATATGGATCATACTTTATATCATTTATTTTTGGCCATTTGAGACTTTTGGGGTGGTTTGGAAGACCGATTAATGAAAATTGACCTTTTTGTCCTAAGATAGAAAAATAGTCGTCAATGTTGTTCTTCACCACTCGACAAGAGTCTTGGTTTGCCTTTACGAAAATCATCATATCGCAAGCATAGAAGAGAAATGAGATTTTTATTTCTAATCTAGACATTTTAAATCCAATGGATTTATCCATATGGTTGCTAGAATTTCTGCTCCTATGATGAAAAGATAGGGTGAGAGAGGGTCTCCTTGCTTAATGCATCACCTTAGTGTGAAAGGGTCATTAGGTCCACCATTAACCAAGATCGAGAAGGAGACAGTCTTGGCACATTGTTCAATCCATCTCCGAAATTTTTGGCAAACTCAACACACCAATATAGAGCAACCTCACTCTAATACCAATCGTTAGACCTCTGCGAAGGTGTTAGTGCAACTAAAGAATTGTAGGGTTTTTATTTGGTAGTAAATAAAGAATTATAGGTCGAAACAGCATTGAAGGACAATTATTTATAGGTGAAAACTCTCAAACTATAAACATGACATTCCTCTACCTTGGGATGATTTTTTAACAAGTATACTTCTTTCATTAATAACGATACCTAATCACTAGTACAAATCCAACATACTAGCGGAATGACCACACCCTTACAATAAACGTTTGAATTAAACTTACCTACACAAACAATGGCAGCACATGAACAAGTAACATGTAACCTCAAAGTCACTCAATGCATGCAGCAACCACGACTTCAAGCGTTACCATCACAACAACATCATCGTTGTTTTTCCTTCATGACCCCCTAGTACTTCTACACCACACTGCTTCTTCTTATTTTTCTTATATTTGACGCTTTCGATCTTCTTTCTTTCCTTCTCTAAGCTTTTTCTTGTTTTTCTTTTTTTAAGACATCTTTTTCCTAAATTTTGTACGTATAAACAAATTCAATTATAATAATCTGATAATACAAAAGATCTCTCAAAATAAGAAAAGACCTTATAATATTCCTATGAAAAAGGATATAGATAAATCAACATTATTTCCTACATCTTTTCCTTCCTCTCTCAACATGAAATCAATCTCTTTTAATAGGCAATCATTACCTTTTCAAACATATGTGCACAAAACAAGATTCTCTTTCTGTTATTGGACAAGTTTGTCCTTCAAGACATTTTTTTGAGACAAATTCGTTTCGTATCTTTTTACTCCTTTGTACTTGAACTTTATCTTCTTAGATTATCTGTCATGGTAAGTTAAAACAACCCAATACCTCATTTATACCTTACTATCCACTCCCACCACACCCTATATCCCATTTCCCCATAAAAAAAAATTTATCATCCGCTTTGTGATGTGCTATATATGGGGTTGGGAATGGAGTTGCTATATTGGTTTCTTTATTTATTGTTTTTTTATTTTATTCCATGTTTACCCCTCTCTATTTTTCTTTTTTTAAAAAAATATTCCCCTTGCTATTTTATTGATAATTTAGTTTGATCATTTAATTTAATTATATTTATTTTTTATAATTATAAAATTTATAGTTTTATACCATTATATTAATCGTAACAAACTTTTTCATATGAGCCTAATATTGAATATAATCGGAATACATTACTTTAATACATAATCACAAAATACTATTTCATAACACAACAATAAATAAATAAAAGTACACAATGTCATTAGGGCCTCTTCAAAACGGAGTCAAATCCTCTGTCCCCCCTCCTTGTCCCCCTCCCCTGTCCCCCCTCACAAACTCCCCATTCAAAATAAAATAAAATTAAATTAAAAATTAAATTAAATAATAAAAGAAAAAAGAAAATAGGAAAGATGTGAGGAGCGACAGGCTAAGGGGACAAATCCGGGGACAGAGGATTTGGACCCCTTCAAAACCTTCTCGAAGATGGTCTCCAAGCTCGGAAAAAGTACCACACACACTTATGGAAAAAAATAGCAAAGCGATAGAAAAATATAATTAAACCATTAATGAAGATATTTAGTATTCTGGGAAGACATCATCATTTCTGCCTTGTTCTTCCAATCCGCAATAGCCGATGGAGTCACCGAATTGTTGTCCTTCTTGGATACCGCTCCTGCTTGGTGATCTCCATCAGTAGTAGTTCCACCTAGAAATTGAAATGGAGTAGGCCGGAGTCCCAAATGTTGTAGGTGGTTGTTGTGGGTGCGAGATTGGCGCCACCCTGGCTGCTGCCCACTCGAGTTTCGACCCCCTTGGCTCCTATATCGTGCTCCTCTTTCTAACTTTATGGCTAAATGTAAAAGCTGAGTAGGCATAGAATAAGGAAAATAATCATTTTCATGAGCCAAAGCGGGATGCAATATTCTAAGAAACCTAGCATTTGTATCTTCATAGGGTTCAAATACATTAGCCCTAGCCATGGTTTCTTCCATTGCATTAAAGGTTTCCTCAACAGTTTTGCTACATTGCTTAAGATTTTCTAATCGTTGTCTAAGCTCCCTAGCATAATGTTGGGGAACCAATCTACTTCTCATAAATGCTTTTAATTGAGTCCAAGAAGCGATAGGCGCATCAAGGCTCTTCTTCTTTCTTTAACTAGATTATCCCACCAAATTAAAGCAAAACCTTGAAATTCTAGGGAAGCTAGTTGCACCTTTTTAGCGTCAGAGAAGTTATGACAATTCCAGATTTGATCCATTTAGTTTCCCAATCAATGTAAACATCTAGATCAGTTTTACCTTCAAAAGGAGGAATCTTTACCTTTACCTTACCTATGTCGTCTTAATTAGGATCTCTAGGTTCTCTGTATTGGTATCGACCTCCTCTATCGTTCCACCTCGGGTGTTGCTCCCAATACTCCTCTTATTGGAAGTCGTCGTCGCGCTCTGAGTAGTAGAATTCCTCCTAGAAGCCTCGGCCTCTTCCCCTTCCTCGTCCTTGTCCCTGCACATTAACAAACCCATTATTCCTACCATATCTCTCCTCTCGTGGAGAGTTGTTTTCATCAAATAAAGGGTTATCGACATTGGGATTAGGATTAGGGTTTAGATTTTGGAATTCCCTTTCATCGTTAGGCGCATCCTCACGCATTTGACCACCTCGGCCTCACATGGTGTTAGAACCACTCGGCCTGGACTCCAATGCCGCCACCTTTGCTCCCAACACAGCCATGTTAGGAGGAAAATCAAGTATGAAATATAAATCTCTAATTCGACTCCCTAATCTCCACAAATTAATTACAAGACTTCCTCCCGCTGTAGTAGAAGGTAGTCAGGATCGATTCACGAGGAAGCGTGTCAGCACCCGCCTTTTCAGTTCCAAACTCAGCAGAAAATCAACCAGACAAACAGAAATAACAGAGAAAAGCAGAAAAGAACACAAATGCAGAAACTTTGGTCGATATCGACCTGTAGTAACTCGATATCGAGTAAGAAAATCGACTGCAACAACTCAATATCGACTGACAAAAACTTTAAAATCCGAATTTTTTTGAAATAAATCAATAACATAAAGACTTCCAAGATCAGGGTTTCATCAAATAACTCTCGTTATTAACAAATAGGAAGATAGATGCTTTCGCATAAACCCTAATTGTTACTAACCCTTTTCACATAATTAAGCCAAGTTGTATTAAGATCACTTTCGCTTCAATAACACAAACAAGGATCACCTTCAACTTTCACAAAAGAATCATGTTTGTAGGGATAGAAGATGAAATCGCATCAAAAGATTGTACCTTTACCGCATCACCTCACATGGCTACCATCGGGCTCACCCCGACCCTAGAAGTAGGGTGACTACTCGCTCTTCATCATGAATAAACTCATCAAAGATTTCAAGAAAATAAATTGCATTAAATAAACTAAATAAGACTTACAACCGAATAAATCCAACTCCGCTCTCGCTTTACAAACTCCACTCGGCTTCAAGACTTCTCTTTCTCTCCTACTCGACTTTCCCTCTCTCTCTATTGGCTTGTAGCTTGGATGATTGAATGAATAAAATCCAGCACCCTAATGCCTTATTTATAGTGTTCCATGCAGCTATTCTAGGATGGAACAACTATATCTAAATCTATCTAATAATATAAGATAAAACATTATGATAAAGGAAATAAATCTAAAAGAGAATTATATCTAAAGTAGATAAATGTCTCTTCCATCTTGATAGATCTTGATAGAATTTGATCTTGTGAATATCTCCATTGGACTTTGGATAGAACTTTGATTAGAACTTAAACTAGCTCGAAATCGGCCACTGTTGGTCAACTCGATATCGACTTGCATCACTCGATATCGACCTGCAATTTCTTCACTTCACTTCTGACACTCGATTTCGGCTTCCAAAATGAAAATCGACTTGATTCAACTCAATATCGACTAAGCTATGTCGATATCGATCTGTACTTTTCCATTGCTCCAGCTCTGGTCAATTCCAGGGTCTTGACTCAATTTTGGGCAACTCGATATCGACTTGGCTAGGTCGATATCGACCTCTGCAGCAGTTTCCTGCATGCTGCTTTGTTCTTGAAACGCACTTTCCCGAGTCCTCGTTGGTCGGATTGACGCATATGCGCATGCGTTGGAAAGCTCTTTCCGAGGGCTACAACTCTAATGAAGACTTCAAAACTCGATTTGGAATGATGAATGGCGAAAAGTGGGCTTTCCTTCAGCTGCACCATCCTTAGCTTCTTCATGACTTTCCTTTAAGCTCCAAAGTGTGTCCGATTTCTGCGAAATATAACAAAAACTTGTGTAGACCTCCATATATTGCAAATAAACATAAATTATACAAATTATGTATTATTCTAACCCAAATGTATGAAATGCATGCAGAAATCGTTATAAAAGTCAATATAAAACATGGCAAAATAGGCTCACAACAAGCCACGGTTTCTGTGAAGGTAGCCATGTTAGCCATGTTGGCGTTCATGGTGTTCATCATATTGTTGAACATCTCGGGGGTCACGGTGGTGCTGGAGTTGTTGTCGTTATTGCCATTGTTGGCATTGTTCTCCTGATTATTAGACATCACAAAGAAAAGAAACAAAGAACTATGTGAAAGGTTAGATAAAATATAAACAACTCACAATGTGTTTCGCTCACACTCCCTCTCTAATTGGTATGTCACGTTTGTTGTTTCAATCCGTCTTGGGCAAATCAACACTCAAGAAAAAACCTAACAATCAAAATAAGAGAATCCACTACTAGAATAATGTTCATAAACATCGGGTATAAACCGATGTTAATAAAAAATAAAATTCGACGTGTAAGTGGGAGGCGTTAAAAATCCCAACTTTACCACATCAGTTTATACCTGATGTCTATAATGATTTATAACATCGTTTTTCTTTGCAATATCGACTTAAATGCATGAATATAATTATATTTTGATTGATTCACTTAATGTTAAATCTTTATTATTTTGTATTTCTAGCTATTTGAAGATATGTAGAGCAATACAAAAGTTCACATTAACATCGATACTTTTTTCGAAAAACAATGTTGTAATAACTTATTTACATCGGTTATATGTGATTCATTTTGTGTTGATTAACTTTCTCTTTGTATTTTGTCTTGTTATTTCGTTTAAAAAATAGTATGCAACATTCAATATTTATAAAGACAATGTTATATGCATATATTTAAATCGGTATATTCGAAAGAAATGATGTCTAAAAAATTACAACATCATTTTCTTTTTGTATAACAATGTATATTTTCCTATATGCCATCAGTTTTATAAGTGTTTCTGTTGTGTTTCAATACATTTTTAAATCGCTTTTTTATTCTATTAAACATCTCATTTCTTGTTTGTATTCATTAATCGGCTACTTCTCAAATAATCAAAATATGATCAAATCCATGATGCATTATCCAAAGTAGTCAAATACATGATGGAATACCGAAAATAGATTCAAATCTAATGCTCATATATATAAAAATGTTCTCATGATGCCCCAATACATACATATAATATTTACATAATATTACAAAACATATAGAGATGTTCTCGGGCTCAAAATCACCATCAAGAATGTAATTAGAAATGCAGAACTCCTGTAAGGTGCCTTTGTCTCCTCTTACATGTCTTGTTTCTATACCAGCACTATCTAGCAAATTCAAAAAAAAGTGACACTTGCAGACTTTATCTCATGATATAAAAGAAATCAAAGAAACTTCAACTGGCCATTTAAATTTATTTATTCATCCAGATCCTTACCATTCACAACATACCGATCAGTTTATGAGCACAAGTATACATGATAGAGGAAATAATGTGAAAAAGAAGCAAGAGGGGATAAAACATCAAACAATTGAATCACTTTCTTAAGTCAATACCAACACTGATTAATACTTGAAGATCAAGTTCAAACTCCTGCATAAGAACAAAGTAGAAATAAAATTAGAGGAGATGGACAAAATTAAATAATAAAAAAAAAGAAACTGGCTGCATACTCCCAAATTCGAGAAAAACTACATTATTCCTGGTAAAACAATTTATTTGCGAGATCATTGCGAAATATGTTATGAATTGACTAACGGGAGAAAGAGATAGATGATGATGATAACCTCACAAAATGATCTGCATCGAACATACTAAAATTATCTAACCTGAAATCATTTTCTTGCAATCTTTGGGTAACATTTGTGTAAAGCCATTCCAACCACTCAGTCACTCACCAACCAATCTGAATGCGTAGGCAGAAGCCAGCTCGTGAGATCCTGCAAGAGCAAGGTCAATAACTAGCTGCTAAGCGAGGAGAAAATAGTAATTGATGCATAGCATGCAAAATTCAGTGCCTGATCAAAATTCATCACTACAGCAGTGCACAGATGGTGTTAAGGAAAAGTGAATAACTTGCATAGTTTTAAATTTCTATAAAGCTTGTTTTGTACCTCATTAGGTTTACCCCATAGTCTTCGGAGAGAAAGGTCCAATTAAGGTGCAACAATGCCCAATGGTAATGTGGATGGGGCTGCACCCAAGCTATCTTCTTCTATAAGGCATCCAGCATTTGAGGCACCTAAGTAACTAGGAGAAAATCCTGAAGTTTCAAAAAAAGTAAAAGAAATGAATCAGCGAAATCAGCGAAAATCCTAAAGCTATCTTCTAATGTATTCAAGACTTTCCATAATCATGACGATATAATTAATGATCTTGTGGCTATCCCATCAACATTGTAAAATATTTTCTGTACTCAGTAACTACTGGACAGAGCTAGGAAATCTGTGAGTTAATGATTTCATTGTAGCCAACAAAAAAAAAGGCAGTAATTTCAGGTCTGATCAATGGTACATGCCCTAGAATTGGGTTTAAAAAAGCTTAGCACCTGAATGTGCTCACAACCACGTACTAACCTCATGTATGAAAACACTACCAGTTGTATTCTGCGCAAGGACTTCAATGTAGAGTAGAAAACAACATTGAGGAATCATTAGGAGGATCCAATTTCTTTCTATTAGCATAAGCCTCAATAACAGTCATCTGCGAATAAAACAAGTAATGGTCTTCACGGGCATAGACAATGCAAATTTGCACATGTAAACAGAAATAAGAGACATAATCTCAAATGTTCAAAGGCAAATGCATATAAAATTGAAACATGCATGGATCTACCTTCAAGCAAAGCAGCTATCATAAGAATTATAGGTATGGCCAATAAAATACCTGCAGCAAGTGCATAGGAGGCAAGTTAAAATGTTTCTTTAGCTACAAGGCAAAAGGCTACACGAAGAATAAATGCCCCACCTTGCCAAAAGGACTACTAGAACGACGAGAGCACCTGGCAGCCTAGCTATCCCAATAAAAGTTGCAAGTCCATTCAAACGAACTTGTTATAGACACAATCACCAATGGTGTGAAGTGAACCAACGAGCAAGAAAGCAACCTTGCTCCCTCTTGTCATGCTTGATAATTAACTGCAAGTGCATGACCAGCTACTCGAATTCCATCATCAGGAACCTAATGACTAAGCACCATCTCTCATATAAGCAAAGAAGATAGAAGTATGAGGGGGAACCAAACTGAGGAAGGGAAAATAGGAAAAATACATCACATGTACACAGAATATAACAACATAAGAGTCATAGACCATCCAGCGCACACTTATTTAAAGAATTATTTCACTTATTTGTTCGATCTCTTACTTGATATTGTGCTCCGTTCAATATGGTGTTTCAAATTCTAACATTTAGAAACTGTAATGGTCTAATCGAGACATGCTTACAATGCACTAAAGAGATAGAAAGCAATAATGAGATAAACCTCTACTAATGAGATAAGGAACCAAAATTCTAAGAAGTAATAATGAGATAAACCTTCATCGCAAACCAAGTTAAGTTGCATAAACCTTCATCTAGAGGCAGAAACCCTAACCTTCGAGAGTTCAGAAACCTAGAGGGAACCATAGAGAAAGCGAGCCTAACCTTCAAGAGTTCAGAAACCTAACATTCGGGAGTTCAGAATTCACAAGTTCATCACACATTGGCATCGACTTCCGTCACCTGGTCGACGACGAGTTTATAAACCCTAACCTTTGAAAGAGCGAGCAACAGAGAGAGAGATCGAGAGGGAGCCATAGAGAAAGCTCCTAGATCTGAAATTGAAAGGGAAAGGAATATGAAACTGGAAAGGAAAGAGATCGAGAGGGAGCAATAGAGAAACCTTCTAAAGAGCTACCAACAACGGGGGATCTATGCTTGCATCTCAGATTTCAAGAGAGAGAGAGCGAGAGCGAGGGAGAAAGAGAGCCAGGATGACAGCACAGTCGGAGAACGGATCGAGGAGCGAGAATGGGAGATACCGGAGAAGAAGATAGAGGAAGCCGGAGATGGCATGGAAGAAGGAAGCCTAAGTAGGGATCTGGCTTCCATCGATGGTGAGAGTGAAGGTACGAGCCAGGGAGGTTGAGTCTGAGCAAATGAGGTTAATCGGAAACTTCAATTTCAAAAATTTTGGCTAAGTGTTTTGGGATATGGCGGTATCTTTACCGTTTTTATTTCGGTAGAATTTCACTATGTGTATTCCGCGCCTTGTGGGTATTTTTTAAAAATGATTTTTAACGTTGTCTAAAGAGTTAAACTGATATATATTATATCAATGACATCAAAAAAATTTAAATTGATGTGATAAATCTATTTAGCATCACGCGTATATCTGACCGATGTAAATAATGTGATGTCTATTAACATAATTCTAGTAGTGATCAAGAGAATGATCAAAGAACACAAGTAAGGCACTCGACAACCACACAAAGCACTCGATAAGAGAGAGCAAGTGCTCGACACAGCGAAACAAACACTCGACAGGATCAAGAGAGTACTCGACGGAATCAAGCAACACTCGATATGACCATAATCAACTCAACACAATGAGAAATCACACAAAATAGGCAAAGGAGTACTCGACAGACCAACAAGCAACAAGGAGCACTCGATATAGGGTTCAAGTACTCGACAGTAGACACAACAGCACTCGGTCAAGTAGAGAAGTGCTCGACACAAAAGAAAAATAGAGAATAATAAAGAAAAGAAGAGAAAGTTTGAAAATTTACCTCTTTTGATTTGAAAACCTTAAGTTAGGATGTTGTAGTTGCAAGGTAGGGTTTCAATTTTGTGTTTTGTGGAGGTAATGTGTTTGGTAGAAGGGGTATGTCGATAGGGCTAGAGAGAAATCACCAAAATTTTGGTCCTTTGGAACTTTCTTGCACTAGATAGATCAACAAACTCTTTCTTTTTTTTTCTTTTTTTTTTACTTACTTTTGCCCCTAGTGAATTTTATCCTCCTAGGTCCTAGTTCAATCTATATATATTTTTTTTGAATAAACCGAAACTTTTTTTTTTTAACTAATGCAAGAAAGACTCAAATATGCTATGAAGGACTCGAAAATAATAGAGATAGGTGATAAAAGATAAAATTTGTAGCCATAAAGATATATATATTAGGAAATAATTCGAGGCCGGACAGGCCCGGACCTCGAGAGGCCAACAAAGTTGGCAGACGGCAAGCCGTCTAAACATACAACATAACAAAAGAAAATACAACAGAATACAATCACCTAATACAACAAAAGAACTACACAAAATAAACCCGGAAAACCCCAGGCCCTAAACACACAAGCGA
The DNA here is from genome assembly GCA_963922045.1 of Persicaria maculosa. Lineage (NCBI taxonomy): Eukaryota > Viridiplantae > Streptophyta > Magnoliopsida > Caryophyllales > Polygonaceae > Persicaria > Persicaria maculosa. The sequence continues at coordinate 53,811,825 of OY998254.1, forward strand.
GAAGAAGGAGACCTGGCGTGGAGAAGTGGATAGCGAGCGCATGGGACAGCATAGATGACACGATGTCTCGCCGCCGGAAAGACGGAAAGCAGAAATCCACGTAGGGCAAAGACGACTCCTGAGAAGTGTGGATCACACGACGTTCCCCCCACCTAGATGAAGGATCTTCGGAGACAACGAACACCACCAACACGATCACTTCGATCAACCAGAGCTGCAAAACTGCTCCTCAACCGAAACTAACCACGAATCCAGCCGACAGAACTCCAACCAACCCGAGAAAGTGAAGCACGACCGCGAGAGGACGAAGAGCGCAAGGAAAAACCGGAATTTATTTACGCAAGTTATTTTAATTTTTACTTTATTTTATTATACTATTTTAAGTTTTAGCAATTAAAATTTAATATATTGAAGTTTTTTTTTAATGGGCCAGCTTTGGGCCCAAGCGAAAAGCCTTGGGCCGAAAGGATACAACCCGGGCCCAAGCAAAGGCTACTGACACCAGGAGCCCTGAAACGCCAAAACAGAAGGCTCCCGACACCAGGAGATGGCAGGAGTACCTCCGCCGACAACCACCACCCACCACCCGGTAAGAGACGGAGGAAAGGGACGCCGGAGAAGGAAAGAGAGCCGAGAATCGGCCAGGAACGGCCCCAACCCCCAACGACAGAAAGGAGAGGAGAATCAAACCGGCGAGGCAACCCCTCCACCCCACCAACGGTGAGAATCCGAGGAGGCCGCCAAATTTGACACAAGCCCAGGTGGAATCCGATGCCAACCAGGGAGCACAAAGGGATGAACCCAAGCGCCACCGGAGATAGAGAAAGGGGAGACGTCGAGCGACCCACATGGAGGAGATGGCGAAGTCGGCGAATCTGCCACCAAGGAAGCTGATTGCAAACAATCAGGGGTAGAGGAAGAAGATGAGACAGAGGAACGAAAGGCGGAACCGATCGAAGCCCCAAATCCAAACCCCTACAGCCGAAAACCCCTGCAGCGGTGAACGAAAGACGGGGAACAACTAATTGTTTTCCGAGTACTCTCCGAGGAGGAGAATTAGGGCTCTCCGAAGAGAGATTTAGGCTCTCCGAAGAGAGATTTAGGCTCTCCGAAGAGAGAGTTTCGATCAGAGGTGCGGCGTTGTGATAGTCGGCAAGGCCCATGGAGGGCGGTCGGTGTTCACCTTTCTGAAGAAAGGTTTATATATATATATATAGGTGAGGTTTTGTTTATCTTTGGTAAGTGAATCTATCCAATGCCCTTTTAGATATAAGATAGATATAATGGAATTAAATTTATCAAATAAAATCAGATTTTTAATAAGACAAGTCAAAGATAGAACAACAAGTAAAGATAGAACAAACTAGGGTTCTCTTGTGGTGTGATGTGGGATATCGGCCAATGCTTGACTATGGGGATACTATGTGCCGTCGGTTAGGGTGTACACAAAGGGATATATGCATTGGTCTAGTTGACTCCACGGTCTCGGCTAGGCTTGTGTTTAGGCTATGCAACCACAAACAATCACAAATAAAAGATTAGTGCAATAATCAAATAAAGAACAAGAAGTAAAAGACCAAAACAAGAAAAGGACTCTTTTTTGGGTTTTTGTGTTTAAGAACATAAAAGACACAACTTGATGTCATAAACCAAAGCTCTGATGCCAATTTGATATGGGGTTAGCCGTATAATGGCCCGATCTTCGACAATCAATCAAGAAACTCAAGTACGGAAGCAAGAAACAACAAAGACTCAAAGAACGCAGCAAACGGATTCAATATATCGAGCAAGAATATGCAAGATTGACCAAGAATTCAAAGAATCGAATCAAGAAACACCAAGAACTCAAAGAACTCGATGTCGACTTGAAAGAAAAAAGATTGGATGCAGACTCGATAAAGACACGAAATTGATATAAAGACACGACCGATAAGGACTGAGTCGATCTATATAGAATAAGATAAAGACCCCAGACCTTCTTAGAGGGTAGGAACCAATACCAATGACTATATAACCCGCCTCTACAACCCTACACAACCAAGCGAACAACTTGCAGGCACAAGGAGGGGGCTCGTGGATACCCGGATCACCAAGTCTTGCGAAGTTGATGAACACAAAGCGAACCAAGTTGAGACAATAACCAATTTGCAATCGATGAGCTCCGCTTCTAATCGATCAACTTGCACTCAATGTGTTTCACACAAATATGAGAGATTTCTATTCAATAAGTTCCAACTGATTACAATGGAAGAAATCGGCTATAAATAAACCTAAGGTGCCGAAAATAATAATAAAAGAATTAATTAAAACACCTAAATAACATAAGTAAATAAGGTCTCTAAAATAACACATAAAGAAAGACCAATTCGGCCCATATGGAATTCTAGGCATTCTGGTATCAGCGCCGAGGGCTTGATGTTGGTGCCGAGGGCATCAATGATCAACAAGTGCTTTAGGCATTGGCATCGACACCTCTGGTGTTGGCATCAAGACCATCAGCAAGGCATATGCACATGTATGTCTTCATTGGTGGCTTTGGAAGTTGAACCTTGCTCGAGAACAAAGCGCGACTCACAAACATGAAGGATTCTTTCTGAAGCTTCTTAGCTCGAGCTCGAGTCATTGGTCCTTATTCTAAGATGATAGGCATTTCTGGAGTTGTAGAAGATGGTCCCGCATCACCGGGGGGACATAAAACCAATACCCTGGACAAGTAAATACACTCTAATATATAATTAACTAATTAAGCATCTAACATCTTTCACCCATGTATACCATGTTGGTTTCAATGATGCTCAATTAATGCATTCCGAAGTGCAATATGAGTAGATTTTTCCTTGATTTTTCTATGTTGAGCCAAGAAGTCTTTGAACCGTGTAGATTCCTTAGTTACCAACTCAACTAACAATTCAGGTGCGGGGTTGAAATCTCGGATCAGAGCACTTATATCACGCTCATCCTCGATTATCATGTTATGCATTATGATAGAAGTAGTCATATATCATGTAAAACACGTTTATCCCAAAAACGCGTCGGTCCCTTCACAATTGCCCAACGAGATCGAAGAACGCCAAAAGCCCGTTTGACATCCTTCCGAGATGACTCTTGTTTTTTAGCAAACAATATATTTTTTGGACCTTGAGGCTCATGAATAGTTTGAACTAATGTAGACCACTTGGGATATATCCCATCAGCCAAATAATATCTGGTATCATACTCTTTATCAACAATTTTATAGTTAACAGGAGGAGATTTATCTTATGCAAGATTTGCAAATAGGTGAGATGTCTCAAGTACATTGATGTCATTGTTGGAGCCCGGTAAAATGAAATGAGCATGTCAAATCCAAAGATCGTAATCAGCTACCAGTGGTAGCTGATTACGATCTTGGGCAGACATGTATGTAGGATAATCATTGGTGATCTGCTACATCCTGCATACATGTCTGCCCAAGATGTTGGACAATTTTCCCAACGTCAATGCATACAATCAAGACTCCCTAACATCCCTAGAAACCCGCGTTCTTCACCACTATAAAGAAATCTTGCAACATCCTCCGCATTAGGTGTTCTCATATATCGATCTCCGAATACCTCTATAACTGATTGACAAAATCTTTTCAAACATCGAATTGCATTAGACTCCTCGATCTTTATGTATTCATCGAGAAAATCAGCTCGTACACCATATGCAAGCATTCTAAACACAACAGTTAATTTTTGCAAAGTAGATAATCCAAGCTTATCAATATCATCGTGTTGTTGCATAAAGAAATTATCACGATCTTTGACAACATATGTGATTCGGAGAAATAAACTCCTACTCATTCGATACCTTCTACAAAACTTGTGCTCGGGATAGACTGGAACCTTGGCGAAGTAATCCGTGTAAATATTACACGCAATTTTTTCTCGATCACGAAAATAAGTGATATACCCATCAACTGCTTCTCTATGACTCAATTCTGTCTCATCGCCGTCCTCGTCTTCATTCAACGCCGAAAAGAGTTCGTTATTGTTTGCGTAAGTGCGAAACAATAAGTCTTGTTCCTGATCAAATGAAGCCATGACCCAATGATAATAATCATCGATTTCATTTGAGGAAGATAAAGATGATGAAATTTGATAGTAATTCATGGAGGAATGGTGGCCGGGTTATTTCAATGTAAGGGTGTTGAGAGATTGAGGAGGTTCAAATATGGATGGATTGGAAGTTCACACTACACATTTGACTATAATATATATTAAATGAAAACCACTTAATTAATTTAGAGCCGTTATAAATTCAAAATTGAAAAATCAAATAGCCGTTGAAATTTTTACAGATTGCAAATGAAGCTTATGGTGGCAATAAATTCATGAGGCATTTAAGTGCTTAGGGAATATTCTATTTTTCACATGCTATATTTAGCCTTATACCTTATAATTATAATGTGTCAGGGCAGTTGCTCTTACTTTACATATATTTAAGGGTTTTTTTTAACCGGAAATGTTTTGGCAAAGAGGTCGGAACCTCAGATACCAAGAGCATCCATATGGATGATTTCCAGAGCAATAAGTTGTCAATGACCTGAGATCCAGAAAAGACAAAGTCGAGGTGCAAGAGACGGCAACAACTCTATTTTAATTTCTGTAAACATGACGAGTCTGTGTGTTTTGAAACAGCCTTAGAGAGAGAGAGAGAGAGAGAGAGAGAGAGAGAGAGAGCAAAGTGTCAGATACAATCATTTCAGAATCTGTCGAAGGCCTACCGATGCCTTTTAGGCAGTTGATAATGGTGAGGTTGTCACCCTCAATTATAAGATTAGAAATTTGAAGTTTTGTTGCTGCATCTATTCATTTCCATAGCGCAAACCCCTTTGAGCCCACTACAGACGATAGTGGCGAGGAGTCCGAGCACAAGAAAATAGGAGTTTCTTGATGGTACCTAATGATAAATCCAAAAGAACCTATGCCTGAGGACGAAAGGGCGCCATCAAATTTTAGCTTGTGGTAGCCTTTAGGAGGATTTTTCCATTTTGAAGTGGTCTTTTGTCTCTGGGTTATTGATGTTTTCTTGGGTGTGTTGTCAACGTTGTTGTGGTGTCCGTCCAGACTCGTCTTTGGTCATTAGCGAAAGATACAATACTTCTTGGGTCTGCTTTTATGTTATCGAATAGTGCTTTGTTGAAAAAGTCCCAGATGCTCCACCAAACGAAACCAAGTTTACTGAAACAGGGAAGGCTCTATTTTGTCCTTAATTTCTCGGATGATTATGTTGAAGTGTTGACCTTTCTAAAATTTTAGGTCAAGTACGGGTACTAGGGTAGGGTCTAGTTTATGTATTGTGTCACAAACGATCGGACACACCCAAAGGAGATGGCGGAGATCTTCATATGAAGAATCACATAGCGGCCAGTTGGTAGATATTCCTAATCTCCTAGATGTTAGGTTAACATAGGTTAGAATGTTGTTTTTCATTATTTTCCAAAGGAATGTTTTAACTTTGGGTGGGATGTCAAGATTCCATATCCATCTTGTGTCAGTTTTACTTTGGTTTTTTAAGCTGCTAATCAATTCAATACCGGAGGCTGTGGAAAACCATCCATTCTTGCTCCATTTCCAGTAGAGTCTATCTTGGTGTATATTTTTGGTGATTGCTTTCGCTAGTATTATGTTTATTGTCTGGATCGGTAAATGCTGCTGAGTTGCATTTTGTAGCTTCACATAGTCCCAGGACTTGTCGTTAGCGATAAATTCCTTAACAACGATATTTGGCTCGTGATTCTGCTTAATATTGTGACCGAAATATATATAATCTATTTTCTCAATTTAGAGTAATTTACCTTCTCTGAGCGCTTCTACGTTATTCATTAGCGACATTAGATTGGGATTGATCTACTCTACCATGTGACTTGTTTGTTAGCGTGTTAGTGATTATTGTTTTCCTCTTCGCCACCTTGGGGAACCTTGTCGTTCGGTAGTCGGTTGTTAGTTCCTTGACTCGTTACTCTTTTATCTTACTGTTGTGTATTCGCTTTCTTGGATTTGCTTTGTTGGATTTGTGGGCACATCTTGGGCACGTATGGCCCATCTAGTGGTCTCTTGTCCTCGTCCAGCTCAGGGGGCGTCTTCCGTGTTGTTTGGTTCTTGGAATATTGGGTCTCTTACGGGTAAGTCGATTGAACTTGTCAAGATTCTAAATAACATAAAGGTAGATATTGCTTGTCTTCAGGAGACTAAGTGGGTGGGGAGTAAGGCTCGACAGGTGGATGGGTGGAAGTTGTGGTATTCGGGTCTCCACAGAAAGAGGAATGGGGTTGGCATCTTGGTCAAGGAGCTTTGGAAGGATCTGGTTGTGCGTGTCGAGAGAGTGAATGCCCGCTTGATGGCGATTAAGCTTGTTTTGGATGATTCTATTCTGCATGTGATTAGTGCCTACGCTCCTCAAGTAGATCGAGGTGTGGAGGAGAATAGGAAATTCTGGGAGGCTTTGGATGCTCTGGTTGGGACTATTCCGGCGTCTGAACAGTATATGACTGGAGGTGATTTCAATGCTCATATAGGCAAGGTCAATGACGGGTTTGAAGAGGCTCATGGAGGTTTTGGCTTCGGAGAAAGATATGATGGGGGTATTGCGTTGTTGGAGTTTTCTTCTGCGTTCGGAAGTGTAATCTGCAACTCCTGGTTTTGTAATAGAGATGAACATTTGATTACTTTTACCAGCTCAGTTGGTAGATCGCAAATCGACTACCTTTTGGTCAGAAAGTGATGCAGGAGCACCCGAAGTACCCGCCTTACCAGCCAAACCAGTGACTCGGAGTCAAGCCAAACTGATTGCTGGCAAACTCGCCAGCTCGGTATGCTACATGGGGAGACGAGCCAACACGCCGAGTGTTGGAGACCTAGGGCCAGGCCCTAAGGCCATACTTATTAGCGGATCAGAAGGCATGTCGTCGATTCTAGGGGGCGTGACGGATTCCGAATCTGAAAGATGTTAAGGAAACTCTATCTATATCCATTATTTAGTATTTTAATAATTTAGTTGATATACTATTATTTTAAGAAAATAGATATATCTTTTATTTTAGATTGAATCTAGAAGGTTATTTAAAGGAGAACTCTTTGTCATTGAAAATTACGATCAATATTATTCAGAAGCTTTTGCTCAAACCCTAAGTCAAGTTCCTCTTGCGTTCTTGCTCGTACGATTGCGCTTTCAATCTGTTTGTGCCGATTTGTCTCTATGGTTATCTATCTCACGAAGTAGGTGATCCAAGGAGAAATTCCACGTCCTCTTGATCCAAGGCGGACTTGAATCAAGTTGTAGAAGGAGGTCTTTTGCTCAGGGACTGGTGCCGACGAGTGGTTTAATCTCTTAGGTATAAGTATTTCGGCCAACTGATTACCTTTGAACCCCATATCTTTACTTTCGTTGAATCTTCCGTATTTTTAACATCCGTTTTTGTCCGAAAACTGATGTCTTTGAGTCTTCTATTATCAGTCCGAAATACAACCGACTAATCTTCTGTTTGTGTTTGTTTTTGGGAGCCTTCATTAGAACGATCAAACAACCCCGCATCAAAAAGGAAGACAGACGACGTTGTAGGGATTGCAAGGTGATCCCATTCGGAGGTATTTCTACGCCACACCACCTTCTTGTTTTGGACTTTGAAGTGTGTGGTCGCATTCGAAAGAGAAGCCACAACTTGCCTTCGAAAATAAGGTGGTGGTGTCTGAATGAGTCGATTAGGCGTCTACTAAAAGATAAGGTTTGACAAGTGGCAGAGCAGGTGGAGATTGGGAAAATGCTGGGCAATGCAGATGCGATGTGGAGCTGTTTGGCGAATTGTATTCGCAGAGTGGGGAGAGATGTGTTGGGGATGTCTAGAGGGGGGTAGGGGCCCAGTCGGGGAGTAGCCTGGTGGAATGAGGAGGTGAAGACAAAGGTAAGGATAAAACAGTTAGCGTTCCAGAGAGGGTTACACAGAGGCAGTGGAGAAGGTGGAGCTCAGGTCCAAGTACAATGTGGCCAAAGGGGGGCCAAGCGAGTAGTTGTTAACTATTGACAAGTCCTTTGAGATTCTATATAAGGCCTTCGCCGAGAAGGGAGGGGTGCAGGTTCTTCATCGCTTAGCTCAACATAGAGAGAGGATGAGCAGAGACATCGACAGCGTCAGATGTGTCAAAGATGAGAGCGGTCAAGTGTTAGTTGATGATCAGCAGATCAGAGGAAGATGGCAGAGGTACTTCTCATAATTGCTCAATGAGGACTTCGACTCTTCGAATTGGAGTTCCATTCTTTCAGAGCGTATGGACTATGGATTCTACCGGCACATATATATAGAGGAGGTTAAGGTAGTTGTATGTAGAATTAAGAACAACAGAGCATCGGGCCCATTTGGTTTTGCTAACATCGCTCTTCAATGCTATCCTTAGATCAGCTAAGATACAATCGGAATGGAGACTAAGTAAATTGGTCTCGATCTACAAGAACAAGGTTGATGTACAATGCTGCAGTAACTATAGAGGAATCAAGCTGCTGAGTCGCACGATGAACTTATGAGAGAGAGTTATAGGGATAAGACTTCAGAGACTAGTTCAAGTTTCAGAGAATCAGTTTGGCTTCATTCCTGAAAGATCAGCGGTAGAAGCTATCCACTTGGTAAGGCGACTGATCAAGATGCACAGGGACAGGAAGAAGAACCTGCACATGTCCTTTATTGATATAGAAAAGGCATACGACAAGGTTTCGAGAGAGCTACTTTGGAGATGCTTGGTAGAGAAGGTAGTGTCGGGGTCGTATATTAGAGTTATCAGGGATATGTACGAGGGTTCGCTGACAAGTATTAGAACATCGAGTGGTGATTCAGAGTATTTTGATGTTCGAGTGGGGCTTCACCAGGGTTCAGTCCGCTTCTATCCACTCTAGTTTTAGACACACTCTCTGCTTCTCTCCAAGAAGAGGTCCCGTGGTGCATGCTGTTTGCTGATGATATTGTTCTAGTGGACAACTCAAGATCCGGTTTGGCTCGCAGGCACAAAAACTGGAGAGAGCTATTGGAGTCTAAGGATTTCAGAATGAGTAGGGCGAAGACCGAGTATGTTCAGTTTCGTTTTGGAGAAGGCAGAGACCCAGAGGCATCAGTTGTTTAGGGGGATGATCTTGTCCTAAGGAAAGAGTATTTCAAGTACCTTGGCTGGTACGTTCAAAGCGATGGGGGTGTTGACAAGGATATCGAGCATCGAATCCAAGCAGGGTGGTTGGGATGGAGAAGGGCGTCAGGGGTGTTATGTGACAAGAAAGTCCCGACAAAATTGAAAGGGAAATTCTACAAGGTGGTTGTTAGGCCGACCCTACTGTATGGCTCGGAGTGTTGGCCTATTACTAAAGCTCAATTACAAAAGTTGCCAGTAGCTGAGATGTGAATGTTGTGATTGATGAGTGGGCACACGAGACTTGACAGAATCAGAAATGAAGACATTAGGAGCAAGGTTGGAGTTGCAAGTATTTCTGACAAACTGTGGGAGTCCAGATTGAGGTGGTTTGGGCACGTGCGTAGGAGACCTATATCAGTCCCTGTGCGGAGGTGTGAGAGCTTATAGCTTGGTGCTATCCATAGGGGGAGAGGTAGACCGAAGAAGAGCTGGATGGAGGTGATCCGTCAGGACCTCAGTTTGCTGAACCTTTCGGAAGATATAACACAGGATAGGGACCACTGAAGGAGGCGCATTCGGGTTTTTGATGTTTAGTAGTTCGAGTCTAGGCGTTGAGTCTTATTGTTTATGCTTCTTTTCAGCCTTCCTATCTCCTTTCTATTGCTTCCTTTTCTACTCTCTGTCTTGTCTCCATGTGATTTATGCGACTTATTGTTTTGGGTCTATCAGAAACACTCTCTCAACTTGTTCGGAGAAAGAGTGCGTACATCCTGACCCCCAGACCCTGCTTTATCACGAGATATACTGGGTTGTTTTTTTTTGGTGAAAAAGACGAGAGCAAGCCCTCGATTAAATTAAAGAGAATGGACTACACGATGACAGAACGGGGGGTAGTCCTCCCCCTAACATCATCCTCAATCGTCTGAGTCACCTCCCTAGGAGGTTCCAACAAGACATGTAAACCCAACGGAATCGAAAAAGCAAATTTAGCGAGGGAGTCGGTGACAAAGTTCGCTTCCCTAAAGACCAATCGGAAATGGATATCCCAAGTTCGAGGCTATCCGCAAGACCCCATAGTTCGGCCATTGGGACCGAGCACTCCCCTATGTTCCGGACACATCCCATTAGCCAGGTCCCTTGGTTGCTTCTGATGACGCCGCCGGCAGCTGCATTTCCCACCATGTCGACAGCTCCATCCGCATTGACTTTAACCCAGCCAACAGGTGGTCTTGTCCACGAGATCAGCATCTCCCTTCGCTCCTCCTGCACGTGGTGTTGCTCCCTGCTGCCCCAGGCTGTCGTATACTCTTTCGCTTGGAGCATGATGAACCCGGCTTTGTCACCTCCGAATTGATTGTTGCTGAAGATATGTTCGTTTCTCCATTTCCAAGCCCACCAGAGTGTGTATGCGAAAATGGAAGACCATTGGATCCCTCCATTATTCCTTTGCTTGCTCATAATGTTTCTTCTAAACCATTCTGCAAAACCAATGTGGAAAAAATCAGCAAAACCATCAGGTATATTTAAATCATTCCAAACATGATTAATCTTTGGGCACTCCCTGAAAATTTGTCCGAGAGTCTCCTCAACGCCGCTACAATTGACACACCATGGCTCTGTAGCAATGTGTCTTCTCCACCTTTCTTCATTTGTGAGGACAACTCCTCTAGCAACCAACCAGATAAATGATTTGACTCTTTCCGAGACATGGAGCTTCCATATCCTCTCGAATATGACAGCATCAACACATGCCTCCTGTTGCACCTTTGTAATTCGATTGTAGGCCGTACTGATTGAGTAATCGCCATCCTTGGAGTCCCTCCAGCTCAGCCTGTCCGGAGTCTCCCCACCCGCTTCAACCCCCACTGAGGCTAATTTTAATAGAGTGCTTGCCGGAAGGAGAGGAGCCAAGCTACCCCAATCCCACCCGCAACCGCTATTCCAGTAATCACAAACAAGCTTCATCCTGTCCGCTTCACTGATCACCCCCGAAGCCGAGTCGATCAGTTTACCTTCCCCAAGCCAAGAATCCATCCAGAACCTGACTGTTGAACCATCCCCAATCAACCATTTGACCCCATCGATAACAACAGAGCACATCACCTTCCCTATGCTGGCCCAGATCGCCGAGGGACCATGGGCATCGAGCGCATCCGGTCTGACATACTTAGCCTGCAGGGTTTTACACCACATATCCACATTGTTATTGGTTAAGAATCGCCAAGCTAACTTACCTGTGATGGCCTCATTAAGCTCGTTCATCTTCCTGATCCCTAAACCGCCGAGGATTTTGGGCTTACAAACATCTTCCCAAGCAACAAGATGGATTCTACGACGATCCTCTGTGTCGCCCCACACAAAGTTTCTGCATATCCTATCAATGGCGTCACAAGTGGCTTTTGGAAGTTTGATTGTGGCCATAGAATAGACCGGTATGGAAGAGAGCACCGCCTTGGTTAAGGTGACTCTCCCGGCAAAGCTCAAATGGTTCCGCTTCCAACCCGTCAGCCTGCTACTCACTTTGTCCACCAGAGGCGCAAAAGTCCCACCATTGACTCTTTTATGGAGGACCGGCATTCCAAGGTAGCTACCGAGGTTGCTTGTAACCTCGAAGCCACACTCGGCCTGGAGCTGCGCAGTAACAGCATCCGAGACATTAGAAGAGACAAAAAGTTTTGACTTACTTGCATTCAGCTTCTGCCCAGAACCACTGCAGAAATCTTCGAGGATCTTCTTAATAATACGGAGTTGCTCGACCGAAGCTTCCGAAACTAAAACCAGATCGTCAGCGAACATAACGTGAGAGATCTCCGGCCCGCTCCTGGTCAGTTTCGTTGGTTTCCAGTCGCCATCGTCCACGGCCTTCTTAATCATGTGGCTTAGTCTTTCAATACACAAAACGAAGACAAAGGGCGAGATAGGATCACCTTGGCAAACCCCTCTCGTCGGTTTGAATTCACTCGAGATTTCACCATTCACAAGAATTCTCGTGTTGACAGTGCTAATGCATTCCATGGCCCAGTGAATCCAAATATCCGGGAAACCCGCATCCTCTAAGGTGTCCTTAATAAAGTCCCACCGGAGTCTATCAAAAGCTTTTTCAAGGTCGATCTTCATAACCATCCACCCCTTCCTACCTTTCTTTTTCCGCATAGAATGAACTGTCTCCTGCATAATCACAATGTTGTCCGTGATCGACCTACCAGGAATGAAACTCCCTTGCATTGGACCTATCAAGGACGACATCAGTTTGCTTAAACGCTTCGACATGATTTTTGTAACCACTTTATAAAGAACATTACAAAGACTAATGGGCCGGAATTCAGCAACAGTTTCCGGTCTCGCAACTTTAGCCAGCAGGACAATCAAAGTTTCATTAGCTCCTTCCGTCAAACAAGCTGTCCGAAAGAAACCTTTCACAAAATCCAGCACTGAGCCACCAACTGTGTTCCAGCATCTTTGGAAGAAAACCGCTTGAAATCCGTCGATCCCGGGCGCTTTGAACAGACCCAATTCATTAACCGCGTTATGAATCTCTTTATCCGAGATCGGTTTGGTAAGATGCTCCCACGCTTCCTGCTCTAACACGGGAAAGCCACCTCTAGAAAGACTGATAGGTGTAATTTCATCGGAAGGGTTGGTGTACAACTTCTGAAAGAAGTTGACAACCTCGCGCTCAATCAATCTTATCAGCTTCCCAAATATCTCCCCCATCGGCACCCTTCAGAAGCTGGATACGATTTCTGTTCCTCCGGATAACAGTCGACATATGGAAGAAAGAAGGATTACGATCCCCTGCACGAAGCCAATTATCCCTCGATTTTAGGAACCATAATAATTCCTCTTGCTCGAGAGTTCTGTTTAGCTCTTCCTGGACTCTGTTCCTTTGCTCAATCAGCATAGTCGAGGGGCGGGCCACTAACTCCTTCTCCACCTTCCTCAACTCCCCTACCAGATTGTCTTTTCTTTCGAAGATATTACCAAAGACCTCCTTATTCCATTTGATCAAATGATCCCGCAGCATGTGAAGCGCCGAATTCGCAGGCATCAAACCATTCCACTTAGACTGCACAAGGCTGCTGAAATCTGGATGAGTCATCCAAGCCGCTTGGAATCGGAATGGACGCTTCACCTTGTTAAGCTTCAATCTCGAGTCCATGTTCAAGACGATAGGACTATGATCGGATCCGAACTTGGTTAGGTGACGCACAGTGGCTTCTGGCCATTTCAGTCTGCCCTCGATATTACAGATAACTCTATCCAGTCTCTCCGCCACATAGGTTTCGATAGTCTTACCTCTGGACCACGTAAAGCTAGGACCAATAAACCCGATGTCGATCAGACCAGCCCTGTTCATCCACTCCCAGAAAGCTATTCGAATCTTGTGAGAGTCCAGCGGACTCATCATCTCTTTCCCAGCTATGGAGAATGCAGTTGAAGTCACCTCCTATAAACATAGGCCCCTCTATGCTATCCGTCACCTCTTGAAGCCTGCTCCAAAGATCTCTTCTGTCAGCCATATTCGGATAACCATACACCACCATCAAGTGAAAGGATTTCATGCCTTTATCAATTTTAGCCACAATAAATCTGTCATGGGAACGAACAATCAAGAGCTTAATGTTCTCCCCATTCCAAAGTAACCAGACACCACCTCTGAACCCATCAGCCTCAACGATGAACCTGTCCGGAAGCCCGATTCTGTCACACACCTGCGCTGCCCGACTACCCGAGATCTTTGGTTCAAAAACGGCAATAACGTCCAACTTGTGACGTCTAATCAAATACTTGATAGCCCTGCGAAACCCGTCACGACCGGCTCCGCAGCAATTCCACACGAGACAATTCATCATAAACAAAAAAAAGGAGGAAAAAGAACCAAGAGGCCTAGACGGAACCCTTCCTATCGCCATGGGGATCCCCCATCTCGACTTCCTTCAACTGGTGCGCTTCAGCCACCATGTTCTCGGTAACCCCTATGGTCGATATCGTAGGATCGGAGACTTCCATCTCCGAGTTTATAAGGATGAGATTACCTTGCTCCTGCTTCTCTTCGGTGTGGCTGACGGTAAAAACCGCCTTCGTCTGACCTGCCTTGTCCATAGCCTTCCTTAATTCCGATGTTGCTTCTAAACCTTCCTTAAATTTGAAGTACGAATCGGGTTCAGTTCTGGGGCTTTTTGTTGGACCTGCCGAGGCTGGGCCGGCCTTATTTCCCAAATTCCCTTCTTTGGGCCTACTTTTCTTAGCCTCATTCCTAATGACGTTTTTCTTCCCAACCTGTCCCAGAGTAAAAGCTCCGGTCGTCTTCTTCGCCGCATTAGGTCTTGGGGCATTCACCATTCCATTTAATTCTTTGTCATTAATAATAATCCCGTTAGCCACAATTCCCTCGGGATCCTTCGTCTGGTTGCTTTTCTCCTCGTGCGTGCTGTCATCATTAATTGCATCTTCAACATTCCCATTGTCGGCTATCGGCGTTCCAACTGGTTCGCCCTTCTTCCCGCCGTTGCCGGGTTTTCCAATCGCGTTGCCAGAGTTCGCCTTCCTGCTCTTGTCCTCTTCGTAACTAGTTTCCGGTCCTTTCTTTTTCTGCTTTTGGCGTCTCCACGTCGCTTCCATCCATGGACCATGGCACCCACCAGAGGAGTCCGTAGTTCCGTCAGTTTCCATAGTCACCACCTGAGCATCCTTCTCCTTCTCCTCGGCCCTCACATCTGAGTTCATTGGATTAGGGGTTCCAGATTGCGAGCCCATCTCCCTTTTCCCTGCAGTCGCACATTGCATCGCCAAATGCCCAAACCTGCCACATTTGAAACAGATTCTATTAAGACCTTCATATTCCAGAAAATAAACATGGTTATTAACAGTTACCGTCCCTTTCAATGGTTTCGATAAGTCAACTTCGACACAAACACGGGCAAATCTTCCTCTGTTCGTGAATAGTGTGCGATTGTCCACTTTCAATGGTTTACCGATGCCAGATGCAATCTTCTTCAATATTCCTTCCTCATAGAAGACAATCGGTAGGTTTGCAACTCTCACCCACGCCGGCGATGAGGATATGGAATCCGTCATTGGGTCGAAGCATGGTGTCCAAGCTTTGATGATTAGGTAGTGTCCGAACACTTGCCATGGACCTCCGGTGAGGGCCTTGAGATAGTCGTGTTCGTTATCGAACCTGGCTACATAGTAACCTTTGGGAGGATCCGCTAACAGCAATTGCCCGGCTGGTTTCCAGAGATCTTTAAGCTTTCTTTCCATCGTCACATAGGGGATAAATCCCCCAAGGACTTTGATAATTAGTGATGACTGCCAAACCGATTCCAGAGCCGCCATTACTTCATGAGGTATGTCCACCACCGGATCACCTTCCTCTCCCCTGGGGAACGAGACTGTGACCAGATCTTCTCTATAGATTACATCAGCCACACCAACTCGGTTCGAGCCGCCCAACAAAGTTTCCTTCCAAGACTTGGCCTTATCCGGGGGATCCCCGGGAGGACCATTCGACTGGGAACCGCTAGCCATCGACCCCCGGAGCGTCAGCCGGGGATGGTGAGGAGGGAAGACTAGAAGAGAGCGTATTTTTTTTGTGAATTTGTTGATGCTTTTATATACTGGGTTGTTATTGTTATCAAAGACGGTATATAACAGCCTCCTAGTGCATGACCGGTTTCCAAGTCAAGCACCAAGCCCATTTACTCAATACATACCTGTTCATATTCGACAAAAGCCTCGAGGAATAACAAAAGAAAAAGGTCCAGACTGACCCTGCCAAATACAATACAAGTGTTTCTTCTATCCTCTTCATAAGTTCATGACAAAGATATCATCATTTAAAACTGTTTTCATTTGAAAACTTACAACTGCACACCTCAACTATACAAATCTTGAGTCCCTACACATTGTCTCCTCTATGAGTGTTTTTAGCCGGCCTACGAGAAGCGTGACGGTCAGAAGCAACGCCTGAAACAGCTACGATCCCCTAAAGCAGCTTGGCCAAAATTACAGAAATTGGCACGAAAAAAGAATTGGGCAGCAGTGATGATATTTGTCCCTCGACAAAGGCACTACACGAATATCACTTCAAATTTTGGACAAGGATTACTTTGAATGTATGTCCTGAAGTCCGAGTCTCCTTCAAAATGAAAGTTGTACAAAGCCTGTCGTTGTGTCAAACCGACCGGGTAGATCTTATAGATCCTGAGCTCATCGCCTCCCCTAATGCTCTCGGGTCTCTCTTGTTTCCAGATAGGCACATGGTTCAGGCGACTAAACTTCTCAAGAACTGTATCCTTGAGGGCCTTGAGTGTCAAATCACTCGATCTGTTCAGCAGATATCATGAACAGAAGGTGTAATTAAGATCGTGACAGTCACAATTCTTGCCGCATATCAACATTTCTCTGAGATACAGTGAAATGCTTATGTTATGATCAGTTGAGCCCTCTTATCAATGACGATGAGAACTTTTTAGAATCATATTTCAAGTGGCACTGTCAGAAATCTGATGGATGGAAAACATGAATGAACGAAGATACAAGGGAGATGCACGGAAACTGGTCCTATAATGCAAGAGTCATGAAATGATTATTTCAGATGTTTCCTGCTAATCAAGTAGTTTCATAATTTCATCTTCAAGTACCCTTAATAAGGTTGATAACCAAAGACAATTACCCGAGGAAAATGGACTTCATCTCAAATCTCCCTCTTTCTCTGGCATATACATGATAAATGGTTTCGGCACCCCTGGAACACTTGCATGGACGTTTCTTGGATAATAAGCTCATTTTTTCTTCAGTCTCCCAGATGTTAGTTGCCACATGAATGCATAGACGACACGAGGAGTGCACTGCAGCCATATCAATAAGTGCTTTGAATGAGTCGGATGGGCCTTCATACTTCCACCTTTCAGCAAAAAGACGGAATAGTTAACAAGGATTCTTATGGGCGAGAGATTAAAAGGGTCACTTTTGGGCAGAGAATGAATTCTTGGAAAGAGTATAGTCAAAAGAGTTGACCTTAACGATTGGTTGTATGCATCGGGATTCTCGGCAAGATATTTCATTTTCTTCGCAACTGAACTAACGTCTACTAACTCCTTAATATGCAGCAGTGACTCGGGAGAAGGAGCAAACTCTTCAATATTTGGAGCACCAACAACCACAGGGATGGTTCCTGGAAATTTTGAACCAAAAGTAAATGCAGGCATTTGGTAAGCCAATTTTAAGATTATGGCCAAGTTTGTCACATTGTCACTGCTTAATGGAATTTGATTACTAATAAATCACGTGCTTTTTGTCTCCAAAACTATTGACAGACTCGATTTTATACAAACATTTTACCGTCGAATTTAGCAAGGGCCTTGAATAAGAAAAAGGAAAATTTTCTAACAGAAGAAGCCTATTAAAATCGTAAAAAAGAATAATATCACTTGAAAGAATTCATGTATATGAGAGGCAAAACATCAGCCCAACAAAATTAGAACCTACAATAATTAATTCCTCGAGTTCGTCCATTCTGAAGTCGTAGTTTGACCTAATTGTAGAAGAAAGTTCCCTCTTAAAGTAATAAACAAAAAATAATTATTTACCAGTAGCAAAGCATTTCTCCCAAGGTCGTACGTGAGAAATAAGGCAAAAGGATATTTATTAATTTAGAATTAATTATTCACCTTCTTACCCTTGGCCTAACAAAAACAAGAAAGAGTTATCTCCCATTTTACTGTCCTTAAAAAATATGTTGGCTTTTGTTACCCACCCATCCTCTAGTATTAAAAACTTAGCTCCATCTTCCCTGCCTCCTTCAACCACTACAACCACCAAGAACACTACAAAATCCACCAACACTATCACTGTCTACTGACAGAAGGAACCAATGTCAACAAAAGAACCATATATAGCTCACCAAGCTCACGGAATGGCAAGGGGTGTATTTGGAGCAATGTGTTCATTGCTAATAAAGGGCCTATATGTGCTAACAAGAAGGTTATAAGGGACTTATTGATAATAATTAAAAAAAAACCTTTGATGGACACTGATAATATAAAATAAAAAAATCTTTGATGGACACTAGAGGAAAGAAACCAATGCTCTCAACACCACAATGGAAACCCATACTAACATAAAGGCTAATTAGGCTGGTTTTCTAAATTTTGTTAGTATAAGATCATTTTTCATTTAAGTGTAAAAGTCAGCAATAATCTGTTTTTTTCTAAACAGTTACAATTTTATATTCGCGTTTTGACATTAAGAAGAATTTACTAAATTTTGTTAATTTCTTACAAATGTCACATCGCAGTGACAACTAAGTCATAAAAATTCATAAGTTCACAGAATGTACGCGCACTGCAGATTCTATGCATTTCCATGATTAAATCACCTATTCCGACCTGTGATAAAACCTATGCATTTCCATGAATAAATCACCAAATCCCTTGATTGCTCATACTTCACTCTGAAATTCTATGCATTCCCATGAATAAATCATCTATTCCAACCCAGAGAACTTAAAACTGCAACAGAAATACAAATTATACTTTCTGAATGCAGCCTGGAAACAAAAACAGAACTAGTAAGCAGGGAGATAGAGATAGCATTGCTACTATACCAGCAACAAGAGACTGGAAAAACTTCTCAGTAACATAATCCTCCTCGTTTGAGTTTTCAAATGCCAGGCTAAACTTGTACCACTTTAATGTCTCTACCTTGTCAACTGCAAATTTGAAACCAATTAGCTAGAAAAAAAATTAAACATAAATGTAGAAAAGACAATACTTTGTGAAAAAAGTATAGAACCTTACATCATGAAAGGATAACGGACACATTACAGTAGCCAAAAAAACTAAACCTCATGTAAGCAAATAGAAACCTTTTCAAAAGAGCCAATTACATGTGTGAGCAAAGAGACAACACGTCATCCCAAAGCATATTCAGAAGTAGGGACCTGTAGGTGTACAACTTACCAGGGTAAAATGCACAATAAACCTACTATAGACCATAGTTTTTACCGAAGAGGATCTTTTTATTTAAATCATTTACATAATACACCCTTCACCTATATGTGCTCTATAATGATACAAATATTTACTTCATCACCATAGAGAAATGGAGGGTAACCATTTCGTAAATTTATATAATTGTTGGGCATCACAACATATCCATTAAGAATTACCTCTTAGCAGTTAAGCATAAAAGATAAGAACTTCACTTATGGACAACAAAATCTGCTGTCAATTTTTAAGATTAAGAGAAAAGATCATAACAATATTCTATTTCTTTCTTCTTCCATTTTCTGATTTATCTCTCTTCCTTGTCCCCTTTGACAGTTTGACCTACTCTATAATTAGATATATTTTATACCTTTTTTTAATATAAAATCTGATTCTTCATCTTAACCATTGCATGTAGTAGACTTAAATTCAAAAACACATTGTTAACAAAGAAGGATCCTAGTAGCATGAGCATCAAAAGCTCTACACAAAAACATAATTATGGACTCAAATATAGACCTGGTACTTTCATGCCTCTATGGAAGTTACCAAAGGCCCTGCATTTGAAGTTGATTGCTGAAAAACTAAATTTTCTAGCAAACCTCTTCCATACAAAACACAAGAGAACAAGCTACAACTGGTACCATAAACTAGTAC
Source organism: Persicaria maculosa (assembly GCA_963922045.1). Lineage (NCBI taxonomy): Eukaryota > Viridiplantae > Streptophyta > Magnoliopsida > Caryophyllales > Polygonaceae > Persicaria > Persicaria maculosa. The sequence continues at coordinate 53,831,611 of OY998254.1, forward strand.
ACTAAAATATTTACTAGTCCATACAAACCTCTTCCATCACGGTTTCTGTGGCAGCCACCATAAGAATCTATCTTAATCCCACTCTTTTCAAGAGCTTCAAGAGCTTGTAATCGGAAGTTGCGAGCACCACAATTAGAAATGAAAGCTGCTGCAAGAGCGCTCTCAGTTTTGTCTTGTACAGGTGCCATGATATCGTACTCAGCCCAAGAGAAGTATCCAACAGGAACATCTGAGGAAAGGCTAGTTGTCATCACAATTGTATAGCCCCTTCTGAAGCACAAATCATACATTTCAACCATAAATTCTTTATTTTATTAGAAGCTTCAAATGCATTTGATAGAAACAACAACCACATTTCATATTTGCAGGTTAAAAACCTTGATAAACTAACCCAAAACCATTAAGGGCCCATTTGGTATGCATTCCAGGGATTAAACAAGGGGAATCGGAATGGATGATTCCTGTTTTAAGTGTTTGGTACGATAAAAAGCTGGAATTAGAATGATTCCCAGGAATCATCTATTCCCCATTTTTTATTCTATTCCGATTACGTTTCTCATTTCAATTCCAACACTCGTACCAAACGGAGCAAAGCATAACATTACAAAACGAGAGAGAGAGAGAGAGAGAGAGAGAGAGAGAGAGAGAGAGAGAGAGAGAGAGAGAGAGAGAGAGAGAGAGAGTAGATCATCTATAATATAGAATATCTGAGAGAGAGGTAGGATATTCTTTTATTCTAAAAAATCAGGGGTATCCCAGAGCTGAAATATATGGAATAAATAGCAGTACCAATTATTTGATATAAGGATTAAAGCATACCGCCTTGCATTGGCAATGTTATTTTCTGAATAGTAGTGTGACGATTCCATTGACCGAAGAATACCAGCAGTTCCTTTATCTTGTGGGCCAAATGCAGCATCAGGCTTTCCAGGTAGACCATGCCCAAATTTACAACCAACAGAACAATCTTTCCAGTCCTAGTTACATGGAATAAAGAAATTAATAAAAAAATATAATAGAAACGCGAAGTTCCAATTGAATACACGTTGAGTTGCTTTGATGGATTTTAGAAACCATGGGGTGGCTTGCTGTCCATTCCCTAAAATCAAGAAAGAGAACTAAGAATGAACGATTCCAGGTTTTGTGTTTGGCAGAGACAAAAGCAGGAATCAAGTTGATTATAAAGAATCATTCATTCCAAGTTTTGAGCCGTTTTCATTCCAAGAAAAAAATCTGGAAGCACTGGTTCCGAATTTCGCTAATACTATAATAACTATTATTATTATATTTTTTTTCAATATTTAAAATTATTACATTATTGTTAATATTGTTTTTGACATAATATTATTATTATCATAATTTATTTATTACTCCCTATGTTCCATATTAAATGTCACTAACTTTTTGACACAATTTGCGACATTTAATATAGGACAGAGTGAGTATTAATGTAAATAATATTTTTTTAGGAATTGTTCATTCCAACCGCATACCAAATTGAATCCTTCAAGAACAGCTCATTTCAATTCCTGATTCCCATTCTGACTCCAACGGTCATACCAAACAGGGCCTTAATATCAAGTCACTAGAATGTAGCACTGGCTATCTAGTATCTTGACGAGCAGTCCTTTCAAAATAGCTCATGGTCATTACATGTTTCCCTTTATTACTTGTAACATATTCAAGTTAATGATTTTCATGAAACTAAGACTGGTGTTGGTGGTAGAATAGCAAATCTTGGAAAAATTAAGTATCTAAGCCAAAAGAGAAACTCTAGTCAGCAAAGATCATGAAATCGAAAATGAAAGGGATAACACGCACAAAGCATAATTTTAGTGATAGAAGTGTGCAGGTTACTGAAATTCTATGTGATTGTGTGTGTGTGGATGCTGCAGCTGCAGCTGCATGGGTTGGTTCCTTACTCCTTAAAAGTTAGAAACATTATCTACATCATTTATAATGGCATTCCATAGGGTGCAACATTTCTCTACAATCTTGACATGTTCAAGGTTTAATACCAAATCTGATTTCCCCTTCATCAATAAAATTATCTTTTATCCACAAAAGAAGTTCCTTTGTCCATGAAAATTTTAACTTGCATACCCGAATGTGTTGCCATAGCTTCTGTTTGCTTTGCTATACCACTGCTATATATGTCTACTACTAGGTGATACCATTCCTTCTATTTTAATACAAACATAATTATAAAAATCCTCACTACGCACTTGAAAACAGGTACTTGCTATTAATTCAAACAAAAACTAATTTGAGCCAACGTTCATTTCAATCGTCGCAGTATGTGGCACAAACCCTAAACCTTATACTTCAATAGGAAAGGCCTGAATCCGCTCATCCAAGGATAGTTATCTCAACATAATTATAAAAAAAAAATCTAAAACAGTTTAACACATCTAAATTTACTATCCACTTTGATACCACAAAACCTTGCCAATCGGGCAGCACAGCCTCAAAATCTACATTTCCTTTTAGTTGCTGCATGCAATCTAAACCACCCCTTCCTTATCTCAAACAGCCCACAGCCCCCTAAACACAAAAACGATTGGAACTTTGCAGGTACATATGATGGTAGTTCAACAACTCCAAACCTTGCTTTCCCATTTACCCTAATTTGAACGAATGGTTTCACTGCAAGCAAATTGTCCACTAACCACTAAAAATAGAATTTTCCAGTACCGGCAATCAACTGCGTGATGTCTAATTTATGATACAGGATATATAATAAAACATTCAATTAAAAAATTACTATGGAGGTGGAGGATTCAAAATTTGCAAGAGGCAGGTTTCAGTAATATAAATGAGAGACCTACTGTATCAAGAAGAAGAAGAAGAAGAAACAAACTCGTTCTATGCTAGCAGCTCCAAAATCAAAATCAGAGCATAGGAAGATTGATAGGATCGCCAATTACACAATCATTCCACTGCTTTATAAATCAATTACTACTCCCATCAAGAAAGGTGAAGTGAAATTTGCAAACCTTTTCAGCACCGGAGACCAAGACAGGATCCTTGCGGAAATCCCGGGAATAAGCCATAGCATCTTCCCTCTCCAGCCAGCTCTCGCAGCTCTCATCGCCTTCAACAGATCCTCCGTCAGAGTAGGCGCGGTCGGCCCCCTGAGCTTCGGCGCGGGAGAAGGAATCAGTCCACCAAGAGTTGACCAAAGCAGCGTTTTTGGCCATATCGAGCTTCCCAAGGAAGGAAATCTCGGCGACGACAACAAACGCCACCAATAACGGCATCAGGTTCCACCATTTCTTCTTGGGATTGTTGTCATGGCTCGCCGTCGGAGCTCTGGTGTTGCTGTTGCCGTTGCTTCCATAGCCAATCCCCAAGGGAGGAGCCATCGAATTCAGCAGCTCTGGATATGGATTCGCTTTGGACTTGGGAGGAGTTCCGATTCTTTTCGTCTCTCCCCAAAGAGAATCTGGAAGAAAGAGTGCTGATTCAGACTCGGGCAAAGAAAGAAGGGTTGCTGTGTTAGGGGAGCATTGAAATCAAAGTCGTTGGTCTTACTCTTCCTTCCCTTTGTACTTTTCCTTTTTTCTTTTTCAAATTTTAATTATTCTTTTTAAGCGATTCCATTTTGCAAATAATTAACAAATGGTGAGATCAAGGATGCGGTATTTAATCTAGGCTACAACAAATCACCAGGGCCAGACGGCATAACAGTAGAGTTCTACAGAACCTATTGGGAAATTGTCGGGACGGATATTACTCAAGCTGTCAAAGCTTTTTTTCATACCGGGAAAATTTTAAAACAGATTAATCATACTTTTATCTCATTACTGCCAAAATGCGATAACCCGCTTAAAACAATAGATTACAGACCTATAAGTCTTTTTACTACAATCTACAAGATTATCTCGAAATTACTTACTAACAGGCTAAAAAAAGTAATGGGTAAACTAATTCACCCTCTGCAAGGTGCCTTTGTATCTGATAGAGCTATTCAAGATAATGTCCTAATTGCACATGAAATTTTCCACTCTTTCAAAAATAGGAAAGGAATGGATGGATGGCTGGCAATAAAATTAGACATGGAAAAAGCGTACGACAGAGTAGACTGGAATTTTACAGAACAAGTCCTAAAGCAATACGGGTTTCACAACAAATTTATTGAACTAATAATGGAGTGTATAACTACGGTCTCATTCTCAGTTCTGGTAAACAATGGCCCAACGGAAGTTTTCACTCCGACTCGAGGGTTACGTCAAGGTGATCCCTTGTCACCGTTCCTGTTTCTACTTGGGGCAGAAGTCTTGGCTAGAAAACTCTCCTTCGAGGCAAATCAACCGGCCAACGCTGTGGGGTTTACATTTGGGAGAAACTGTCCGAAGATCCCATTCTTGGCATTTGCTGACGATATAATCATTTTCTCTAAAGGAAACCTGACAGCATGCGCTCGGGTCAAAAGGATTATAGATGAGTACTGTCAAATTTCTGGACAGAAAATCAATTACCACAAATCGGCTTTCCAGGTCACCTGTGGCATTCCAAGGACTCGCATTCCAGATTTGGAGGGGTGTCTAGGCATATCTAAACAAATAAAACTGGATAAATACATGGGTTGCCTAATAGTAAATGGTAGAGTAAACAAAACAACATTTGAAGATATAATAACCAATACCACAAACCAGCTCTCAAAATGGCGAGCAAGTGCTCTGTCACAACAAGGAAGAGCAACACTGATTAATACAAATCTATCATCCAAACCACTCTATGCAATGCAAAGCTTTATGTTACCACCAAAAATACATAAACAATTAGACCAAATTAATAGGTCTTTCTTCTGGAACAAAGATAGTAAACACAAACCGCTAATTGGGTGGGATAGAGTTTGTAGACCAAAAGTGGCAGGAGGAGTGGGCATCCGGAAAACTCATGACATGAATGAGGCATTACAGCTAAAGCTGCTATGGAAAATTATGGCGGAACCTGGCAACATGTGGGTTAGAATCATTCAACATAAGTACCTAAAAACGGAACACATCCTAAAATATGAAGGGAAAGGACCTGCCTCATGGCAATGGTCTCAATTGCGAAAATTAATCCCAATTTTCAAGTCAGGACTAATATGGACAATGGGAAACGACAAGACCATTAAGTTCTGGCAAGATAGGTGGAATAATCTTCAACCACTCATACAATATTGTTCTCAGCCAAATGCGATAGACATAAATGAGACGGTGGATACATATTTGAGTAATGGAAACTGGAATGTCCAAAAACTTGGAACGGTCCTACCAAGTCGTATAGTAGAGCAAATAGCACAATTTCATGTACCGTCAGTACCGTTGGAAGACCGACTCTATTGGTGGGCAGACAAAAACGGATGGTTCTCGACGTCCAGTGCATATAAATTAGTGACAAAAAACACTGATTTAATAATAGATGACAGTAATTGGATTTGGAAGACTGATGTTGCACCGAAAGTAAAGAACTTCTTATGGAAAGTGGCACAAGAAAGACTACCAACTGCGGTATTACTATCTAAACGTGGTGTTGCTATACCACCGTACTGTCCAATATGTAACCACCATGAAGAAGACGCAACCCATATTTTCTTAGAATGTAAATACAATTCTTTTTTCAAGAATATTGACAACAAGATTCGAGGATTAGTAACTGATGTAATGCAATCATCAAGAAAGATTAAACCCATCATGAACAAACTAGCGGAACATTTGAACGGTAAACAGAGACAAGAGATGGCTTATAGTTGGTGGGTGGCCTGGCTCACAAGAAACCAAGTTGTTTTTAGACAACAGAAACAACCATCAATTGAGAACCATAATCAAACCGTCAAAGTGCATATGACCAATTGGATTAGGGCCACAAGTGTTCATACAAACGGAAAACATAAAGGAAATGGGAAGGAAATTCGAGTGAAAAACACAAAAAGAAACAGGACAAACCAAAAATGGATAAAACCCCCAAAGGACTTTCTGAAACTAAACTTTGATGGCTCGGCGCCACACCTAGGGAACAGCTCAGCAGGTTTTATTATCCGAAACTGGAGAGGAGAGCCAATTACAGCCGAAGGAATGACATTTGGAAAAGAGTCTGCTCTATTATCGGAGGCACGGGCATTATTTTTAGGAATAAAAAAGGCAATTGATTTGTGCACAGAAAAACTCATAGTTGAAGGAGATTCCCAAATAATTACTAATTATCTGAAATATGGGACGAAATGCCCATGGGAAATTGAATTGATAATGACTGAAATTTCTTGCCTACTCCGAGGGTTTCGCGAAGTTAGAATTTTTCACATACTTCGCAAAGGTAACCAGGTGGCTGATTGTATTTCCAAATTGGCCCGTTATACCAGAAACCCAGAAATGCTTACTAATCCAGGTCTTCTCGACCTCATCCGAAAGGATGCTATCGGATAGCGCCTCGGCGAATCCGAATTCTTACCTAATCAAAAAAAAAAAAAAAAAATATCAGTGTGTTTGATACTTTGATTGGTTATTTCCTCTTAAACATGACCAGCACAACTGGGATTATTATCCGTGATTAGGAAGGTTGGCCAATTAACATAGGGTATAAACAAATCGGTAATCAAAATCCATTAAAAGCTGAAGTTCTTGCTTTAAAACTCGAGGTACAGAACGCCCTGAATTTACGAATTACCAAACTTCAAATTGAGGGGACTCTAGAATAATTATGGACCATCTCAACGGAAAAACAAAATGTCCATGGGAAATCGACCTCATTCTGTCAGATATTACAACTATGCTAACAAATTTGGAAAGGGTTTCTTTCCTCCATTACCCCGAATAGGCAATAGAGTGGCTAATAAGATTGCACACTTTGTCACTCTGCCTGGGGTACTAATATTCAAAATAATCCTAGTCTTCTTGACCTCATCCGAAATGATGTCTTCGGGTAGAGTTTTCTTCCCCTAAATTTTTCCTAATAAAAAAAACATGTGTTTGATAAAGTGGTACTAGAACGGTGGACGAACAAAATGAGAAAACCCTTCCAAAGAGTACGTGCTTAATTCACGCGTCGATGATGCATCCCCCTCCCCAACCCTTAGCGGGAAACTCTTCAAGAGAAATCCCAAAACCTATCATCTCTTGTTCTTGAGGTCGTACACCTCCATTGCAGAAACCCCATCCTCCTCTCTGAGTTTGGATGATGACCCTATTCACTTCCTACTCTATGTGGCCAGGATCCATCATTGGATTTGTGTTGGCAATCCCTCAGTGGCGTTCTTTGTTCTCCCAATTTTGGGGGAAATGTATCGGGTTAAAATTAACCCTAATCCTATTAAGCTAATCCGTCCCCGATGTTGCTTGTGCCCTATGAAGATGATAATTATCCAAGATTGGTCTAATCGTCCCCCGCCTTGGCCAATTCGAAGGTGTACGGATTCTAGTTGGAAGGTGATCTGCTTGATACTGGTTGGTTCCTCGCTCTGCAGGTCGGAGGGAAGGGCTTTGTTTACTACTACAAGGAATTTGGAAGGGGTGTGCGATGTGATTTGGGATGGGGAGGCCTGGATTCAGTTCTCTTCAAGCCTTTCCGATCGGTAATTTCTCTCTATTGAAACGGTGGTGGAAGGTGTGATTACTTGCACCTTTTACTCATTCTCTAATCTACCCCTCTACTTTCTCATCTCTCAAATACTCATAATCTCTCTGTTTGTGACTTGTTCACGGCTTCCACTGGAGTTGACAAGGGTAAACGCCCTTTGGAGGTAGATGATCCTACCCCTGAAATTGAGAAAACCAAAAAGGCGGAGGGCTATAATCTCCAAGAGAAGATGCCTCGGTGCAAGGAAGCTGGTGAGTCAAGCAGGAAAGCAAAAGCGGAGAAAATTTTCAAAAGAAGAACTATCAACAAGGAGAGGCTCTTTGCTTTGCATGGTCGAATTCAAGAAAACATTTCGGCTCTAAACCAATCTTCCCTCTTTGCTTCTACTATTGGAGACCCATTGGAGGCAAAGGAAGTCAGGAATAGAGTCAGAGGCAAAGGAAGTGAGGAAGAGAGTCGGGTGTGTGTGGAAATTCTTATCCGGGGGCTTTCAACTCATCCTAATTGCTAACAATTGGTTTGAGTTGCGATTTGATGTTGCTGATGATCGGGCACTGGTTTAGGACAACCGTCCCTACCATGTGTTGTGTTAGTTGATTCTGCTCCACCCTTGGAGTTTTGATTTTGATCCCTGAACGGAGTCGGTCACGAACCAAGTTATTCGGGTTGCTGCGTTTAACTCTACAAAGTGTGTGTCTCGATTGATGTTACCTTGATTTCTGGAAGGAGTGTGTTTGTCATCAATGAAATTGGTGTTGTTGAATCATTCCCCATTTGGTTTGAGGATTTTCCTTTCGGGTGTGGTAGTTGTGGCTCAGAGGAGCATGCAAATGCTTCTAACCATGTTGTTCAACCCAATGAGGATGTTGCTCCTACTGGTGAAAGCTCGACTGAGGAGGGGCAGGGTACCTGGGTCAAGGTGGCTGCTAATAGGCCTTCTTTGATTCCTCCCCTTTCTTTTGGACACCTAAAGGCTGACATCTTGCTCTGCTTTGGCAAGAATGTGACGTTGTCCTCTGATTCTTCCTCCTCGAAGTCCCCTGCCGTGTCTTCTGGGGTCTCTGGGGCAGCCCCTACTGATGTTGTGTTGATGAATTCTGATGAGCCTGCTCCTTCTCCTACTCTTGCTACTACTGCTCCCCCTCTACCTCTTGTCATACGCCCAAGTGATGAGATTCCATTTCCAAAAGCAGAATCGTAACCCGACTATATTCTTTCGGCTGCTGATGATGATGATAATCTGGAGTTTGACGAGGATGAATTCATTGAGGAGCTGCTGGTGGAAGACGGCTTGGCTGACCCGGGTTTCTCTCAGGCTGACTATGATGCTATGCTTATGGATATTCCACCTTCGGTGGAATTTGTGTTGCCTTATTTGAGCCACCCAGGTCGTCTTGCTGAGTCTCTGCAGGAGCGTTTTGTGACTCCCAACGCCTCTCCTTCCCTTGAAATGTCTGTTGGATCCTTGTCGGAGTCGGGAAAGTGCAAAGTGAAAGTCGAGGAAGGTGATTTTGCTTGCTTTACATTGACTTTGATGGGTAGCAGCAAGAAGAGAGAGAAGTATGAGTAGTGTGCCCAACAACAGGTGGATGGAAGTGCTCATTGGTGGTTGTGAGTTACTTCAAGCCATAATAATAATGAAACCACCCCTATCCTCTACTAATTACTTTGTGTTTGTATGCTTGAATGGTGGTTTTATTTTGATCATCTCTGACAATGGTGTTGCTTTTGATTTCTTGTATTTTTGTATGGATTATCATTACCTAGTTACTTATCGGCTATGGATATGTAGTTTATGCTCTTGTTGTAATTAGGATCGATGGTTGGTAACTTTTGAATGTAATATATCGGTTACTCCGTATTGGAATTGAAGGCATCTTATGTGTATGTTGATTCAATACCATACTGTTCTTAAGAAATTGGGTGTATCTATTCTTATTTGGTGGTGTTTTAAGGGGGTTATGTAAGGGGTAAGCAAGTAGTATTAGGATTATACTGTCCAACCATCTGGAGTCAAATTACTCTTCTAAATAGATGCATTCATCTATGGAAAATCATTTCTGCTAGGCATGATGATATGCCTCTCCTTAAGCTTGAGCTATGTGTAGTCTTTAGAAGAACTCGATTCATTCTCATTGGGGATCTAACAAACGAGTCAATGGGGGTGGGGCGGTTCTTTGGTTCACAACATGTTGAGGGCCTCCAATGATCTCACCAATAATAACCCCTTTCTCGTTTTTGAGAGTATTCTGATCCTAAAATTTTTCCGTGGAATCTTGCAAGCTGAACATCGAGCTTCATATGTCCTGTGGAATAACGCTAAAAGCCAATCCTTTATTTGTATTAATAAAGCTTTCGTATTAATACACTTGGGAAAGAGAGATCGTACAAGGATAGAAATGACCCAGGTACCGAGTATTAGTGTAAAATTGTCCGATATGGATTCATGCTTTTGTTGTTCCATACCAAAAGACAATATTAAAATATGAAGATCCATTTTTAGAACTCTCGGGGCATTGGAAAGAAAACCTTATGGACTGATTGTTGTAGGAGGAAATCGAGTTCAATAGACCCAGGTACCCAGTATTAGTGTAAAATTGTCCGATATGGATTCATGCTTTTGTTGTTCCATACCAAAAGACAATATTAAAATATGAAGATCCATTTTTAGAACTCCCGGGGCATTGGAAAGAAAACCTTATGGACTGATTGTTGTAGGAGGAAATCGAGTTCAATAAATAATAATATAAATCAAACCAGATTCGTGCCCACGCAAATAATTACAATACTTCCTCCCGATGTAGCAACAGGAAGTTAGGATCGATCCTCGAGGAAGCGCGTCAGCGGATCTCAGGTAGCAGATAGTTCACGTCGGATTTCGACTCTAGAAAACCACTCGATATCGACTAGTAGTGCTCAATATCGACCAATCAGTCGATTTCTGGCAATTCTGCAGTCGTCAGCAAATTTCGACCAAAAAGTGGTCAATATAGACTTGTCAAGTCGATATAGACCTGCCAAGTCGATATAGACATGTGCCTGCAGAAACAAAAACAAGCAGAAGTCGATATCGACCAAGTGCAACTCGATATCGACCAAATCAGTACCTAATATTGACCGGCTCAGAAGACTGTCGGTCGACCAGAAGACTCAATATCGACCGATGTAAGTCGATTTCGAGTGAATTGCAGAAAACGTAACAGAACTAAGAATTGCAGATTTCGAAATAAACAAATATATGAAAGAAAACTTCATAGATCGGGGTTTGAAACAACGATAACCAAACATGCATAAGGCAAGATAAAGAGAAATAATCATGCAATCACATCAAATGATCAAGCTTTCGCCTTTTCCAACAATTAGACAACCTTTTCAAGAAACCCTAATTGTATCTTGGTTGATGAAGTTAGGTGGACGGACACAGATATACCCAATACCAACTGGGCTAACAGACTTTAGTGATATTCTAATGATTGTGTATATATTAATATTATAATAGCGTAATATAATTTTTTTTTAAAAATAAATGGTTCGTGTGGGATACCTGACAAGGGTATATGCCCGATCCGAACACAAACCGTTTAATGTCGTGTTTTATCGGTTCGTGTAATTTTCGTGTCGTGTCTTTTCGGTTTCGTGTTTTTTCGTATCGTGTTGTCGTGTTTTCGTGTTGCGTCAGCCGTGTCGGGTTTCTCTGCACACCCCTAAGTGACGGCAAAGCAGGAGGTCTTGGAATCCTTTGGAATGAAAATAGTTTCAATAATGAAACTATTAAAGCCAGAATTCATCTTCCTCGCATTATTGGAGTAGAATAGGTAAACTTATAACAATTTCGAATATATTTTATTATTTGTGTATGGTCCTCCCCATGCTAAAGACAATGATGTATTCTGGGATACACTAACAACGATAATCACGTCTGAACAGTTACCATGTTTAGTCATGAGCGACCTTAATGAGATTGGCCATAGCTGTGAAAAAATGGGAGGGTGCCCATTCAATCCTGCAAGAATTCAGAGACTTAAACAGTTTAAAGACAAGTGCTTGCTAATGGATCTGCCTTGTTCTGGCAACAACTTTACCTGGAGGAAAAAGGCTACTAGTGAGGATAACAGTCTTGAGAAACTGGACAGGGTTTTAGTCCAACAACAATTCCTACTTACCTATCCAGAGCTCTGTACATTTATTGGCGCTTTTTCTTCATCTGACCACTGTCATATCTCGATTGACCTGACACCAATTACATTATTCAAACCCCCTCCTTTCAAGATGGAAAACATTTGGTTTTATCGACCGGACTTTAGAAATATTGTTAAACAAGCTTGGTGGGCCTCTTGCTCTGGATCGGCAATGTACAGAATAACTCTTAAAATAAAACTCCTAAAAAAGAAGGCCAAAATCTGGAACAAAAATTCATTCGAGAATATTTTTAGACAAATACTGCTTGTAGAAAATGAGCTGATAAAACTTCAAACAGAAAATATACAATCTCACTCTCCTGAAACGATTAGCAAATAAGTAAGGTTGATTCAGAAGAAAGAAAAATTATTATTATTCCAAAAAGAGTATCAGTGTCAAATGGCGAAGTCTAAACACATAAAACTCTCAGACTCTAACACCACGTACTTTCACAAGGTTGCTTCAGGTAGACGACACATGAAAGTTATCAGAAATATCACATCTAGGAGTGGTACGCTTATTGTGTGTGATGAAAAATATAAGAACTGAGATAAAAATGATTTTGCCAACCGGTTTGCTAAGGAACCAACAAATATGAATTTAATGACAAAGTACCTCCAGACAATCACAAACTCAATCTCGGACGAAGAAAACATGTTCCTTATTGCACAACCATCAAATGTGGAAGTCAAAAAAGCAGTATTTAACCTTGGGCAGAACAAGTCTCTAGGCCAGGACGGTATCAAGGCAGAATTTTGCAGAAAATACTGGGATATTGTTGGTATAGATATCATTAGAGAAGTAAAACCCTTTTTCCACTCTGGAAAGATTTTGAAACAAATTAACCACACTTTTATTACACTTCTACCCACATGTGAGAATCCTTCCAAGACTGCAGATTACAGACCCATAAGCTTATGTTCATCCCTATACAAAATTACCTAAAAAATTCTTATGGATCGACTAAAATCTGTAATGGGTAAACTTATTCCCCCACAGCAAGGAGCCTTCATATCGGACAAAGCCATCCATGATAATGTCCTAATTTCCCACGAAATCTTCCACTCGTTTAAGACCAGAAAAGGAAAGGACGGGTGGCTGGCCATTAAACTGGATATGGAGAAAGCTTATGATCGGTTTGACTGACAATTATCACTTTGTTGGTCCTAAGAAAGTTTGGTTTCCATGAATTATTGCCCTTGTCATGGAGTGTGTTACTACAGTGTCCTTTTCAATCCTTGTCAATAATGGCCCTACAAATGTTAGGATCTTGCGCCCCGAGTACAGGTTGAAGGTTTGAAATCGAAGGTGTGTAGTTTAAAGTAAGATTTCGCAACCAAATCCGGAAGGTCCGTTGGAGACCCCGGGGTAAACCCATGTATCTGTCTGATGTCCATGTTTTGTGCCATGTTTTACATTGACTTTTATATCGATTTTTGTATACATTTCATGCATTTGGGTTAGAATAGTACATAATCTATGTAGTTTATGCTTATTTGCCAAATTATGGATGACGAAACCGGTCAAGAAAACATTTAAAAAGTAATAAAGAGAAGAAATCACAAAAAGAGAAATAAGAACGTCATAAAAAGCAACCGCGGTCAGAATTGGATCCTTTGCCTTCAGGGCCATTTTCATCCGCGGACAAGAAGAGAAGGTACGTGCCCAACATGCCCACATCCCACGAGTAAGACACGTGTCGATCAGAAGACGACATGTGGCGACAGCCCAGGGACCTCTCATCAACTATAAAAGGGAAAAGTTAAACAGAAGATAGGGGACTTTTTTGGCGCCATGAGTGAAATGAGAAAGGAGTAATGAGCAGACCAGAAGAAACATCCCTGAAAGAATAAGATCCAGAGAGAGAGAGAGAGAGAGAGAGAGAGAGAGAGAGATAAAAGGAAGCAGAGTGTGAAAGATCTTAATTAGGAAGAAGAACCGCTCCGCGGATAAGATCTGATTTCATCCGCATGTAACCCTTTGGCTCTTTCTTGCGAGTCAAGAGTCTGGAGTGAGGATCAAGAAGTCGTAGCCTTCTACTCGTGTCCAACGGGCGGTGATAGGTAAATGATTGATCCCCATTTCATTGACGAAGCCTCGGTGAGGGGATAAGTTTTGTTAGGACATCTTAGCTCCCGCGGCATAGGTTGGGCCGTACCAATGTCTCGGTGCGGGTCAGGTAAGCCCGTCTAGAATATTCGGATCCCACGAGGTCCATCTCTGGGTCCCACCAAAAATGGAGACCTTTTTCAGATTGAGATTCGTCATTGGCGCCATTTGTGGGAACCCCCTCACGCTAAGGGGTTCCTTTGCAAGTTACAATATGAGAAATCAAATAGACTCCCAACTCCTGAAGGGAGGCGAAGAGTCCGCGCATATAGAAGAAAAAGACTTTTTTGAAAGCATAGTAAACCAATGAATCATTGACTTACCAAAACTAATTCAGTGACAGAAAAATGAGTGCCAATCAAGACGACGCGGCACAGGAAATGAGCCAGGAGGTCCACCACGATCGGGAAGCCTCGAGTACGTACGTTCATCTCAACCTGATCTTCAAGGAGAAGCAGGGGAGCCGCCTCATGTTACCCCCCTCTATCAATATTATGATCAACATAGAGGCGGGGGGAATACATACCTCAGAATTTTTGGCACTATGAGATTCATCATGAGCAACCTAATCCTCAGCAGCAAGAGCAAGCACATTATTACTATTATGATTATGGGGGACCCAACCCGCGTCAATAGGGAACGACTTATCATGGTGGGCGGCATGAAAATTTTGATAGACGATATACCACGTTTAACAACCCTGGCAATGCTTTCGGCAACATAAATTATGGTTTTCAGGGCCAGGGCCATACAATGCCACATCAATCCTGGCAGGACGACGAATGGCAACATGAGAACAAACATCGACGCGGAGAGCGATCAACAGACATTTCAACCTCCACCAAGTCAGATTCAGCAAACATGAGAACGGAAGGTCCGACAGTCTTACCTTATGTTTTCACTAGAGAAGTATGTTCCGCGGTAGTACCAAAAAGATGGAGAGACGTGGGCTTGATGAAGTATGATGGAACGACTGATCACGATGATCATTTGTGTCATTTTACCACCGCGACGGGAATAAATGAGTACAACGATGCCATGATGTGCCAGACTTTCCCCTCAACACTGACAAAGATAGCCCTCACATGGTTTACCAACTTGCCGAAAAACTCTGTGGCCAGTTTTACCCAGCTAACTCGTATCTTCAAATCTCATTTTGGAAGCGCACGCTTGCGAAAGAAGACAATGCTTGATTTAAACTCAATCAAGCAAGGAGCTGGGGAAACACTGGGACACTTCTTTACCCGATTCACCAGCGTGGTAGTACAAATCCCTAATTTCAATCATGAGTCGGCAACCATCATTCTCATGGGGAATCTAGTAGAGGGAGATTTCAAAACTTATTTATTTTGTAAGAAACCTTCCAGCTATGATGATTTGAGGGATCGTGTATCAAGGCAAATTGAAGCCGAAGAGGCAGCTGCGTCCAATTCAAGAGCAAACACAGGCAATCAAGGTTTCTTTGGGAAACTCGCCGGAAAATTCAAAAAGGAAAAGGTTAAACCTCCCAGACATCAGTCAGAAGAAGGAGCTTTCCATTCCCACCGCGATGAAGTGCACATGAATTCTGAAAGAGGCCAAGGATCCCGCCAAAGAGAGGATCATCCGCGGTCTTATCATCCGAGGGAAAATATTTACCGAAATCAGGAACAGAGATATCCACCACAAGGAGAGGATCGATACAATCGAAGACCAGATTGGGAAAATTGTGACTCTCGACCGAATGGCCCTCACCATCGACAGAACCGAAACCGAGGACCTCAAGATCAGCGGGTAGATGCCCCTTTTTTTCAATCGAGGAAGGGGCAGGGGACGAAGGTGGCGCGGAGGTAGACACAGTCATTTCCACACCATGCAAGGATCCGTTAACCAGTAGCCGAGAAACTAGGAAGGAGCCCGAAGACCGGGAGAAGGCCACATACCAGAAACCGAGGGATTCATAAATACCCTTGTGGGAGGATACTCCATGGCAGGATCAAGCAGACAGGAAAAGAGGAACTACGAGCGAGAAGGAAGACAACACCATCCGCGTCATGCAGGAAAATCTCTCTGACACAGCATGAAGAGATTACTTTTTCTCCCAAAGACGCTGAGGAAGTGAGGATGCTGCACTTTGACCCTTTGGTCATCCATGCTCAAATAGCTACCAAGACAGTTAAAAGAGTTTTCATTGATACTGGCTCTTCCGTTGATATACTGTCATGTGACGCTTTCTCTCAGATGGGAATCTCTGTGGCATCGTTAAAACCGTATGCGGGTACTTTGGTCACCTTCTCGGGAGGAGAAGTACAGGTGACTGGGACAATCGAGTTAACAGTAGTCTTGGGAATGGTCCCAAGATGGCGGATGGAGGATGTTGTGTTTACGGTAGTTAGAATACCGAATGTTTACAATGCTTTGTTGGGACGTGTTTCACTCTATAAATTCTAGATGATAGTGTCCATCTACCATTTTGTTGGGAAATTTCCTCTGCAAGGAGGGGGTGTAGGCGAAGTCCGCGACCAGCAACCTGAAAGCAGAAGCTGTTATCTAACTTCCATCAAGAAGAAAAAAGAAGTAATTTGCATTAGTGAGAAGTGTGAATCCATGGTGGGAGACAGTAACCCATCGCAACCATCGGAAGCTGAGCTTGAAGTTAGACCAACAGAGGCGAGAATACCAACCGCAGATGAAAGGACTGTCTACACACCCTTTCCGAATCAAGAAGAAAAGATCTATGTGGGACAAGCGCTAGAGCCGAAGGAGAAAGAACGAGTCTTGGAGATCATAGCAAGGTCGAGGGATGTTTTCGCATGGACTCCGCGAGATCTCCTAGGAGTCCCACCCGCGACTACATTACACACTTTAAGGATCCGTCCAGGAACGAAGCCCATAGTGCAGAAGAAAAGAAAAATGGCCCTCGAGAAAGCAGCCGCTGTAAAAGAGGAAACTGATAAACTTTTGTAAGCCGGTTTCATTGAAGAGGTGGAAGATTCGGACTGGCTCTCGAATGTGGTTTTACTGAAAAAGTCTAATGGAAAATGGAGGATGTGCATTGATTTCTCCGACCTCAACAAATCCTGTCCCAAGGACAGCTACCCATTACCATCCATAGACGAGCTCGTTGACGGGACCACGGGCAACAAGGTCCTCAGCTTTCTTGATGCTTACTCTGGGTACAATCAAATATGCCTTGATCCACAAGATAAAAAGGCAACAACCTTCATCACCAATCAAGAAATATTTTGCTATCGGGTCATGCCTTTCGGACTTAGAAATGCTGGAGCTACGTTTCAGAGAACAGTTGATCGGATCTTTCGCGCACAGATTGGGAGAAATGTGTCAATATATGTGGATGATATTGTTGTTAAGAGCAAAAGAGCAGAAGATCACGCGACATACCTGCAAGAAACGTTTGATTCCCTCCGTAGAGGAGGTTTGAACCTTAACGCAGAAAAATGTGTCTTTGGAGTTGATTCTGGAAAATTCCTTGGTTTCATGGCCAACCATCGAGGAATTGATGTAAACCCCGAGAAAATCGTCGCAGTCCAGAATCTCCAACCACCGCGGACTATCAAAGAGGTACAATCCCTAAACGGAGCAGTACACTACCTGAGCCGCTTTTGTTCATGTCTCGCAGACAAATCCCTACCTTTTTTCGCCTTACTCAAGAAAAAGGGTCCAATACAGTGGACCCCAGAACTGCACAAAGCTTTCAGAGATTTAAAAGTCTTCTTGTCAACACTGCCCACCCTGCAGCAACCAGAAAAACAGGAGACTTTGCATCTATACTTATCAGTCAAGAACATCACTATCAACACGGTCTTAACACGAGAAGAAAAGTACCATGTGTACTACATTAGTCGAGTGCTGCAAGATGCCGAGACACGGTATGAACCAGTAGAGAAAATGATTTTATGTCTTGTATTCGCGGCAAGAAGGCTGAGACCCTACTTCCAAGATCATATCATCTGAGTAATGACAGACTTACCCTTGAGACAAATCCTCCATTCCCCGTGCCTGTCAGGAAGAATGATGAAGTGGGCGGTAGAATTAACGGAATTCGAGATTGAATACACCCCGCGATGAGCAGCATTGGCCCAGACCCTGGCCGACTTCATCTGTGAAACAAGTTTTGAATTAGGCGATCAATCGAAAAAAAGCGAATGGACACTCAAAGTTGATGGAGCAGCCAATAAAGACAGATGTGGAGCCAGAGTCACCCTTACTGCACCTGACGAGCAACAATACAACTATGCTTACAAACTAAACTTTCAAGGTACGAACAATGAAGCTGAGTATCAAGCCCTACTCGCGGGCCTTGAGATAGCCTTGATCAAAGGAGCCAGATAAGTATCCATCTACACCGACTCAGAGGTTATGGCACGACTGATAACAGAGGAATACGAGGCCAGAACTGGTTTGATGCCCGGCTATCAAAGAAAAGTACAAGCATTCTCAAAAGCTTTCTTGAGTTTTTGTTTGACAGTAATTTCCAGAAATGACAATCAACAGGCGGATGCGCTGGCTCGAATGGGGGCCGTCATGCCTGAGGAAGTAGGAGAAGAATTTTTTCTCGAAAGAATGAACAGCCGCATGCTTATTCAAGAAGCTTATCATGTCCAAGGAAACGGGAAGGAGACTGGAGGACATCGCTCGCGGACTATCTGGGGAAAGGCCTACTACCGTTGGAAAAAGACGCGGCCAGAAAGGTGGTCATGAAAGCAGCTCGCTTCACCATCAGAGAGGGAACGCTCTATAAAAGAGGCTATTGCCTCCCAGACTTACTGTGTATTTCAATAGAAGAAGGTGGTGTTGTTGTGAAAGAACTGCATGCTGGGGTTTGTGCACATCACCAAGGATGGAGAGCCTTGGTAGCAAAACAACGAGGCTTGGTTATTACTGGCCTACCATGAAGCAGGATGTCCAAACCTACATTAAAAAATGTGACGCGTGCCAGAGATTTTGAAATTTGAAGCATCTCCCCGCGAAACCAATGAAAAGTATATTTTGAGCATACCCATTTTTTGTTTGGGGAATGGACAATCTTGGCCCATTTCCGACGGCTCCAGGACAATTAAAATATGTTCTTGTTTTGGTGGATTACATCACAAAATGGGTAGAGGCTGAAGCAATGGGGCTTATCACCGAGGAGAAAGTGAGGAGGTTCTTGTGGAAGAACATAATCTGCCGATTTGGGGTGCTTGACTCGATAATCACATATCACGGTCCACAGTTTGATAGCGAATCTATCAGAGATTTTTGCGTAGGTTTGGGCATAAACCTCAAGTTCTCATCCGTTGCCCATCCCCAGACAAATGGGCAAGCAGAAAAAACCAACCCACAGTTATTACATGGGATACAGAAAAAACTTGGAGGCACGGCAAAAGGGCGTTGGACGGAACTTTTGCCATTAGTCCTTTGGTCCTACCGAACAACAGCGAAGACCCCGACCGGAGAAACTCCTTTCACTCTAGTTTATGGGACAGACGCGGTCATTCCGGTGGAAAGATTGGTCCGGTCGGCACGAATCCTAGCATACCACCACGAGACCAATGATGAAGCTCTGGAGATTGAATTGCATCTCATAGAATAACGCAGGATGGCAGCGGCATCAAAAGAGCAGGAGTACAAAAGGCGTCTATCCAGATACCGCGATAGGCGAGTCCATCCGCGACGGTTCAAAGAAGGTGACTTAGTACTCCGACATATATCCACTAGAGGAAAACTAGACGCCAACTGGGAAGGGCCATACATCATCATGAAAGTGATCCAGGAATGAGCATACAAACTTGGCACCCCAGAAGGCGTAGTTTTAAACAAGACTTGGAATGCAGATAACTTGAAAAAGTATTACGTGTGATGGCCCAGGCTTGTAAGCATGAAAATCTTAGTCGCCCCAGCAATAGTTAAATAAGCGGTTAGTGGGCGCTTTTCTCACAACTTCATCGCATCATGTTTAATAAGTCCGTAGAATGTTGGAGCTTGGCTTCGCGTCGGGCCTCTGATCAAAGTAATCTAATTCTTGGAGATGAACTTTTCAATAAGTCCCTATGACGCTGGAGCTTGGCTCCGCGTCGGGCCTCCGATTGAAGTAATCTAATTCTCGGAGATGAACTTTTCAATAAGTCCCTATGACGCTGGAGCTTGGCTCCGTGTTGGGCCTCCGATCGAAGTAATCTAATTCTCGGAGATGAACTTTTCAATAAGTCCCTATGACGCTGGAGCTTGGCTCCGCGTCGGGCCTCCGATCAAAGTAATCTGATTCTCGGAGATGAACTTTTCAATACGTCCATATGACGCTGGAGCTTGGCTCCGCGTCGGGCCTCTGATCGAAGTAATATAATTCTCGGAGATGAACTTTTCAATAAGTCACTATGACGCTGGAGCTTGGCTCCGCGTTGGGCCTCCGATCAAAGTAATCTAATTCTCGGAGATGAACTTTTCAATAAGTCCCTAGGACGCTGGAGCTTGGCTCCGCGTCGGGCCTCCGATCGAAGTAATCAAATTCTCGGAGATGAGAGTTTCAATAAGTCCCTAGGACGCTGGAGCTTGGCTTCGTGTCGGGCCTCCGATCGAAGTAATCTAATTCTCGGAGATGAACTTTTCAATAAGTCCCTATGACGCTAGAGCTTGGCTGCGCGTCGGGCCTCCGATCGAAGTAATCTAATTCTCGGAGATGAACTTTTCAATAAGACCCTATGACGCTGGAGCTTGGCTCCGCGTTGGGCCTCCGATCGAAGTAATCTAATTCTCGGAGATGAACTTTTCAATAAGTTCCTATGACGCTGGAGCTTGGCTCCGCATCGGGCCTCCGATCGAAGTAATCTAATTCTCGAAGATGAACTTTTCAATAATTCCCTATGACGCTGGAGCTTGGCTCCACGTCGGGCCTCCGATCGAAGTAATCTAATTCTCGGAGATGAACTTTTCAATAAGTCCCTAGGACGCTAGAGCTTGGCTCCGCGTCGGGCCTCCGATCGAAGTAATCAAATTCTCGGAGATGAGAGTTTCAATAAGTCCCTAGGACGCTGGAGCTTGGCTTCGTGTCGGGCCTCCGATCGAAGTAATCTAATTCTCGGAGATGAACTTTTCAATAAGTCCCTATGACGCTGGAGCTTGGCTGCGCGTCGGGCCTCCGATCGAAGTAATCTAATTCTCGGAGATCAACTTTTCAATAAGACCCTATGACGCTGGAGCTTGGCTCCGCGTTAGGCCTCCGATCGAAGTAATCTAATTCTCGGAGATGAACTTTTCAATAAGTTCCTATGACGCTGGAGCTTGGCTCCGCATCGGGCCTCCGATCGAAGTAATCTAATTCTCGAAGATGAACTTTTCAATAATTCCCTATGACGCTGGAGCTTGGCTCCACGTCGGGCCTCCGATCGAAGTAATCTAATTCTCAGAGATGAACTTTTCAATAAGTCCCTAAGACGCTAGAGCTTGGCTCCGCGTCGGGCCTCCGATCGAAGTAATCTAATTCTCGGAGATGAACTTTTCAATAAGTTCCTAGGACGCTGGAGCTTGGCTCCGCGTCGGGCCTCCGATCGAAGTAATCTAATTCTCGGAGATGAACTTTTCAATAAGTCCCTAGGACGTTGGAGCTTGGCTCCGCGTCGGGCCTCCGGTCGAAGCAATCTAATTCTCGGAGATGAGAGTTTCAATAAGTCCCTAGGACGCTGGAGCTTTGTTCCGCGTCGGGCTTCCGATCGAAGCAATCTAATTCTCGGAGATGAGATTTTCAATAAGTCCCTAGGACGCCGGAGCTTGGCTCCGCGTTGGGCCTCCGATCGAAGTAATCTAAATCTCAGAGATGAGCAGTCGAGCTCTCTGAAAGAAAGTTGTAAATCCCTATGACGTTAGAGCTTTTGGCCGCGTACAGTTTGTTTATGAAAAATTAAAACATAACAACCAAAAGACGCAAAGATTTTTATTATCACAGAAACCATGACCAAAGCTAATGGATGACAGAAACTAGACAACGGATGACAAAGGCGCAGCGTCACATAAAAAGAGAGAAGAAAAACATAAGGTATCCTGCGAATTTCATTCAGTCACCTCCACCTAGGCCTAGCTGGAATAAGACGGGTTCTACCTTGGCTCAAACGGAACCCATTTGAGGACGGACCTTCTGACTGAGGAGGGGCCCATTCAGCATCCACCTCGTCTCACACTGCATCCAGAATATGAACCTTAAAACGAATTACTCCTTTGTGAATGAAAGTCATAGATGAACCAACCTCGATACTATGCGACTCAACAAAGTTGTTCCATCCGCCTCTCAAAAAGGGAACACCATAATCTCCGCGAACAACTTCTACGGAAAAATCACGAAGGATCCTAGTTGACAAAAGAACGTTCCTAGGGAGATCCGGGCCAAATTCATCCTCAAAACGTAATGGTAAGGACTGAAATAACACGGAAGAATAAGATTTCAGAAAGATACGAACTTGAAAAAAGAATAGTCTCAGGATCAGAAACTAACCAAGTGGCGAAGTTGCTCTGGGAAGCTGATACGCTCAAAAAACGACCAACTCGATTGGATCGAAGAAGGCATGATAAAAAAACCAAGTTTTGAAGATAGATTTACCCCAACATATTTCCCTTTATAGGAAAAACCTTGGCAAAGGGTTCAAGACTTTAAAAGGAATACACCACGCGCGCGAGCAGAGACGGGTTCTCAGAAAAATTGAAAGGTCATGAGCTAAACCCGACAAATGGCTCACCATGCACGAGGCAACAGAAAACATCACTAGGTAAGTGATAGAGTCTATTTTAGTCATGTTTTAAGTATAGATTTGCATATTAATTTAGAACATTTTTTAAATGTTTTATAGCTTATTTGATATTATTTGTTTTTCGGAGTCTACACCCGTGTTTTATTTATTTCAGGCATTTTTGAGCTAGTTCGGAAATTGGACAAATTGTACGTGGCGGGATAAGTTGCAAGTTGATGAATTACATACGGGGGAGATACGACTCAAGGCGTATGCTGCCCCAAGCTTTGGTCTCATGAAGTGGCTGTCGTAGCATATATATATTTAGATATATTAGATAGAATATATCATATAAATTAGGATTAGATAGATAGATTAGGATCAGATTTAAGTTAGACTACTATATATACATTCATTCATACGAAAAGAGCCGAACATACGGGGGAGGCCGATACGTGATACAGCCGAGACTAAGTTTTCACCTCTAAACCCTAATTATGTTTTGTTTTATTTTTATGGAGACCTAAACTCTCCCGTTTCGTCTACGATTTGAAGCTTTATTTGAATTAATTGTGAGTTTCTGAATCTTGTTCCTTATTTCCTATATTGAATGTTTCGACTTCTTTGTGCTTGAATGTTTGATGGTTTTATTCTATCTCGACTGATCAACTTGGTAGAATCAATTCAATTGTTAGGGTTTTGTAAATTCCTAATTGTGAACCTTAACCCAAGTGGCAAACTTATCCCTTTATGGCTTATTGAACTAATTGGATAGGTAGGAAGTAGGATGTGTTGTTAAATCCCTCTTTAGGTACTGCAAATACCTTGGTTAATCTCTGGTTTTAAAGCTATCAATTGGGTTAAATCCTTCTTTAGGGACTGTTCGATTGATAAGGGTTTCTAGGACTGATTGGACTAGTAACTATATTACGTCGGGACAAGGGCATTCATAGGAAACCTAAAAGGACAAGAGGAAGTTACAATATCAATTTAACCAAATAAAGTGGATAATTGTAGGTGAAACTATTTTATTAATCGTTATCTCCATCAATTTGTTTATAGTTTATTTTATTTTCTTTCTTATTTTCATCACTCAAAAACCCCCTGTTTCATACTAATTGGTAAATAAACTTAACTTAGGAATAACTTGATTCTCTGTGGGATCGACTCGTGCTTACCACACTACGTTAGTTAGTAAGTTCGAATTTATTTTGATATGGTTTACGCGACTAAAAACCGTTCATCAAATTGGCGCCGTTGCCGGGGAGTCAAAGTTTATTTCTTTGTTTTGTGTGTTTGCCGATTATTGTGTATAACTTAACTTTTGTTGTGAACCTATCTTACGGTTCACGACACCCTTACTACTAAAATTTTAAGATGAGATTAATGCAGCATCAAGGGGAAAATTTTCATCATTATTTCACAAGAGTGTATAATTTATTGGACGTCCGTTATGTACGGGGTTACCAAGATAGTTTGCAAGTTATGGTTGTTTGTGTACTTGAGGGCATGACTCCTGAGACCAAAGAACTTGCTGAGTCTATGAGTAACGGAGGCTTTGCGAGTTTTAATTTATCAGAGATGTGGGATTTTTTCTGCTACATGGGTCACCAGGTGGAGCAGGAAGAAGCTTTCACACGCCAGGTTATGTTGGAGCAAGTGCTTAAAAGGATGGAGCGAATTGAGAAACAATTGAACCAACTTAATCAACCGGTGAGTGAGTTGGTAGTAGAAAAATCCCTTATTTCTTAAGTTGATGAAAGCCAAGACACAAACAATGACGGTTTGATCGATGAGAGACCGATGCTCCCTGACATGGAGTCTCATGAGTGCACGCATGAGGATCCATGTGTTTTGGCTCCTATTTCATCTGAAGAAATCATCCCTGACTTGCCTATGAAGGAATCATGTACCGAGCCGATTTCTGTGGCTCCCGAAGAAGGTATTGATATTTCTTACACTTTTGTGAATTTTGGTGAATGTACAGACCCTTGGGAGCATTACTTTGAGAAGCCACCGGCGGAACTGTGTTGGTGGTATCACATTCCCTCGGTAAAGAGTCATGATAAATTGAAAAGGATTTTAACTTCTATAGTATATAATTTCAGTTTATCATTATATTATATATGCTTAATTGATATGTGTGCACAAGAGTTTGACAAATTGCTGAGGGCGTTAACAATGTCCGATTTTGGAGAGGTTGGGTAGAAATCAAAGTATGTTTTTTTTTCTTTTTAGTTAGGATTAATTGTTAGTATATATTTTTTATTTTCTTATTTTCGTAAAAAAGAAGAAGAAGAAAACAGAACCCTCTCTCTCATGTCTCTCTCTCCCTTTCCTCACCGCGCCTCCCTCATTACCGCCGCCTCTCTGTTCACCTCTCTCCATCGCCGCCACGCCTCCAGATCCCCACTTCATCTCCTTCCCTTGCATCCGCCGGCGAAACCATCCGCCACCGCTCCCTCGCCCTCCTCCTCCCGCACTCTGTCCTGAAGCCCAGCGATCGCCGAACCACCTGCCTACGAGGCCGCCGCTGAACCGACCACCAATCCGGCCATCTGAAATCGCCGGTCCTATCTTCTTCTTCCCCGCCCCACTGCCGGCCTCCTCTGGTCACCAGGTTCCCCTCGTCGGGATTTCTTCACCGCACCACCTCTTCATCCCTTTGCCTCCTCCCACCGGATCTGTCTACTGCTAGCCGCCGACTTCAGTTGCCGCCTCAATCCTTGTTGCTGCCGGTTTCGATGTCGGTCCCTTATCTGTGCCCTGGACTTCAATTTCCCCACGGTCTGTGCAGGTTTGTAATTGATTTCTCTTGTCACTTTTGTTGCGAGAGTTTTTGAAGTTTGATTATGAATTAGTGAAAGGGTTGAATTGTGTTGCGGGATTGTTACCGCTTAAGTGTTCTTAGATATGGGTTGCGGGATTGTTGATGCTCTGATATAATATTGTCTTGATTAGTTGTTCAATTTGAATCAGGCTGTACAAATTTGAATCTTGGGTTTTATGGTATAGTTTGCTTATTGCTTTTAATTCTTTTGTGTTTCATGCTCACTGAAGTCATCTCTATTCACTGAATTTTACTAATGTATATGGCTGAGCATGATTGCAAGAATTTTACTAAATACTTGTTGTTGAGTTGAGTTGAGTTTTTCTTTATTGATGAAGTTGGTTTGGCCGAGAATCTGTGCTTGGATAGGATGTTTAGCTACTCATTATTGTTTAACTAACTCTGTAATTAATTTGGCAGCTGGGAGTTTTTGGTTCTATGCATTCAGATTGTGCCCCCTTGTGATTTTTGTTTGCTAGTTCTTGCTCCCTGAAATCACTTGAATTTCATATTTTTAAATTGTCATAAGTGATTGAGCATGACTTGCAAAGGGCTGATCTGTGTTTGACCGATCTTTGTTGTTCTTCATTCTTGGATGATATACTTTTCTTGGTGGTTGGAATGTGGTTGTTGTGGTGCGTTCTTTTTGTTTTGTGTCTTGGCCAGACGTTTTGCAAAGAGGATAGGCCTATATTTATCCAACTCCAAGAAGGTTCACGAGTGTCAATTACATCCAAGAGTTGCTGAAACTTGCTGCTGAACACCCAGGGCCATAATTTCTGATTTTTTTCTAATGTTTTAAGGGTGTTAGTACGTAGGAATAGTCTCTTATCTTGCTGAATTTTCTGCATTTGATATTCCTTTGTGTACTAAATTGAATATGCCGTTGATTTCTATTCTAGTTTTGCTGGTTTGTTCTGCTGTTTTGGTATTGGACAGGTCCTATACCTTTGAGAAATGCTGAATTTTATGGTCTGTTCAGTGGCTACAACACCAGTACCTCTCCTTTTGAGCTAAATGGTTTTCTGAATGCCTGATTTCATTGTGAGTTTCCTCTACCTCTTTCATTCCTTTTCTTTACTTTGAGGACAAAGTAAGATTTTAAGCATGTGGTGGGGAATTCAAGTGTAGCTCCGTCTTTATATATATGTTAGTTTTCTGTTTTTGTGTTTTTTTTTTCAATTTTTGTTATGCATTTCATTGCATTTAGGTGTTATTAACGATACCCATCTTGGTTTAGTTTGTCCTCTAATTCATTTTTATGATCTTATTTGCATAAATCCCATGAATTGATTGAATTGCTTAAAAATGATTTTTGGAGCATGATTTGTGAATATAATTGAGTAAGTATGGTTCATAGTAGAGGTTAAATTGAAATCTAGCAAAAACATAACCCATGTGTGTTTGTTTTAGCCTTATAGGGACTATTCATAATTATTTTCCTTTTGCTTTTATTGTGTGAGTATACTCTTCATATGCTGGTTTTTCATGACCGTATTGCACATGTTTATTGCTTGTGTATTTCAAATGATTGAGGCATGTTTTCTCTAGCCGTATTTTACCCTCTCTACCTTACATATTATCCTTTGCTTGAAGCCCATCTGAGCCTTAAAGCCTATTCATTTTAATAGCTCCACAAAAATATATCATAGCCAATGATTAGCATGACCCTATCCGGGAATTAGGAAGAGAATTGGTGAAAAATCTTTATATTGGAGTTGCTTTGAGTGGAGATGATGTATGTATGGTTGTGCATTGCGAGAGGCATAGCCAAAATAAGGTAACCCTTCTTGCATAATAAAGATGACTTATTACTAGGGGCCTAAGGAGGATAAAATTCACTTAGGAGTAAAAGTCTAGTAAGCTTGGACCTAAGGAGGATAAAATTCACTTGGGGCAAAAGTAAGCATAAAATAAAAGAAAAGAAGTCATCATCCAAATAAAAAAATTGCATGAGTTGTATGGTTATTGAAATCGAAAAGTGCTTATTGATGTGTATTGGAGTTTATGTTATTGGAATAGTTTGCGAAGTATGAAAGTTTTGGTGTTGTTCTGGTTGGTTGTTGTTCCTTTTTCCCGGATTTTTAGCACCACAAGCCTAAATATTTACCATGTCTTATGTTCCTACCAAAGCCCCATTACAACCCTATAAAAGTCCTCATGATGTTGTTTGCAAGTGATAACTTTCACGGTGTATTGAGCATTTTGGATAGAATTGAGAGTTGGATTTAAAGCCTAAACACATGAGAGTTTGAGTAAAACACATTATCCCGATGAGGTTGGATTAAATTTGCCTTTACTATTGGATCGCCCATATACTTGCTAGGATATTTTTTCTCTTATTCATGGCTCCTATTGCTTAATGTTGCTTTTCTAAAACTACAGCATGAAGATCTTATTTGTGGGATTATTAATTCTATATTTGTTTTTCATTACTTGAGGTCAAGCAAAAGTTTAAGCATGGGGTAGTTTGATAGAGTCTATTTTAGTCATGTTTTAAGTATAGATTTGCATATTAATTTAGAACATTTTTTACATGTTTTATAGCTTATTTGATACTATTTGTTTTTCGGAGCCTACAATCGTGTTTTATTTATTTCAGGCATTTTAGAGCTAGTTCGGAAATTGGACAAATTGTAAGTGGCGGGATAAGTTGCAAGTTGATGAATTACATACGGGGGAGATACGACTCAAGGCGTATGCAGCCCCAAGCTTTGGTCTCATGAAGTGGCTGCCGTAGCATATATATATATATATATATATATATATATATATATATATATATATATATATATATAGATATATTAGATAGAATATATCATATAAATTAGGATTAGATAGATAGATTAGGATCAAATTTAAGTTAGACTACTATATATACATTCATTCATACGAAAATAGCCGAACATACGGGGGAGGCCGATACGTGATACGATCGAGACTAAGTTTTCACCTCTAAACCCTAATTATGTTTTGTTTTATTTTTATAATGACCCAAACTCTCCCGTTTCGTCTACGATTTGAAGCTTTATTTGGATTAATTGTGAGTTTCTGAATCTCGTTCCTTATTTCCTATATTGAATGTTTCGACTTCTTTGTGCTTGAATGTTTGATTGTTTTATTCTATCTCGACTGATCAACTTGGTAGAATCAATTCAATTGCTAGGGTTTTGTAAATTCCTGATTGTGAACCTTAACCCAACTGGCAAACTTATCCCTTTAGGGCTGATTGAACTAATTGGATAGGTAGGAAGTTGGATGTGCTGTTAAATCCCTCTTTAGGGACTGCAAATACCTTGGTTAATCTCTGGTCTTAAAGCTATCAATTGGGTTAAATCCTTTTTTAGGGACTGTTCGATTGATAAGGGTTTCTACGACGGATTGGACTAGTAACTATATTAGGTCGGGACAAGGGCATTCATAGGAACCCTAAAAGGACAAGAGGAAGTTACAATATCATTTTATTTAACCAAATAAAGTGGATAATTGTAGGTGAAACTATTTTATTAATCGTTATCTCTATCAATTTGTTTATAGTTTATTTTATTTTCTTTCTTATTTTCACCACTCAAAAACCCCCCTGTTTCATACTAATTGGTAAATAAACTTAACTTAGGAATAACTTGATTCTCTGTGGGATCGACTCGTGCTTACCACACTACGTTAGTTAGTAAGTTCGAATTTATTTTGATACGGTTTACGCGACTAAAAATCGTTCATCAGTAAGGTAAACCAAAGGAACCCGTGAATAGCATATGTTGACAAAATAGAGACAGGAAATAAACCCTGAATCTGATCCACGTGACCAACATGCACAACCATGAATAACTCAAAGACCGGAGATTCATGATTGACAACGATTACCATAGCAGTGTGCTCACCCACTCGTGAAGACAAGGGTCCGTGATTGAGGGTAACCCCAGAGGAAAAGCTAACTTAGTGATAAAGCAAGAGTTAAAGTACATTATGCTAGAACTCTCGCGGACATATCCGTTGCATTAACAAACACAAACTAAACCTTAAACTTCATTTTCTGTCACACGCGAACATATGAATAACAAATTAAAAAGAGTTACATTATAGTACGGACACAAAGGCAGACGGTCATGGAAGAAGTATCCAGCGTCATTTTATTTTACAAAGCAAAGCTAAGTTATTAACTCAAGCGGAAAATCAACGGTGCTTAAAAGCCATTTGAAACCGGGCCTTGGGAAGAAAGATCATTATGGTCAATCACGCGCTCTCCCCCGCGGGGATCCACCACCTGGACTTCAAAATGCGCATCACCCGTATAGGTGAAGATCGTGGAAGTACCCCTCTCAAAGCCGTGAGATTCAACAAAATCGTTCCATCCGCGGCCCAGGTAAAGAAGTCCGTTGTCTCGTCGCTCTATACAGATTGAAAAATCTCATAACTGATGAGAAGAAAGTAGGACTCGCTCAGGGATGACATCTTCATATACTTCTTCAAATTTGAGCGGCAGCAGCTGTAGGAAGAAAAACAAGTTTGAAAAGAATCTGGGGAAAAGGAAAGAAGGCTAGAATAGGCATAAAACCTCACCATACGCTCGAGTTGCTCCGGACAGTCGATTGCCTGGAAGAAAGCCCATCGAGATCCTTGCACGGGAGCCACATCAGCCCTAAAAGCTAGAGGAGGAACTATGGTGGATCCTCGCATCTCGAAAAGGAGAGAAGATCAACAGTTTTTGCTCTTGTCCCATCAATCACGAGGAAACAGTAAATCAACCAAAATAAAGAGAGTGCATGCATGACGCGCAATCCATGATAGAGAAGAGTATGGCATGCGTCCTCTTCAGGCAGAAATTTGTTTCGTTACGGAATGACCAGCCACTTCGCCTAAGCCGAGCAATCCTCTCAAGGGAAATTCCTTAAGCGACAAAAACAGCTCAAAAAGCCATACGGACTACCTCATAAACAGTGGGCGATAAAAGCAAAGCAAAAGAACCTCACTCAGTTAGTATAAAACACACAAGAAGGAGGGGTATCACAAACATCCTCTGAAAAATGGATCCAGGATTGCCTCCTAGGGCTTTCTACCGGGTCATCATGAGGGAAGAACAACTCCAAACACTCCGACTTCCGTTAATTTATGTTTTGATCGATGAAGACGCACACACTCAAGCCAGGCTCTAGGCTCGTTCCAACCAGGAGCATGAAGTGAAGGTGGAAAGAGATGGAGATGGCCTTTTCTGGTTAACACAGGGGTGGCGCGAGTTCACTCAAGCAAACCGGGTTAATATGGGATCAGCTTTGATCTTCACATACATGGGAGATTCTATCTTCGAAGTTGACGTTGTAAGCCCTGACAGCGAGGAGAATGGAGAGGTAGGGCACTCTTGATCTTTTATGTCATGTATCCGCATAATCGACCCTAGTATGATGTATTAGGTTTAAATGGATCAGCATTCCGAACTCCAAATCTGTTTCCGTTTATTATGATTAATAAAAGACCCCCCTGTAAGCCTATTAAAGGTTACAAAGCAAGATAGATAGGAAGTGAAAGTCATGTTTCTTCTCCGAGTCACATACGAAGGAGAACCCATGAATAAACTACAAACATAAGGAACTAATTATTAAGAAATTCAACAAGAACCACTTGAAAAGGATGCGGAGCTGGGATTAGCAACATCATCATTCCTAACCTCACCATGTGGACAAACTTTAAAAGAAACGTTGCCCCTATGAAAAAACATCATAGCGCTGCCTATCCCTAGATGATGAAGGATAAGGAAATCTTCCCATCCGCGTTCAAGTTAAAAAAGACCGTTTTCGCTCCAAGATACTGCCACTGGGAAATCACGAACTAGATATGACGATAGGAAAGCCCATTCGGGTGGCAGCGACCCATATTCTGCCTCAAATTGAGGTGGTAAAACCTGCATATGATCAAGAAACGTAATTCGAAAAACTGTTTTAAACTTTCTTAAGAAAAACAAAAGGGAAGCTCACAAGTCGAGAAAGCTGATCCGCGGTCTCTATTCTTTGAAAAAAAGCCCAGGGATTGAAACTCCCTGAAGACATGATGCCTAGGATAACGCGAACAATCATAAAATCTTGAGAAATAGTAGCCATTCTAAGAGGAGTTGGCCCTTAAAAAGGGAAAACCACATCTTGCGGATTAAAGACAAGTGGAGGGAAAGGTTTGTACATTTGGGCTAACCCTCTCAACACTTGGGAAAGACGCCAAGGCATCAATAAGCAAAAATTTACACAAGCAAAGCGTTCTGTCTAAGTTTCAAGCCAAGCTTTACAGGGAGCGAGCATCCAATGAAACACCAAAAAGCCATAACAGACGCCCAGGCTAAGAAAGTTTTAGTCTTAATCAACAAACTAGGGTTAAAACACTAAACATTCAAGTAGTGGTGGTCAATATTTCGTTTTCATTATCAGCATCTTCAATATCTTCATCCTCAGTGTCCGACTCCTCCGCGGCCATCTCTTCCTTTGAAAGCCCCCAGTCTGTACTTCTCATGCTTGGTTCGAATTTCTCCAAAGGAACCCCAGGATGTGCTGCAGAGCGCGACACACTCTGATTAATACCCATGATCACCCCCTTCCCAAAATAACTAAAGCACTTGTCTTTAAGAATACTTGTGCCTTTTAACGTCTGAAGACAAGCCTTGGCAACAGAAGACAAAAAAGATGCACCAGCCTCTGTTTTGACCCATTCAGAAGACAAACATTCTAAGCCCCCGGAGGTTTGAAGCCACTGGAGAGCCACATCTGGGTCTGAACGAGATTTAATGTTTTCAAGCTCTTGTTTAATGATTGATTGCTCCTCGCGGAGAATTGAGTAATCCTCCTCCAGTTTATCAATGCTAGCTTGTTTTGTTTGAAGAAGGTTCTGCGAATGCTCCTCCGCAACCTCGAGCTCTTTAACTTGCAAGCGAATAGTATCCAGTGTAGATTTCAAGTCATCTCGTTCTTTCTTCAAAACATCTACATTCCCTTTGGTCACCTGATGTTCCTCATGGAGTTCCACGGATCTCTTCTTAAACTTCTCAACCGAAGCTAGGTCGCCAACTGTATTCCCCAGAATCCGCACCTGGTGCGACAACTTTTTAATCTCCGCGTCTTTCTTCACAAGATCCTCCTCATTGCATACCAGATGTTTCTCAACGTTAGTCTGTATCACCCTCAGCTGGAACCAAAAGCAAATAAACATAATAAAAAACAATCCGCGAAACTTCTTTCAAATTAAAAATAGGAACAAGAAGTTGCTTAGAACGCAGAGGTAACTTACCCACTGCTTAAGCCGATCAAAATTAGTCGAAAAATTAACAGCGTCCAACCGGCTAATATATCCCTGCTCATTAAATGAAAGCTTTTTCACAGGGAAGGCAAGGCTGGCAAGATCAGCAATCCCAAATCCAGGAATTGGGAACTCAGGAAGATTCGCCTCGCCCTCCATAAAAAGCCCCTTTTCAGTCGCGGTAGATACCTCGGAAACCTCGCTAACCTTCCTCTTCTTTTGGGGAGCTACAGGAGCAGACGAGCGAACACGCTTTCCCCGGGAAACGGGAACTAACGAAGTAGCTTCCCCTAGAACACAAGGTTCTTCAACCGTGGTAACATTGACAACCGTAGTTGGCTCGGAGGTTGGAGGAGGATCACGGATGTCCGAGCTTTTCTTCTTCTTCCCGGCTTTCGCTTTATGACGCTTCAAGAGAGAATCCAAATCCATTAAATCTGAGAACAAAAACATCCAAGTATAAGTAATCTTTTGATATGAGTAAAACACAAAGCGCAAACATTAATTCCTAAAAAAGTAGATTAATGAAAATAAAGAAGACACCTAAGCGCGGATGAAAAAGACTCAAACTAGCCATCTCGAGATGGAATGCAGAGATCATCTCGGGCCAAGGAAACCTAGGCCTATGAGCAAATAGTTCTTTGAATTTAGAAAGGTCAGAAACTACCGGTTTTTTCACAGGACGAAACCGTCCTGGAACGATCCGACAGTTCAAACCATTCTCTGATTTGTCGCGGACAAGAAACCACTTGTGCTTCCAATTAGGTTCGCTAGAAAGCCTCTCCACATAGTCACAGCTAGAGTTACATTGATAAAACCTTGAGTCATGTGATCCCTTTTTTAAAGAAAAAATGATGAACATCAACTTTAGGGAAGGAGTAACCCCGATCTCCATGCACCTCATGATGAAACTAGTAAAAAACATCCAACTATTCGGGACTATTTGAGCAGGGATCAAGTTATATTCTCCCAAAAATTCCACAAAAAAAGGATGTAGTGGAAGTCGGAATCCCTGAGATAAACTAGCCACATAGACAACTAAGCAATCCTCATATGCATCCAGACAACCTCCGCCCTGATCAAGAAGGCAAAATTCTAAATCGGTAGGCCATGGAAAAATTTGAGAAATGGCTTCAAGATTGGCTAATCCAAGCAAGGTAGTACAACCCCTAAGTTCTACAATAGGAGACCGCCGCGGGCGAACTCTCTCAGCCACTATCAAAGGACGAGCAGAAGGAGGCGGCCGAAGATCAAAATTCCCGCGAAAAAGACAAGTGTTCAAGTCTTTAAGCTCGTATAGTGGAGTATCTAGATCAGTCAGGTTCTCTTTAGAACGAATCCTTTTTGGGATTTCTGCCATACCAATAAGAGAAGCTGCATAAGGAATCCAAGTCAGTTCGGTTTCTTGAACGACATCCACAGGATGAGAAGTAGAGGAAGGGCCCACGTCATCAGAAGAATGGAGTCCTGATTCACCCGCGTCTACGGAATTTTCATCTCCCGCGCATCCCTTCGAAGAAGAAGAAACTGTGTAAGGAGAGGAATAGTAATCAGGGTTCGAGCGCTTCCGTCGCCTTCTCACCTTAACAGGACTACCCGTGGGACCAACCCGAGCCGGGGTAGACGCGGATCTAGAAGAATATGACTCCGATGAAGAATTGTTGGAGCTAGAAGAAGAACTCTCGGAAGAAGAGGAAGAAACCTCTTGGGGTTGACGCGGATGAGAAGACGAAGCAACATCACCTCCCCACCCCTCTTCTTTTTCAAAATCATCCAGCACGTCATATTTTCCGCTGAGATTAGCTATTCCCAAAGAAACTAGAGAAAAACGTGTGAAGATTTACACACGCGGAGCAAAATTTCGGTCAAAGGAAAAACAAGTTTAGAAAAAGAGTTCGTCCCTAATTTTCGATCTACACACCAAAAAACTTGAAAAAAATAAAGAGACAAAAAAATTTGGAAACAACCTGAAGTAAGAAGAACTACCTTGGTTTTTTGAAGAACGCTACCGGAAACTTCAACCGAGAAGGAATCGGCAACCAGAAACCACCGCCGGAAAACTATCAAGTAGATAAAAACAAAGTTTGGAGAGCCAGAAAAGACAAGTGGGAAATGGATAAAAACGGAATGAGGTAATTTATAAGAAAGTTACCGACTATAGAAATTCCAATGGTAAATTGGGCCTGATGGGCCCTTAATGGGCCGTCACGAAAAACTAAGGCCCATTTTTATACAAACTAATGCGATAATAAGACTTCACCGGCGATCAAATGTTTTCCATACTAAGAATATCGACCCATGTCAATCCCATTCAGAATCAACCCGGCCCAAGGAAGGTGTGACGAAACCGGTCAAGAAAACATTTAAAAAGTAATAAAGACAAGAAATCACAAAAAGGGAAATAAGAACGTCATAAAAAGCAACCGCGGTCAGAATTGGATCCTTTGCCTTCAGGGCCATTTTCATCCGCAGACAAGAAGAGGGGGTACGTGCCCAACATGCCCACATCCCACGAGTAAGACACGTATCGATCAGAAGATGACACGTGGTGACAGCCCAAGGACCTCTCGTCAACTATAAAAGGGAAAACTTAAACAGAAGATAGGGGACTTTTTTGGCGCCATGAGAGAAATGAGAAAGGAGTAATGAGCGGACCAGAAGAAATATCCCTGAAAGAATAAGATCCAGAGAGAGAGATAAAAGGAAGCATAGTGTGAAAGATCTTAATCAGGAAGAAGAACCGCTCCGCGGATAAGATCTGATTTCATCCGCGTGTAACCATTTGGCTCTTTCTTGCGAGTCAAGGGTCTGAAGTGAGGATCAAGAAGTCGTAGCCTTCTACTCGTGTCCAACGGGCGGTGATAGGTAAGTGATTGATCCCCATTTCATTGACGAAACCTCGGTGAGGGGATAAGTTTCGTTAGGGCATCTTAGCTCCCGCGGCACAGGTTGGGCCGTACCGAATGTCTCGGTGCGGGTCAGGTAAGCCCGTCGGGAATATTCGGATCCATCTCTGGGTCCCACCAAAAATGGAGACCTTTTTCAGATCGAGATTCTTCAATGGAGTCTACGCTATTTTCTGTTTAATTTCACAGAAATTGGATGCGCTTTGGAGCTTAAAGGAAAGTCATGAAGAAGCTAAGGATGGTGCAGCTGGATAAAAGGCAATATTTCGACATCCATAATTCTGAATCAAGCTTTGATGTCTTCATGAGAGTTGTATCCCTCGAAAAGATCTTTCCAACGCATACTCATATGCGTCAATCCGACGAACGAGGATTCGGAAAAGTGTGTTTCAAGAACAGAGCAGAATGTTGAGAAAGTGGTCGATATCGACCAGACCTACTCGATATCGACCAGATTATGGGCGAAAATCTCCAGATCGACTCGAATTGACCAGCAGACGAGAAGAATACTCGATATCGACCAGTTTTGGTCGATATCGACCAAAAAGCACGCGATATTCCCCAGGAGCCGAGATCGAGTGAGCTGAGACGAATCCGAGAAGATGACTCGATATCGACCTAACTTGGTCGATATCGACCAACTCACAGTGACGAAGTCGAGGTCGATTCCGAGTCTATCATGATTCCGAGTTGAAGATATTTCCAAGAGAAGATTCCTTACACTTGAAGACTTGAGAAGATTTATCTTTTTATTTATCCTAAGGGTTGAACATTTAATTACCCTACAGGATTTATCTTGTTTATCTAAATTAGATTTATTTATTTCCTAGTAGAATTATATATTTAGATATATGATAGATAGATTCCTTCCTTGGATAGCAAGGACTTGGGTCTATAAATAAAGCCCATGGGGCTAGTTTTTATCCATTCAATTCTAGAGAAGTAGTTCCATAGATAGTTTAGGAGTTCAAAGGTTTTAGGGTTTTGGCATTCTACGAAAATGTGAGTGCCGGGATTGTAAAGAATTTGAATATAGTCTATGCAGGTTTATTTTACAACAATGATGTCGATTGCTATGATGAGGCGCGAGTAGTCCACCTACTTCTAGGGTTGGGGTGAGCCCAACGAGAGCCATGTGGATGGATTAACAAATTGCAAAAGAAGGTACTTTATCTTATTCATTCTATTCCTTGTTCTTAACCTTTGATTGGGAAATTGAAGAACTCATGTTGTGAAACTTGGGTAGTAATTAGGATTTTCATTCAGAAGATTATAAATTCTAATTATGAAAAGGAATAGACACAATTAGGATTATCTATCGAAAGGTTTATATTCCTACTTGTCGGATTTGGTGAAAGCCTTTTCCTTTATCGATAAAGTTGTCATCTTTTGTAATTTATAGTTCCACTTTCATGGTAATCATTGTTGCAAACCCCGATCTTGGAAGTTCTTTTTCATACATTGTTTAATTCGAAATTCGCAATTTAGTTACGTGCTGTTTCTGCTCGATTTTGACCAACCTTGGTCGACGTCGACTACTGATTTTCGATCGAGCAAGATCGTTGTTGTTTCAGTCTCTGCAAGTTACTCGACTTCGACAAAGCTTCCTCGACATCGACAACTTTACTCGACGCCGAGTTGTTTCCTCGAGATCGACCAACTCCAGTAACCTTGCTTGCTCGGATTCGACTGTGCCTGACCCTGTTGACTACCCTTAGTCGAGGTCGAGTACCCCTGAAGTCGTGTCCTGTCTGTGAGATTGATGGACGGTTTTTAGTCGCGTAAACCGTATCAAAATAAAACTCAAACCTACAAACTAGTATAGCATAAGTAAGAGGTCGATCACACAGAGAATCAAGTATTTCTCAGCAATGTGTATTTACCAGTTAGTAGAAAGGGGGGTTTTGGTTGATTGAAATAAGAAAGAAAACAAAATAAACTATAAACAGATTGATGCAAAACAATTTAGAGAAGATCGCTCTACATACAACTATCCACTTTATTTGGTTAAATTGATATTATAACTTCCTCTTGTCCTTTTAGTCTTCCTATGAATGCCCTTGTTCCAACCTAATATAGCTACTAGTCCAACCAGTTCTAGAAACCCTTATCAATCAAACAGTACCTAAGGAAGGATTTAACCCAATTGATAGCTTTAAGTTCAGAGATTAACCAAGGTATTTACAGTCCATAAAAAGGGATTTAACAACACATCCAACTTCCTACTCATTCAATTAGTTCAACCAGCCCTAAAGGAACAAGTTTGCTATTTAGGTTAAAGTTCACAACCAGGAATCTACAAAACTTTAGCAATTGAATTGATTCTAACTAGTTGCGCGGGCTAGATAGAATAAAACAATCAAACATGCAAGCACAAAGAAGTTGAAACATTCAATATAGGAAATAAGGAACAAGATTCAGGAACTCACAATCAATCGAAATAAAGCTTCAAATTGCAAGTAGAACGAAGAGAGTTTAGCCGCCAATGGCGAGCATCGCTCTCTCTCCAATTGTCTAATAGAACATAAAATAGAATAGAAGTTCTCCCCAAAATAACATAAATCCAACCTTATATTAAGTCTAAGTCGGCCAAAACAACCCAACAACGAAACTAGGGTTTCTTAAATAAAACGCTGCGTTGAGGTCAAATGCTACGGCCGCGGCATCAACAACTCTCCCATATCCGCTGCGGCGGCCCTGGCGGCGGCCGCGGCATACATGCTGCGGCCGCTGCATTGGTCTTTCACGGAAAATCCGTCTCGAATTTGCTCTTCTTGTCAACAAGAAAGTTGTAGTTCTCTGAAAGCGCTTTCCAACGCATGGTCATAATAGTCAATCGGACAACCGAGACCTCCAGAAAGTGCAAAACAAGTTCAGTATGTCTGGCGACAACTTCTGCAGACTTGTTCTTCGTTTAGTTTCGCTTCTTCTTTTCAGCACATCTTGAGATCTACATGTAGGCTTCTTCGATCAACTAGAATTCTTCATCTTAATGCATCATCAACCCATTTCTCCTTCTCGGATCCACAATTATTTGAAATAATCAATAAAAGCATGTAGATTCCGACTCCACCAACATAGAGAGCATATATGCAAATTCTACTTAAATCATGCATGATATGCATCTTAACTAAGCTAAATGCATCCTATTATGCCTACCTAAATGCATGTTATCAAACTCCCCCACACTTAAGCTTTTTCTTGTCCTCAAGCAATGAAAAACAAATATAGAATTAAACATACCACAAATAAGATCTTCATGCTATAATTTTATAAAAGCAACATCAAGCAATAGGAAACATGAATAAGAGAACGAATATCCTAGCAAATATGTGAGCGATCCAATAGTAAAGGAAAATTTAATCCAACCTCACCGGAATAATGTGTTTCACTCAAGCTCTCATGTGTTTAGGCTTTAAAATCCAACTCTCAACTTAATCCAAATTGCTCTATACACCGTGAAAGTTATCACTTGCAAACAACATCATGAGGAATTTTATAGGGTTGTAATGGGGCTTTGGTAGGAACATAAGGCATGAGAAATATTTAGGCTTGTGGTGCTAAAAATCCGGGAAAAAGGAACAACAACCAACCAGAACAACACCAAAACTTCCATACTCCGCAAACCATTCCAATAACATAAACTCTAATACACATCAATAAGCACTCTTCGATTTCAATAGCCATACAACTCATGCATTTTTTTTTCATTATGATGACTTCTTTTCTTTTCTTTTATGCTTACTTTTGCCCCTAGGTGAATTTTATCCTCCCTAGGTCCAAGCTTACTAGACTTTTACTCCTAAGTGAATTTTATCCTCCTTAGGCCCTTAGTAATAAGTTATCTCTATTATGCAAGAAGGGTTACCTTATTTCAGCTATGCCTCTCACAATGCACAACCATACATACATCATCTCCACTTAAAGCAACTCCAACATATAGTGATACGGGGTTAGCCGTGAGATGGCCCGATCTTCGACAACAAGCAAGAAACTCAAAGAAAGACTCAAGAAACTCAAGAAACCAAAAGGACGCAGCAAAAGACTTGAACAATCGACCAAGATTGGATAAAGATCGATTAAGACTCAACAAGAAACACCAAGAACAGATTGTACTCGATGTCGACAAAAGGAAAGAATGCAAGACTCGAACAAACAATGATAAAGACTCGAAATTTAAGAATAAGAATTGAAAGACACGACCGATAAGGACTTAGTCGATCTATATAGAACAAGATAAAGACCCCAGGACTCCTTAGAGGGTAGGAACCAATACCAATGACTATATAACCCGCCTCTACAACCCTACACAACCAAGTGGACAACTTGGAGGCACAAGGAGGGGGCTCGTGGATACTAGGATCACCAAGTCTTGCGAAGTTGATGAACACAAAGCAAACCAAGCTGAGACAAGATACCAATTCGTCAATTGAAGAGCGCTGCTCTATTCAATCGACAAGCACTCAATGTGTTTCACACACAAGTTTGAGAGACTAATTTCTATTCAATAAGTTCCAACTGAATTACAATGAAGAACTCGGCATAAATAGACATTCCTAAGGCTGCTGGGTCGAGTTAGAATAAGATAAAACTGATAACTTAATTAAAACACCTAAAAACATAAGTAAATAAGGTCTCTAAAATAACAATTAAAGAAGGCCCAATCCGGCCCAATGGTAACTCTTGGTGAGATGGGCTGTTCCAACACTTAGTTAATTCGGCCAAAGCTGATCTAAGGAAGCTCGGCCTCTTGTTCAATCCCAATGCACATGTATGTCTTCAATGTAGGCTCGGGGAGTTGAACCTTGCTCGAGAACAAAGCATGACTCACAAAGTTGAAAGAGTCTCTCTGAAGCTTCTTAGCTCTAGCTCGAGTCATTGGTCCTTCTCCAAGAATGATAGGTGTGTCAGGTGGAGCTGTAGAAGATGGCCCTGCATCAACCTCCCCTTCTTGAAAAGGATTCGACCACGAATCCAAGTCTTCATCCACAGCGAAGTAAGGGATTAGATTGGCAACGTTGAATGTAGCGCTCACGCCCATGTCTCCAGGAAGCTCTAGTTGGTAGGCATTGTCACCCACTCTCTTCTTCACCTTGAATGGTCCATCACCACGAGGTGCTAGCTTGCTCTTCCGGGCTTCTGGAAACCGCTCCTTCCTTAAGTGCACCCACACAAGATCCCCATGCTGAAATGTGACCAAGCGACGTCCTTTGTTGGCTTTATTAGCATTGTATTCAGCCTTCTGCTTAAGCTTCTCACGAGTCCGTTCATGTAGCTCCGTAATGAACTCGACATGCTTACCTGCCTCAAATGATTCTTTCTCTCTCATAGGATATGGAGTAAGATCAAAAGGGGTTAGTGGATTAACACCACACACACATTCAAATGGGGTGAGTTTAGTAGCCGAATGCATGGTCCTATTATATGCAAATTCCACATGAGGAAAGGCTTCTTCCCAAAGCTTCAAATTCTTCCTAATTATGGCTCTAAGGACGGTAGTGAGTGTTCTATTAGTCACAACAATTTGGCCATCAGTTTGGGAGTGGCTAGAAGTAGAGAAAAGCAATCTAGTTCCCAATTTATTCCATAATGTTCGCCAAAAATGACTTAAGAATTTCACATCCCTATCACTTACTATAGTTTTCGGCACACCATGTAATCTTACTACCTCTCTGAAAAATAGATTAGCAACATTGGTAGCATCATCAGTTTTGTGGCATGCAATGAAATGAGCCATTTTAGAGAATCTATCCACTACCACAAATATAGAATCCCTCCCCTTCTTAGTTCTAGGCAACCAACTATAAAGTCCATAGAAATGTCTTCCCAAGGGGCTGAGGGTTTAGGTAGTGGTGTGTACAAGCCATGAGTTATTAGTCTAGATTTGGCCTTTAAGCAATCAATACATCTTTTTAGGCAATGTTCTACATCCCTAAGCATATGTGGCCAATAGAAGTGTGATTTTAAAGTGTGATATGTCTTATCTCTACCAAAATGTCCCATTAATCCACCACTATGGGCTTCACTAACAAGTAATTCGCAGAGAACATCTAGGAATGCACACTTGATCTTTTCAAAATAAGAATCCATCATGTATATAAAAGCTATCGTTTGGACCCTTTTCTAAGCATTTTCGAAAGATATCACCAAAACCAAGATCATTTTCATACAATTCCTTAATGTAAACAAAGCCTAAGACTCTGGAATCCAAAGTGGTTAAAAGAACATGTCTTCTAGATAAAGCATCAGCAACCACATTGTCTTTGCCTTTCTTATACTTAACCACACAAGGAAATGTTTCAATGAACTCCATCCATCTACCATGCCTCATATCAAGTTTATCTTGGCTTTTAAAATGTTTCAATGATTCATGATCAGTCCTAAGAATAAACTCTCTAGGCCATAAATAGTGAGACCAAGTCTTAAGCACCTTATATAAAGCATACAACTCTTTATCATAAGTAGAGTAGTTAAGACAATGATGTATAGCAATTGACTAGGCCGGCCAATTGCTAAAATAAAAGCGTCGATCTTGCTTAAGGTCTTTGAATTTCTTCTCGATTTAACAAAATTAACTAAGCTAATTAGTAAGCTACTGAAGCAACGGTATAAACTAAATTCAACTTAAACTAAACAAAAGCATAAGTTGTTAACTTAAAGAAATTCAACAACTAATAACGATGAACATATATTAACTAATTTAAACTAATGAATTAGCGGCTAAAGAGAAAGCAGGGAAACGAAGGTCTGCGAGCGCGCAAGGGCAGGTCCGGGATGCGCGGAATCAAGAACGTTTCAGGGGACTTGCTCGATGGGAACAAGGCCAGACGCGGAAGGCGGAGGTTTGCCTGGTGTTCACCGGAAGCAACCGGGGCCTGTGAAGCAAAGCGCGCACGAGAGCGAGGATGTCGGCGAGGAGCGCGCGCGAGCGAAGCAGCGAGACAGTGAGGGTGCGCGAGCGGCTGGAACGCGCACGAGCGCAGGGGCGCGAGCGCCTAGCGTAGGAGACCGGACGCGCTGCCACCAAGTGTCGAGCTTCCTTGTAGCGACGGGTTGGCTATGGCTGTGTTGATTAATTTTTGATCAAGGTTGATCAAGGTGACGATGACGGTGATGTGTGATGGTGTTTGGATGAATGCCGAATAACATACGAGCCTTTGGGATTGATAATCGAGAACCCTTTAATCCTATAAAGGGGTTTCTCAATTCTATTCAATCTGCGAAAATCAAAGTACAAGTGTTTGTTTAAATAGAAACGTAATGGAAGTTCTAACCAATCTTTCCTTGCAAAGGAAAGGGGTTTGGATAGATCTAAACTATCTAAAGATAAGTAAAATAGCTTTAAGATAGAATTAAATCTAAGAAGATATAATTCTAAACTTATGGGACAAGATTTATCTAGAAGAGATATAATCTTGTACATTATTAATCTAATTGCGTAAAATAACAATTAATAAAATAATAAACTAATTTGAAGACTAGAACCGGCCCACACATTGGAAGTGCTCGACATGGGCCTTGTGTACTCGACATGAGACTTGAATCTTCTTCCATGGTGGCGCCTTCTTCTTCCTCTTGAGGACAAGACTCTTTGCCATCAATGGCCCTCGAATCGTTCTTGAGAGCTCGCCTGGATCAAGGTCATTGTTGGACCCACAGAAGGTCATCTTGATCTGCATTAGACAAGCACCTTTAAGTTTCTCAGAAAAGAAGGCTATAGGCTTACCTTCCTGCATAAGGACTCCACCAATTCCAACTCCGCTAGCATCACACTCTACCTCAAATGGTCGAGAGAAATTGGGTAGTGCTAGTAATGGGGCGTGCGTGAGCTTGTCCTAAAGCATAGTGAATGCCTCTTCCTGAGCTGCTCCCCATTTGAACTCATTTCTCTTCTTTGTAAGCTCGGTTAGTGGGGCTGAAATAGTGCTGAAGTCGCGCACAAAGCGCCTGTAGAAGCTTGCAAGTCCTTGGAAGCTGCGTACATGCCCTATATTGGTAGGGGTCGGCCACTCTTGTATAGCTTTGATCTTTTCTTCATCAACACGCAGTCCATTAGAGCTTATTACAAAACCAAGAAAAGACACTTGTTCATTACATAGCTCACATTTCTTTAAATTAGCATACAAGCGTTCAATTCTCAGCGTTTTAAGCACTTCTCTAAGATGTGATTCATGTTCATTAGGAGACTTGCTATAAATCAGAATATCATCGAAATAAACAACAACAAATTTCCCAATGAAGTTTCGAAGCACATGATTCATTAAGCGCATAAAAGTACTAGGAGCATTAGTTAAACCAAAAGGCATAACCAACCACTCATATAGGCCTAGCTTAGTCTTAAAGGTTGTTTTCCATTCATCACCCTCTTTCATTCTAATTTGATGATAGCCACTCCTAAGATCTATTTTAGAGAATATAGAAGCTCCATGCAATTCATCTAGCATATCATCTAATCTAGGAATAGGATGACGATATTTAACAGTAA
The DNA here is from genome assembly GCA_963922045.1 of Persicaria maculosa. Lineage (NCBI taxonomy): Eukaryota > Viridiplantae > Streptophyta > Magnoliopsida > Caryophyllales > Polygonaceae > Persicaria > Persicaria maculosa. Next base: position 53,875,651 of record OY998254.1, read on the forward strand.
TGTTGTTAATAGCCCTACAATCTACACACATTCTCCATGAACCATCTTTCTTAGGGACTAATAACACACGTACAACGCTAGGACTTAAGCTTACTCGAATATAACCCTTATCCAATAGTTCCTGGACTTGGGTTTGGACCTCTTGGGTCTCAGTGGGATTCATACGGTAAGCAGGCCTATTAGGCCAGGCAGCCCCTGGAATAAGATCAATTTGATGCTCAATTCCTCGAATAGGGGGTAGACCTGCTGGTATATCATCGGGAAACACATCTTTATACTCCTCAAGTAAGGCGAGTATGTTTGATGGAAGAGAAGCTTTAAGCTCTTCGCTCAGCATATTCAAGCTCTTACAAAGGCGCATAAGGGTGGTTTCTCCATCCGCATAATCGTCTATGAATGTGCTCTTGGAAGCCAAAAATACACTCTTAGACCGATTAGGGGGATCCACTTGGCTCGACTGAGCCGCCTTATCTAACTCATCTTTACTTACCTTGCGTTTCTCAATCTCGTCGGCCACTTGCGTAGGCGTCATAGGCTTGAGAATGACATTCTTTCCCTGAAAAGTAAAGGAGTATCTATTAGTATGACCATCATGTTGGACCTTACGATCAAATTGCCAAGGACGACCTAATAAAATATGACAAGCTTGCATAGGCACAATTTCACACAAAACATCATCTTCATAATGTCCTAATTTAATATGCACTTTAACTTGTCTATTTACTTTCAAGTTTCCACAATCATTCATCCAATGCAATTTATAAGGTCTAGGATGTTGGACAGTAGATAATTGCAATTTGTCAACCATCTCTTGACTAGCTAAATTACAACAACTACCACCATCGATGATCACATTTACAACCTTTTTTTGAACTAGTCAACGAGTATGAAACAAGTTTTCTCTTTGATTATCATCACATGGTGCAGGAACAACACTTAAGACTCTCCTAACAATCAAAGACTCTCCATGTTCATATTCTACCTCATCATCATCATTATCATAACATACAAGGTTGAGATTTTGATCATTGTCATTAGCATGCTCATCATGTTCATCACAAGAATTTTCAGATTCATATTCTCCTAAGTGATTAACCATGAGAGTTTTCTTATTAGGGCAATCCTTCATATAATGACATCTACCTTGGCATTTAAAGGATACAATATCTCTAGAACGAATGGTAGAAGGGTTAGGATTACTCCCTTTGGGACCAGTAGATCTCCCAGACGATTCTCGTCCATTCCATGGACCTTTTCCCTTGTCGAGGGGCTGCTGGGGCTGTCGATTATCACCTCTCCATTGGGGCTGCTGGGCTCGGTCTCTAGGACCCATTTCCGAGCGCCCTTGGGGCTGTTGAGGTCGATTGGAACGCCACCCTTGTTGCTGGCCACTCGACACTCTATTACCTTGGCTCTTGTAGCGTTGTCCCTTTTCTACTTTAATTGCTATATGTAACAAATCAGTAGGAGTAGTATAGGGAAAGTAATCAATTTCATGAGCTAAAACAGGATGCAAGACCCTAAGATATCTAGCATTAGTTTTCTCATGTGACTCTACTACATTAGCTCGAGCCATGGTTTCTTGCATAATATTAAATGTCTCCTCAACAGTTTTGCTACCTTGTTTTAGATTTTCTAATCTTTGCAAAAGCTCTCTATCATAATGTTGAGGTACAAATCTATTTCTCATCAATGCTTTTAGTTGATCCCAAGAAGCAATAGGTGCATCAAGGATTCTCCTTCTTTCCTTAACTAGGTTATCCCACCAAATTAAAGCAAAACCTAGAAATTCTAGGGAAGCTAGTTGTACTTTCTTAGCATCTGAGAAATTATGACAGTTCCAGATTTGATCCATTTTAATTTCCCAATCAATATAAGCATCTGGATCAGTCTTACCATCAAAAGGAGGAATCTTTACCTTCATCTTACCTATGTCGTCGTCATCGTTGTACCTAGGTGGTCGGTTCTGATTTCCTCTTTGATTCCGCCTCGGGCGTTGCTCCCAATACTCCTCTTCTTGGAAGTCATTGTCTTGCTCCGAGTAATAGAACTGTTCTTGGAAGCCTCAACCTCTTCCCCTTCCTTGTCCTTGACCTTGCATATTAACAAACCCATTATTCCGATCATTTCTCCCACCTGGTGGAGAGTTGTTTTCATTAAATAAAGGATTATGTAAATTAATATTAGGATTAGGATTAGGATTAGGGTTAGGATTAACGACTTTCCTTTCATCTTGAGGCGTCTCGTCACGCCTTTGGTCACGCTGACCACCCATGGTATTCGATCCACTAGGCCGAGAGCTCTCTAATGCTGCCACCCTTGCTGTTAGCGCAGCCAAGGATTCAGGAACACCCGTCATGTTGTTCATAATGGTAGCCATGTTGTTCATCATGGTCTGAAATTGCTCGGGTGTCACGGTGGTGCTAGAAGTGGTGGCGTTATTGCCATTGTTAGGCTCGTTGTTAACCTGATTATTAGACATTGCAACAAAGAAAAAGAAACAAGGAACTATGTAAAAGGTTAGTAAAAATTATGAACAGCTCATAATCGTGTTTCGCTCACACTCCCTCTCTGATTGATATGTCACGCTTGCTAGGGCAATCCGCTTTGGGCAAATCAACAACCAAGCAAAAGAACTTAATAATCAAAGTATTCAATTCAAGAGAATGAATGAAACAACAATCAACAAGTACTCGACAAAGGGGATGAGTACTCGACAAGCAAGAGAGAACTCGACAGGGGTCAAGATCACTCGACTCAAGCAAACACAACTCGATATGGACAAGAGAACTTCTCGACAATTGAAGAAAAGTACTCGACACAAAGCTGTAAGCACTCGACAATGGTATAAAAGTGCTCGACAGTAGTAAATAGACACACAAGGTACTCGATCAAAGGAGAAGAGTACTCGATAATGATGAAAAATAAGAGAAATAAACGAAAAAACTAAGAAAGTATGGAAATTTACCTCTTTTGATTGAAAACCTTTAAGTTAGGATGTTGTAGTTGCAGGGTAGGGTTTCAATTTTGTGATATGTGGGATGTATGTGTTTGGGATAGGGGTCTCGGCTAGGCTTTGTGTTTAGGCTATGCAACCACAAACAATCACAAAGTCAAGATTAGTGCAAAAATCAATAAAGAATGCAAGAAGTAAATAACCAAACAAAAGACTGACTCTTTTTTTTTTGTGTTTTTGTGTTTAGGAAAAGAAAAGACTCAATCTTGATGTCTGAAACCAAAGCTCTGATACCAATTTGATACGGAGTTAGCCGTGAGATGACCCGATCTTCGACAACAAGCAAGAAACTCAAAGAAAGACTCAAGAAACTCAAGAAACCAAAAGGACGCATCAAAAGACTTAAAGAATCGACCAAGATTAGATCAAGATCGATCAAGACTCAACAAGAAACACCAAGAACAGATTGTACTCGATGTCGACAAAAGGAAAGAATGCAAGACTCGAACAAACAATGATAAAGACTCGAAATTTAAGAATAAGAATTGAAAGACACGACCGATAAGGACTGAGTCGATCTATATAGAACAAGATAAAGACCCCAGGCCTCCTTAGAGGGTAGGAACCAATACCAATGACTATATAACCCGCCTCTACAACCCTACACAACCAAGCGGACAACTTGGAGGCACAAGGAGGGGGCTCGTGGATACTAGGATCACCAAGTCTTGCGAAGTTGATGAACACAAAGCAAACCAAGATGGGACAAGATACCAATTCGACAATTGAAGAGCGTTGCTCTATTCAATTGACAAGCACTCAATGTGTTTCACAGAAGTTTGAGAGACTAATTTCTATTCAATAAGTTTCAACTGAATTACAATGAAGAACTCGGCATAAATAGACATTCCTAAGGCTGCTGGGCTGAGTTAGATAGAGTTTAGATAGAATAAGATAAAACTGATAACTTAATTAAAACACCTAAAAACATAAGTAAATAAGGTCTCTAAAATAACAATTAAAGAAGGCCCAATCCGGCCCAATGGTAACTCTTGGCGAGATGGGCTGTTCCAACACTTAGTTAATTCGGCCAAAGCTAATCTAAGGAAGCTCGGCCTCTTGTTCAATCCCAATGCACATCTATGTCTTCAATGTAGGCTCGGGGAGTTGAACCTTGCTCGAGAACATAGCATGACTCACAAAGTTGAAAGAGTCTCTCTGAAGATTCTTAGCTCTAGCTCGAGTCATTGGTCCTTCTCCAAGAATGATAGGTGTGTTAGGTGGAGCTGTAGAAGATGGTCCCGCATCATATAGATTTTTCACCAATTCTCCTCCTAATTCCCGGATGGGGTCAGGTAATCATTGGCTATGATATATTTTTGTGTAGCTATAAAAAAAATAGGCTTTAAGGCTCATATGGGCTTCAAACAAAGGATAATACAAAGGGTAGATAAGGTATAATACGGCTAAAGAAAACATGCCTCAATCATTTGAAATTCACAAGCAACAAACATGTGCAATACGGTCATGAAAAACAAGCATATGAAGAGTATAATCACACAATAAAAGCAAAAAGGGAATAATATACAAAGTCCCTATAAGGCCAAAACAAACTCACAAGGGTTATGTTTTTGCTAGATTTCAATTTAACCTCAACTATGAACCATACTGGCTCAATTATATTCTCAAATCATGCTCCAAAATCATTTTCAAGCAATTCAATCAAATCATGGGATTTATGCAATGAGATCATAAAAATAAATTAGAGGACAAACTAAACCAAGATGGGTATCTTTATGTAATTCAATCAATTAATGTTATATATGAATAAAAATAAATATGAAGACATAAATAAACATGATAACATACATAAATATGATATGCAAACTCTATCTATATGTAATGCAATCCCTCCCCCACACTTAAACCATTCATTGTCCTCAATGAAACATAAAAGACAGCAAAAACACGAAAACATAGAGGAAGAGATGAATGAAATACTCACAATGTGGTGGACGAATAGGCTCATGGACTTTCATAAACAACCAAATAGTTCGACTGGGCCTTGCGGCGGCTTTTCCGGAAAAGTTAGTCTATCCCAATAACTAAAAGCAACTCTCTAATGCCTAATGGAAAACCTAATTTATTGAAAAGAAAACTAGCTAACTAGGAAGTGAAATAACTAAAACATACCTCGGGTTGCCTCCCGAGAAACGCCTTTCTTTAATGTCATTGGCTTGACTTATTCTCAATCTCAAGACCTTATCTCTCAGACATCGTCAAGGCCCTCAGTAGCCTATCATATTCATGTGCACACATCTTACAAAAGACATCATAGCACGATAAATTGAAAGCATAAAATGTGGAACTCGAGAACTCTTTCAATCTATCAAAGAGTCTAGCATGACTCTCTGCAGAAGGAATATGATACCACCAGCACAATTTCGCTGGTGGCTTTTCAAAATAGCAATCAAAAGGATCAACATAATCACCATTACCTTCAAAATTGCAAAAGTTTACATTTGTTACCTCTTGAGCCTCAACCGATGGCTCTAGACCTTGTTCATCAATGGGCAAGCTCAGAATGGATGTTGCAGATGGAGTAGGAGACACATCACATGTAACCTCATGTGTCGACTCATGAGATTCCAAGTCAGGAAGCACTAGATCCTCTTCTCCATCGTCGAAGACACTATCGTTCTCTGCAACCAATTCCTCCTCTTCTTCTTCGAAGCTCCTTTCTTTCTCACCTTTTGCACTTAAAATTTGAATGAGTTGGCTCATCTGTTCCTCCAAGTTTTTACAGCGGCTCATTTCTTCCCCCAATTTTCCGATTCGGCTCATTTTTCCTTCTTCCAACTGCTGCAACACTTGTGTGAGAGTTCGGATTGATACTTCCCGCTCAACCTGTCGACTCATGTTGTAGAAAAAATCCCAAATCTCAAAGAGTCCCATATCCAATAGGCCTCCATTACTCATGGACTCAGCAAGATTCTGTGTTTCAGCATTCATCCCATCAAATATGCAAACACACATCTCCCGTAAACCATACTGATAACCCCATGAACCAAGGTCGTTAACATACTCATGCAATCTAGTGAAATATTGGTGAAAGTTCTCACCTTCAAACTGCAACAATCTCAACATCTTAAAAAGTTAGTAGCAAGGGTGTCGTGAACCGTAAGATAGGTTCACAACGGGTTATGCACAAAAATCAATAAATACATAAAACAAAGAAATAAACTTGATTCCCCGGCAACGGTGCCAATTTGATGGACAGTTTTTAGTCGCGTAAACCGTATCAAAATAAAACTCAAACCTACAAACTAGTATAGCAAGTAAGTAAGAGGTCGATCCCACAGAGAATCAAGTATTTCTCAGCAATGTGTATTTACCAATTAGTAGAAAGGGAGGTTTTGGTTGATTGAAATAAGAAAGAAAACAAAATAAACTATAAACAGATTGATGCAAAACAATTTAGAGAAGATCGCTCTATCTACAACTATCCACTTTATTTGGTTGAATTGATATTGTAACTTCCTCTTGTCCTTTTAGTCTTCCTATGAATGCCCTTGTCCCGACCTAATATAGCTACTATTTCAACCAGTCGTAGAAACCATTATCAATCAAACAATCCCTAAAGAAGGATTTAACCCAATTGATAGCTTTAAGCTCAGAGATTAACCAAGGTATTTGCAGTCCTTAAAAAGGGATTTAACAACACATCCAACTTCCTACTCATTCAATTAGTTCAACCAGCCCTAAAGGAACAAGTTTGCTACTTAAGTTAAGGTTCACAACCAGGCATCTACAAAACCTTAGCAATTGAATTGATTCTAACTAGTTGCGCGGGCTAGATAGAATAAAACAATCAAACATGCAAGCATAAAGAAGTTTAAACATTCAATATAGGAAATAAGGAACAAGATTCAGGAACTCACAATCAATCGAAATAAAGCTTCAAATTGCAAGTAGAACGAAGAGAGTTTAGCCGCCAATGGCGAACATCGCTCTCTCTCCAATTGTCTGATAGAACATAAAATAGCATAGAAGTTCTCCCCAAAATAACATAAATCCGACCTTATATTAAGTCTAAGTCGGCCAAAACAACCCAACAACGAAACTAGGGTTTCTTAAATAAAACGCTGCGCTGAGGTCAAATGTTGCGGCCGCGGCATGGATGCTGCGGCCGCGACATCAACAGCTCTCCCATATCCGCTGCAGCGGCCCTGGTGGCAGCCGCGACATACATGCTGCGGCCGCTGCATTGGTCTTTCATGGAAATCCGTCTCGAATTTGCTCTTCTTGTCAACAGGAAAGTTGTAGTTCTTTGAAAGAACTTTCCAACGCATGGTCATAATAGTCAATCGGATAATCGAGGTCTCCAGAAAGTGCAAAAAAAGTTCAACATGTCTGGCGACAACTTCTACAGACTTGTTTTTCGTTTAGTTTCGCTTCTTCTTCTCAGGACCTCTTGGGATCTTCATGTAGGCTTCTTCGATCAACTAGACTTCCTCATCTTAATGCATCATCAATCCATTTCTCCTTCTCGGATCCACAGTTATCTGAAATAATCAATAAAAGCATGTAGATTCCGACTCCACCAACATAGAGAGCAAATAAGTGTGATAAAGGTTGGGTGTTAGAGTGAGAAACTTGAGAGAGAAACTCTCTTTTGAGGGTTCTCTTCTCTTGGGTTTTCTTATCTCGTTTTGGCCCTTCCTCCTTATTCCACCCACGTTTATCAAATCTTTATGAATTTGTTTACAAATTCTATTCTTTGGGTGTGGTTTCTGTGTATTTTGCAAGATTTTGAGTGTTTCTACTGTTAAGAGGTGGTTTATTGAAGGATTTGTGAGGTATTTGGCCTGTTTGGCCGCTCGTGCTCTCTGAGGGGTTCTCCGGCATCGTCTTGCCCAAACTGGGCGGTGCTCGGTGTGACTGCTCTCGCGGGTCTCGTTCTTGTAGTTGGGTCCTGGCGGTTTGTTGGTGGTTCGCTTCGGATCTCTTTCTTCCTCCCGTCGGGTAAGTTAGGGTTTCCTGGTATGGTGGCGGCGGCTCTTTGGCCTTGTTGTGGGTTGGGTTTCGACTTCCAGGCGGTCAGATCTGGGCTCCAATTGGTGGGCGAGATTTGTGCGGGGCTCAGTGTTTTGTCTTGCTGTCTCTTCCCTCGCATAAGGTTCTGATTGGTGGGGGTGCGTGTATGGTGGCTCGTGGTTCAGTGGTGGTGGTTCTATCTAAGGTTCGCAGCTGATGCCGTTTGGCTCGTTGGGAGGAGGTGTGTGATGGCTGTCTATGTGGGCGACTAGTGGTGCGATGGGGCTGCAGCATAGGGCTCCCCTTAGTTGCGGGACTGGCTATCCTTTCTCTCATCTAGCCGGTCTGTTTCGGGATGTGCTGCCTCCCCAGGTCCGAGTCCCCCTCTTCCGCCGCTTGCTTTCTCTCTTGTCTCTGCTGGTTGGTCGGAATCTCACCTGGGCTTGGAGTTGCTGCTGTCATGCTTGAGTGCGGTGGATTGGTGGAGCTGTCCGTGTCGGCTGCTGGTCGTCTCTCAGACCCCCTTTCTCGGCTCCTTCTCTTTTCGAATTGGGCTAAACGCAAGGGGTGTGTGGTTGGGGGTTCTGGGTTTCACTCGTTGTTGCCTTGGTTGTTGTTGGTCTTGTCCACAGGTGGCTTTACCTTCCTTCGTTGACGAGTTCGGGCTCGTCATATTGATCATGGGCTGAACGTGAGCCTCTTCTCTCGCCGGGGATGGTGGTGGCGCGTGTGGGAGATTGGTGCACTGTGTGACGTCCTCTTGCTCAGACGTGGTAGCGTGTGTAAGTGGTGATATGTTAGCTTTTCCATAAAGTTGCAATGGGTAGTCTTTTGTTTAATTTTAATTAAGCTTGGTTGTTTAATTTTAATTAAGCTTGGTGGGGTTTGACCGTGAGTGGCATCTGAGGTGTATGTGTGGTTATTTCATGCTGATGTGGCATGATGGGTAGAATACTTTTGTGGGTAGGGATCTATGGGTAGTAATATGTGGAGAACAACACTTTTGCGGAATGTTAGTTGTGGGTAGTATCATATTTTACGTAAGACTCTTGGTATGTTCTTACTTTTTCTTACTCCTTGGCTTATGCCATCATCTATATATTTACCGGTTCAGAACATAGAGAGCAAATATGCAAATTCTACTTAAATCATGCATGATATGCATCTTAACTAAGGTAAATGCAACCTATTATGCCTATCTAAATGCATGCTATCAGAGATCCTTCATCTACCTGAGATCCGCTGACCAGCTTCCTCGAGGATCGAACCTGACTTCCTGCTGCAACAACGGGAGGGAGTCTTGAACATTATTTGCTGGGAACTGAATCGATTTGCTTATTTTATTTACATTCTATTTGCAATCTCGATTTCCTCCTCTCATCATTGTCCTAAGGCTACAACGCGGAAAACCCTTTATCATGCAAGGGACATAAGTTTTGAAAACGATACAACGGACGCCACGATAGTACCGGGTCAAAACAGAGTATAAGTAGGGGGAAATCTCAAAAGTATAAATTTGGTGAAGTCAGGGTTCAACACTCACTCTCCGCCATATGAATGGTCCCCGTCGTAACAGCACGAAATCAAGCAGTGAAAAAGGTACCTGAAACTATACCACAAAGTCAGGCCAAGAGTCCGCCCGCTGGTCCTCTGACCGCACTGAGGACATATAATACGCCTATACCTAGATAAAGGATGCCTTCATGCAGTACTGAAATATTAACCACACTATCATGGTCCTAATTCATATACGCATAATATTAAGTAAGGCCTTAACAAATAATACCAAGTGGTATATCCCTCTTCTACCACCACCCCTCTTCCAAATAGGGTGGAGACTGGCCAGTTCGATTCCCTAGCATATCGGATCTCATCATCATCATATCGTGGATCTTGCGAAAAGAAAATAATAATGTTGATAATAGTAAAGGTGTTCCAATGACTCGAATGACTCCTCACGAAACCCGATGGAGATAGGTTGTCCTATGACCCTAGCAAGGACTCTAGGAATCACAGATAACGATCGTTCTGTATTCAAATGCATACAAAATAAGAATACTCATTCGTAAGTGCAAGTCCTAAGCATGATACTACCTGGCATGCTTTTATGCATATGAAACACCTACATACTATATGACACATCAGGCGGGAGGTACTGGTTACGGAGTAAGCCCCGAAGGTACTTACTTGGAGAAGCGCAAAATCCAAACAATAATCAACAATAGCAAGCAATCCAACATATCATAGATCACCTAGTAATCCCATAATTAACATAATCAGTCTAAGTCTAATTTACACAAAGCACACAAGTCACATATGAAACATATAAGATACACACATATAATAACTCAACCATCTCGTCATTATTAACATTATCATCTCATCTTCATTTCTCATCTTGTCTCACCATATCTCATAACCCAACATCTTTCTTAATTCGATCATAACATAATCCTCATTAGTTTATGACAACCTATGTATCATGCTTAGCCAATTTCACATATTAGCATTTTATACTCACACTTAGCATCTGAATATATATCATCATCATCATAAATACTAACAATTAATTTCTTAGAATAATTCACCACAAGTCATGCTATTAGACACACATATCATTCCATTAGTCAACCGATCATATTACCATGCTAGTTAGTCATCGTCTTATTCCCAAGTTAGCTTCAAAACCATTTCAAATTCGAATTAAATAGTTAAGAGTTCCGACCCTTGAAAATACTCGCTAAATTCCTTTTTCAATTTATTTATTAAATCACTTTTCAACCTTTTATAAAATCTCCAAAAATAATATTTTTATACCTTAATCCCCAAATAATATTAATTATTTAAACAAATAATTTTAATAACAAAACCGACTCGCCGAAACCCTCCTAATTCACCCGGAAAAATAGTACCGCGCCCGCGGCATTCGTCTTCTTCCCTTCCTCGTCGGACTGGTTCGGTCCTCTTCAATGGAGCTCGGTTTCCTCCCATTTTCAGCCCCTCTCATCCTATCTAACCCTCAATTCCCGACCCTTAAGGGTATGAAGCAAAAGGTTTAAAGCTAGGGAATCGAAATGAACGAATCTCACCGAGGTATTCGCGGACATCGGTGCTTCGTTGGAGCTCGCCGGAGACTCGATTCGCTACGTCAGATAGGGAGGAACCTCGGATTCAACCTAGGAGAGTAAAGGAAGGTTAAAGGAGGGTTCTTTCATGGGATTTCGAATCGAACGAGAGGTCGAAGTTTACCGACCTCAGAATCGCTAAAACAATGGACGAAATGCTCGGCCAGTCCGGCCTTGCGTCATCAGAGCTGCTGGGTTCCGATGGGTCTCCTAACTGCTACTGCTTGGAGATGCCGAGGAAGGTAATGGTCGTTGTTGTCTTTGCTGCTGTTGCTCGGAGCACTCTTTCCGCGGACAACGAACACAGAGCTGTTGAGGGTGAAGCTTGGGCTCGACTCCTTGGTTCAAAAACAAATTACACTACTAGAAATTTGTTATTTAACATCGGGTAATAGCCGATGTCTTTAAAAAAAATCGATGTCTATGTGGGGGATGTAAAAAAAATCGAAGTTTTTCACATCGGCCAGAACCCGATGTCGTTGTATGTTATAACATCGTTTATATTTTTAAATACGATGTCTTTGTTATCTTATAACATCGATTATAAAATATAACCGATGTTATAACATATAAAGACATCGGCTATTACCCGATGTTAAAATGTTTTGACTTTTTACATCCCCAACATAGACATCGATTTTTTTTTAAAGACATCGGCTATTACCCGATGTGAAATGGCATATTTGCGGTTTTTTTATTTATTATTGTAGCCTATGCGGGATTTGAACCCGCATCTTTGTGTTTTAACGCAATGCTCTACCATTTGAGCTAATAGGCTTTAAATTAGATAGAAAGTTCTTACATAATAGCAAAAAGTGCATGTGAAACTTAAGCAGCAAAGAAAAAGGAAAATAAACTAATAGCAATAGTTCTTGTACATCTTGTTCATGCCAAACACTTCTCTTAGCTACTAGTGGTGTCCATGATAAAACTTTACAAGTAACCATCTCAGCTGCAATCATTTAATGTCGGATGCAATCAACACACGCCAACATGCAAATGACAAAAGTCAGAAACAAACTAACCTTGGCAGGTTGGTTACCATGTTCTGGAACAAAAAGGGAAATTATGGGATCTATAGGAGACCAGCTGAAATCTATAACATTTTCAACTTTAATAGACTTTTTATCAGTAAGAGAGAAAGTCTCTGACTCATAAACAGAAATGACATTCTTGCCAATTATAGCAAAATATTTGTCATCCCTTCCACCAACCCATCTGCAAAGAGAATTATATTGATCACAACAAGGCTACAAAATAACTGAATAACAAAGAGAAAGATCTGAAAAGGTTATAAGAAGATAGAAATATTACTTTAACACGGGCCAAGAAACTCCAGTAACACCACCAGTGCCACCAACTGCAAAATCATCATCCCTTCCTTTGAAATCCCTCATTACTTTTCCAGTCCTCGCGTCAAAGATATTGAGCACAACCCTGTAACAAAAAAAAATCATATCAAAGATGCTTATCAATCAAAAATGAAAAGGCTAGGCCTCTAGAGATTAACTCTTCTTTTATTGAATTAACATGAATATAATACTTACATGGGTATGTATCCCTAGGGTTGATGGGTTCATGGCTGCTATAGGTAACCAAATATTTTTCTCCATGAGAGAAATCAATCATTTTAACCTACAAGACATTAAAAAAAATCCATTTTCTCAACACATAAATTATTAAAGAAAATGAAACTTAACAATATAAAAAAACAGTGGTATATAGACGAACCTGAGGATGAGCATATCACATTATGCTGTTAAATGCAGAGGCACATCCCCACACAGCAGCACCCTGTCGGTGAACAGTGGCCAAATATGTCCCTAGAGGTGACCACTGGACATAACTCTCCGTCCAGAACTGCTCACAGACCAAAAAAAACAGAGAAGACAAGAGCAAGAGCAAGTTAAAGAGAATCGGCATCTAAGAGTATACTCGAGAATGTGATTCTGCAAAGCAAGTGCCTACAAATTAAATATGTGCTGAAACAAAGTTATAGTAAGTGTTCGGAAGAGAGAACCCATACAGGTCTTTTGTAAACAAGATCAGCCAGCATAAGCCTAGCATCATTCCATAGAACCTCAGTGTCAGTTCCTACACGAATAACAAATTGATCCCGTGCATTTGCGCCCATAAGCCAACGCTGCAGGTTTTCCTAAATGACAAGAAATGATAACCAAAGTTAACATAAAAATTAGCAGGGTGCTATAAGAAGGAAGAAAAACAGGGATCATGCACTACACAGGGAACTGAAGAGGGAGGATATTTCAAAGACTAAACAAAAACTAGTACTTAGTACGCAAAATGTGACAAGGACATTTATCTTATTATTATTATAGCACAGTTAACTAATAGATTTAGTATATGTTCAAGCAGGTAAACAACATACACATCTCCCACAACAAGCCAATTAGGCTGAACCTCAAGTGGACAGTATACTAAGTTGCCATGCACATTTGACTAATAATAATCATAAAATATGTGGTAAGATGCTGATTCCAATTCCACCAAAATAACAAAAATTTATCAATATCATTTCTATTTTTGTATAACAGATACAAAGGGAGGCTACATATAATTATGGACTAACAGCAACAGATGCAGGGAAGGGGGAAAATTATTAAAATTACCCCCGGAGTGTATGGTTTGGTCTCTGGAGGGGCGCATTCATCTCGAACTTTCATAAACTTATCAATGTCATCAAACATATTCACTGCAAAGATATGGGCTCTATCCAACCTATGTCCATGAGTCTTCTCTTTGGCAAGCTCAGCTTCCTGTAAGCATGATTAATTAAGGCTATTGAAAAATTTCAAGAAATTCAAAACCCATTTGCTAGGCAGTGACTAACTAAATAAAAGCAAGTACGATATTTTTTTACTAAAAAAAAGATAAAGAATCAATTTTTGCATTGGAATTTGATCTTTATTTCCATAGCAATACAGCATAACTCTGAACTCTCAAAGTGCAGTTACACATGAACTGTCTATTTTTCAATCAAGACAGCATCAGGCAGACCACTGGCACTTATGATGTACTTTGACCAGGTTCCATCCTCACAAAAAACATAACCCCTATCCTCAAACCTATTAACATGTGATCTATAATTCAACAATGTTCCAAAGTGATGCCGATCAAGATGGCCTTCTGTGGGTCAAACAATGATCTTGATCCAGGCGAGCTCTCAAGACCGATTCGAGGGCCATTGATGGCAAAGAATGTTGTCCTCAAAAGGAAGAAGAAGGCTCCACCATGGAAGAGGGTCCAAAGGTAACCAAGGTCCACGTTTTTCGTTCGTTCAGGATCGTTTGACAGCTTTTCGACGTCTCAGTAAAATGGTTCGTTCGGAGTCTATATTTATCGGATGAGGTCGTACCATACCTTGTTGGAACGAGGACGAATAGATCTACAACTTTGTTGTTGAAGGTTTCTCCAGAATCGACCTCGAGAATGGCCGAAATTCATCATCTGTACAGCTGTCACTGTTTGGACGAATTTCCACATATTTATTTAGTTAATTTCGAATTTTAATTAATTAGATATATTTATTTTAAGCAATCTCGTATAAATAATAAGGTGGAAGGAAAATATCTCATCTACGTAATTCCTTTTCCACCAAGTTGTTAATTTTCTATCCTTAGTTAGTTTTACTTATCTTAGGAAAGATTTACATATCTTTAGATTATTTGATTTATCTTTAGTTACCAAAACTCTATCTTTTGCACAAGATAGAATTGGTCTATTGTTTATTTAAACTCATGTTTTACATTTAATAAAAATTAGATTGGAATTATAATTGAGGAACCCTTTTAAGGATTAAAAGGTTCCCTCGATTCCCAATCCAAAAGCCTTCACTATCCTTTATGTTCTTGTTACTCAAAATCACAAAGATCCAAACACAATCCCTCACAAAACACACGCCAAATCTCAAGGAAACACAAGCTGCATAAAACCGTCGCTAAATCGTACACAGGAACCGTCGCTGGCAGCGGCCGCAGCAGGCTTGCTGCGCCCGCAGCATCCGTCGCCACCACAGTGCCATCGCTGTTGCTGTTTCCTTTGTTGTCTTTTACTTAGTTTTTGTTTGTTTGTTTTCGTTTCTTTCGCAATAGTTCGAACCCTTTTATTGTAACTACTTGTAAACATCAAGGATAGCAAGAATATTGCAAGATCGGGCCATCAACAGTTTGGGGTTCTTGATCTCGAGCCCACAGGCGAAGGATCGGGGATTCCAAACGTATCACAAAGTGTATATCAGAATCACACATTTGTAGAACAATAATAGGGCAGTAAATAACTTAACCTTATAAACAATAAAACAGAAGGTTTGCTGCCAGGAATAATCACATACATACATGTTTTGGCTCGTCAGTTCTTATCTCCACAACAGCTTCATCAGATATAGGCGTTCCAAACTTATTCACCACTTTCCCATCAACACACACTTTTCCTAAATTCAAAATAAAGGTGTCAAGAAAGAACTAGACAAGCAAAGCAAACTCACTAGTCAGTACTGGATTCTTTCTAGATGCACACAGTTAGGACTATAACAGGTAGTAGTTAGTACAAATAATGCATCAGGCCAAGGGTATCCAGAAATCTATCTTTGTATTGTTGCTTTTGCCTTTGTCTTTAGGGTTTCCCTACTGTATTTGGGGTAAACTCCAAAGGGCTACCTCTAGCTCTCATGTGTGTGCATATGTTTTGTTGATTCCTGATTTCTAACTCCATCAAACTACACAAGTGTGTAAGATTACCCGTGAAAAATAAAATTTATAAAAACTCAACAAGGTTGAACAACTACTGAACTAAACAAAGATAACTAAATCCATTGGAATCACAAAAGGAAAAGATCAAAACAACACAAAACCAAAGAATTACTTGCCCATTTCTTTTTATTGGTATCCACATCGACAGTTTCATTATAGAATTTTGAAACCGAAAATTTTGATACAAGGAGTTGTATAGGTTATAGGGTAATCGAATGGCTACCACTGGGTTGGGAATGTAGTATCAAGATATGGGTTTGGCCAACACCTTGTATCAATTTGATACCGATTAACGACTATTCCGAACTCTAATTGTACTATGTAACGATTAATCAATCAACAAGGTTGATGTCCCATACCCAAACTACATAGAGACAACTAATATCAGCTGAATTACAACACAGAATAACTAAAAATAAAAGAAATTACACACCTGCATTGAGGACATCAGCAACTGCATCGTCTGGGGTATCATCATACCCTTGAGATTCATGGACTATCGAAACCGCATTACACAAACCCTAGATTTGAATACAAAAATCAAGAGGTGAATTAAACCCTAGATCTAAAAATTAAAGAATGAAATTAAACCACAAAAACCCTAGATTTGTATTTGAGAGGAGCATTCGAGGTCTCAAAAATCACGAGAAAGTCGAAGGGAGATGGAGGACGTGAAGGCTTACCAAAGAAGGTTACAGGCGGCGGAGGGAGTAAGAGGGCTAAGCGACGAGGGAGGTAGTCGTTGTCATGGTTAATCCATCGCTAGCAGCCGAGAGAGAAGTCACAAATGAGAGCCATAGAGAGACAGATTGAGAAATCTATAGAGGGTGAGAGAGGGCTTACCAGTTAGGGTTCCGGGAGAGAGGGTCGCCATCTTTATAGTCACCGACCAGAGCGAGAGAGAGGGAGCGAGAGAGCGGTGAAGCAGAATTGGAGATGATGGAGACGGGGCTTTCGTACCTTTTCAGAGACGGGGCTTTCGCTCCTGCGAGAGAGAGAGAGAGAGAGAGAGAGAGAGAGAGAGAGAGAGAGAGAGAGAGAGAGAGAGAGAGAGAGAGAGACTTTAGAAGGCACATGTAGACAGGGATTTCTCCACAAAAAAATGTAGACGGGGAAGTTGTGGAACCTTGGGCTGAAATGGAGGGAGGGTTGAATATAGTCGGGAATCCCATGGGCGGGTGTTTAAATTATTTCATGATTTGCTTCCGAGCTTTTTATAAAAATTTTCAAAATAAGTATTTAACATTGTCTTAAAATGTAGGGTGATGTCTATTTTATTTTTAACATCACAAATTTTAAAACCGATGTTAAAAAACTGTTTAACATGGCAGGATTTTTTTACTGATGTTAATGAGCCGATGTTAAATAACAGAATTCTAGTAGTGAAAAGAACAAGAGGTTGTTGGTGGTGATGTGTCGATGGCTCATTGGTGGCGTAGGGAGGCGCTCTGGTGGCTAAAAGGAGAGGAGATTGTGGTGGCGATAGAAGGGAGCAAGGTTGAGGTGGGTGGCTTCGAACATGGGCAAGGAAAGGCTGGTGTGTGTGATTGGGTTTATGAGTGTGGGGGTGGGTTTTTAACATTGGAAATTAGGGGCAGGGGAGGAGAATGGGCTCAGCAGGGTAAGGTAAGAGGGAGTGGTTGGGGGTGAAGTGTTGAATTGGCTAAACAATACCCGGAAATAAATACCGAATACACTAATTTCGAATCCCATGATTAGTCCAAGAATGTTAGTTTCCCCAATTCTCGCTCTCTCAATCAATTAGATTTTGAAATCGAAAAGGATATCACCATCCGATAATTATTTTGAATTTTCGAGGTCAAGGACAGGAATTGTTTGCCAAATTTTATATTCCGATCGGAATTCGCTAAAGGAGTTTTAAATCAGATTTAAATTCATTTTCATTTTCTTTTTTTCGAAAAATTAGGATTTGAAAATCCGAGCCTTTACAGTGATCCCTTGTCACCTTTCCTTTTTATCTTGGGTGCAGAAGTACTGGTAAAAAAACACACGCACGAATCAAATATGCCTGGAAAACAAATCGAATTTCCATTTGGTAGGAATGGACCTCGAATACCCTTTTTAGCCTTTACTGATGACATCATCATCTTTACAAAAGGGAATATGGCAGCATGTGAAAAGGTTAAAAATGTTATAGATGGATATTGCAGAATTTCAGGACAAAAAGTTAATTACCGCAAGTCAGCATTCCAAGGCACGACCGGTATCCCTAGAGCATGTATTGCGGATGTTGAAGGCTGTCTAAATATATCAAGACAAATCAAATTAGACAAATATCCAGGATGCCCTATAATTAACGGCAAAGTAAATAAAGATATATTTGAAGATATTATATCCAACACCTTAAACTAGCTATCCAAATGGAAAGCTAACTCCCTATCCCAACAAGGAAGGACAACACTTATAACGGCAAACCTCTCTTCAAAACCTCTCTACTCAATGCAAAGCTTCATGCTCCCACCAGCAATTCACCAGAATATGGACCAACTTAACCGAACTTTCTTCTGGAACAAAGACTTACAATATAAACCCCTCATTATCTGGGATAAAATATGCAGATCTAAATAAGCACGCGGTGTGGGGTTAAGAAAATCCAAACACATAAACGAAGCCCTTCAGTTAAAACTTCTATGGAAAATCTTGGAAGAACCCTCGAGCGCAAGGGTAAGAATTATTCAATATAAATATCTTAAAACAAACCATTTATTTCACTACGACGCTAAAGGCAGTGCATCATGTCAATGGACACAATTAAGGAAATTAATTCCCATTTTCAAGAAAAGATTAGCATGGTCGGTTGGAAATGTAAAGTCAATAAACTTCTGGAAGGATAACTGGATACCCAAAACAAAGCTCATAAAGCATTGTACTCAGCCCAATAATATCAATACAGATGAAGCGGTAAGTAATTACTTAAGTAATGGCTCATAGGATGTCCAAAAATTAGCAAGAACCCTCCCAAATAATATTGTATCTAAAATTGCTAATACACACCTCCTTACTACACCAATGGAGGATAGACTCTACTGCTGGCCTTCTAGGAAAGACCGATGAAAATCGTCTAGTCCAACACCGTAGTCCATTTTTATGGTCCCTTTAATTTTATTGGCCGATAAGCATTAAAATAAATTATAAGATACAAACACTTATTTAAGAAAATAATTAAAAATTTCAATTTAGCCAATGAGATAATTTGGACTACGATATGGACTACAATTGCGGACTAGATGGTCCTCGTTGAGGAACGAATGGTTTACTACGGCCGGTGCTTATAAATTAGTTTTAAATTCCACTAGTGTTACAGTTGACGAAAATGAATGGATTTGGAAGCTAGACATCCCTCCTAAAATAAAGAATTTTTTATGGAAAGTCAGTCAAAATGGTCTCCCAACGACAGCCAAATTGTAAAAAAGGGGAGTGGCAATTCCATCGTACTGTTCATTATGCAACCACCATGAAGAAGATGTGGTCCACCTATTCTATGAATGCAGATATAACCTATTCTATGGGAATTTGGAGGAAAAGGTTAAGGTCGAAATCCAACAATCAATCCGCAATTCGAGGGAAATAAAACCAATCCTGACAATTTTAGCCAAAAATATATCTGCAACACAAAATCAAAGAATAGCTTTCAGCTGGTAGATGACGTGGTTGGTACGAAACAATTCATTTTCAGGCATGATAAACTTCCATCAGTTGAGGGGTACAAATCTATTGTAGACTATCAGGAGAACAACTGGGCAAAGGCTAGTAAACATAACTCTGAGCTCAAAGATAAAACCTCCCAGAGGAACCATAACCCTCAAAAAAATGGTAGACAACCACGTAAGACCCAAAAATGGAAAAAACCTTCGAAAGGTTACTTTAAATTGAATTTTTATGGTTCCATTGTGTCTAATCAGGATAGCACTATTGGATTTATAATAAGAAATTAGGAGGGGACACCGCTTAGTATGGGGGCTTGCAAGGTTAGTTACCAATCTCTACTTGTTGCTGAAGCAATAGCTCTGCAACATGGAGTCTTAAAAGCTATTCAATTGAATATTCGAAAAGTCATCATTGAAGGAGATTCGCTGATAATAATCAATTATCTAAAATCAGGTGTGGGATATCACTGGGAAATTGAAATTCTCTTATCAGACATCAAATCTGTAATTACAGGATTTTTGGAAGTATCTTTTTCACACATACTTTGTAATGGTAATTGCGTGACTGATAAGATTGCACATCCTGACCACTTTACCGGCAACCCTGACCTCCTAAATAATCAAGGTCTGCTTGACCTCATTCGCAATGATGCTTTCGGATAGCGCTTAGCGCATTCGAATCCTTACCTAATAAAAAAAAAGATAAAGTGATACTAGAACAACAAAAATTGATTAATAACTGTGTTTTTGAATTCCAAATTATATTATTAATAACATTATAATTTTTTTCCTTGGAGTATTACTTTTTATCTTGATTTTTATGAGTTTTTTTAGATATTTTAACATACGGTTTTGAATCTTCTATATTATGTTGTCTTTCAATTAATAAAGGTTTACAATATATACAACAGTAAGTCCATAAATATATACATACATACATAAATTTTGAGTCGGTCAGGTGTACACACCCCTTATTGTGTTAAGTGTTAACAAATCTGGATCCTTGGATGAAATGCAATCAATGGTTTTAATTAATCCTCAATTTTCTCTCTTTTTTTAATTAAAATATATGGGGCACATGTCATTCTTTGGTACTATCACCTTCAATAGCGCGTGTGTTTCCTTTTTTGTTACATGTTGCAATTGCTTCACTGTCCAATTTTTTTGTTACTTGTTGTTGTACGTTGTTGTTGTTGTTGTTGTTGTTGTTGTTGTTGTTGTTGTTGTTGTTGTTGTTGTTGTTGTTGTTGTTGTTGTTATAGTTGATATACTTACAAACGAATAATTCTTCATATTCAAATGAATAATCACTTCTAAATAACCGATCTCAATAATCCACTTACTTACAAACGAATTATTCTTCATAATAAAACGAATATTGTCTCTTAGCTTGTTGAATCATTGGGTGGATTAGTCGATAATTAACCACATACATATGAATAATTCATGATTATCAAAGAATAAGAACTATGAATTTGCCGAATATTCGATAAATTCATTAACAATTTTAAACGGAGTTTGAATTTCAATAAACCCACATCCAAATACCCACGTACATATGAAAAATTCCTTATTATCAACGAATAATTACTCTAAACTCGCCAAATAGTTGATAAATCCATAAACAATTTTAGACATAGTTTGAATTTCAACAAACCTACATCTAATTGCCCGTATACATATGAATACTGTCTAATTATCAACGAATAGTAACTCTGTACTTACCGAATAGTCAATAAATTCATGAGCTTTCATTTCAAGAAACCTACTTCTAATTGTCCCCATATATATGAATAATTATTGGTTATCATCGAATAATGACTCTGAATTTGCAGAATATTCAATAAATTCATGAACAATTTTAAACATAGTTTGAATTTCAAAAGCCCACATCTAATTACCCACATACATATGAATAATTCCTTATTATCAACGAATAGTGCCTCTGAACTTACGAAATAGTCGATAAATTAAATTGACATAATTAGTGAAAATCAACTAAATCGAATGTTAAATAATTTCTTCCAAACGAATGTTAAATAGATCGATTCATTCATGCCAAAATTAGTGAAAATCAACTAATAAACAACAATTAAAAAAAAATCCCAAATCGAGTATCAGATTCAAGAAATTCCCAATTCAATTCGATTCGGGCGTCTCCTCGCCTCCCTGAGCCAGAAGTGACACGTTTATAGAATTCGAACCAGCCTCGCCTCCATCGTCCTCTACCGCCACCACAACCTTGCCTCCATCATCCTTCCTTCCCAGCCTCGCCTCCATCGTCAGGCGTGACAATATATGTTGCCATCTTCCCTTCTCCATTGAAGAAGCCCCCCGACCTCGTCATTATCCATTGAAGAAGCCCCCCTCCCCCAATTGAAGAAGCCATTCTTGTCGGACTGAGATCTCGCCTCCGACCGCTGCCTTCAAATCGTCGTCGTCGTCGCCAAACTGAGATCTCTGCCTACGGTTGCCGAATGTTTTTCTCGTCATGGTCGGACTGCCAATCGCTGCCTCCGGCCACCAACAACAACAAACTCCGCCTCTTCCACGCCCTATCGCCCTATCGCTCTTCGTCCGTTCGCCCTTCTCTTTCTCTCGATCTCCTCTATGGTAGCAATTATAGGGTAGGATTAGGCTTGGGTTACACGCGCTTATTTTTAACTTGGGATTGTGTTTTTTAACTTTTAGTTATCAATTAATCCAAATAATCAAGTAATCTTAGCCTTCCATTTTCACTAAATCACCGCCTCAGATTTGTTAACATTTAACACCATAAGACTTGTTAATATTTGATCTATACTCTCTCTTTCTCTCTCTCCCATATATATATAGGATAGATCATATGTACTCAGTCCTTAACGTGTATCATGTGAACAAATCTGGGCCATTGAAATTAAGAAGATCAACGGATGAGATTAAAAGTAACTTCTGATTATTCGATGGTATTGGGAGATTATTCAGTGTAATGAAATTATTCGGTGGTATTGGGCGATTATTCGGTAGAATAAAATTTACATTTTTTACACTCTTTTTTCAGACGAATAATTATGTGAAAACAGACGAATACTTTCTGAGTACATGATACACGTTAAGGGTTGAGTACACCGGAACCAACCCCTATATATATAGGTTAGTTCCGGTGTACTCAGCCCTTAACGGGTATCATGTACACAAATCTGGGCCGTTGATTAGTTGGGATGGAGGGTGGAGATTAATTAGCCCATTTGTTGTAGATTGCCTGCATAGATGATTATTCGGTCGAGTATAAATGATTATGCACTAGTATATGAAGGATTATTCAGTCGTATGAGTCTGTTTAGTAGGTTAGTCATTTTGATTATTTGACGGTTTCACTATATTATTCGATCGTATTGATGGATTATTCGATGGTATTGCTTTATTATTCAATGGTATAGCTTAATTATTCAATGGCGTTACAATATTATTCAATCGTATTGACGGATTATGTGATGATATCGATAGATTTTTCTAATAGCTAGCCCTTGAAAACGCCCCTAACTTTTACCTAAAAATTACCATCGCATAATTCGTCAATACGATCGAATTATATTGTAACGCCATCGAATAATTAAGCTATACCATTGAATAATGAAGCAATACCATCGCATAATCCGTCAATACGATCAAATAATATAGAGAAACCATCAAATAATCAAAATGACTAACCTACTAAACAGACTCATACGACTGAATAATCCTTCATATACTAGTGTATAATCATTTATACTCGACTGAATAATCATCTATGCACGCAATCTACCACAAATGGGCTAATTAATTTCCACCCTCCATCTCAACTAATCAATGACCCAGATTTGTGTACATGATACAGGTTAAGGGCTGAGTACATATGATCTATCCTATATATATATATATATATATATATATATATATATATATATATATATGTATGTATATATATGTATATATATATATATATGTATATATATATATATATAATCAACGACCCAGATTTTTGTACATGATACACGTTAAGGGTTTACATATGATCTATCATCTCTCTCTATATATATGTGTGTGTGTGTGTGTGTGTGTGTGCGTGTGTGTGTAATAGTTCAAATGAAAAAGATCTCTCTGTTCTCCCTATTCATCATCCTTCCAATTCTTTCAATTCTTCACCACCTTGTTCATCATCCCGATCTCTCTGTTCTCCCTATTCATCATCACAGATCTTTCTCTACGCTCTTCTGGAGTTCTCCCTGTTCATCAACTAGATCTCGCCCCTCTCGTTACCACTCTCCCTTTTGCGCTCGCTGTCGTCCACCAGGAGCCCAGCGCCGCCCCTCCGCCCCTCTATCTCCATCTCGCTCCCGCTCCAACATTATTGTTCCTCTAACGACGACAGCAGCTCCAAATTCAAAGGTTCACATCTCTACTGTAGGCATCTCCATCCCATTCTTTTAGCTATGTTTCGGTTTGATTTGATTGAGATTGTATTTTTGTAATTATGAATTACTTAATCAATTGATTGAAATTTTTAGATTGAATTTATGAGTTTTGATAAATTGGATTGAGATTGAGATTTGTGGATTTGAAATTGAGATGGGGTAAATTCATGCCTTCTAGGTGTTTGATAAAATGCCTAGTAGAGAAATAGAGATTGAGTTATGGGTAATTCCCTGCCTACTAGGTGATTGATAAAAATGTCTATGATAGAAATAATATTATCCGATTTGAAATTTGAATTCACATTCATGCATTGGTACTTGGTAGACTACTAGATTTCACTAGGTAAAGTTCGATCAAAGATTAGTAATGCAAATTTGTGATTACTGCCTTGTTCAAATTTGCTCGTTTTCGGCCTTTGCACTTCATTTCAGGCCTCTCATTTAGAATTTTGATATGTATTCATGCCTTGTTCTTGGTTGTTCAAGTAATGCATGTGAGATAATCTATGTTCTTTTAATATGAGTTTTGATTGATGCAATTTTTCTAATTTAATGAGATTTTGTAATGTACATGATAGGATATGGTTACATCAGATTATCGAACTAGGTTCCCTTATTGTAACTCCGTCTTCTTCTATTTCAACTATCTGATTGCTTGATTCATCCAATTTTGAGCTTTTTATCGATCAACTTGTCAACTTTTATCGTTCTTTGGTCGATTTGTATGCTAGCTGGGAGTTGCTGGTCGATTTGTATGGATGACTATTCTCGCATATTTTTGTTGATTGGGCACTTTTCATTTATAAATCCTCTTCAATCATTGGAGTTATTTTGAGTTTCATACTCTTAATTAATGGTTTATTTAGTTTTTGTGATGGAAGGTTTTTACCTTTTTTGTTGTTTCTTTGCTCAATATGAATTTGTAAATGAATTATTGTTAATTGCATATGGTGAACACAAGCATGCTTGGCGGTAAGCAATTAATAAGATCACTTGGACAAGATGATTGAGCTTGAGAGGAAAATATATCATTTTGGATATTGATTATGATTCTCCCATCATTTTTTATTCTCCATGTAAAAAAGTTTTATTAGCCAAAAAAAAGTGAAATGTGATTTAAAGCCTATTAGCTCAAAATGTAGAGTGATGTGTTATCCACAAAGATGCGGGTTCAAATCCCGTATATGCTATTTATAGTTGTCTTCTTTTTGTTACCGTTCATGAATAAGATTATAAATTGCATGAATAAGATAATAAAGTGCATAAATAAGATGAAAAAGTTGAAAAATAAAATAATGAAGTGTATGAATAACAATATGAAGTGCGTGAATAAGATTATGAAGTGTACAATTAAGATTATAAAGTGCATAAATAAAATAATTAAGTGCAAGAATAAAATTATGAAGTGTATAAATAATAATATGAAGTGCATGAATAAGATTATGAAGTGTACAGTTAAGATTATAAAGTGCATAAATAAAATGATTAAATGTAAGAATAAAATGATGAAGTGTAAGAATAATAATATGAAGTGGATGAATAAGATTATGCAGCTAATGGGGCTTGTTTCCATTTGTTTTATTAAAAGGGCCCCATCTCCCCAAATTATGTAAAAACCATATACATTGTGTCCTTCTTTCTCCTAAAGAGATGTTGCTTATTAATATAAAAGATTATATAATTTTATATTTTCAAATCTGATTACATATTTACAAATTATAGAATTTCAGATTATAGAATTTCATATTATAAATTATATTATTTCATATTACAGATTTTCATATTACGGATTTTTCATATTACACAATTGGGTTCTTAAGTGCATAAATAAGATTGTGAAGTGCACAATTAAGGTTATAAGGTGCATAAATAAAATGATAAAGTGTGAGAATAAAATAATGAAGTGCATGAATAAAATTATGAAGTGCACATTTAAGATTGTAAAATGCATAAATAAAATGATAAAGTGCAAAATTAATATTATGAAGTGCACAATTAAGGTTAATTTTCAAATCAATACTCTTTTTATTGGACTTTTGAATCGATGTTTTAATTTTGCTCTTTTACATTTTGAGAGTTTGGGTTCAACTCTGGTATAGTTTATGCGGAAAGATGTGAGTTTGAAATCGATTTATTTTTATGTACAACAATTTCAAATTCAAGTGCATAATTAAGATTAAAAACTGCATTATTAATGTTGAAAAGTGCATTACTAAGATTATATTGTGCACAAATTATAGTCTACAAATGCACAAATATATCTTAGTAGGGTGATCAAGCTCAGCTCGTATTTAAATGAGCCAAGCTCGAGCTCAATTCGAAAACAAGCCTAAGAAGTCCCCTAAGTTTGGTTTGTGAGCAAGGATGAAAGCTCGAGCTCGCAGATGGTCAGGCCGAGCTTGAGCTTGTATTTGAGCTCGTATGCTTGTTTTTTTTTTATTTGTTAAATTTGTACTCGTTTTAACTCTTTTTTTATTTGAGCTTGACCTCGTTTTTACTGCTTGGTCACTTAAGTGATGCAAAATTAAATTACAAATGTAGCACCAACATTACAATTACTCTTTGGGTAGCATTCGAACACAACCTGACAAAGTAAGGTCAAACAATATTTAAAATACACCCCAAAACAATATTCGGAAGATGACATTTGTGAATTCCATTTGATCGAAGTTCAATCAAACAAGCGAGTCTTCAATTATGATAACCATTGATCTCTGCCTACTTGCTACTTTTATCACAGCCATTGATCTCCTATATATGGTGATTTCCCATAAATTCGAACAAACCCTTAAACTAATCCCACTTTAACAAAATACAAGGAGGAATAAGTTCAGGGCTTGTTTGGTATGCATTACTAGTAATAAAAAGGGGTAATAGGAATGGATGATTACCCATTTTGTTGTTTGGTATCTTAAAATCGGGAATCAAATTGATTACTGAGAATCTCCTTATCCCCAATTTCCCCTAAATTTCATCCCTTCACAAAAGTTGGGGGATCCTCCCATTCCCATTTTCCAAATCTCTCTCCACGTTCAACAGGGTGCATCCATTCCAATCTTCTGCAGTCGGCCGCCAACCTCCGGGCACCATCACCAGCAGCTTCCTCCGTTGCCGGCGTCGCCCCTCCGTCACCGACAGCCACCCTCCGTCCCCAATTTCCCAACCCAAAACGTCCCCCCATTTCCCCATGTCCTGATTTTCATCGTCATCCAGTCTCCATCCTCTTTCCTTTTCTTCCCAGCCTCCGGATTTGCCGACATCGCCAGAACCGCTTCCGAAGCCCTATCGTCGCTCAAATTCGCCGGGTTGCCACTGCCGCCCCATCCTCTGTCGCTCAGATTCGACGAGGTTGCCACCATCGCCCCATCCACTGTCGCTCAGATCCAGATCTAGTACCTCCGTTGCTGTCCTCCATCGCCGGCGTCCTCCAGATCTCCCTCCCACGCGTCCTCCGTCGTCTCCTCGCATTGCAGTCCTCTCTCTCTCTCTCTCTCTCTCTCTCTCTCTCTCTGCTACCGCCCTCCTTCCTCGTTGCAACAGTCAACCACCGCCCTCCGCAGTACTCCGCCCGCCCGGCATCTCTTGCAGTCGGCCGCCAACCTTCGGGTTTCTACGGGTGATTTTTAGGGCTAATTTGAGATATTGATTTTTAATTGTTCATTCCGACATAATACCAAACAACATGCCTCGGTAATGGATGATTCCAATTTTTGATTCCGATTCCAATTTTCATTCCCATTTCGATTACTACCTTTCTACCAAACGGGGCCTTATTAGTTACGTCATTAGTCTACAACATCAACATATGTCTATGTCGGTCACATTTAGTTTCTCCGGAGGGGTGATCACGCAATAGTCTGATCCTTCATCGGTTGTTGCCCCTAGCTGTAAGATCACAGACACGGAAAGAAAACAAACAACATATCAGTTCGCTTAAACTTGCAGATCAAGCTATGGGAAAACCATCAATAATCCAAGCTCCACCATTAAAGGGGATAAAGAATCGATATTCTGTAGAATTAATGATGTTTGAAAGACGCAACATATTCGTATGAATCACACAGAAATATATTATTTACTGATGATCAACACCACTTTATTATGTGCCAGAAATAGTACATAAACACTAAAAAACAGATAAGCTGTAAGAAAAGAAACACACGAGGCATTGAAGGTGAGAATGTGTACCAGTGTAGAATATGTAATCGTAGGTTCCGATGAAACACCTAAAAAAGATGAAAGATGTGAGAAAGTTTGCACCTGAAATTACCATGAGAGAGCGGTTAAGAAGTCATTGGGTACTCCTAGAGCTCTGGGATGCTCAAATGAAGGTATTCTGCTGCACAAACAGAGGTATCATCTAACAACTAAAAAATACAATTCAAAAGACTTGACACCAAAAATAAGATGCCACTGGATTTAAGACAATAGAAACAACCCATAAAGCTCTAAACACAGCCAAGTATGAAACGCCCGGGACTATAATTCCCGGGTTACGTTTCGAGGGATGAAACCCCTCGTTAGGATCTTGCTCCC
Organism: Persicaria maculosa; assembly: GCA_963922045.1. Lineage (NCBI taxonomy): Eukaryota > Viridiplantae > Streptophyta > Magnoliopsida > Caryophyllales > Polygonaceae > Persicaria > Persicaria maculosa. The sequence goes on from OY998254.1 coordinate 53,904,175, forward strand.
CGAGTACAGGTTGAAGGTTTGAAATTCTACTCTAACGTTTTCAAGCGGGATTTCATACCCAAAATTCGAAGAGATCGTTGGAATCCCCAGGGAAGTCCCCTGTACCTGTCATAGGTCTAAGCGTGAAAAACCAATAGTCATGCAAATAGCGGAATCAAGGTGTAATACAAGAGGGTGCCACAATAGAGCCGAGTCAAACCAAATCCATAAGCGTATTTATCGAAATCTAATAGGCAATGTTAGTGGGGTTAGACCATTTCTTTGCAATTGCCCAAGAGAGCTCCCACGTCACGGAATCAAGGAACAATCATGCTGCAAAACAAACCTAAAAAATATGTATGCGTGGCGGTGTCAGACCGAAGCCCTACGCAATATAATCCCAAACAAGCAGACACATACACACGCTAGTCCTAATAAAGATGCTTCTAGAGGCAAGGCGGAATATTAACACACTAACATGCTCCTAAGATCATGTGCATAAATATAATAAGGCCTTAACACCGAATACCAAGTGGTATATCCCTCTCCTACCTCCACCCCCTTCTTATAGGACTGAGACTGGACAGCTCGTGAATTCATTTCATAAATAATCGGGCGGCACGCATGCCCGACCCGCTCCACAAGAAAAATAAAGCCCGCAGGCAGCTCATAATATAAGGAAGTTCCATGACTCGGTTGACTCAGGACGGGACCCGATGAGGCTGGGCCATCCTATGACCTTAGTAAAGACTTTAGTTACTTCACAGATAATGGCCATTCTGTTTACATACGCATAAAGAAGTAGAATGTTCAACGGTCAATGCAACCTAGCATGGTACTACATGACATGCTGATTATGAATGCAAGCACCTAGTATGAACATGGCTACAAGCAGGGAGATCTCTTTTTCGAATATGAGTGATCTCATATAGGAACTCACCTGGCTATGCAGAACAACATAATAGAAGATCCGGCATACATCATTGATGATCACAAAGTATCACTTAGATACACATAAGAACATATATGTATAAGTCTACGTCTAGTCATCCAAGCACTCAATCATATCATTCAATGGGAATAACAACCATATCGTAATCATCATTCCGTCAAGTTCAACCATTCATCATATTGCCACATTTCACGAGACCATATCATTCTCATCATTCCATTCAGCCACATTCATATTTCCGCAATAATATATCCGCAATAATATATACGACTAGTCATAAGGTATAATCAAGTGATAACATAACTCTAACATCTCATATTCTTACTTAGCATATAGTTATATATCCTCATCATAATTATCTAACATTCCATCTCGTATAATAAATCACCACAAGTCATGCTATTAGTCACACATATATCATGATATTAGACAATCATTCACATCAATCATGCTAGTTAGTCATTGAGCACATAATCCCCGAGTTAGTCCCGAAAACCGAGTTGAGTAGTTAGAAATTCCGTCATTGGAAAATGTTTGTCAAATTCCCTTGCAAAACCAAGCTCCAATCTTCAAGACAAGTATTCTAAAACAACCCGACAAAGTTAGGATATTTCCCCAAAAATCCTCTTTAAAGTTATTAAATCAATTTCCGACTATTGAAAATATTTTCCAATTCTCTTTTCAATTCAACTCCAATAATTCATCTTAAATTTCCATATATTTTTCCAAAGGCCATAATATATTTTAAAATACTCTTAATATATATTTTATAAAAATTAGCCTCGACCATTTTATTTTATAAAAACCAACCCTTTATTTTAATTACCAAAACCTCCTTTTATTTTATAAAGCTCCAAAAGTCTGCCCTTTTCCAACTCCAAAACCGAATCTCCATTTAAAAAAACAGGCCCAAACATTTTTGATTTTAAAACCTACCAAACTGGCCCAAGAAAATAGGCCCAATTCCTCTTTAAAAATCTGATGTTTAATTGCCCTAAACCGGGCCGGTTTTCTTTTTTAAATAGCCGAACCGGTCCTGAATAAGAAAAGAAAAGGGAGGCGCCGAACCCATCCTTTTCATCTGTTCGAAAGAAGAAGAAAACAGAGGTCGGCTCCCGCTGTCTCTCCGCTCTCATTCTTGCCTCTCAAACACACTCTCCCCTCCCCGGAATCAAGATAATAGCAAGGATCTAGAATCTAGGAAAAACGAGATCGAGAGGAGTGCTCACCGAGAGAGCCTTGGAACTTCGCCGGAAAACGCCGTTGGGACTCGATTGGGCTTCGTTGGTGATGGAATCACGTTGCTCTTGGCCTGGGAGAGGGATAAGTGAGTAAATGTGGGACTTTGTTTCGTTTGAAGGTGAAAGAAAGAGGAAGGAGGGAGAATCCAAGCCCTTACCGACTTGATTCGCGAAACGGAGGTGGGAAGAAGACGAGGTGTTGCTCGGGCTCGTCTGTGCAGCTCCTGGGCTCGTGGACGTCGGAGGAGGTGTGGTGGGCTCCTTCTGTTATCATATATAAATGTATTTGAGGCTTATCACCTACCTAGTTTTAATTGCTGTTACTTGTTGTATAAATACCTGTTCTGGTGAATATTGAAGGCAGTCTTTTAGTTTTCCCTCCTTATACTGTTCTTCTTCCTTCTCCTATTTCCGTTATGAAGCTCGCCCTTGCTTCCTCCAGATCTATCGATCAATTTATCATTTGACATGGTATCAGAGCATAGATCGATAGATCAAGTGTTCCTTTGCCAGATTTGCCTTTCAATTTCACAACAGAATCGCAGATTTCAATTTTCTGTGACTTGTAACGACAATGGTTGGAGAGGAAGCCAAAATTGATTCCGCTGAAGCCAAAATTGATTCCATCGATCCTTACTACATCCATCCTAGTGATCATCCCGGCACGGTCTTGGTGGCACCGCCGTTTGATGGACGCCGATATGGTGAATGGAGATGCTCCGTCAAGATCTCACTCGAAGCAAAGAAAAAAATTGGATTTCTCACTGGTGAGATTCCAAGGCCTGATGCTGATTCACCGAGGCGGATGTTGTGGGACCGGTGTAATACAATGGTCATCTCCTGGTTAACCAACAGCTTGAGCCCAGAGATCCGACGAAGTGTTATCTATACTGACATTGCACAGCGGATCTGGATGTAACTTGAGTCTAGGTTTGGAAAAATTGGAGCAACGCAGCTTTATGCAATTCAACGAGACATCAGTTGCGCTGGTCAAGGTACGACCTCTTTCCCTAAATATTTCACAAAGATTAAATCACTTTGGGATGAGCTAGATAGCATTAGACCTCTGCCCATATGCACTTGTGGTGCGGCGAAGGATTTTCAGAAACTTGAGGATGATCAACGAGTCATTCAACTGCTGATGGGATTGAACGAGTCATATACTGCTACTCGTGGCTCGATCCTGATGATGGAGCCCTTTCCGGATGTAGATCGAGCTTACTCTTTGCTCAAACAGGAGGAAATCCAGCGTGAGGTGAGGTTCGGCTTGCCTCCATCGGTTATGGATGGGGCTGCTATGTTTGCTAAGGATCATAATAAGTCTAGTGTTTCTTCTAGCGCCTCTCCCGGATCTACTTCTAGTTCAGAAAAGAAATCCAACTCCGATAAGAAACCGTCTCTATTTTGTACAAATTGCAAGAAAACTAATCACAATGTTGATCGGTGTTTCTTTATTATTGGATTTCCCCTGGCTATGCTGATGGTAAAGGTAAAGGAAGGAAACAGGATGTCGAAAAGAAATTTGCTGGCAATGCACATACAGGTGCCTCTGAGTTGTCACCTAGACAGTTAGCACAACTTATCGGTTTGTTGCAATCGGCTAATTTGCAGGCTTTTCAGAAGCAGCCATCAGAGTCCGATTTCGCAGGTTTCTCAGGTACGACTCTATCTGAACAAGTGCTCAATGGTGTAAGCTGGATTGTTGACAGTGGTGCGAGTGGCCACATGTGCAGTGACTCGGCGCTTTTCCAAAGCACATATGCCTTGTCTAAGCCTTTTGTGGTAACTTTACCTACTGGTCAGACAACGACAGTAACAACAGCCGGTTCAGTGGAAGGTATGCCCGGATTGATGCTACATAATGTGTTGTTGTTGTCTCAATTCAAGTGTAATCTTCTTTCTGTTGGGCGCATTGTGCGAGATCTTGGTTGTTTCGTTTTGTTTACACCAACGGGTTGCTATTTGCAGGCACCTCATATGAAACAGCCTTTGAAGATTGGTGAACTAATTGGTGACTTATTTGTGCCCAAGCAACAAGAAGGATGTTTTGGATGCTCGGTTATAGCAGCAGTTGCAGGGAATAATTCGAAAGGCTTACCCAGTTCTAATCTTTGGCATAAGAGATTAAGCCACTTGCCATACTATAGACTCAAAGACTTTCAATTTTTTACTTCCAATAATGCTCAAGACAGTGATTTGGCGTCTTGTAATGTTTGTACACGGGCAAGACAAGCTCGAATTCCTTTTCCTTTGAGCTCAATTAAGACTAAGGTTGTGTTTGACTTGTTGCATATTGATGTTTGGGGGCCGTATAGAGTGCCTACCTATGATGGTTTTAAGTATTTCTTGACTGTCATTGATGATTTTTCTCGGCATACATGGGTCTATTTGTTGCCAACTAAGGGCGTTTCTTTCCTGGTTGTTAAGCAATTTCTTGCTATGGCTGAGAGATTCTTCACTAAGAAAGTGAAGGCTATTTGTAGTGACAATGCCTTAGAGCTGGGCTCGGGCACTCAGCTTGCTCAGTGCCTTGCCAACCTTGGTGTGCAACATCAAACTTCCTGCATTGCTACTCCTCGGCAGAACGGTGTAGTTGAGCGGAAACATCGGCATTTGCTCTAAGTGGCCAGAGCCTTGATGTTTGAATCAAGGTTACCTATTCGGTTTTGGGGAGAGAGTGTTCTTACCGCAGCTCACATTATAAATTGTCTTCCGAGTAAATTGCTTGAATCCAAAACTCCTTATGAGTTGCTTCATTCTCAACCACCTTCTTATGAGCATTTACGAGTATTTGGGAGTCTCTGTTTTGCTTCCACTCTACAACACAATCGGGATAAGTTTGCTGATCGAGCTAAGGCTTGTGTTTTGCTTGGATATCCTATGGGGGGAAAAGGCTTATAAGCTTTGGGACATTTCTTCGAGTCAAGTTTTATTTTCTCGGGATGTCGTTTTCCACGAGTCTTCCTTCCCATTCAAAACTACTCCAGAATCTGTCACTTATAGTGTTCAACCTGTTTCCCCTTCTTCTTCCGCTCACTTTGATGTTGATGATTTTCCTGCTCATGACTCGACTTCGGTTCATGATGCTTCCTCTGCATCTTTTGCTGTTGTTGTACCTGCTGTCCATGAGTCTTTGTCTCAGGGTACTGCACAGGCTGAGATAGGTGTTCGGCGTTCAGTCAGGGAGTCTAGACCACCTTCTTATTTGTCCGATTGTGTGTGTTCCATGGCATGTGGCACACCTTTTACTTGTTGTCATACTTTAATATCAACTCTAGATTTTCATACTTCCTCAGTTCCCTCTGATTCCAGACCTAATCATGAACCTCTTACCTATGATGAGGCTTGCTAATTCCTGGTCTGGCAACAAGCTATGGAGAGCGAGTTTTCTGCCTTAGACTGCAATGGGACCTGGGATATTGTGCCTTTACCACCGGGCAAACGGGCAATTGGATGTCGGTGGGTCTACAAAGTTAAACGTCGTGCAGATGGCTCAACTGAGCGTTATAAGGCTCGTCTCATCGTCAGGGGTTTCACTCAACAAGAAGGGATCGATTACCACGAGACCTTCTCACCAGTGATCAAAATGACTACAGTCCGAGCTCTCGTCTGCGTTGCTTTGTCAAAGGGTTGGTCTCTGTTTCAATTAGACGTGAATAATGCTTTTCTACATGGGACACTTGATGAAGAGGTATTCATGAAACCTCCGCCTGGTCTTGTGCTCTTTGATGCATCTTCGGTTTGTCGGCTTCGACGATCACTCTATGGGTTGAAACAGGCCTCGCGCCAATGGTATGCTCGGCTCTTTGAAGCTCTGTTGAGTCGCGGATATCAACAGTCTTTGAACGATTACTCTCTTTTCTCACGATCTCAGGGTGATCTTGTTGTCTTTGTCGCTGTCTACGTCGACGATATACTAGTCACTGGTGATGATGATGGCGAAATATGTGCTCTTAAGTCCTTTCTTGATGCTGAGTTTAAGATCAAGGATTTGGGCCTCCTTCCTTATTTTCTAAGGCTGGAATTCATCCCTGTTGCTGATGGTTTGGTTCTCAGCCAAAGGAAATTCATAGATGAGATTTTTTGAGATTTTCCTTGCTCAGGCCCTGCTGCTACTACCCCCTTGGCCCTACACTTGAAACTTTCTCCTGACGATGGTGATTTACTATCCGACCCTACTTCCTATCGTCGGTTAATCGGGAAATTTAATTTCTTAGTGCACTCTCGTCCAGATTTGGCATTCAGTGTACAGTTTCTAAGCCAATTTATGCAGTGCCCTCGGTCAGCCCATCTGTCTGCTGCTTTCCATGTCCTTCGTTACTTGAAGGGTACAATTCATAAGGGACTCTTGTTGTCTCGGCATTCTAGTTTAAAGCTCCAAGCATATTGCGACGCCAATTGGGCAAGTTGCCCCTTTTCTCGACGGTCTATCAACGGTTATGCCATGATGCTAGGCTCCATTTTACTCTCTTGGAAGTCGAAGAAACAGCAGACAGTTTCTTTGTCCACGGCTGAGGCTGAGTACCGCTCTTTGAGGCATGTGTGTACGGAGCTGGCTTGGCTTAGTCGCTTGCTGAGCGAGTTACGTGTTCCTGATGTGGTTTCAGTTCCTATCAGATGTGACAATTTGGCTGCAATATATATTGCTCAAAATCCGGTTTTTCATGAGCGAACCAAGCATATCGAGCTTGATTGTCATTTCGCTCATAAAAAGCTCCTTGAAGGCCTGATTTCCTTGTCACATGTTCCTACTCGTCAGCAGCTTGCTGATTTTTTGACCAAGAGTATTCCTAGAGTTCATTTGAAGAAGGTTCTTCGCAAGCTCGGATTAGTTGATCATCACCTACCTCGAGCTTGTGGGTGGATGTTATCATATATAAATGTATTTGGGGCTTATCACCTACCTAGTTTTAATTGTTGTTACTTGCTGTATAAATACCTGTTCTAGTGAATATTGAAGGCAGTCTTTTAGTTTTCCCTCCTTATACAGTTCTTCTTCCTTCTCCTATTTCCGTTATGAAGCTTGCCCTTGCTTCCTCCAGATCTATCGATCAATTTATCATTTGACACCTTCTGCTGCTTGCCTTGCAGAAGAAGGAGGTGGATCTCAACTCTTTTCTCTTTGAACGGACAATAAGCCAGCAAGGTGCTCGGGTGAAGCAGGGGAGCAAGGTGGTGGCGGTGAATTGGAGAGGTGTGTAAGTTTGGTGCTGGGGTGACCAGAGAAAGAAGGAGGAGAGATGGAGGTATGGAGGTGGTGTTTGGGTTGTTTGACAGCGGAAGAGAACAGAGGGAATGGAGAGAGGAGAGCATTGGATGTGTAGGGATTTGTTTGAAAATTAAAAGTAAGGAAGGAGAGAGGCTATGCAAGGTAAAATAGGGAAGAGGCGTGGGATATGTTCGAATTCAGAAGGAAAGAGAGTGTGGGAGTGCTTGAAACCGAGTGACAGTCAAAGGGGATTGGGTTGCCCTATACAGGTTGTTTGGCACTATGCCAAGAATGGGGAAGCCAAGGGGTAGAGGGAGGAGGAGGTGGCGTGTTTCCTAGCCGAAGGGGGGAAAGGAATGGCTGGCAATGAGAGGCTGAGCACTGGAATGTTTTTTCTAAATGGCCAAAAATCCGAAAGTAATTAGGACAATAGCCAACATCCGAAATATTTTAGGGATTTAGCCAAAACGGGGCTAAGTCGCTGTTTGAAACAACAACTTTAGCCCCGGTTCCAAAAAAAATATAATACTAACAGCGACTTAGTATTTTTTTTTTAAAAAAAATCAGTTTTACTAGAGAAAAGTTTTTAAAAGCAAAAAAATAAAAAAAATATAAAGGAGAGTCGCTCTTTAGAACAGCGACTCTCCTTTTTTATTTTTTTTAATAAAAAAGAGATCGTCCCTTCCATAAAGCCGAAGATTCAAGCAAGAAGCAGAAGATCGAAGGTGCTTCCAGTGACCAGAAAGTGAGAGGAGGCGATCGAAGGTGCTTCCAGTGACCAATCGAAGGGATTTGAAACCAAAGAGCGAGATTGATGTCGAAAAGCATTGGATCTATCAGATCTAAAATCAGCTTTTGAAAAGCGAGAGGAGGCGATTGAGCGCCCTGCTGGACTCCTTGAAACTATCGCTCGGCTAGGCGGTGCCCCAATCGAGAGGCGACGACGAGCGGCCGCCTGGACTCCTTCTCTGAAGGTGCAGCGACGACCTTAGATCGAGGAAGCTGCATCCCCCAATCGAGAGGCAGCGACGGCGACAACAACGATTTGGAGCGACGAGGGGGGCGTGAATTTGGTGGATTCCGAAGGAGGAGCAGCATGGAGTGCGGTCGTCGGGCTATGCCCCGTGGCGTGGCCTCCCATTCCCTCTTCTGAATTTTACCATTGCCATCGAAGGATGATTCTTTCTTATTGAAAAAAAAAGAGTCGCGGTTTTAAACCGCATATATATATATATATATATATATATATATATATATATATATATATATATATATATATATATATATATTGTGGTTTTTAGACTTTTCTCCAATAAAATTGACATTAAAAAAAATAAAAAATACTAAGTCATTGTTTCAAACAACGACTTAGTATTATATTATTATTTTTTTGAACCAGGGCTAAAGTCGTTGTTTCAAACAGCAACTTAGCCCTATTTTGGCTAAATCCCTAAAATGTTTCAAATGTTGGCTATTTTCCTAATTACTTTCGAATTTTTGGCCATTTAGAAAAAAAATTCAGCACTGTAGTACTGTAGACAATAGAGGGAAGGAAAAGAGTTGATCGGGTTGATCTCATTGTAGTACTGTAGACAAATGGTCCCAACCCATTTTTAAATACCCGAGAACAAATATCGAAACCTTCTCTTTCGATCTTATTCTACCGTAAATAAATCTCAAAACCCAAAGGATGTGACATCTGAAGTAAATTTCGAATCCTGGGGTGAAAAGGCGGAATCAATCTTTAAAAGTTCAAAATTGGGCCTGAATCCACTTTAAGAATTTCGGGTTTGATTTATTAAATTGAGGACGAGTTTTTTTTTAAATATCCAAATTAAATCCGTTTTAAATTCATTTTTAATTTCTTTTTCTACAAAATTAGAATTTAAAAATCCGAGCCTTTACAAAGTAACAGACCATAACCACTGTGTTCCTTTTTCTGGCATTTAATCGAACAACTTGTAACCATTGTTTTCCTTTTACAATTCCAAACTAAAACCATCCGATTCTGATTATCAAAACTCAAATAATCAACTTCTGATCGACAAGATCGAATTCAGAATCCATGACTATCAGTCCTAATGATGACAGATTCACATGATAGTCCTATGTATGCACAAGTCAGTTTGATTATTGCAACTAGGAAATATCCACTTCATTAAAAATTCAGATTTGAAATCTACTGGTGTTCAAATTGCATCTCCCCAATTGCTAGAAAAAGAATCATATTGCAACTCAACTCTACTATCATTGACAACCTTTTTTTTTTGTAGGCAATTGCACTGATATTAGAAAGAGAAGTAATTGTTGGAGAAAAAAAAGAAACAGAAGGAATTGTTGAACTTGATTCATTTGACATACGTGTAGAAAGCTTTGCAACTTTTGGGGTGTAGGAAGCTCATCTGTTGGAGAAGATGATTGACTACGCAACCAAGCACATCCACAATACTGTACTAACGGAAAAAATGTGATTCAGAGGTACACGAATAGGAGGGTGACTACAATTTTGGGTTATGATAGATCTGAAATTTAGGGCTTTTGTTATTAGGAAAATAAGGTCATTGAAGAGGAGACTGGTGAAGATGAGGGCGGTGAAGAGGAGTCTGGCGAAGAAGAGACGGTGAAGAGGCGATGGCATAGAGGCGTCAGCGAAGAGGAGTCAGCCATGGAAGAAGAGTCCAACGAAGAGGAATGGAAGAAGAGTCCGACGAAGAGGAGGCCAACGATGATGACTGAGGAAACGACGAAGAGGTATCGGCGAAGAGAATTGGAGCTGAGGTGAAGAACAGTCGGGGAACATCTTCTAGGCTCTGCGATAGATCTTGTTCTCCATGGACATAGAGGAGACAAGGAGAAAGCATTGTTTTTTTTTTCCGGTGAAATGTGAAACATTATTCGGTGAAATTTGAAGCATTATTCGGTGAAATCTGAGTATTGTTTAGGGGAATGTGAAACATTATTTGGTGAAATTTAAAACATTTCATATAAATTATAAGTATTGTTTAGGGAATTGAGGTTTCTTTTATTTGAAATGGATGAATAAAAAAACTAAATATTATTCGGTAGAATGTTACAAATTATTCATTGGAATTGGGACGTTTTCATCTGAGTTAAACCGAAAAAAAAACATAACAGTATTCGGTAGAATGTTTCACATTTCACCGAATAATGCTTCAAGTTTAATCGAATAATCTTTCACATTTCACCGAATAATATTTGTGCACAGGGTGTGCACACCCGAACCACACCATAATTTTGGTTTTCACCGGAACGTGCCCATATATATATATATATATGGGCACGTTCCGGTGAAAACCAAAATTATGGTAAAAACTGTGAGGAGTGTTTTGATTGGACCGTGTAACACACGCTCACCCACTCGCGTGAACAAGGAAAAAAAATCACGCACTCGCGTGGAAGGTTGCGGGTCCCCTGGAAAAAAAAGGCGCACAATGGGACTTGAACACGGAACTTGTTAGACAGTGAGAGTTAACAAACACGCCATCCACCGACTGGGCAACGAAACTATGCTTCTTAGCACCGGCGAAGCGTAGGGTGAAGTGGAGGCCACTCCAGAAGGTGAGGGTCGGTGGTTATCCTTCTCAGCACCGGCGAAGTGTAAGGCGAAGCGGAGGCCACTCCTTCTGCACCACCCCCTTCGTGTCCCTTCTCAGCACCGACAGAGGATCTCACCACGGTGGGAAGGCCAAGCATCGACACAATCGCTCGTTGTCACTCTCCCTCCCTCCCGCAAGGGCCTGGTCGAAGCGGGTGTAGTCGAAGCGTCCTCCATCACCTCTCTCCTCTTCAAGCATCCTCCATCGGTTTCGGTTTGTTTTCTTGATTGATCGGAGGAAAGATTCAATTTCCACCCTTTTGGATTGATAGGCCTCGATGTCTTCACTATGCTTCCTTGGCTTCTTCTCCTGTGCATCCTATTGGTATTGTGTCGAGCCTTCTTCCGATTGCGAAAGTGAAGATGAAGGCCGAGCTTCCTTTGAAATCGAGATATTGTTCGGTGAATACATCGTCGGTGAATTATTCAATGGAATACAAACATTATTCAGTGAATATCTATTAATTATTCAATAGAATGTGTGTATTTTGTGATTGAGATATTAGATTTTTGATATTATTTCGTTGAATTCTGAATAATTATTCAACGGAATGTGTATATTTTGTAATTCAAAATAAACGTGTGATTGGGATATGAGATTGTTGATCCAAATTATTCATTGAAATGTGAATACTTATTCAATGTAATGTGTGTATTTTGTAATTCGAAATCAATGTGCGATTGAGTTATGAGGTTTTCGATATTATTCGATGAATTCTGAATTTCAATATTATTCGATGAATTCTGAATAGTTGTGCAATGGAATATGTGTATTTTGTAATTAGATCTCGATGTTTAGGAACACCATATCCAATATAATTAGAAATCGATGTTTTGAAATATATAACATAACATTATTCAGTAGGATGTGAAATATTATTCGATGGAATCACCAAAATGTAAAAAAAAAACGAAATCAGGTGGATTCATCAACATATTACTCATAATTATTTATGTTTCCATAAAACATTTTAAAAAGAAAACCGCTAACCAAATTTTTTTTCTAAAAGCAAGAATTGGGGTTGAGGTGGAACAGACGCTCTACCAGAGGAGTTGGTTTTTTTTTGGCACGTGGGTCCCATTATAATTAAAGAAAAAAACAAAAATCTCATTTAATCTTGGCCTTCCATTTTCTTTTAATCAAAGGCCCAAATTTGTTCACAAGGTATATCCTAAGAGGTGTGCAAATTTGTGCACAAGGTATATCTAAGGGTGTGCACTTTGGAACCACCCCTATATATATATATAGAGGATGGATTAATTGTGCACACCCCTTAGGGTGTACTTTGTGCACAATTGTGGGTCTTTGATTTAGATGTGATGGAGAGTTGAGATTAATTTAATTTTTTTTTAATTTACAAAAACTGTGGGTCTCAGTAGATTTCAACCCACAAGAGCAAGAGGAGCGCGTGTGATTTTGGGAAATAAAAACCTAATCCTAATTTTATTCTTCTAGTTCATCGGTGGATTTGTGGTCTTCTTCTTCATCGATTTCTGCCCGGAAATCACCGCCTGTGGAGCCAAAGCGGACATCACCGCCGACAACTTCTGTTCGGTCATCTTCTGCCCTAATGGTCTTCTTCTTCATCGATTAGGAGAGGAGCACAGGAGGGCGGCGGCGTTTGCGAGGCTACAGGGACATCGAGAGCGAAGAGGAAGGCCGGCGGCGGCGATTAGCAGAGGCGATCACGAACCAAGCATCACTGCCTCTGATTGAAGGGCTTCTTCGATTGAAGGGATTATCCGATGCTATCCATAGTTTGCAGTTTTATCTTTTTACCGTGCGTGCCTGCCTTGATCTGTGTCGATCTGCTGCTGCTTTCGTAAATCTGGGTACGTTTGATTTCTTATTGAATGAATCTGTGATGAATTTTGGATGATGAGGTTGATGGACTTATCTCCAGTTGGGAGCGCTGAATTGGTTTCCAGTTTGTGTTAGTTATCGGTGGAATCGGGAAAGTTATTGTTTAATCAACAAGTGATTTCCGTATTATTCGGACGTATGTATTGAATTTAATGTATGATTTTTTAGATGCATAATTTGATTAATTAGTCGTAAATTATTCATACGTATATGTCGAATTTCGGTTACTAGTGGTAATGAATTGGTCAATTATTCTGTGAAATCTGATTTATTATTCGTCAGTAATGGAGTCTTTGGTTTGACAAACAATATAAAAACCCTCATCGCACGAGCATTTTTCGGTGAAATGTAAAACATTATTCGGTGAAATATGAAACATTATTCGTATAAATCATAAGTATTGTTTAGGGTTTTGAGTTTTTTTTTTAACTAAAATTGATTAACAAAAAAAATATTATTCAGTAGTATGTGACAAATTATTCAGTGGGATTGACATATTTTAATATAAACTAGATGGAAAAAAAAAATCTAATATTATTCGATAACATGTGAAACATTATTCAGTTGAATTGCCAAAATTTTAAAACGAACAAAATCAGGTGGGTCGTACCACGAATCGCCCATAATTATTTATTTTTTTACAAAACCATATTTTATACGGAGTACTACGTATTTAAAAAAGAAAACTCAACAAAAAATGCAAGAGTGGGTGGGTGGGGGATAACACGCGCATGCATGAAGGGAGGTGAAAGAGTTTTTGATGGTGGGTCCCCCATTTTCTAATTAAAAAAGGAAAAAAATCCCATTAAGTTACACCATCCATTTCGCATCAATCAAGTGTCAAGATTTGTGCACAAGATACACTATAAGGGGTGTGCACTCTGGAACCACTCCATATATATATATATATGGAGTGGTTCCAGAGTGCACACCTCATATTATGGTAGAAACCGAAAGGAGCAATCTGATTGGCCGAATCTAATTAAAAAAAAAAATTTAAAAATCATCCGTGCAACGGTGCGGCATGCTTATCAGCTTATCTAACATCTGGGGGTAAACATGTCTTTTCCCCTATACATCTTCAACCTCCGCTAGATTGAATTCAGGAGCACAAGGGCGACTCCGACTCCGACTCCGAGCGGCGACTAGAAGCTCTTCGAAGGTGACACCCAGTGCACGTTGACACTTGGAGATGGTGGACACAGATTAAAGAAGATCCGGTGAGTCCAAAGTTGGTGCAAGTCGGCGGCAGAGACGGCGAAAAATGGGTGGTCGACGGAGAGCGAAATCCCTCAAATTTCTCGGAGTTCATACCACCATTTCACCCCATATTCGAACTCCAAAACTACTTTAAAATGAACTAAGTACGTCTAAGAACAACCCTAATAAAAGATTTCTCACAAAAATAACACAAATTAAAAATCCCCAATTTTGGATTTCTCCTCCTTGGCGTCACCGTCGACCACCGCTCACTGTCGTAGTTGTCGTCGCTTGAAGGTACCAACAGAAGCGCCTCCGCATACTGGAGATGTAGCCACCATTCACTCTTGTCGCCACGCCGCCTACAATGCCCTCGAAGATCCGTCGAAGTCGCCGATGGAGGGGTTTTGGGCATGGGGGGCTGTCGGCTTAGAGATAAGGAATACTTTCCATTATTTAAAATTATGGAAAATAAAGGAATACTTTCCATTATTTAAAAGAGTGAGGCTAGTGACAAGATCTCGAAACGACTATTGAAAAGATTATCTTTGTATAATTTCACAACTAGTCTTTACATCACTTTTCGACCTCCTCCATCTCCTTCCTACCGTTTCCGCCGCTTCCTCTTCTTCTTCCTCATCGCACTCGTCCATCTGCTTTTCAGACGACCCCGCCTTTAGTCGTTCGTCTAGAGGATCCGTCGACAAATTGCTTAACTTCATCGGCGGCGATCCTTTGTTCACATGCTCCAGATTTGTTGTGTTTCCATCGGTGGCACGCCTCGGCCAGCAGTGACGAGGGTTTGGAGTCGCCTCGGCCAGAAACGACGAAGGTTTGAAGTCACCTCGGCCAGCAGAGGTGAGGCTTTTGAGTCACCTCGGCCATTGGCGATGAGGCTTTGCAGTTGCCTCATCCTTCTGCGGCCATCGACGTCTACTTCTAATTCGCCATCGGATTGCTCTTCCGCGTCTTCGTTCTCGAGGTCTTGCCTTGGTAAATCGACGGCGTCGTCGTCGTCTTCTAGCAACAGAAATGCGGAATTGGCGTCGTCTGGAAGGAGATTGGTGAGGCTCTACCCGCTGAGCATGATTGTCGGCGTAGATTCCCACCCCTGCGGCCACCAATTTCTGTACAAACGCGGCGATTCGAAGTCGGTTCGATCGATCAGATCTAAATTGACGAAGCTTCCGAATGTTGGGAGATCAAATCGTTGGTATTTTCGGGATAAGGAGAACGAATTAGGCGGCAATGACGACAGGGAGATGATCGAAGGTGGGGAAAGGGATGGAGATGACGCTGGAGAACATAGAGGCGATAGAAGGAAGGTATTGATATGACGAGGAGTTGCTGGTATACGGATACGGCGAGGATTAGCACAACCCCAATTGAGTTTGAAAACCCCAAATCGAAAACAACTAGCAATTGATTCCTTCATATGCTTCTTCAGATTTGTTCTGCTTATTGTGAGGTCTGAGATGCTTCTGTGCTCAATCAGGGAATGAATTGAGAGCTCTTGCCAAAAATGAAAAGGACTAATGTACAATTTCATTGAAAATGTCTTGTCAATAGTCATTTTGGAATCTTGTCAAAAGCCCTTATGTTATTTAAAATTATGCCACTATTTCAATTGTGAAATTTATGAAAATTATCCAAAAGTTTCAGGAGTTGTCTTAACTCCTTCAATTTTAAATTTGTAGCTGTAAAATTTTGAATCTATAGTTGAAAATATCCTGGACCTAATTGCTTGAAGGCATATACACAACCTAAAAATAAAATTCTCATTTTATCAAAAAATATATATTCACGTTCTAAGAGCATCCCCAACCGCTTATGTAAAATAGAGAAAATAGGCAATTTTAGAAAAAAATATAGGTTTTTTAACCCCAACAGCTTTTATAAAATCATCTCTAAAATAGAGAAATGGGAGGAAAGAGAAAAAAAAATCTCTAAATTTAGAGGAAGACTTAAAATCTGTAAAATTAAATGCATTCACTCCTATTTATTTTTAGGTTGTTACATATTGATTTAATTAATTTATTGAAATTTTATTTATTAAATATGAATTTATGCATTTATTATAGTGTATAATAAATTTATAAATATATAAAATAGAGAAGCTGTTGGGGTTAGAGTATAAAAATTATAGAGATTTTAATATTTTTCTCTCCATAATAGAGAATTTTTAGAGAAGCTGTTGGACTTGCTCTAAGCTAGGTTTCCATTGCCAAACATGGAGGAATTGTAATTGCTAATATGGGGAGTTGTTTTATTGCATTTTGTTGCTCGTTTTTTTTCCCAACTATTTACTTTCTTTGGTGGCTTGTTTTCTTTTTGTTTTACCCATCTCTTAATGTTGTTCCTTGAAAATACCCACAAATTGGTTAACACTTATATTTGTATTTCAATTAACCGAATGACAAGCACAACCTAATTACTAAATTAAATGCTTTCTTTCTCATCACAATGACTTACTGGCTCAAAATTTTATTAAGTAGGTTCAAAATTTTAAAATTTTAAATTAATATTTATAAAATCTTGAACACATGGTTATAAAATCATGACTTACCATTACATAAATCTTGAACCTAGTGTTAAAAAATATTAAACTTATAGTTATAAAATATTGAAACTACTATTATAATAAATATTTTGATAATATATTAAACATTTTGTAAATATTTTGATATTATAATAAACTTATATTGATATATTTTCCAACTAACAATTTGATAGATAAGATAGTATAAAAAATATTGAACCATAGTTATAAAAAAATATCTTGAACAAAAAATTATAATAAACATTTTGGAAATATTTTGATATAATAAGTGAGTTCAAGATTTCATAATTATAGAAAAGAATAGGCTTAAAATTTTATTAATAAGGTTCAAGATTTTAAAATCTTGAACCATATTTATAAAATCTTGAACACATGGTTATAAAATCATATATGCCCCCTTTTTCATCCATTTTTATTTATCCTAATTGGCTATCAATTAGTCTTTAATATTTCCTAAATTCAATATATGTACTTAATAAAATTATAAAATTTTAAACACAATATTTTATTTTAAATTCTTAAACCTAGTTAACAAAATTTTGAACATTCTATTTTATATTTTAAACATGATATTTTATTTTAAATTGCTAAACCCAGTTAATAAATTTTGAACATTCTCCTTCTACGACTGGTTCATCGCAACAATTGCATCAACTAATGTTCCAAGGAGAGTGCGGACATCTCGTCTTTCTATTGAAATTTCACCACTTTGTCTCTTCACAACCTTCTTTGTTATTTTTATCTATTTTGTTTCTCCTTTATCTCGTACCATCCGTTGTCTGACTTCTTTAAAATGACATCAGTTATAGACATTTGTCTTTTGTATACATTTCTTTCAATCTCTTCGTTTATACTTTAGAATTACTTTCAGACACTTCCATTGATTCCTCTGTTGATACTTCATCTCGATTCAGAGATTGTTGCTTGACTTTCTTCTTCACACATTTGCTTTTCTTTTGTAAGAAAACTTCAGCAAGTGGGGTGGGTATCCTTGAAGAGTTTGGAAATTTTCTTCTTGTGTGGAGGCATTCTGCAAAAATTATATACACAAAATAAAATATAAATAACCTCATCCATATTCACTTAAGACATTAGACTTTTACATTTAACTAGCCTAGACCCCGTGCGAGACGCACGGGATTTTTAAATTTTATTATGTAATCATATTAATCATATATTTCGGATGATATCCATATTAATCTATGATTTTATATGGTGTATCATTCCTAGCGTGGTACCCGTCCGATACATACAAGATTTGTCCACGTATCATCCGATATTCTATGTGTCCATCTCATATCTTAAATGGTTACAAAATCTATCATTTTACCATGAGCTATTTTATAAATATTACCTTGAATTATTTTATCTTTAGTCATGAGATTGATTATTTCAGTTCATTATAAATATTTTACCTACAAAAATCATATCTTAAGTAACATCACATTATTATATGTTTATATACAATTTTAATGTTCATAAAATTTTTTTATAAAAAAAACACTGAAAGAAAAACAAAAAACCCTCCAAAATTATGTTGGCATGACCGTGGGTGAATCCTTTACAAAGAGATGGCTTTTTTCTATTAGTTTTTCTATCCTATACCCTAAGATCCTAAATTGGGAAAGATTTCCTACACAAAAAAAAGGCAACCGACCCTGATAATATAATTAAAAAAAAGGTTAAACTAATTTTTTTTTTCTAAATTTAGTGTCTTATCCTATGCCCTTGGGCATAAGATAGAAAAATCATTTTTCTATTACTAATTCAGTACCCGTATATAATGCACGAGATTTATAAATTATTAGTTTATTATCTATGTAGCATGCACGGGACTTATAAGATCTTATATAATCTTATTATTACATAATCAATTTATTTTAGTCGGCTAATTAATTTATCCTTTAATATATCCATGTAGCATCTTAATTATGTCAACTTATTATTATTATTATTATTATTATTATTATTATTATTATTATTATTATTATTATTATTATTATTATTATTATTATTATTATTATTTGTATACTTTATATAATAATATTGTCTTCTTATATAATTTTATTATAATTTATCTATTTATCTGTATATCTATATAATATATTAAACTACTTCTTATGTTTTAAGCAATAGGATTAATTCAAAACTATTTTTCAATAAAGTTACATCATATATTAACGAATAACTATTTAAGAGAATCATTTTATTTATTTATTTCTCTAATTAACACATTCTATATTTTTTAATCAGTAGGTTTAATTCAAAATATTAAATTAATATATATTAACACATACTACGTTTTCTAATCAATAGGTTTAATTCAACACATTTGAACCAATAATTTTTTAATCAATCGAATTATAATAGAGTTATATTAATTAATCTTGTGATGACATATTTGTATTTTTTTTCCATTATTGTAGTATAGGTAGGATTTGAATCCGCATCTGTGTACTCGAGCGTAACTCTCTACCAATTTGAGCTAAAGAGCCTTGAAATTACCAATATGACTACAAATACAATTCCCTTGTGATCCTCATCACTCATGCTGCCCTTTTGAACTCGTGTAGCAAAGAGATTCCTCTTACATAAGAATTGGGTCAGTCCGAAACATGTATAGCATAACTATTACAATACACAAGGATACAGGTTGCACCAACTAATCTAATCGTGCATTTTAGCCGTTCAACCCTTTCAGCATTTAATTCTAATGCTATAACTTTTCCTTCCCCTTTCATGAAAGCAGCTAGACGTACAGTTTTGTTCCATGGAGCAGAGCACGCATCAAGAACCTTCAAAGAAAATGTCAATTTAAGCTCCTCATATACACAGTTGCATAGATGTAATGAGAGACTGTCTCAAGGGCATGCCTCCTACATAATAACTGAGATAAAAATCAATCATAACAATCCAAAATTTTCAGAAACTAATGAAAAGTTCAGAAAAAAGATTATAGGATTGATTTCAGCTTTGCAAAAACACTAAGACTGTCATTCCATTATATTTTATTTCAAATTTATCATTCATAGGGCAAAAAACATGCCACATTAGTTTGCCATATGGTGCAATGGTTAAGAAACCTAACATTCTTCATCAAGCATCAGACTACTTTCGAATAGAAACTGGAGTGGCAGAGGCACCACCCAATAAACAGATGTGTTTGTATTTGAACCCGAAGCCAAAGGATCCTAGAAAAGAATGCTTAAAAGTGATATTCATAGTCGACAATCCTATCGAAGCTAGGACAAGGTTTAACATATATCCATGAAAGCTCAGCATTCAACAGTTAATAGGAATAGAAAGGGAAACATCATAACTGTCAAAGACTTATAATATAAACAAACTGGAAGGGCAAACTACAAAGTAAATGAAAAGTAATGAAAGAAATGATTGATTAGATGATTAAAACATAAGTCACCTCCCAATCAGGTTTAGGTCCAAGAGCAAAGGCCACCATAGAGCTAGCTTTACCCTGCACAGAAATGTACAGCTCTTCAGAACTAATCTATAACTATTCCGAAAGGGCTTGTCCCATTCATGGAAGAATTGTATGAAAATTAGCAAGAAAAGAAAAGCAGCAAAGAATCCATACTTGCAAAAAAAAACTCCCATTTGCAACCAAGGGATGACTATCCAAATTTGTACCAGATGGAAAAATTAAGAGGTCTGAAACTATGTCATCCTTATCAACCTACCCAAGAAAAAGAAATAGCAAACTATAGAGACCACCAAAAGAAATCAATTCATTGAGGAATTGTAGATCCAATCAGTTTTTTTTCCCAACAAATTCACAAGCTAGAAATAGGCTAACAATCTGACCACGGAGGTAGCACTATTTGTCAAGTATGGTACACTTGAATAAAAGTAAATGCAGGCTGGAAAAATGGAGCAAATGCAGGCTGGAAAAATTAGGGCAAGATGAAGAAACTATGATCGACAGTTGCAACTTGCAAGAGAAGGTAAAACATTCCAAAATGGCCAATTTGGGCAAAGAAGAAACAACTAATCAATGTAGAGTTTGGAGGACGAAGAACTTACAGGCCAAATACGCAGCGAGTCACCTGGTTGCCCTTGTCAATGCACTTCTCAGGGTTTCCATCCTTCTTCTTGCACTTCAGAAACTCCACGTTCTCGCCTGGCATCGCTCTCCGATGTGCCTCCACGACGCCGTTAGCCATTTCCCACAATCTGAGGCAAACAATCCACAGTTCTAAATCCACTTGAATTGATCATACAAAAGGCAAAAAATTACTGATTTAACTCGCAGTTCACACAGTAATTGAGAAATTAAAGCAATTGATGGAGGAGGAATCAAGATTTACTTGGGAGAATTGACGCAGAAATTCCGATGAAGAATCCGACTATGACTCGAATCCGTCTGCTCAATCAACTCCTTAGACCCGAATTCCCTGCAATCCCCGCGCTCTCCTCTTACTCCTCCTCCTGAATCGAAACACCTGCTGCCTTAACCCTAACCCTTTCAAAGTAATTCCCGTAGATATACTCAGGAGTGAACCCATCGTCATCGTCAAAACAGCATGATGTGACCATACCACTCCAAAATGCGGTTATCCGATCCAGTCTCCTCGTGGAAGCCGACGTAGATGTGGTGTTCGTCGATCGAGACGGGGTGGCCGGAATTAGGTTTTCGATCCATCCTTCCCGCTTAGAATACTTGATTAGAATAACCTCCTAGTATCTGAACTTTCGACACCAGCAGTTGTGGTGTTCGCCGTTTTCGCCGCGCCATCGCATCCTCTCCGTCGACCGCCACCACTCACAACAGATTTCGTCCGTGACGCCGCCGACAAGGCCGCTCCGCCCTTCGGATTACTCTTCCTCCTGCTGCTTCCGTTATCAATGGCGTCAAACACAATCTCCAGCTTTTTCCATTGCCAGATCTGCTCGATCCCATCCCTGATTGCGTTGCAAAGGCAAAGAGAGAGATCGTGGAAGAGAGAAAGATCGTGGGAGAGAGACGCAAAAACAAAACGCAAAAACAAAACAGAAGGGAAAAAAAAAAATAGAGCAATTACCTATCCTCTAAAATACTCAGCTTTAAGATATAGGAAGATGTAAGATAGGAATTTAGGGGTTTATATAACTATAGGTTCAAAATTTTTAAATCTTGAACTTACTTAAATGTAGGAAGTACACCATGATAAGAAAATGAAGATAGTAGTAACATTACAAGCCAAGATTTTAGGTTAGATATAACTATGAGTTCAGGATTATCAAACACTTTAGGGGTTTAAATAACATGAGTTCAAGATTTTTAAATCTTGAACCTATTTAAATGAAGGCAACACGTCATGAAAAGAAAATTAAGATAGTAGTAACATTATAAGACATGATTTTAGGCTATATATAATTATGGGTTCAGGATTATCAAACATTATGGGGGTTTATATAATATAGATTCAAGATTTTTAAATCTTGAACCTAGTTAAATGTAGGCAGCACATCATAAAACGAAAATTAAGATAGTAGTAACGTTACAAGATATGATTTTAGGCTAGATATAACTATGGGTTCAGGATTATCAAACACTTTAGTGATTTATATGATATGGGTTCAAGATTTTTAAATCTTGAACCTACTTAAATGTAGGCAGCACATCATGATAAGAAAATGAATATAGTAGTAGCATTACAAGGACAAGATTTTATGTTAGATATAACTATGAGTTCGGGATTATCAAACACTTTAGGGGTTTAAATAAAATGGCTTCAAGATTTTTAAATCTTGAACCTACTTAAAGATAGGCAACACATCATGAAAAGAAAATTAGGATAGTAGTATCATTACAAGACATGATTTTAGGCGAGATATAATTATGGGTTCAAGATTATCAAACATTATAGGGGTTTATATAATATGGATTCAAGATTTTTAAATCTTGAACCTAGTTAAATAAAAATCTTGAACCTAGTTAAATGTAGGCAGCACATCATAAAAAGAAAATCAAAATCAATATCAATCAATATCAATATATCAATATATAATACTAAAACAGAGGCGTGGAAATCCTATGTGGCGAGCTCTGGTACAATTGGCTTACGTGTCGTTCTCCGGTGCATTCTGGGCCAATTTTTTTGACACGTCAATTAATGAATATCCAATAATTTTAAGCCATGTTAGACGATAACCCCATCTATTTATATATGTGTCATTCCATTTGTCTATTTTAATTAATGATTAAATTAATTTTTATTATAAATATTCAATCTCATATCTTACAAATCTTATCATTTTACCTTAAGTTATTTTATAAATTTTTTATTTAGAAAATAAGATCTAGATTATATTAATTTATATGAAAAAAGGTTAGAATAGTTTTATCACCAATACAAATTGATTAAATTATATAGAGAATCAATTTTAAAAAAACCGTCTCAATTTGTTAAAAAAAAAAACAAATGGCCATACTCAACAATACTCCATGATATATTGTTTTTAAAAAAATCAAAACGGAATTTGATCTTCATAATAATTTTTTTTTAACAACAACCGACTCAATTTTTTTTTTTTTTAAAAATAACAAATAGCCATAATCAACCATGAATGCTACACGATATATTTATTTTAAAAAAATCAAACCATAATTTGATCTTCATGATAAATTTTTTTTGCTCTAATTAATATATGAGGTTCATATTTTGATTAAAAATGAATATATATTTTCATGATTAATATATATTAAATTTGAAAATAATATATAGCTAGACACATGGGATGACACATGGATAAATAGATTAGGTCGTTATATGATGTGACTTAAATATATTGGATGATCATTAATTAGCGTGTTTAAAAACTCGAGTCGGATTGGATCAGAGAACAACACATAAGCGAATTTGACCAAAGCCGACCACATAAGAATTCATGTCTCTGTTTGATTAATTTATAAACCAAATTTAAGCCAATATTGCTCACGTACAAATTAATTTATAAACCAAATTTATACAAATATAATAAAAGTCATATAAAAAAACCGCGAAGATCGCGGGGAACAAAACTAGTTAATATAGTAGTAAGAGCATCTACATCCCTCGAACCCACTAGGGTTCCTTAATCCTACTTTTTTTTATTCCCTTCTTTAAAACTCAAACTCAATTTTTTACCCACATTCATATCACCCAATTTACTAACAACTCAATTAATTTAAAATAAAATGAACCCCATCACACCTCTATCTTTCTCTTCCATTCTCTCTTCTCTAGGCCCACACATGCAATTTCATTGGCTCTTAGGGAGGGCAATTTCACTCGCACCCGACGGATATCCGTCTCACCCGACCCGAAAAAGTGGGTGAAAATCCGAAATAAAGCGGGTATTAAATGGGTGATGGGTCGGGTCGGATTCGGGTGAAGACATTCCCCACCCGTCACCCGACCTGTCACCCGACTTATATTATATAATTATATTTTATATGTGAAATTACTAATATAATGTATGTGAAATTACTAATATAGTGAATATACATATCATTAAAATGGAAATGTACCTACTGTAATTTGCTCATGAAAACAGTCAATTTCCACTAACTTATATATATATATATATACCATGTATGTATTTGAAGACAATTGGCTCGTGAAAACAATCAATTGGCCATGGAACCATGAATGCAATAATTTTTCGACCGAATTTGACTATATTTGGTACTTGTTTATTCGTCAATGTGTTCGACGTATATTTTTCAGTTATTTTTTTTGATGACTTTGATGTCTTGTTTTTCACCCGAATTATCACCCGATCCACCCGATTACGCGGTGGATGATGGGTGGACGGAGCGGGTGAAATGTTTGGTGGGTGATGGGTCGGGTAGGGTGAAGGGTTTTGGGTGGTAGGTCGGGTGATGGAAGTAGATCATCCACCCATCACCCGACCCATTGCCATCCCTATTGGCTCTCTACCCATGCGAACCCCATCAACTACGGAGTTTAAAGGTTTCTTACTAAGCAACCTATTAATTCATTCCTTATACTATTTTTTGCAAATGTAATATAATAATAATAGGTTTCTATATTTTTTGCACATGCTCTAACGTTACAAGATATGATTTTAGGCTAGATATAACTATGGGTTCAGGATTATCAAACACTTTAGAGGTTTATATAATATGGATTCAAGAATTTTAAATCTTGAACCTACCTGAATGTAGACAACACAACAGTAAAAGAAAATTAGGATATTAATAACGGTATAAGACATGATTTATAACTATGAGTTCAGGATTACCAAACACTTTAGAGGTTTATATAATGTGTTCAAGATTTTTAAATCTTGAACCTACTTAAATGTAGGCAGCACCATGAAAAGAAAATTAAGATAGTAGTAACATTATAAAACATGATTTTAGACTAGATATAACTATGATTACAGGATTATCAAACACTATAGGAGTTTATACAATATGGGATCAAGATTTACTTAAATCTAGATAGCACATCATAGTAGTAACATTGCAAGACATAATTTTAGACTAGATATAACTGTGTTCAGGATAATCGAACACATCATCCAAGATTACTCGAGCAACACATCATGAAAAGAAAAATTATAACTCATAATTCAAGATTCGATCGGTCATCCGGCAAGGTATCTCTATCTAAATTCACTCTGTATAACTCAATTACTCAAGCAACTTAACAGTTGTGTGCTGCATGTGACATTATAATTACTATGAACAAATTGACTAACAGAAAAAAACAAGGAAAATCAATCATTAAGTTTGCTACATGAATCAGGCCTAATCGGACCTTCCACAGAACAAATTACAAACATGCAAGATAGCAACTGCATAAATTAAAGCAAATTAAATCAAATTAAATCAACATGATCTGGTTCTCAGAAACAAGCGGAAAAGACAATATCCCACAAAATCGATCAATAAAACTGATGCAGATTCATGAAATCGTATTAAACACGGATATACCTAGAATTGAATTGATTCTCGAAAACAGGTAAACCAATTTGCATAGAATTTGAATTCAGGTCACCGAAAGCGAAAGGAAATATATACACAAATCGAAAGCGAAAGGAAATCACCAAAAGTATGAAGCCATCAATAAAACTAAGAAGAATCTGACCTTGGTTCGTTAATGAAGAAGAAATCTGAACTAGGAGCGACACAGAGCTTGACCGAGGTCGCAGGCGACAAGTATTTCGGGCGGTGGAAGCTGCAGTACAGGAAGTCGGAATTTCGGACAAAAGGAAGCTTCAGTGCTTCACGGGAGACGACGTTGAGTAATTAAATAGGCGATGGGTAATGGCGACAGGTTTCTACCTCTCGATCTTCACTGGAGTTAAGCGAGAACAGTAGACGCCAACATTAGACTGTATCGATAGGTTTGCACCTGTCGATCTTCATTGTTTGAGCGAGAAGAGGCTTGATTGAGCACAAAAGCTTTGTTGGTCGTTAATGGCGGCAGACGAGTAATTCGGAGATGGATCAGGATAGGGTTTACAAAAAGTAATCGTTGCGGCTATATACACCGCAAATCCCCACGTCCTTAAGGACGTGACGTGCAAGGGGGTTTACAGCCACCCGAGCCCGGACGTGCAAGCACGTTTTTATTTTTTTTGTGCTTGAGGACGTGCTGCAAGGACGTGCAAAAGTTAAGGACGTGCAAGTCCGTCTACTAAATCCGAAGAGGACGTGCCTCTTCGTCTTCATTCCTCTTCGTCTTCGTCTTCGCCTGAGCCAGAGAGAGAAATCTCGAGCGAGAGATCGCCGGAGTGAGAGAGAGAGGCTGCCGGAGAGAGAGACCGAGAGAGAGAGAAACATAGAGATGGAGCCGGAGAGAGAGGTGGCGGTGGAGCTTGCGGTGTTGATGGAGGAGACGACGGAGGTGGTGGAGCCGGTGGCTGAGGAGGGTGGTGGTGGAGCTTTGGGGGAGGCGGTGGCGGTAGAGCCGGTGGCTGGGGGTGGTGGTGGGGTGGCGCCCATGGAGGTTGAGGAGGGTGGTGGTGGTGGTGACGGTGGTGGTGGTGGAGCAGCAGAGGCGGCAGCGTCCGGTGGTGGTGGTGGTGATGGCGGCGGAGTGGCGGAGGCGGACCTATTACCGCCGCGGAAGTGACGGACTATGGAGGTTTCGCCGGTCCCGACCCCACCGGTATGTTCTTTGATTTATTTAATTTGTTTGATTTATTTTTATAGTTTTATAATATAGTTTAGATTTTAATATAGTATTATAATATAATTTGATAGATTATAATTAGTTTTAGTATATAGTTTGATAGATACTATATAATTTTCTAGATTATATAGTTTTAGTATATAGTTTGATAGATACTATATAGTTTGTATATTTTGATAGTTTTCATAGAAAAACAATAAAACGATTAATATATATTACAAGATATTAAAATATATTAAAATATATTAAAATCGATTAAAATAAATTAAAATAAAAACATTAAAATATATTAAACTACATAGAAATAAATTCTAATTGAAAGACAATAAAAACATTAAAATATATTAAAATACATAGAAATAAATTAAAATTGAAAAAAAATAAAAACATTAAAATATATTAAAATATAATAAAATGCATAGAAATAAATTTAAATTGAAAGAAAATAAATATATTGAAATATATTAAAAGACATTAACAGATATTAAAATACATTAAAATATATTAAAAAACATTATAACTTATTAAAATACATAAAAATAGTTAACTAGATAAAATAAAAAACCTTAAAAGTAACAGGTTCTCAACATTTCATAATAATAGGCAGGGAGGCTCATGAGGGGGGATGGTACCCTCCGGCCTGTTAAGTTCGCCGACCAGGCAGGGAGGCTCGTTATTGCATGAGCTAGAGGGCTATTGGAGGGCCCTGGCTACCAACCCTCGCATTGATTAGCTATTAGACGAGGTGACGGAGATTTTGGATCAGGTTGTACGCCATCCACCTGGACAGTGATGTACATTTATACTTTGCAGTATCTATCTCTATATTATACTTTTATATTACGGATTTTGTATCTATCTCTATATTTCTATCTCGAGTAGACTCCTCTCATTTCTTCCGAGTCATATTAAACGTAAACATCAAGAACGAAAACGAAAACTGATACGGGGTTAGCCGTAGGATGGCCCGATCTTCAACAATCAAACTAGAAATAACAAGAACGGAAGCAAAAGACTCAAAGACTCGAAATTGATAACAAAGACACGACCGATAGTGGACTGATTCGAACTAAAATAGAACGAGGCAAAGACCCCAGGCCTCCGTAGAGGGTAGGAACCAAATACCAACGACTATAAAGCCCGCCTCTACAACCTTACACAACCAAGCGGACAACTTGGAGGCACAAGGAGGGGACTTGTGATTACCTGGATCACCAAGCTCTCGCGAGGTTGACGAACTCAAAGCAAACCAAGTTAGATCTATAACCAATTTGCAATCGATGAGCTACGCTTCGAATCGATTGACTTTCTCTCAATTGTGTTTCACACAAACTGAAATTTTCATAAAAGAGACGTCTGAGTTACAATGGAGGAATCAGCCGTTCTAATATAGAAAACCCTAGGGCTGATTTTAATGAAAATAATAAATATAATAGAAATTAACTTAAATCCCTAAAATACTAAAAATAACTTAAGTAAATAAGGTCTCTAAAAATAGCAATAAAAAGAGTTCCAACACTTAAGAATTTCCGTCTAAAAACAGTGACAGCTCAAAGAATGTGATTTTCGGCCAAGCTCTAGGTCGAATCTGGAAAAACCTTCAACAACAAAGTTGTAGTTCTCTTCGTCCTCGTTCCGACAAGGTATGGCACGATCTAATCCGATTAATATTGAATCCGTACGACTCATTTTACTGAGACGTCGAAAAGCTGTCAACTGTGCATGAACGCACCCAAAAACGAACGTCAAGCTTCCACCTTTGCACCTTCTCCCATGGTGGAGCTTTCTTCTCCCTCTTGAGGATGACATCATTCTCACGAGCTCGAATCATATGTCCATCCCCAAGTATAGGCGTGTCCGAAGGTGTCTTGGATGGTCCCGCATCATTCCCCCTTTCTTGAAAAGGATTCGACCTCGAATCCAAGGTCGCATAAGATTCCGCAAATGCATCCACGCGAGCTCCTGGATCGAATACCTCATGCCCATGGAAACTCGTCTCAAGGCCGATTGTTGTAGGGGTTGACCACTCCTGGATAGCTATGATCTTGGCTTCATCAACTTGTAGTCCATTAGAGCTCTCTATAAAACCAAGAAAAGAAACTTTATTAGTGCACAAATCATAGTTCATATCATCTTCAATATGTTCTAACGTAATAT
Source organism: Persicaria maculosa (assembly GCA_963922045.1). Lineage (NCBI taxonomy): Eukaryota > Viridiplantae > Streptophyta > Magnoliopsida > Caryophyllales > Polygonaceae > Persicaria > Persicaria maculosa. The sequence continues at coordinate 53,933,101 of OY998254.1, forward strand.
GCACTCTAGCTTGTTCATTTATCTTTAAGTTTTCATCTAAGGCTAGCAAATTTTCTTCCTTTTTCAAGGTTGGATGTTCAATCGAGTCAGGGCTAGCAATAGTAGAACAATTTTCACTATCAATGATCATATTAGAAACGTTGCCTTTTTCTAAGCATGTAGTATGACACAAATCTTCTCTTTGATTATAATCAAAAGACATAGGTTCAACACTCAAAACATTAGTCATAATCAAAGAATCATCATGCTCGTATTCAATGCAATCATTATTAGAGGCAAGTAAACTAAGATCTTGATCATTATTAACATGCTCATCATGTTTATCACTAGAATTTTCAGATTCATTATCGCCTAGGTGATTAATCATGAGAGTTTTCTTATTTGGGAAATCATTCATAACATGTCCACTACCTTGACATATAAAGCAAGGAATGTACATAGGTTTAAGAGTACAAGAGTTAGGATTACTCCCTTTAGGGCCAGTAGATGCCCTAGACGAATCACGTCCGTTCCAAGGCGCTTTGCCTTTGTCGATGGGCTCCTGAGGCATTCGGCCTTTACTCCTCCCTTGGGGTTGGCTTGCTCTCTCCCTTGAGCCGCCATCAAACCTCCTTTGGGGCTGCTGCACATGGCCTTGGTGCCACCTTTGGGGTTGCCCACTCGACATTCTACCACCTTGGCTCTTGTATCTAGCATTCCTTTCCACTTTCATAGCTAAATGTAAAAGTTCAATAGGCGTAGAATAAGAAAAGTAATTAATTTCATGAGCTAAGGCGGGGTGCAATATTCTAAGAAACCTAGCATTAGTATCCTCATAGGGTTCAACTACATTAGCTCTAGCCATGGTTTCTTGCATTGCATAAAAGGTTTCCTCAACAGTTTTGCTACCTTGCTTAAGATTTTCTAATCGTTGTCTAAGCTCGCTAGCATAATGTGGAGGAGCAAACCTACTTCTCATAAGTGCTTTTAATTGAATCCAAGAAGCGACAGGCGCATCAAGGGCTCTTCTTCTTTCTTTAACTAGATTGTCCCACCAAATTAAAGCAAAACTTTGAAATTCTAGGGAAGCTAGTTGCACCTTTTTATGTTCAGAGAAGTTATGACAAATCCATATTCGATCCATTTTAGTTTCCCAATCAATATATGCATCTGGATCGGTGGTACCATAAAATTGAGGGATCTTTACCTTTACCTTTCCTATGCCATCTTGCGCAGGCTCTCTAGGTGCTCGATAATGGTATCGACCTCCTCTATCATTTCGTCTAGGACGTTGCTCCCAATAATCATCCTCTTGGAAGTCGTCGTCATCCTCTGAGAAGTAGTACTGTTCTTGTTGCCATCGTTCTTTCCCTCGTCCCTGCATATTAGCCATCACAAAACAATAAACAAAGAAATATGTAAAGTTAGAAAAATATAAACAACCTCACAATGTGCTTGCACGTCGTTGACGACGTGCAAGCACGTTCTTGACCACGTGCATTTTTCCTAACCCTAGACCTAACCTGGTCAAACCCTAAAACCCTAGCCAAACCCTAAACCCTAGCACGTCCTTAAGGACGTGCACTTCTTCTTACCATTAATGCAACAGTCCCTATTTGAAGCGAAGGGGGACATCTTGATTCCGCACTCCAAAACAAAGTCCGACTTGTTTCGATATATTCATTCACCGTTAGAACCGTTATGGCCGAGCCGTAAAACAATCCTCGTCTCCAAGTTTGCCAGGTACGGATACGTTTCGTATAGTGAATATATTTCGTATTCCTTCTGTTTTGTTCATATTTCCACTAATGTTAATACAGTTTCGAGACTTTACGTCTGAGTTCTCGGACCCAAGGGTTTGGAATGACCGTGACGAAATGGTTACGCATTTCAAGGACTTGGGTCGGAGACACTGCATGATTTTAGTAATCAAGCGGTCTTGGACGGGGGCGTCGAATCTTCCAGGCGGGGTTATGTTTGCTTGCGAGCAGTATGGGGAGTACCGACCATGCGGGAGGAAGCTCCGGAGCACGCAGTCTAAGATAAACGGTTGTCCATTCTCTCTACACGGACACGAAGCTCCGCCGGGTCACTGGGTTATGACGGTAACCCACGGTGTTCACAACCACGGGCTTCCAACGAGCTTGAAGGGTCACGCCATCGCCGGACAGATGACAGAGGGGGAAAAGAAGATGGCCAGGTGGATGAAGGAAATTGACACTCCTTCAAAATCCATTGGGTATGGATTGAGGCAGTTGAATGAGACTAGCGTCACGTCAAGGAAGAGCCTTACCAACACGCTCAACAAGATGGTCGCCGAAGAAAGAGGTAGTCGGACGATGACCCAGGATACCTTGCACCATCTGCGGGAAAGAGGGTACTACTACGACTTCAGACGACATCCGGATGACGACAACGTCTTGAGCGACCTCTTCCTGGCGCATCCCGACGAGATACGGCTTCTCCGAAGGTTCCATTACATCATCGTAATGGACAACACATACAAAACAAATGCGTAAGTTACTTAATTACGATTACATTATTGCACATATAGCCAATTATAAAGTATTTTACATTTAACATATTTACACTTGCAGATATCGGATTCCATTGTGCGAGGTGGTCGGGTTCACACCCTCAGGCAATACTTACTGCATTGCCTATGCCTTCATGTCGAAAGAGAACGAAGACACATACGCCTGGGTGTTACGTCAGCTTCAGAACTTGCTTGGGATGATTCAGCCTCAAGCTATCATGACTGATCGAGAGCTAGGTCTCTTGGCGGCGCTGAATGTTGTCTTCCCCGACGTCCAGCATCTCTTTTGCTGGTTACACATGACGAGAAGATGCGAGGAAGCTACTCTGAAAATCACGAAGAATTTAAACCACGCTGGCATCTTTAAGGGCAACTGTTGGGGGCTGTTCGAATCGAGGTCGAAGGAATCATTCAACTGACATCGTCGGGCGCTACCGTTGCATGGCACCCATTCCCAGGTGTGGTGGCGTATTTAGAGGCGGTGTGGCTTCCACACAGCAGGAGCATCGTACGATGCTACGTAGATAATGTCTTCCATCTCGGCACCCGTACGACAAACAGGTACAACCTTACTTCATATCTCCCATTACAATATGATATAACATCGAATATTTAGTGATATGCACTTCAATGTGTAGAGAGTTGAGGGTCAACACAAGGTTCTGAAGGAGGCACTTCACTCATCGACTGGTGACTTTCGCATCGTGATCGATGCAATCCATAGAGTCAACGATTGTCAACTGCATGAGCTGCAAACTGCTTTGGAGACCGACCGCTTCAAATGGCCAACAGCGGCGTATAAAGTCAACCTTTTCAATGAGGTAAAGACTTTAATCTCCAAAAAGTGCTTCGATTACCTGTACAAGATGTGGCAGGACGTCGTGAACCAAAAGGTTCCTCCGGTATGCACGGACCGACATTGGAGGGTTTGTTACGGGATCCCTTGTGTCCATGAGATTCAGGCATACGTCAGCTCCGGTACTCCGATACCCGCCGAGGACATCCACCCGTTCTGGATGGATTTGTCATGGACTGACATCGACGACACCCCACTGTCGTATGAGTTGTCATCTTCATACACGGCTTGCAACGATGTATGCGAGGATGAGCTGCACCCACCCTCATCAGCAAGTGTCCGAAGGATGGGGAGGCCTCGGGGGTCGAGGAATGCCTGCAGAACCAACCCGTTGCCATACGAGGAGGTAAGGGAAAGGTTTGAGAGAGAAAAAAGCGTGTGCTGCTCGAAATGCTGCTCGGCATCGTCCACAAGCGACCTCAGCTCGACGTGGACGTGATGATGTGTTCGGAGGGTTCAACTGGGGTCGAAACAACGTTGATCCCTTCATGCTCGGTCATATTGAGACGGTGAGGGACACTGTTGGAGATGGTCATTGTGGCTACCGTGCTTTGACGACTTTGACATCACCGATCGGCGAGACTGCTTTCTCGGAACTCAAAACGTTACTATGCAATCACTTGGAGGATCACGCCGATCTGTACGCCGGTTGCTATACGGGAGGGTACCAATTCCAGCGGTTCGTCGACTACCAGAGATGGGCGGGAGCTGTGCATGGTGATAGGAGACGGTGGATAGAGTTACCCATTATGGGTTTAGTATTTGCAACGGTATATCAGATTCCTCTCGTCATCCTAGCTTGGCATCATCCGTTCACATGTCTCCCCATGACCTCGCCGATACCTGCTAACAACCCTCAATCAGCAACCCTTGGTGTAGCCTGCATCGGAAACCAAGACTATTTTGCTACGGTACGACTTCAAACGTCTTTTTTTATTACCTATTCTTGTTTTTCATATATATGTCAATACTCTACCTCTAATTTTCCGTTCTCATAGATCTGGTTGCGTCCTAACGCTCCTATTCCGCCGCCTCCACCAGAATGGGTCGCACATCATCATCCGAGCGTCGAAGGATGGGATGCTTCGTTTCAAGCTCAGTTTGAGAGATTTCGAGCCTTGCGTGTCGAGTCCGGCCGCCCATTACTATTTTCCTAGATTTTATTCCACAAGTTTATTAAAATTATGAATGTAAACCTTTTTTCCGTTCCTTGTAACGTTATTCGCATATTATCCGAATGAAAACCTTAACAATTATTGTTTTCTATTTAATTTGACCCTAAATCCTTCAACTCCACTAGCTAAACACTGCAATTTTATCAATTAACATTATAAAACCCTCGAAAAACCTAAACCCTATACCCTAAACCCTAAACCCTAAACGCAAAACCCTAACTAGGGTTTGCACGTCCTTAAGGACGTGCAAGAACGTTGTTAAGGACGTGCAAGTCTTTGCTAGTGGACGTGCACAGTCCCAGACTTGCACGTCCTTAAGGACGTGCAAATCCTTAATCCGGATTTGCGGTGTATATAACAACACCCAAAGTAATACAAGTGGAAATGACATAATTACCCTCAATTTTACTCGCGCCCCTAATTTTGGTTTCCACCCTTAATTACACCAATCAACCAATCAAAACGCTCCTCACGGTTTTCACCATAATTTTGGTTTTCGCCGTAGCGCATTATATATATATATATAGGTTCAAGTGAGAATAATTTATCCCGGTGAGAAGAAAAGAAGCAGTCTCATTGGTCTAAACAGATCTGAATTTTAAAACAAAAAAACCTACTCACGCGCTTCCCTTCTTCTACACTGGGGAAAATATGGGAGCGTGGGAAATCCTCACCACGTCCACAGCAAGCCTTCCGTCCACGGCGTCGATGCCGGCCGGATCGCCATCACCTCGCCGGATTCCGAGCTCGAGCGTGGCAGCATCTACTTCCTCATCTCCGGCGGCGTAGCCAGAGCGGAGGAGCCTCGGCGCCGTTTGCATCGCCATTGACGGCGATTGGCGAGCTCCCGACGATGCTTCCTTCACCAGTTCTCCCGGCCGCCAGGCGACAGACCTGTAGCTTTGGCACCGACGCGCTCGGCGTACTTGCCGGCGTTGAGAAAACGAGCGATACGGTCGACGGGGAACTGGAGACCGACCTTGCTGCTTCGGGAGGTCGACTTGATCGCCACTGCGGAGCCGAGCATTTTCCCTCTTCCATCCATTGCTGAATTAGACGGAAATTGATGGGAAGCCCTTGCTGGTGAGTCAATTCAAGGAGAGAGAGAGAGAGAGGGAGGGGGGGTGGGGGGAAGAGGAAATCAATAGCGGAGGGAAGAGGAAATCAATGGGATGAATTAGACGGAAATCATTTTTTTTTCTTGTAATTGTATTAAATATATATATATATTGGAAGGTTAATTTGATTATTATACTATTTTTTATAATTGAGATACATTCATCGATCACATATTAATATTTTTTTAATCAGTTTAATGTTATATAGAGAGTCCATTTGTTGGCAACTTGAGAGCATATAGACGAGAAGTGATTCAGAGCTTTTATACCAAGTGGTTCAGGATTTTAAACCAAGTGGTTCAGAGTTTTAAACCAAGTAGTTAAGGGGTTTAAACCAAGTGATTCAGAGTTTTATACCAAGTGGTTCAGGGGTTTAAACCAAATGGTTCAGGGTTTTAATACCAAGTGGTTCAGGGGTTTTAAGTGGTTCATAGTTTTACTTAACTAAGTGGTTCATCATATATAAAATAAATAAACCATTTTATTTTAGAAATAATTAATTAATTACAAAAATAAACATTAAAAGAAAATAAAGAGTGGTGGTTCATCAAATAAAATGTAGTAGTTCATCAAATAAATAAGATTGGTTTATATTTTAAACCATTTTATTTTTATAAATAAATAAATAAATAAATAACATTAAAATAAAATAAAAGAAGAATGAAACTGTTACAATTATTAAATCGTACTAGTTCATGAAATAAAGAGTAGTGGTCTAGAGGTTTTAAACCAAGTGGTTCAGAGTGTTTATACCAAGTGGTTCAATGGGTTTAATACCAAGTGGTTCAAAGTTTTTAATACCAAATGGGGAACCAATGTGAATAAAATTGCTGAACTACTGTGAATAAAATTGTCAAACCACTGTGAATAAAATTGTCGAACCAATGTGAATAAAATTGTTGAACCACTATGAATAAAATTGCCGAACCACTGTGAATAAAATTGTTGAACCACTTCTTGTCAATTTTTTTTCAACAAAACATATGCAAAGTGGGTGTCTATGTGTAGATAAAATTAAATTACACCCAAATATATATTTTTTATATTTTTTTAATAAGTGAAAATGTCAAAAATTGATTTTTAAAAGTTCATATAGTACTTTTTCTAATTAATTATTGTGGTTGGTGCTAATTAGATGGGAGGCGCGTTGCACATTTTGCTCTACATTAGTGTGAGGCGCGTGTGCACACGCTTGCATGTGAGAGTGGTGGAGCATGTGCGTCAGACTTTGGGGCTTAATTTGGAGGATGGTACACATACACCAAGTGTATGTTGGTGTATCTTTTTTTCATGTGTAAAATTTTATAAAATTTATCCACTACTTTTAAAACTGTAAAAATTAACCCTAAAATTTTTCTTTAAAACTCTATTATACCCATATTATAAGGAATAAACCTTAAAAATTTCAATAACCACTAATGATACCCTAAATTTTAAATGGTGAACCCTAGAAAAATATATTTTAAAAAAAAAAAAAATTGGTGTATACATACACCAAGTGTATGTGTAGTCTTTTCCTTTTTGGTGACCTTTGCACTTGAACACACACACACACACTTGAACACACACACACACACACATAGGGGAGGGTTCAAGTGAGAAGAATTCGATCCGGTAAGAAGGAAAGAAGCCATCTCATTGGTTGAAACGAGTCTGATTTTTTCTATTAAAAATATAACCTCACGCGCTTGTCTTTTTTCAATAAAATAGATCTATACGCTTCGGCTGGTTGCTCACCTCCACCGTGAGGTTGCTCACTGTTCCATCTTCTTCTTCAGATGGTTGCTCACCTCCACCGTGCTCTTCCTCGTCGTCGTTTCCTTCGGTTGGATCTCACAGTCGCCATCTTCATCCTCGATTTGCGATAGGGATGTGCTTCGCCGCTCGACACCGTCGTCCTCTCTGTCTCCTTCGACGATTTGCGACACCGCCACCATTGCAGTACTTCGGATCTCCGGCAAGCCTCAGATCGACGTCGATTGATGGGGCTGGAGTACCTACTGCCGGGTTCGGCCCCTAGGATGCCAGAATTTGGGGCGGAGACTCCCTCTACTGTTTTTTGGTTCAGATCTGATTTTCCCCCTTTTGGTGTACCCCTAACCCTAAAATTAAGTTTTAGTTTGATTAAAATCACTGAATTTTCGTAAACATAAGTATAAGGGCACTAAATCTTCATGCTAGCCCTTAATCAATGTGAAATCCTGATCGATTGATGCATATTATATGTTTGGTTAATTGTCACTGATATTTGATAGAATGAATGAATGAAGCAATTGAGTGAATTGCTACAAATAAAATGGCTGAACCATTGTGAATAAAATTGTTGAACCAATGTGAAGAAAATTGCTGAACCACTGTGAATAAATTTGCTGAACCAATGTGAATAAAAATTGTTGAACCACTGTGAATAAAATTGTTGAACCAATGTGAATAAAATTGCTCATGAAGTTATACCAAGTGATTCGGGGTTTTTAAACCAAGTGGTTCAAGGTTTTTATACAAAGTTGTTCATGAAGTTATACCAAGTGATTAGGTTGGTTCAGTGACTTAATAGAGGTTGGTTCGGTGACTAAATAGATGTTGGTTCGGTAACTAAATAGAGGTTGGTTCAGTAACTAAATAGACGTTGGTTCAGTGAGTAAATAAGTTGGTTCAGTGACTTAATAGAGGTTGGTTCAGTGACTAAATAGAGGTTGGTTCAGTGAGTTACTCGAGGTTGGTTCAAGGATAAATATAGGTTGGTTTAGTTACCGAATAGAGAGTGGTTTAGTGACCGAATAGAGGGTGGTTTAGTGACTCAACTATAAAAATTTCAACCATAAAAATGTGAAATTTTAAGGGCAAAATATATATTAATATGTCGATTAATATGTAATTAATAAATTTTGGTGGGAACATTTTAATTATTGATGTGTAATTATAAGGGGCGTTGATTGCAAGAAAGGAATGAATTTCACATTTTTAAGGGGCATTTATTAATTATATGTTGGTTTTTTTTTTTTTTTTTTTTTGATCCGAATATGTTGGTTTATTAATGTGTAATGACAAGTAAGTTTATTTTAATTACTTCTTAATATGCAAGGAAGTTGTTGTGGAGCATTGGTATTAGGCATTTGAAATATGCCGTGTGAACAACTGTTCGATTTCACTCACTAATAAATATTAGTAGATGCCACTAATGACAAAAGATATTAACTGGCAAAATGGTTGAGGTGCTGTGTAGGCGTTGTAGGCTATACCAAGGTCGGAGGTTCAATCCTCAACGTGCGCAGTTTGCCGTTTATTTAATTAATTTGGCTAAGGCGCCTGTGTTGTAGGCGCGTGTAGTGCGACTGGGGGAGCAGGACCAATCAAATTGCTTCTTTCCTTGTCATTATTGGAGTTGTGTGTACCCGGAGTCAATCCGTATTGATTGGTCGAGACATGAAGGGAATGAGACGCGTGTACGGATTAATATCAATCCGTCTCCCTGTTAAGGAAACAGGGGAGTCGATTCTCTTCAACGCTGCAGCTTTTCGACGGCGGTGTAGTGGTAGACGGTGGATACGACTTCAAGAAGATCCGTGAGGCCGATGATGGTTCCAGGCGATGGTGGAGATGGTGACAAAGAGTGGTCGCCGGAGAGCAAAATCCATTAAAATTTTCGAAGTTAATAATCCTATGACACCCAATATCCAAGCTCTAAACCTACTCCAACACATTCTAAAGACATCTAGGAACAATCCTATTCAAAAATTTCTCACAAAAACATCATAAATTAAAAAGCCCCAATTTTGGATTTACCTTTGTCGGCGCCACCGTCGACCATCGCTTTCCTCCATTAGCGTTGTCGATCAAAGCCGCCCGAGGAATCGCCTCCACCTCTTGAACGTGTATCCACCCTTCCCTTCAGTCGCCGTGATGCCTTCGATGCTCACCAACTCTCAGGATTTGTTGGAGCTCAACAATGGAGGGGCTACGGGGGCTGACGGATTGAGGGAGAAGAAGGAGAAATTCTGTTTTTCCTCCCATACTTTTTATTTTCTTGAAATTATGCCCTTATTTTAGTTGTAATTTTTTCTTTGGTGCTAAGTTGTAAAATTTATGAAAATGTACCAATGTTCCAATCAAGTTTCAAGAATTCATAAGAGATTCTTCAATATTTAAACATTCCTTAAAAAAATAATTTAAGCATCTAGTTATAAAAATCTTGAATCTTGAACTATTATTATTAAAAAAACAATTGAACCTACCTAATAAAATTTTGAACATATTATTTTATAATTATTGGTTCAAAACTTTAAAATTTTGAACTTATTTATAATATCAAAATATTTCCAAATTTTCTATTGTAATTGTGGGTTCAAGATTTTTTTTAATAACTATATATAGTTCAAGATTTTTTATATTATCTTAACTATAAATTGTTAGTTGGTAAATATGTCAATATAAGTTTATTGTAATATCAAAATATTTATTATAATATCAACATATTAATTATAATGGTAGATCCAATATTTTATAACTATAAGTTTAATATTTTTTAACGGTAGGTTCGAGATTTTTGTAATGTTAAGGCATGAATGTATAACCATGTGTTCAAGATTTTATAACTATGAACCTACTTTAAATTGAGTCAATATGCACATCATAATAAAAACTTGAACTTACTTAATAAACCGACAAGAAACTTAACGTAAGATAACAAGATGTCACTTTAGGCTATATATAACTATGGGTTCAAGATTTAAAATTCTTGAACCTACTTCAAATGTAGGCAATACATCAAAATAAAAACTTTAACCTACTTAAAAAACCGACATGAAATGTGTAAGACAGAAGATGTTACTGTATGACTATATATAATTATGGGTTCAAGATTTTAAAATGTTGAACCTACTTTAAATGAATACAATACGCCATGAAAAACACTTAAACCTACTTAATAAACCAACATGAAATGTAAGACAGTAAAAGTTCACTTTATGACTAGATATAACTATGGGAAATGGAGACAATACATTATAATAAAAACTTGAACCTAGTTAATAAATCGACATGAAATGTAAGACAAGAAGATGTCACTTTAGGGCTATATATAACTGTGGGTTCAAAATTTATAAATCTTGAACCTACTTTATATGGAGGCAATACACCATGAAAAAAACTTAATAAACAACATAAAATGTAAGACAGAAAATAATCACTTTAGGGCTATAATAACTTCTGGTTCAAGATTTAAATATCTTGAACCTACTTTATATGTAGGCAATACACCAAGAAAAAAAAACTTGAACCTACTTAATAAATCTACATGGAATGTAAGATAGCAAGATGTCACTTTAGGGCTAGATATAACTATGGGTTCAATATTTAAAAAATCTTGAACCTACTTTAAATGGAGGCAATACAACATGAAAAAAGTTTGAACCTACTTAATAAACAACATGAAATGTAAGGTTGCAAGATGTCACTTTAGGGCTTATATAGCTATGGGTTCAAGATTTAAAAATCTTGAACTAATTTTTATGGAGGCAATACATCATAATTTTTTTTTGAAAATACTTAATAAATCAGCCTGAAATGTATGGCAATAAGATATCACTTTAGGGCTATATATAACTATGAGTTCAAGATTTAAAAATCATGACTAACAATCACAAAAATCTTGAATCTACCTTTAAAAAATCTTAAATGTATAGTCATAAATATTGAACCTACCATTATAATAAATGTTTTGATATTATAATAAATATTTTTATATTATAATAAACTTATATTGACATAATTTCCCAATAAGAATTTGACTAGTAAGATAATATTAAAAAAATCTTGAACCATTGTTATAAAAAAAATCTTGAACTCGCAATTACAATAAACATTTTAGAAATATTTTGATATTATAAGTAGGTTCAAGATTTTAAAATCTTGAACCCATAATTATAAATTTATTATGTAGGTTTAAATTATTTTATAACACTATTTCAAGATTTTAAACCTATATATTCAATAAATTTATAATTATAGTTTTAAGACCTTATAATTATATCTTTTATTAAGTAGGTTCAAAATTTTAAAAAATTGAAACCTTAATTGTAAAAAAGAATAGGTTCAAAATTCAATTAAGTATGTTCAAATTTGAAATTCTTAAACCAATATTTATAAAATCTTGAATCCATGGTTATAAAATCATTATTTACCATTACAAAAATCTTGAACCCGACATTAAAAAATCTCAAACTTATAGTTAAAAAGTATTGAACCTACCATCATATTAAATATTTTGATATTATAATAAATATTTTGATAACTAACAATTTGATAAAATGATAGGTAAGATAATATATTTAAAAACATCTTAAACCCGCAATTATACTAAACACTTTGAAATTATTTTGATATTATAAGTTGTTCAAGATTTAAAAATATTTTTATAAAATAAAAATAAAAAAAAATAAAAAAAAGGGGAAAAAACGGCCAATACTAGCCTAATACGTTGTACAGTACATTACTGTAGATTTGGATTGGATAAATTTGCAAAACAGGCACTTTATTTGGACGTATTTGCAAAATAGCCATGGGTTTGGACAATTTAGAAAAATAGCCGCTATATATACTTATTCTCGGATTGTACGGACATTTTTTTCTGTCTTCCAAATCCTCTCGCCTTCTCGATCTGTTCTCTCTCTCTCTCCACCGGATCCGGCTCCGATGGCGACGAGTCTCCACCTGTTCGCTGCCGCCGCCGCCACACGCTCCTCCTCTCCCGTGCTCGACGAGGACGCCGTCGTCGCTCATCTCTTCCCTCCCTCTCGCCGCCTCTTCCTTGCCGTCCATCTTCCTCCGTCTCTGGAGGTCGTCCTCCTGTGCTCGACGAGGACGACGCAATCGATCCGGCTTGATTCGTCGTGCGTTTTCCGGCTTGGTTCGGTCGATTGTTCTTCCTTGCTTTGCTAAAGTTCGGAGTTTTCGTCGTTTGCTTCAATGTCGTCATCCAGCAGCTCAGGTATCAATTTCGTTTCTTTTTGCGAACTTTGTCGTGCTAGGGTTTTGGATTAAGTTTGTTTATGTTGATTTTATTGTGCATTTCGCCTTAGGTTTTGTCCATTTCGTTCGATTTCATTCGCCCTAGGTTACAATTGGATTTCTGAATAGTCGATGGTGTAAAAAATTGAGCGATGTCGAGTTTCCTTCAATGCTTTCTATATTGAATTGTTTCTAATTGCTCACTGATATGCCTTTGTTGCTCACTGATATACATACACTGTTATACTGAATTTGATCTACAACTCTTTGATTTTCATACACTGTTATACACTGTTAATTTAGGAACTTGGAACTTTGTTTATTTTGAAATTAATTTAGGAAGAAGCATACACTGTTATACACATAAATCAGGTACTGACATTGAAGCACCTTGTATCCATGTATGCTAAATGTGGATTTTTTGCCCAAAGAGTGGCTGTTTTTCACATAATGAAACACAAAGATATAGTTACATGCAATGCTTTGATTCATGAAAGCAAGTGAGGTTTTAGGAAATCTGTTTTACAGAAAACATATTTTTGATTCATGAAAGTTCCAATTTGATTAAAGATTTTGGAATGTTTTGATTCATAAAAGTTCCAATTTGAATTACAGATTTTGGAAATCTGTTTTACAGAAAACAGATTTTTGGAAATGTGTTTTACAGAAATCTGTTTTTACAGAAAACAGATTTCCAAAAATCTGTTTTACAGAAATCAGTTTTACAGAAAATAGATTTCTGGAAATCTGTTTTACAGAAATCTGTTTTTACAGAAAACAGATTTTTGGAAATCTGTTTTACAGAAATCAGTTTTACAGAAAACAGATTTCTGGAAATCTGTTTTTATAGAAATCTGATTTTACAGAAATCTGTTTTTACAGAAAACAGATTTTTTGAAATCTGTTTTACAGAAAATAGATTTTGGGAAATCTGTTTTACGGAAAACACTTGATCTCTGTTGTGTACTTGATGATTCTTATCGGCCGGACTGATCTGTTTGATTGTGCTGAATGAAGGGTCCGGTTGGTGGTGTTATTGGTGGAGTCGTAATTGAGATGGATTTGTGCACTGGTGGTGTTGTCATGAACCATGGAGATATGCCATGGGCTGTATTTTTGTAGTGTCATACTTTCTGCTGTCACAAATCTGCTTGCTTGGGAGCGTGTCTTCTGGCTGCTGCTACTAATTGGATTTTGTCTCTCACTTGGGCTCTTCTTGGAGGCTTAATTTTATTAAAATTCATATGAGCTTTTTTCTTGATATTTTCGCTTGTGTAATGAGAACTATCATAATTACAAAGTGTTATATCATCCCTTTTGAATGCCTTTGTTTTGGAGCTATTCATTTGGTTGTGGAGTTATTGAGTTTCCTAGTCGAATGCTTTTAGCCTATTAGCTCAAATGGGAGAGCATTGTGCTCATGCACAAAGATGTGGGTTCGAATCCCATGTAGGCAAATTGAATTGTGATTAAAATGTGCAATTTTTGTTTGAATTTTATTTTTTAGTGTTTGAATTGTGATTTTTTCTTGAATTGGTTTTGTACACTAGATGAATGTGTTTTTTGATTTTGAAGTGTATGTGGTGACACTAGGTGATTAAGGCCCAAAGTAGTGCTGACACTGATATTAGTTACAAGTAGTGGTGACACTAGCTTTTTATTTATTTATTTTGAAGTGTATGTGGTGACACTATGTGGTTAAGCCCCAAAGTAGTGCTGACACTAATATTAGTTACAAGTAGTGGTGACACTAGCCTTGTGTTTTCTGATATTGAAGTGTATGTGGTGAAGTTTTCTGTTATTGAAGTTTATGTGGTGACACTAGGTGGTAAGTCTCAAAGTAGTGCTGACATTGATATTAGTTACAAGTAGTGGTGACACTAGCCTTGTATTTTTCTATTTTGAAGTGTTATGTTGCACAACATTGTCTTATTTTTGTTTAATACTCCCTCCGTATCACAAAACTTGTAGTTTTAGAGTAGTAAACTTGTATCAAAAAACTTGTTGTTTTAGCTATAATTATTATCTTTATAGGTAATGATTGCTCTTTTTATAGGTAATAATTAGTGCTTTTAGGTACTTTATCCTATAAAAGTAAAGGAAATATAGGTATTATTAATAAGTGTGCATAAAGCTAAAACTACAAGTTTTGTGATACGGAGGGAGTAATAGATTATATTTGCACAACAATCGAAGAGTTTTGAAATTGTGCTCAATAAACTATGATTGTAGAACATGGGGAATTAATGGATTTTTTTGCTAAACATGCTCTTATTTTTGCTCAACAATTCTTTATTTTTGCACAACAATCGAGACTTGTGAAATTGTGTCTTAACATGATCTTATTTTTTGTAAATATAATTTTATACTTTTTTAATAGATTATTGCACAACACGGTCTTATTTTTGCTCATCAATAGAGTAAAATTGCACAGCATGGAGGGATTGGTGAAATTTTGTTCAACATCATCTTATTTTTGCTCAACAATAGGTTATTTTTGCACAGCAATCGAGACTTGAGAATTTGTTCTGAATATGATTTTTTTTCTCTCAATATAATTTCATACTTTCTCAATAAATTATTGCACAACATGCTCTTATTTTTGCTCATTAATACTTTATTTTTGCACAACATTCGAGACTTGTGAAATTGTGTCTCAACATGATCTTACTTTTTGTAAATATAATTTTATACTTTTTTAATAGATTATTGCACAACATGGTCTTATTTTTGCTCATCAATAGACAATAATTGCACAACATGGGGGATTGGTGAAATTTTGCTCAACATCATCTTATTTTTGCTTAACTATAGGTTATTTTTGCACAACATGGTCTTATTTTCTCTCAATATAATTTCATATTTTCTCAATAAATTATTGCACAACATGCTCTTATTTTTGCTCATCAATACTTTATTTTTGCACAACATTCAAGACTTGTGAAATCGTGTCTCAACATGATCTTACTTTTTGTAAATATAATTTTATACTTTTTTAATAGATTATTGTACAACATGGTCTTATTTTTGCTCATCAATAGACAATAATTGCACAACATGGGGGATTGGTGAAATTTTGCTCAACATCATCTTATTTTTGCTCAACTATAGGTTATTTTTGCACAACGTGATCTTATTTTCTCTCAATATAATTTCATATTTTCTCAATAAATTATTGCACAACATGCTCTTATTTTTGCTCATCAATACTTTATTTTTGTACAACATTTGAGACTTGTGAAATTGTGTCTCAACATGATCTTACTTTTTGTAAATATAATTTTATACTTTTTAAATAGATTATTGCACAACATGATCTTATTTTTGCTCATCAATAGACAATAATTGCACAACAATGGGGGATTGATGAAATTTTGCTCAAAATCATCTTATTTTTGCTCAACTATAGGTTATTTTTGCACAACAATCGAGACTCTTATTTTCTCTCAATATAATTTCATACTTTCTTAATAACATATTGCACAACATGCTCTTATTTTTGCTCATCAATACTTTATTTTTGCACAACTAGTGATGAAAATTAGTGCTGACACTAATATTAGTTACAATTAGTGCTGACACTGATATTAGTTAAATTAGTGGTGGAAATTTGCTCAACATGTTAAGAATATCATGTTGAGAAGCAATACCATGTTGTTTCTTAACATGGTATTGTTTTTTTAAGTAAACAATAATGATAAAATCTAAAATTTGATGAGCACCGATGACAGAATTGTGCTGACATATAAAAAAGAATACACAAACTTGTCTTATTACATGATAAAACATAAATGTGAATAACACACAATGATGCGGGTTCAAATCCCGCACAATGATGGGGTGAAAAGGGGGATAAAGAACTTCGTAATCAAATATAGACAAAACCAAAATCTAGACCAAAAGAAAAGAAAAGATGATGCACACAATAATTCAAAGGAAGAAATAAACAAATATAGCACAAGCAATTAGTGCTGACACTGATATTTTGTGCTGACACTGATGTTAGTTACAAATATAGCACTAACAATTAGCGCTGACACTGATATTAGTTACAAATTTTCAGGCTCCTTGAAGAATCCACAGGCAAAGTTCAAAATTGCTCAGTAGTGCCCCATCTCCTTGAAGTGTGCAAAGACGCTGCTTGAAGAATTGCTCAACAGAAAAAAGATCGAAACCTCGACTCATAAAAATTGATCGACAGTGATCCTGCAAGAAAAGAATTGTGCTGACAGCCTTATTTTGAATGCTTTATCCTTCTCTTGAACTCTCCTATTGAAATCTTTCTATTGCAGGGTGGTCTTCCTGGTCTCGAAAATCAATAGGCAGTCCCTCTGTCGAGCAAAGAAGAAATCCAATTACACCATTGAAAATCAAGGCAAATGAAGAAAAGGAATAAACTAAAATAGGGATGTCAGACATACTAATAAGCTATCAAATATGAATTTTAGTTTCAAAGACCAAACAGAATTAACTTACCTCTGCACAGAGAAGAAAATAACAGTGATGACAGCATCAACAGTTCAAATACAAGAATAGTGAATATGTAAATACAAGATGGAAGTGAGGGCAAATACAAGAAGAGAAAATTTGTGCCGAAAGCACAAATTTTCAACAGCAACAAACATGATCATTAAATTAGCTAGATGAATAAAATACACCATTTATGAACACAATCCTACAAAATTTGCACCTCCGGTGCAAATTTTCTATGATTCAAGTGCAATGATGACATGAGCAATGAAAGTGTAATAAGAAATGAGTACTTCATTATATTGTCAAATGCAATAATGGATGCAACAGTGAGGAATGCATATCATTAAATCAACTAGATGAATAGAATACACCATTTACGAACACAATCCTACAAAATTTGCACCTCCGGTGCAAATTTTCTATGACTCAAGTGCAGTGATGACAAGAGCAATCAACTATATGAATAAAATACACCAGTTATAAACACAATCTATCAAAATTTGCACCTCCGATGCAAATTTTCTATGATTCAAATGCAGTGCTGACATGGAGTAATCAAAGTGTAATAAGGAATGTGGAGTTCATTTTATTGTCAAATGCAATAATGGATGCAACAGTGAGGAATGCATATCATTAAATCAACTAGATCAATAGAGTAAGCACATTGCTCGGGATGTATTTGATCTAGATATAGAAATGTTACATTTAAAGTGCAAGCACATTATTCGAATGAGCATAAAGAAGCATGGATTCAAAAGGAGACTTCAAAATCTCATCCACTACATCAAAAATGAAATAAAATTTACCAATGTAACATATTAACGAGCATACATAAGCATAAACAAGCACATATATATTCAATTGGAGACTTGAAAATCACACACATATAGCAAAAAACGATTATAATTAGTAATTGATGCTTCAAAAATCAATCAAAATTTGCGCCAAAGGCGCAAATTTTGAGGCATTCCATAACAGTAATCACTTGATTCGACTGTATTTCATAGAGATATAGAATAAATAAGCATAAACAAGCACATATTCAATTGCAGACTTGAAAATCACACACATATAGCAAAAAACGATCAAAACCAGTATCAATCACAAACATAAAACAACAAGGACAAGATTTCAGATTTCATTCAGCAATTGCAGCCATCACAAACAAAATCGAGTTCCTTATCAATCGATCGAGATCGATTGATAAGGAAAACAGTCGGAAGCAAAGATCGATCAGTCGGAAGCAAAAATCGAGTTCCTTATCAATCGATCGATCGATTGATAAGGAAACCTCGGCTCGTAAAAATACAGTTACTCGACCTATTGGAGCATTTCATCAAACAGGTTATGTGCAAAACATAAAACAACATATCAATCATAAACGTAAAACAACAAGGACAAGATTTTAGATTTCCTTCATCAATTGCAGCCATCACAAACAAAATCGAGTCCGTTATCAATCGATCTTCGATCGATTGATAAGAAAAACAATCGGAAGCAAAAATTGAGTTACTTATCAATCGATCTTCGATCGATTGATAAGGCGCGTGATGAGGAGCGGGATGAGGAACTGCAACAAATTCGGAGAGAGAAAGAGAGATGTACCTCAAGCCGGAGCCATCTCAATCAATCGCTTTGATGATGTCGGAGTGATAATCCGTCGGAAATCCTAGCAATCGCCGGCGAGCAGGTCGGGAGGGAGAAAGAGAGAGCGTCCGGAGATGGAGAGCTGGAGGAGAGAGAAAAGCGCTTGTGGAGAGACGGTGGAGCCTTTTATTGCGTCCATTTTACAAAAATGTCCCAAAACGCGAGTATTTCGCAAAATCAGCCCATTTTCGTGGCTATTTTGCAAAACCCCCATTTGGATTTTGGGTGGGGATGGCTGGATGAGTACATAATTAATTAAGATACTCCGTAAAAACATACTATACGTCATCACAACTCTCTATTGCTTGCAACGCGCTCGTTTTTTTTACGGATTGGTCCTCACGCGTTTGCAATTGATAAACGAGGAGCAGGCGCACGCGTGAGATATGTAAGCGCGTGTATATATATGGGGCAATCAAATCACTCCTCACGGTTTCTACCGTAATTTTGGTTTTCATCGGAGCGCAACCCTACCTATATATATATATATATATATATATATATATATATATAAATTAATTAACTTGTGATTCACCTGGCACTTTGAAAGAAATATGTGGGTATGCTTCGTTTGATCAATAGGTGCCTTATCCACATCTCACATCTTTCCTAGCTTGTATTAGATTCTGGCAACAGCCAAAGCCAAAGCATATATTGGAGCGAACCACAATCCTAGCTTGTATTAGATTCTGGCAACACCAAATGATCGAAGATGGTAGAAATTATTTCAAGTAATTGCGCTCGATGATGATGATGATATCATCACCAGCACTAGCCGATCATCCTCCAATTTCGAGGAGAAGCATCACCCGGCCGCATCTCATTAGTTGCCGGCGAAGCGACGCCACCATCGCCTTCGCTACCAAAAACGGAGGAGGGATCTCTCTTCCGTCGGTAAGATTGCTAATTCCACCTTAATTAACATTCATTCTTAACTTACAAAACTATACCTGGCCAATCCCTTCCTATAAAATTATACTAAAAAAATTAATTAGAAAATTAATATTTAATACCTTTTTAACTCCTAAAAAATGTGTTGAAATTCTCAGCGGAGGTAGTATGTGCTAAGATTAATACGCAAGATTAATTAGGTAGACTTTTTGGTATATGATATTGAGTTATTCATCTGCGCATAAGACTTGTTATACTCAATTTTAGATGTGAAACTTTCTTTAATCTTTTTTACATCCTTCAACATATTGAGGAAACTAGACCCATCATTTGAAACACATATATGAATAAAGAATTAAGAATTAGCTAGCATTGGATTCGTGTAAAGTTTTATAGCTTAAAACATTAAAAGCACCGTTGTTATAATAGCTAGTTTCCAATATTGTATGATTAGGTGTCATTTTGTTGATGAAGGTTTTCAACAAACGTGGAAGTTGTGGAGGTAAAGGTGCCATCGAGTGTCCCGGATGTAAGGTATATATAACCTAGACAAAAATGCATAAAATCATCATTTATTCGGAGTTGTTTACAAATAATCACCCTTTATTAAAAAATTTATAAATAATCACCCATTATATATAAATTGGTTGCAACTAACCACTCATACTAACTTTTCTTGTTAAACCTCACTTAAGTTTAAAGAAAAAGACAATTATACCCATAACTTTTTAATGTTTTACATATTTTTTTTATATTAGTCATTAGCCAAACACACACAGAGAGAGAGAGAGAGAGAGAGAGAGAGAGAGAGAGGAGGAGGAGGATATGAGCAATCCCCCAAACAAGACCCGATGAACACTATGAGGCTCCACCAGAGGTCATCGTTGCTAGAGGTGATGAACAACAAGAGGTAGAGCTGGCAAAATCCGATCCGAACCGGAAAACCCGACCCAGGTTATCCGGAACTGATTGTCCTGAATACCCGAAAACATAGTGAAGTATGTCTGATGAGTTTCCCCTTGAGGATCCTTAAATCTCAGTACAAAGTAAGTCAGAACAAGCCTCGAACCAGCCGGTAGAAGATAGATGATAGAAATGGATTTCGGTGGAATATTTTTGGTATTTTTGTGATAATGATAAAACTCAGATTTGGGGGAAAACAAACTGAATTTTATAAAGAATAGGTGAACAAAAACAAGTGGATATGACTCACCACAAGTTCTTGAACAAAGATCAAGTACAAACGGATATTACGCACCGAAAATACAAGATCGGACCTTCGATATGACTCACGAAGGAGATGAAGTTTTCAAGCTTCAAACTAAGGATATAAACCTGGTTTTTGATAGAAAATGGCGTGCCCCCTAATGGCTACAAGGGCTGAATAATATAGAGCAAGTTTGTGGACAACTTGTGCATGCTTGGGGAAAACGTGGCTTGCATTAAATGCAATCTTGGAAGTTTTTCTCTGCACAAAAGCACCAGCTGCATGGGGGATGTATTCCTTGATGTCTTCTCTTCCCAATGTGCCCTTTATTTGCATGAGAAGTTTGAATTTGGATCAAATTTGCCTCCATAATCAATAGCGGGAACCGAGGCATTTCCGGGCTTCTTGGGCTGCGGGTTGCGATCTTCCATTTGTTGTAAACTTGTGAATGCTTGGCCTTGATCTTCATAGTTTATGGAAATGGTTAAGAGTCCTTGAAGAAGGTCGGCTTGAAGACGTCTTGCCCGAGCTCTAGTGATGGAACCGAAAGGCTGCTCCTTTGATGTGTCATTTGGAGCTTCGGTAGGTCTTGCTTCTTGATTGATCATAGGTGCGATCACATCATCCTCCCTTCCTTGAAAAGGATTCGACCTCGAATCAGACCCGTCATCTTGTTCCTCATCACCTACAACAAAAGGAGACAAGTCAACTACATTGAACACATCATGAACACCATACTCACCAGGAAGCTCAATTTTGTAGGCATTGTTGTTGATCCTTTCAAGCACTTGAAATGGGCCATCTCCTCTTGGTTTCAGCTTGGAATTTCTCAATGTAGGAAATCGATCCTTTCTAAGGTGAATCCATACAAGATCACCCGGTTCAAAGATGACTTCCTTTCTTCCTTTGTTAGCTTGATGCACATATTGGGCAGTCCTCTTTTCAAGTTGCAAACGAGTGGACTCGTGTAAACTTGTGATGTGCTCAGCTTGGGTTGCTCCTTCAACACTTTCTTGATCTTTCATGGCGTGGGAAACCAAGTCAAGAGGAGTGATGGGGTTCTTGCCATACACAACTTCAAATGGTGTTTTCTTGGTGGCCGAGTGGACTGACCTATTGTAGGCAAATTCAACAAAAGCAAGACATTCTTCCCACCTACGAAGGTTAGTTTTCAACAAAGATCGAAGCAAAGCACCAAGAGTTCTATTCACAACTTCAGTTTGTCCATCCGTTTGAGGATGACAAGATGTAGAGAAAAGCAACTTAGTTCCTAGTTTAGACCAAAGTGTTTTCCAAAAATAACTAAGAAACTTAGCATCACGATCAGAGACAATGGTCTTAGGAATTCCATGCAATCTAACAACTTCTTTAAAGAACAAATCAGCCACATGAGAAGCATTGTCGGTTTTATTACATGCAATGAAATGAGCCATTTTGGAAAACCGATCAACCACAACAAAAAATAGAGTCTCTCCCCCTTTTGGAACGAGGAAGTCCCAATACAAAGTCCATGGAAATGTCTTCCCAAGGAGCATGAGGAATAGGCAGGGGAGTATACAATCCATGGGGATTCATTTTGGACTTAGCACTTAAACAAGTAGTACATGCAGCACAAAATTTCTCTACATCCCTATGCATGCGAGGCCAAAAGAAGTGCTCCTTCAAAGTATTCAAGGTTTTGGTAACACCAAAATGTCCCATTAAACCACCTCCATGAGCCTCATGAACAAGCAATCTACGAATAGAACTACTAGGGATGCAAAGCTTTTCACACTTAAAGAGATAACCATCATGCATGTAAAACTGATCACGACTACCATTACCCATGCAAATGTGATAGATTTCACCAAAATCAGCATCATTAGCATATAATTCACGCATGAAAGAAAAGCCCAACATTTTAGCATCTAGGGTAGAGATAAGAGAATACCTCCTTGAGAGTGCATCAGCCACTACATTGTCTTTCCCCTTCTTGTACTTGATCACATATGGGAAAGCTTCTATGAATTCAACCCACCTAGCATGTCTCTTGTTTAGTTTGCTTTGGCCTCTTAAGAACTTGAGTGCCTCATGATCAGAATGGATAACAAACTCCTTAGGCAAGAGGTAGTGTTGCCATGTTTTGAGCACACGAACAAGAGCATACAATTCCTTGTCATAGGTAGGGTAGTTCAACTCAGCGCCACTCAATTTTTCACTAAAGAAGGCAATGGGGAGCCCTTCTTGCATCAACACTCCTCCAAGGCCAATGCCGGATGCATCACACTCTATCTCAAAGGTCTTCGAGAAATCTGGTAAGACCAATAGAGGGGCCTGAGTTAGTTTCTCCTTGAGAATTTCAAAAGCTTGTTCTTGTGGTTTATTCCATGTAAATGGAACATTCTTCTTGGTGAGCTCGGTCAAGGGAGAAGCCAATGTGCTGAAATCCCTTACAAATCTGCGGTAGAACCCCGCTAACCCTAGAAAACTCCTCACTTGAGTCATGGTCGTGGGAGTAGGCCACTCTTGGATGGCCTTGACCTTCTCTTCATCAACCTTCAATCCTGCCTTGCATACAATAAAGCCAAGGAAAATAACATGATCCGAGCAAAACTGACATTTCTTGAAGTTAGCATATAATTTTTGTTCCCTCAAAACTCCTAAGATCAGCCTAAGATGCTCAACATGCTCATGTAATGTGCGACTATAAATCAGAATATCTTCAAAGTAAACCACCACAAATTTACCTAGGAAAGCTCTAAGAACATGGTTCATTAAGCGCATAAAAGTGCTAGGAGCATTAGTTAAACCAAAGGGCATTACTAACCACTCATACAAACCATATTTTGTCTTGAAGGCTGTTTTCCATTCGTCTCCTTCCTTCATTCGGATCTGGTGATAGCCACTCTTTAAATCAATCTTAGAAAACATGTTGGATCCATGAAGTTCATCAAGCATATCATCTAGGCGTGGAATGGGGTGCCTATACTTGATGGTGATGTTGTTGATGGCTCGACAATCAACACACATGCGCCATGTTCCATCCTTCTTAGGCACAAGGATGACGGGGACTGCACATGGACTTAGGCTCTCACGCACATAGCTCTTCTCCATAAGTTCTTGCACTTGTTTTTGAAGCTCCTTTGTCTCAGCTGGATTAGTGCGGTATGCAGCCCTATTAGGTAGTGTCGCTCCAGGAATGAAGTCAATTTGATGCTCTATTCCCCTTAATGGTGGAAGACCATTGGGAATTTCTTCTTGAAACAAATCTTCAAATTCCTGCAATAAGGTGGAAACAAGTGGAGGTAGATCATTCAAATATTGAGAAACAAACAAATTATCTTTGAAAAGCACAAGAAAACATGTTTTACTCCCCTGAATTGCATACTCCACTTCTTTCGCCTTAGCTAGGAGAATCTGATGAGAACTAGCCATGTTTGAACCAATAGCGAGCTTTTTCTTTTGCTTTCTTCTCTCCAAGTTAGCTACATGGTCAGCAACAATCTCATGAGGGACCATAGGATGAAGTGTAATTTTCTTACCTTCCATTTGGAATGTGTGCTCATTGGAGACTCCATTGTGGATGACACCACGATCATACTGCCACGGTCTCCCTAAAAGAAGGTGACACGCTGTCATGGGAAGAACATCACATAGGATCTCATCTTTATACCCTCCAATTGCAAATGCAATCATGGTTTGCTTGTCAACTCTTAGAGGTGCCTTGGAATTCAGCCAATTCAAGGTGTATGGTTGCTGATGTGGGCTGCATTTGAGGTTAAACCTATCTACAACTTCTTGATCAATAAGATTGCAACAAGATCCTCCATCAACTATCACACTACATACCTTGTCTTTGATGAGGCATCGATTATGGAAGAGGGTCTCTCTTTGAGTGGGCAAAGAAGGAGCATCATTGGAGATCAATGCTCTCTTCACCACAAAACATTCTCCAACAGCCGCATTAGCATGAATCTCCTCTTCCTCATCTCCTAAGGTTGGCTCTTCTTGGCTCTCCTCCTCAGATTCATACTCTCCTTGATCATTGAGTAGCACTTGCTTTCGAGTAGGGCATTCCCTAAAGAAATGACCCCTACCCAAGCACTTGAAGCACTTGAGGTCCCGAGTACGAGATTCTGATTCACCCCTTGGATTCCGAACATTAGGCTTGTGGCTTCTTGGGTCTTGGCTTGGTGGTTTAGCTTCTCGCCGTGTGGATGGTCTAGGGGGCTCACTTCTGGGCTCATTTTGGCGTGGAGTTGATGAAGCTCCAGGGCTAGGATTTGAGCTCCAAGGTTTAGAGCCATGTGTTCCCTTTCGCCGTTGAAGGTTTTGGTACACTTGGTTAGTGTAATGCAGCACCTCCTCAACTTGACTTCCCGCGCCAAAACGCTGCATTTCAACATGTGAAGCAATATCTAAATTCAGCCCACGAATAAATTTTGAGATTACATACCTCTCGGGAAAGCGGATTCCCGATCTAAAAACAAGCTGCTTTAGTTCCTTGTAGAACTCATCCGGAGTGCGGGAGCCTTGCTTGATGCGTTCCAATTTGACTTGGACACGATCCACATAATCTTCGGGCACAAATCTTTCTCTTAGGGCTGTTTTGAGATCCTCCCAAGTGGTGATAGGAGGGTATCCCATATAGGCTCTCTCTTGCTTTTCTTCTTGCCACCATGAGTATGCAAAATCTGAAAAATGAATGGTAGCAACAGCCACCCTTTGAGCATCATGATAACCATAGTAATCGAAAATGGACTCAACTTTAGACTCCCAATCCATGTAGGCCTCAACATCAGAAGTTCCGGAAAATTGAGGGATGGTAAGCTTTACGCCATGGTGTTGATCTCGCCCCATATCTTGGCGATATTCACGCTCCTCATTTTGGTACCTCCTATGAAACATGCCATCAAATCTAGCACGTTGAGCTTGTGGATTGCGTCGGGGCATCCTAAGTGGTTGAGGTTGTTGTGGGTGTGGTGGATCTTGAGCATAATGAGCTCGTTGATGCTCCATGCGATCATTAACACTTATGTTATCATCAAAATCAGTTTGGTAATTATGTGGTCGTCGGGGCCATGTCTCATTGTGAGGGCCTCTTGTTTGACCACGCCCTTGTGGAGTCCCATTGGGCTCGCTCTCATGATCGGTGTCATGTGGCTCATCATTTCTACCATTGGTTCTAGTACCACTAATTCTTTCATCAATCCTTTCATCTAGGACTCTCAATAGTTCAGCCCTAGTCCTCTCATACTCTTCTTGTCTCGTAGCTACATCTTCTTCCTCAGATTGTCTAAGAGCGGCTTGCAAATCAGCTAGGGTGATAGCTCTTCCTTCATTTCCTGCATTAGACATGTTTTCCTACACACAAAATGCACAAACAAAGGAAAAACAAAGAAGAACCGAGAAAATCACAAAAACATGCAAACACGTTAGAGTTAGAAATCAAAAGATCTCTCTCTCACCTCCCTCATATTCTTTTCACTCATGAATTTTTCTTTTGGGGGTGAAACTCTCCCTCACTTTGAATGTGATCTCACTTCACTCAAAACTCAGATTGTAAGCACACAAGTATGCAAACGACACTTCTTCAAGCAAGCGATGAGAGGATGCTTCTTCCTTGCTAGAACATGGTCTATCTCCGCTGAGGCAAGGCAACTTAGTGATGCTGTCCTGGAAACACACATAAAGTATCAAAAGCACAAGCCAATGCAAGCCCAAAGGCGAGTATTTACCAAATTCCAAAATCAAGTAAGTAATGCTCGAATGGGAAAGGGTAAACAAGGTTTAGACAAGGCAAGGAACAAGGCTTGGAGTAGCTAGTTATATGATGAGAATGTCTTGTTTTCGATTCTATTGTAGGTAAGGTATTATTTTTTTTTTGTTTCCAAAAAAGAATTCATTTCAATTAAGAAAAACGCATGACAACTATTCGAGCTGATGAAATTTATAATATTATTCGTGAACGTATTGAACAATATAATAGAGAAGTCAAGATTGTAAATACAGGTACCGTACTTCAAGTGGGCGATGGCATTGCTCGTATTCATGAACAACAATAACACAGCACTTCAAATGCACACAACTTGCACATAGAACAACTTTTGGAGCTTTTCCAACTTCTTCTCTTTTTCTTTTCCTTTCTGTTTTTTTTTTCTGATTTTTTTTTCTTTTCTATTTTCCAGAATCCAAGAACACAACAACACTTGCAAATCAGAACTTACTTCAATCTTCAAACACTTATCAAGCACATTCCATCAATAGATCATCACCATATACTATTCAAAGCATTAGGAGAATAATGGTGCAACACTTTTGAGGGTGGAGTTCAGATTCTGGGTAAGAAGGATGAAGGTTCATGCAAACACACAAGAACACTAGATAGCAGCATAGAAAACCGAAATAACAATTGACAGATCTGAATTTTTTGCAGATCTTAAACACACATATAAAGCTAGAAAGGATGAAAAAAATGATGGAAAAGGCTGGAGAAAAATCAGGAACAAGGAGGGATAGAAATGGCTGAAAATCGAGCAAAACAAACCGAAAATGAAGAGGTAATTCGTACCCCTTTGGCTTGAGAAACTTACCTTGAAGATAGCTCTGATACCACTTGATGAGTTTCCCCTTGAGGATCCTTAAATCTCAGTACAAAGTAAGTCGGAACAAGCCTCGAACCAGCCGGTGGAAGATAGATGATAGAAATGGATTTCGGTGGAATATTTTTGGTATGTTTGTGATAATGATAAAACTCAGATTTGGGGGAAAACAAACTTAATTTTATAAAGGATAGGTGAATAAAAACAAGTGGATATGACTCACCACAAGTTCGTGAACAAAGATCAAGTACAAACGGATATTACGCACCGAAAATACAAGATCGGACCTTCGATATGACTCACGAAGGAGATGAAGTTTTCAAGCTTCAAACTAAGGATATAAACCTGGTTTTTAATAGAAAATGGCGTGCCCCCTAATAGCTACAAGGGCTGAATAATATAGAGCAAGTTTGTGGACAACTTGTGCATGCTTGGGGAAAAGGTGGCTTGCATTAAATGCAATCTTGGAAGTTGTTCTCTGCACAAAAGCACCAGCTGCATGGGGGATGTATTCCTTGATGTCTTCTCTTCCCAATGTGCCTTTAAATGCATGAGAAGTTTGAATTTGGATCAGATTTACCTCCATAATCAATAGCGGGAACCGAGGCATTTCCGGGCTTCTTGGGCTGCGGGTTGCGATCTTCCATTTGTTGTAAACTTGTGAATGCTTGGCCTTGATCTTCATAGTTTATGGAAATGGTTAAGAGTCCTTGAAGATGGTCGGCTTGAAGACGTCTTGCCCGAGCTCTAGTGATGGAACCGAGAGGCTTCTCCTTTGATGTGTCATTTGGAGCTTCGGTAGGTCTTGCTTCTTGATTGATCATAGGTGTGATCACATCAATGTCACCCGAAAACCAACCCAGCCCGACCCTTTTTGGACTCGAAATTCGAATAATTGATAACCGAAATTCA
This sequence comes from Persicaria maculosa, assembly GCA_963922045.1. Taxonomy (NCBI): domain Eukaryota; kingdom Viridiplantae; phylum Streptophyta; class Magnoliopsida; order Caryophyllales; family Polygonaceae; genus Persicaria; species Persicaria maculosa. The sequence goes on from OY998254.1 coordinate 53,961,481, forward strand.
ACCAAATCTTAATGAATCGAACTCGATTCAACCGAAACCCATTAAAACCTAAACCCGTTATAACCAAAACCCAAAATACATCAAACTTAAAGATACATTCTAGTAAAGTTATAAAAATGAATATTGAAATAATGAAAACTTGAAACAATCCAAACCCACAATGACCGAAACCCAAGACAATCGAAACCCGAAATAACTAGAACATGAGACAACTGAAATTCGAAATAACCGAAACTCGATACAATCAAAACCCGAATAACCGGAACCTGATACATCCGAACCCCGAACTCGACCGAACTGAATGACCAAATTATTATACATTATCCGAAACCCGAAACCCAAAACCCGACTAACTGAACCCGAGCCCGACCCAACCCGCCCAATTTCCATTCATCATCCTTTTTGTTTAGAATTGGAAAAAAAGTTAATTAGATTTAACAAGAAAAGTGGGTATGGATGGTTAGTTGCAACCAATTTGTATATAATGGGTGGTTATTTGTAATTTTTTTTAATAAAGGGTAGTTATTTGCAAACAACCTTGAATAAATGGTGGGTTTATGCATTTTCGCCTATAACTTAAGCTCTTTTGTTACTTGAGATCTTTTTTCAAACATGCAATATGTTTTAATAATGTTGAGTATTTGATTGTTCTGTATATATGTAATTAAAGAGCGGTTTTGGTATTGAGGGAATTGCACAATCTAACCCTAAAACCGAAATGGTTTACACCCATAACCCACTATCCATATAATTTGCAAGGGTTAACCATCCCCCCTTAAAAATTTGCACCACATCCGGTTAAAAGAGAAGGGAAAACCTGGTGCATTAAATGAGGAGAGAGAAATTGAGTGGCGTGAGGATTGGGAGAGAGGAAGAGAGAGATGACAATTTTATTTAAAAAATTATCTTTACCTCTCTCCTAAACCCCCTTTCCCTCTCTCTCTCTCTCTCCCCTCCTCTCTCCATTGAAGAGCTTATTTATTCTTCGATTTCTTTGTCTTCTATCTCTCTTCTTCCTTCGAATTTCTTCTATCGAACAAAGAGTGGTGCCTTCTTCGATTCTTCTTTCTTCTTCGATTGCTCTGTCTAGGCTCGATTCTTCATGCAGTAGTGTAAGCAATGACTTTCTCCAACGATAGCTCCGGCGTCGGCTTTCTCCAACTAGCACGATAGCTGAGCGTAGACTGAAAAAAAAAACCAAAATGTGTCCAATAGACAACCATAAGGTGTCCAGTAGAAAACCACATAGCGTCATGTATATATTAACCGGTGTCATGTACAAATGCTGAGATTGGAATAATCAGGAAATAGAAGGGTGCCATGTAACAAAGTTGGTGGTAATTTATATCTTCTGTTGTGGGTGTTCGAAGTTGTCTCATCATTCGTTAACCAATTCGCTACCATCACCAAGTACGAAGTCTACCATCAGCAACCGCTTGTCCTCTTTGATCTTCGCCGTGCTTGGAGGAAGAGGCGGAGAAAACGAGGCATTGCAGCTGATCGAAGCTTGTGTGAAGTGAAGAAGATGAATGAAAAGTGTATTACCTAATGCTTTGTTTTTTCTTTATTGATGAATGAATAATATATTACCTATTTCTTTGTTGGAACATTGAAAAAAAGTTGGAGTCATGTTTCTTGAAGAGTGTATTAATTATTTTGTTTAATTAAGTGAAAAAGTAATCATTTATATTTTTTTAAGAAATATATAGGATTAATTGAGAGAGATGATTGAAAAAAAATACATGAGAGAAGGGATTGAAAAAAAAATGTTGAAAAAGTACATAGGAGAATTAATGAATGGAGAGAGAGAGAGAGAGAGAGAGAGAGAGAGAGAGAGAAATGAGGAGGGAGAGAAAAAAGTAAAAAAGTCAAGAACAGATTTAATGAGGGGAGAGATAGAAAAGACGAGAGAGAAAATTAATTAAAAGAGAAAAAAGGGATGAGAGAGGAAAAATACTTGGACCCTTACAACTCCACCAACTGGCTATCACTCCATTGGTTGTAAATGGGTGTTCAAGGTGAAGTTCAGAGTCGATGGATCAATAGAAAGGTACAAAGCTCGACTCGTAGCAAAGGTATTCAACCAAATTAAGGACCGGGACTACAAGGAAACACTTTCTTCTGTTGCAATGTATGCTACAGACCGTATTCTCCTTGTTGTAGCTTCAGTTAGAAAATAGCCCTTGCATCAGCTTGACGTGAACAACGCTTTTCTTCATGGCTATCTTGATGAAATCGTTTACATGACTCCTCCTCCGGGCTATTCCAAGGCACTGCTTGGTCATGTTTGCAAATTGCATCGGTCACTTTACGACCTCAAGCAAGCAAGTCGCCAGTGGAACTTTGAATTGACCAATCATCTCACTTCCTTGGGGTTCATTCAATCCAAACGGGACTATTCATTGTTTATTTTGAAGACTCATTCGAGCCTGACTGTAGCCTTAGTATATGTCGACGATATGCTAATCACTAGAGATGATGTTATTACCAGTGTAAAAGCCTCTTTGGATAGAGCTTTTACAATCAAAGATCTCGGTCTGGCGCGCTATTTCCTGGGAATGGAAATTTCTCGTTCTGAAACTGGGATCATGTTGAACCAAAGGTAAAATGTAGTGGACTTGCTGTCCAATGCTGCTATGGTGAATTGTCGACCTGCAAAATTCCCAATGCAGCGGAATTTTCACTTAAGTATGCATGAAGGAGTCGAATTGAATGATCCGGAATCATATAGGGTTGATCGGCTTTTGTACCTTACTATGACCAGGCCCGATATTACTTATCATGTGCAACAATTGACTCAATACATGTCTTTGCCAAGAGTCCCTCATATGAAAGCTGCACTCTTTCTCCTTCGGTACTTAAAGGCAAATGTGAATTGTTCTCTCTTCTATCCAAGTGTTGGTTCTTTGGCAGTTCGTGCATATTCGGATGGTGATTGGGGAAGTTGTCGAGACACTAGTCGATCTATCTCGAGTTATTGTGTGTTCCTTGGTGACTGTCTTATGTCATGGAAGACAAAGAAGCAAAATACGGTCTCCATGTCGTCTGCTGAGAGCGAGTATAAGAGTATGTTGGCAACCAGTAGTGAGATCGAATGGGTTACTGGGGTGCTCCAGGACTTGCATCTCCCTCTGTCCTTGCTTATTCCTTTGTGTTGCGACAACAAATCAGCTCAACAACTTGCCTTGAATCCGGTCTATCATGAGCGTACCAAACATATTCGTTTGGATGGTCATTATATCCGAGACCTTGTACATGAAGGCCTTATATCGACGGTCTTTGTTCCATCTCATCTTCAGATTGCCGACTTGTTCACAAAGCCTCTAGGTGCTGCTCAACACTTTCATTTGGCTTGTAAGTTGGCACTCGTGTTTCATTACACACGCCCACCTTGAGGGGGGAATATGGGAGTATGGGATTAGCTTGGTTAGCTTGGTTAGCTTTTAGACACAACCTTAGTTAGGTTGTTAGAACCATGGTTGGCTAGATGTGTTAGGGAGCTGTTTGTATATAAACCGAGCTTGTGATGTACTCAAGTTGGTTAGAAGATTAATACAACTGAAAATTCCCAAAACCTCCATTGCTCTCGATTTCTCTCCTAGCTCGAAGTTACAGATCTCGTCTAGATCAAGATGTTGCTTGATAAGTTCATAGTTACCTTTCCCAAAGGGGTATTCTCTCCATAGTTGGTTATTGCTGTTTTGCAGGCGAGATTGACTCCCGATGACTCGTTCTGAATGACCACAACAACAGTCTTTCATTTCGTGAATCATAGAAAGAGCACTTTAACTTAGCATCCACACTCATCATAATCACATGAGGAACCTGGGGGCAACCTTCCACCCGATAAGACGATGAACTCATAGAAACAACTCGTTGCTCAACAAAATCCTTTTCAGACACAACCTAGAAAAAGAAGAATAATTTTTGCGTGTTTCAATATCTATAGCTGTAAAGAGAGGAAAAAAATCACTCTCATGATCGACCTCATGAAGATCATGGCAGATTACGCGTAGATCATGCTTCTCGAGAAACTGCAACTCCTTGGCAACAAAAATATCACCAACACGATGCAAATGGTGTGAATGTGGTCTAAGCAGATCAAGAAGCAAACGTGAATATGGAGAATTTTTTGGTCTCTTTATTTGCCTTATTTGATCCAAACTATGCAGGTCAAGCAATAGACCGCCATGTCCGCATATGATCTTATCGTTTATCATAGCAGCAACAGGCAGGGAGTTGAAACAATCGTAAAATATGCACTCCGAATTAGCATTGATTTTACAAGTGAATTTACGCATCTCATCGACCTCGTCAATACAAAATTATTGTGATATCCCAACATTAAGGTTTCTCTTCACTAGAAACAAGTTTTTCGGATGCCTAATCTTGAATGTAAAGAGAAGCAATATCGTTCGCAAGCAATCTCTCCATTCATCGATATAATTGGCCCAGTACAAGTGTGGAGAGATCAATGGTGTAATGTGCTCGGGTTAGTTCATTGCCATAGTTAGTGGTGAGCATTGTAAAGATAGGAGTGGTTAGAACCATGGTTTGTTAGGTGGTTTAGAAACCAATTGTACAAATAGAGAGAGCCTGGTGTACTCGGTAACTGATTTCAATACAACAGAAAATTCCCCAACTCTCTTCTCTCAACTAAACTTTTCTTCCTCCATTAGAGACTTCGAATCTCAGCTAAATCTGGTTGAGTTTTGATATGGTATCAGAGCCATCATACCTTTAGCGATCCGGTGTTGTGTTTTCTCGATTCTTTCATCAATAGCAATAGTGAACTCCGACAACGAAGGTCATGGCGATCAAGGTGGTTCGTTGTCGACAAATGGAGGTCGGAATTTAGGAGAAAATCACTCGGATCCTTTATTCCTGTTTAATTCCGACCATCCAGGGATGGTTCTTGTATCAGCGCAGTTCAACTGCCTCAATTTCCATAGTTGGAGCCGAACTGTGCGAATGGCGCTGAGAGCAAAAATGAAATTAGGTTTTATAAATGGTAAGTTCGAGCGTCCTTTGAGGTTCATGATGACTATGATCGCTGGATTCGTTGCGATTACATGGTCACTAGTTGGATCATAAATTCTATGAAACCGGAAATAGCAGAGAGTTTCATGTATGTGAGTTCAGCGAAGGATCTATGGGACGAGATCCAAGAGCGGTTCCCTAGTCCATTGCTCCATTAGTCAATCAGATTATAAGAAGGACATTTATTAATTTAAGCAAGATAATCTGAGTGTGGCAGGTTACTACAGCAAACGCAAGAAAGCATGGGATGAGCTTCAAGAAATTGAATCAATCCCGATATGTAGGTGTGGAGGCCTAAAAATGTGTTCGTGTGCTATATTGAAGAAGCTGGTTGAACGAGATGCTACGATTCGTCTAATGCAATTCTTAATGGGACTCTTAGACACTTTTGAAGGGATTCGAAGTCACATACTGTCAATGGATTCTTTACCTTCTGTAAAACCATGTGGTTTCACATGGTTTTACAGATCGAGCGCTAGAAAGGGATCACTAGAAGCTCATCTCATCAGCATGAAGTTCTAGCTACTAGATCTTACTCTAATTGTGGAAATTCTGTCAAAACTAGTAGTGGATCTCAGGCCAGTTCATCCAAATTTGCTGACCAGAAGAAGGAGAGCTAGAAGGCTAAGGTGGACATGTTCTGTAACTATTGTAAGGAGCGAGGACATGTCAAGGAGACCTGCTTCAAACTCGTAGGTTTTCTTATTGGTACAATGGTCTTAAACGTCCTCAAACTGACAAAGTGATTGCTAGTGTGCAGGATGTGATGGATGTTGACAGTCCGCTTACATCTGATGTTCGAGCTTCTTCCAATGTTGCACCTCCTAACAACTCTGTAGGTGGTCCAGACATGTCTCTCGTGAATGCAGTGGTTGCAGAGGTGATCCGTGCTATGAAAGGGAAGGCTCCAGCTGATCCGAATGCTTCGGGCTCTAGTTTCATAAATTTCGCAGGTATGGTATCTTTGCCTCTTCATGAGCACAGAAGATCATGTGTCAACTTAACTTGGATAGTTGACTCTAGAGCTTCAGATCACATTGTTTGCAATAATGCCATGTTATCTAACATGAAGCAGCTTGCTAAGCCAATTTTTATTGGGTTTCCAGATGGGATCACTCAAACGGTAAAGTATTCTGGAAGTGTGAGCATCACGTCCCTCACTCAGAATATTTTACTTCATGATGTGCTGTATATCCCAAAATTTAAAAACAATTTGTTGTCTGTGTCCAAGCTACTAGATGATGACAAGCATTTGCTTGTTTTCTCCAAATGGAAATGCTGGATACAGGACACTTTAATTGAGAAAGCCATAGCTACTGGTGTCAGAGATGGTGGACTCTACAAGCTTGATGGTGTTTCTTGCTTACCTGCACACACTGGTGTTCGACGTATTGATCACCTCCTTGTTGTTAACAATGTGAGTTGTATTGTTGCTTCAATGTAAACAGGTTTAATAAGTGTGCATCATGCCAGACTTGGACATGTTTCTTTGTCTAAAATGTGTTTGTTTGACTAGGCCAAGGGACATGTTTTGAAGAATTTTTCATGTTATGTTTGTCATCTAGCTAAATTCCACAAACTTCCATTTCAGCCAAGTACTTCTATTGCATCCAAGCCATTTGAATTGTTCCACATGGATGTGTGGGGACCTTACAAGGTGGCTTCTATTTGTGGTGCTCGGTTCTTCTTGACTGTACTAGATGACTTTTCTAGATCTACTTGGACCTTCCTCTTAAGGGACAAAGGTCAAGTATTTGCAATTGTCATTGGGTTCTTGGATAGAGTAGAAAATTTGTTTGAAGCTCGTGTCAAGATACTCAGAACGGATAATGGGTCCGAATTTGTGAATTCCAGGTTGGGTGAAGTGCTTCTTGCTAAAGAAACCACTTATGAAAAGTGTTTTCCATATGTCCATGAGCAGAATGGACGTGTGGAATGAAAACACATGCATTTGATCGAAATGGCTCGGGCTATTCGACTCAATGCAGGTTTTCCTACTCGGTTTTGGGGGGAGTGTGTCTTAGAAGCCACCTACATCATCAACATCCTTCCCTCATCTGTGCTTGGATTCAAAACTCCTTATGAAGTTTTGTTCCAAAAACAACCAGAGTATGATCATCTTTGAGTGATCGGTTGTTTATGCTTTGCTCACATTCCAAGTGTGCATCGTTCCAAGATGGATGCATCAGGAAGAAAGTGCATCTTCTTGGGTTACCCTCCAGGATTCAAAGCCTATAAACTCTATGATTTGAGTTCTCGGAGAGTCTTTGTAAGTAGGGGATGTTGTCTTCAAGGAATGGATTTTTCCTTTCAAAGACATAAAGACAGTAGTGAGTCATCATCTCCTCCTCTCCCTCGAGTTATGTTTGGTGACGATGAACCCATACAACAGGTGGATAGTTTAGTTCCTAGGCATTCTGTGCAGTCATCTGCTTCTCTTCAAGATGGACAAAGAGTTACTGAATTGGTTGTAGATACTGATCCACAGAGTGCATCTACATCACCTGTTGAACCTGTTGACTCCCTTGAAGTACAGAGTATTCCGATTACAGAGCCACGACCTACTAGATGTATTGTGAGACTTGCAAGGTTACAAGATTATGAGTGTCAACATTTGCAAACTAGAGTGGTTGCTGAGTCTGATGGCCATCAATCATCCTCTCTATCATCTGTGTTTTCAGTAATCAAACCTGAGGATTTCGAGGTTTATTCTCCTGATTATGTGCACTCTTTATTCAATGTACTGTTAGTGGTTGAACCCACTTTATTCTCTCAAGCTCAAAAGGTGACCGAATGGAGAGCTGCTATGAAGCAAGAGTTGGATGCATTGGACAATAACCACACTTGGACTCTTACAGATCGTCCAACCGGACAACACACAATTGGGTGTAAGTGGTTCTTTAGAGTCAAGTATCGAACTGATGGAACAGTAGAAAGGTATAAAGCCCGACTCATGGCAAAGGGGTTTAGTCAAATCAAGGATCGTGACTACAAAGAGACCTTCTCTCCAGTTGCAAAGTATGCAACTGTTCGAATATTGCTTGCCATTGCCTCAGTTAAACAATGGCCTTTGCACCAGCTTGGCGTGAATAACGCGTTCCTTCACGACTATCTAGATGAAGTAGTTTATATGAGTCCTCCTCCAGGCTATGTCACATCCCTACCAGGCCAGGTATGCAAGCTTAATAGGTCACTCTACGATCTCAAGCAATATTCGAGTGTTACACTAACACCTTATTCCGGAATTAGGGTAAAGCCACAAACTAAAACTATTGATTGCTTGATAGGGCTTTGAACTGCATTGTGTTTGGAGGGTTTTATTTGCAATTGAAAGGGGACATGAAAGAAAGAATGAATAAAAAAATAGTTTGGGGAGCATAATAAAGAATAAATAGAGTAAATTGAATTAAATTGAATACGTACGCTAGAAGGATATAAAATGAAGAAATTATGAAGGACAAACACCTTTTCATCGACACAGATTAGGTCATTTGAAATCAGCTCTTGTCGTTTGTGAAAATTGATGTTGTCGAACATGCACACAACTCGAACTCGGATATTGCCTTTGATGTTTGTTGGATTAAGCTCGTCGACGTATGTGACATTCTTCATTGTTACCGATTTAAAACAGGAAAGAAGAATAGATGATCAAAAGCCTGCAATGTTTAAGGTTTAAATATTAGCAATATTCGAAAAATAAAACATAAAAGATAGACGGTTGACAGAGAGGGAGAAATAGATAGGATACGGTGGAAGAGGAAGGAGGATAAGTGAGTTATCTATTATATTCGATTCTAATTATATATAGAGTAGTGTTGCTAGTTAGGTTAGGGTGAATGAGAGTAAAAACAGTAAAAGTCTCGTTTGTAATTGGTTAAAAAATCTCTGCAGATCTGAAAGTTTTAATTATTTTAACAAAAAGTAACAGAACTGTTTTAAAAATCTCTACAGATCTGTAATGTTTAATTATTATTTCAATTAAAACGGTTTAAACTCAATTTAAAAAATCTCTGCAGATCTGAAATTAGGATAAATGTGTAATCTTTTGGTTAAATAAAAGAGATAAAGATTGGTTAATTGGTTAATTGAATAATAACAGATGGAATTAAAAAAAAAATTTACAGCGAATGGTTTGTAATTGATTTAAAAATCTTTGTAGATCTGAAAATTATAATTATTTTAATTAAAATGGTTTTAGTTAGCTAGATATGCATTCCTTTAGTTGAGAAAGAGATAAGCAATTGGGGATTTTAAAAAAAAATGTAAACCTTATAAATAGGAGAAGATTTTTAAATCCTTGGAAAAGCAATTGTGGATTTTTTCTTAAATTTCTAACATTAAATGTATGGTCGCCACGTGTCCCAAATTGCATAATAAATAATAAATAGAGTAAATTGAATTAAATTGAATACGTACGCTATGAGGATATAAAATGAAGAAATTATGAAGGACAATCACCTTTTCATCGACACATATTAGGTCATTTGAAATCAGCTCTTGTCGTTTGTGAAAATTGATGTTGTCGAACATGCACACAACTCGAACTCGGATATTGCCTTTGATGTTTGTTGGATTAAGCTCGTCGACGTATGTGACATTCTTCATTGTTACCTATTTAAAATAGGAAAGAAGAATAGATGATCAAAAGCCTGCAATGTTTAAGGTTTAAACATTAGCAATATTCGAAAAATAAAACATAAAAGATAGATGGTTGACAGAGAGGGAGAAATATATAGGATACAGTGGAAGAGGAAGGAGGATGAGTGAGTTATCTATTATATTCGATTCTAATTATATATAGAGTAGTGTTGCTAGTTAGGTTAGGGTGAATGAGAGTAAAAACAGTAACAGACTCGTTTGTAATTGGTTAAAAAATCTCTGCAGATCTGAAAGTTTTAATTATTTTAACAAAAAGTAACAGGACAGTTTTAAAAATCTCTGCAGATCTGTAAAGTTTAATTATTATTTCAATTAAAACGGTTTCAACTCAATTTAAAAAATCTCTACAGATCTGAAATTTGGATAAATGTGTAATCTTTTGGTTAAATAAAAGAGATAAAGATTGGTTAATTGGTTAATTGAATAATAACGGATGGAATTAAAAAAAAATTTACAACGAATGGTTTGTAACTGATTTAAAAATCTTTGTAGATCTGAAAATTATAATTATTTTAATTAAAATGGTTTTAGTTAGCTAGATATGCATTCCTTTAGTTAAGAAAGAGATAAGCAATTGGGGATTTTTTTTAAAAAAAATGTAAACCTTATAAATAGGAGAAGATTTTTAAATCCTTAGAGAAGCAATTGGGGATTTTTCTTAAATTTCTAATTTTAAATGTATGGCCGCCACGTGTCCCAAGTTGCAAGTGCTTTAGTATTATATTAGATATAAAGGAATAATTAAGTTTGTTCCAAGTCCGTTTAGGCGCCGCCTGGGCACCCGCCTAACCGTCTAGGCGCTAGACGGCCACCCACCGCCTAGCGACCGCCTAGCGTCTTTTAGAACATTGGTGGGGATTGGTTTTGGTAAAGTCTTCATGGACAGGCCGGGCCCCTATATATCCATTTGCTTAAATATAAGTAAGTTTTTATTTGTTGAATGTGAAAAAAATGAATATAATTGAATAAATATTTAATTTTTTAAATAAATTAAGTAGTGACATGCATTTTTATCATTCCTTCTCCTCGTCCTTTTCTCCATCATTTTTAATTTTGACCTTTACTAATTATAACATTCACTTTGAAAACACTAATAATACGTCGGTGATATTATTTTGCTATTATTAGTGACATTTTTTTAACATTACATATTCTCCGTACACACTAAAGACTTAATCCTACCAAAATTTCTGTTCAGGATTTTAGTTTGGCAATGCAACCTAAACCTTAAATAAGACACTTACGTCACTGTGCATCTCAAGCGACGACTGTAACTAGGGCTGTGCAGAAAAATACGACACGGTTGACACGACACGAAACCGTAACAAAACGATACGAAAAAACACGAAACGATAAAGATACGACACGATTATGGCACGAAACGATAAAACACGATAATAATCGTGTCGTATTCGGATCGGCATATTTCCCTTATCGGGTATCCGACACGACACGATAATCTTTTTTTTTAAATATTAATATTCTGTTGTAATAGTACATATAAAATAAATGCCTCAATGTATCGTACTACACAAGTTGCCCAGTTGGTGGTGAGGCGCTGCTCGCGGGCGGAATGGCCACTATGTCTCGAGTTCGAATCCGGGTTTCATCCAAATTTTTTAATTCTCAGCCTATTTTATTCTGTCTAGGGTTCTTCTTTAACAATTACCATCTCATTCTTTCTCAATATCCCAGACCCGCCGCCAGGAGCCATCTCCGCTTCGCTGCTCTAGCCCTTTCTCGCTCGCTCTCCTCACACCTCAGTCTCGTCTCGAGTCGTCTCTCGCTCGCCTGCTCGAGCCTTGGTTCAGATCCGGTTCACATTTGGCCTCTCATCTCCTTATTCTCGCCTCTCCGCCGGCACCGGCCCCAGCCCCACAGCTCGCCAGTCGCCTCGCCTCCCCTCTCCGTAGGGAGTCTCACTCTAGCAGACTCGCCGCGACGCCGCCCAGCCCAGCCGCGACTCGCCTCTCCCTCTCTTCTCCTCGCTCCTCAGTCTCATCTCGATTCCTCACTCAATCGCCCTCTCGAGCCTCGATTCAAATCCGGCGCTTGCGGTCGCCCTCGGCCTCGCTCGACGGCCGCCCTCAAATCCGGCGTTGTTCAGTGTTCACCCACAAAACACGTTCAGGAAAGAAAAAAAAACCCTGTACGGCAACATTAGGAAAAAAAGAAAAAAAAAAGAGGAGGTTTTTGTACAAATCGTGTCGTGTCGTGTTATACGGGTATCCGACACGAAACTGTGTCGTGTTATCGTGTCGGATACCCGGTACTTATCGTGTCGTGTTCGGATCGGCACTTTTTCCCTTATCGGTTTCGTGTTTTTGTCGTGTCGTGTCGGATACCCGGTTGTGCACAGCCCTAACTGTAACGGCCCGGGATTATGATTCTCGAGTTACGTTTCGAGGGATGAAACCCCTTGTTGGGATCTTGCGCCCCGAGTACAGGTTGAAGGTTTGAAATCGAAGATGCGTAGTTAAAGTGGGATTTCGCACCCAAACCCGGAAGGTCCGTTGGAGACCCCAGGGTAAACCCCTGTACCTGTCCTAAGTCTACGACGCGCGAAAACCTTTATCATGCAAAGGACGAAATTTCTGAAAATGATACAATTAGTGCCACGACAGAGCCGGTCAAAACGGAGTATAATAGGAAGAAATCCAAAAAGCATGAGTCTGGTGAAGTCAGGGTTCATACACTCACTCTCCGCCATATGAATGGACCCCGTCATATCAGCACAAAATCAAGTAGTAGATCGGGTACCTGAAACTATACCACCAAGTCAGGTCAAGAGTCCGCCCGCGGGTCCTTTGACCGCGCTGAGGACATATAATACGCCTATACCTAGAATAAAGGATGCCTTCATGCAATACTGAAATAAAACTACACTATCATGCTCCTAATTCATATGTGCAGAATATTGAGGAAGGCCTTAACAAAGAATACCAAGCGATATATCTCTCTTTTACCACCACCCTTCTTCCAGAGAAGGTGGAGACTGGCCAGTTTGATGCTACAATCATATCAAATCTCATCATCATATCATATCTCATCATCATATCATATCTCATGCCCATCTCGTATCTCGTGATATATATATATAAATGACTCAAGGAGGACAACACCCGATGAAGCTGGGCTGCCCTATGACCCTAACAAGGACTCTAGGACTCACAGATAACGGCCGTTCTGTATTCAAACGCATACAGAATAAGGATGCTCATTCGTAAATGCAATTCCTAAGCATGATACTACATGACATGCTCTTATGCATATGCAACACCTACATACTATATGACACATCAGGCAGGAGGTACTGGTTACTGAGTAAGCCCCGGAGGTACTTACCTGGCTAGCAGATCAGCAACAGGAGAATCCAGCACACAATATTCACAATCACAGAGTATCACCTAGTACATAATGGAATATACATAAGTCTACATCCAACTATTAAGCACTCAAGCACACCTCAATCATTAGAACAAGTAACATATTATGAAAGTCATTTCATCGCATCATCCGCTCCTCAAGACTACATCGTTCTCCATAAATCATTCAACCAATTCCGCATGTTCATATACATCATTTTCGCATATACCTCAATGGTTCATCAAAATCATAAGACATAATTTGTGTGATATAAAATCCTACTAGATCTTCATAATTATCCAACATTTAATCTCATATAATAATTCACCACAAGTCATGCTATTAGTCATACATATCATACTGTTAGTCAAACGATCATATTATCATGCTAGTTAGTCATCGAATAAGTCTTATTCCCAAGTTAGTTTCAGAACCCTTTCAAATCCCAGTTTAAATAGTTAAGTATTCCGACCCTTGAAAATACTCGCCAAATTCCCTTTTAAATTTATTTATTAGATTACTTTCCAACCTTGAAATTCTTTTCCAAATTCTTTATAAATCTTGAAGTCACAATAATATATTTTAAATCTCAAATAGTATTACATGATATTTTAAATATCATTTATTTGACACTTTTATAAATTATTTCCAAATTCTCTAAAATCCCGACCATTTTTATTTAATAAATGTTGTGAGGAGGAAATCAAGTATGAAATATAATGAAATAGATCAAACCAGATTTAGTCCCACGCAAATAAATACAAGACTCCCTTCAATGTAGTAAGAGCCAGTCAGGATCGAATCCACGAGGAAGCGTGTCAGCGTATCCTAGGTAGCTGTAAATCTCACAGAAAAGAAAACAGAAGACAGAAACAAAGGAACAGAGAAAGAAAGACAGACGAAGACAAGAAATAGCAAACGAAAGCAAGAAATAAAGTAAAGACAGAAGCTAACTCGATCTCGACCAGTAGTAACTCGAGATCGACGAACAGCAGTGAACAACAGAAACTCAGAAATCACAGCAGACAACAAACCCGGCAAGGGCAACTCGATCTCGACAACACCTAACTCGAGATCGACTAGAAATAGCAAAAACAGAAATTGCATAATCGAAAACAGAAACAGAAACTCAACTCGACGTAGACAAGAGCCAACTCGAGATCGACTAAGGTCTACTCGATCTCGACTAGCCCCTCCTCTGTATCGACTAAAAATGCAGAAAATATAAATTCCAGATTCGAACACAGATTTCAGAATTTCGACAGAAATAAACTCAATTTATGAAAGACTTCCAAAGCCAGGGTATCAACGCCACAACGATAACCATGCAAAGTAAGATATAAAGGCATAAAAGATCATGCTTTCCATCAAAGTAACTTTCGTTACTAACAAATAGGCATATAGAGGCTTTCGCATAAACCCTAATTATTACTAACCCTTTTCACATAATTAACCCAAGTTGCATTAAGATCACTTTCGCTTCAATAACACAAACAAGGATCACCTTCAACTCTCGCAAAAGAATCATGCTCATAGGGATTGAAGACGAATTGCATAACAAGATCTGACCTTTACCGCATCACCTTACATGGCCATCGTCGGGCTCACCCCAGCCCTAGAAGTGGGTGGACTACTCGCTCTTCATCATCAAGAAAGACATCAAATAACAAAAGAAACTAACTTGCATTGAATTAAATAAAGAAAGCTTACAACCAACAAGACAAATCCGCTTTCGCCTTTCCACCTTGCTTGCCACAAACTTTCTCTCTCTACTCCTACTTACTTGAATGGAATTGTGTGTGTAATTGAATGAATGAAAAACCAGCCCCTAGGGCTTTATTTATAGCCTCCTATTCCTTGCTAATCAAGGATAGAATATATCTATCTATATCTAAAATTATATCTAAAACTTTAAAAGATAAATAAAAGCAATTTAGGAATTAAATCTAAAAGGAAAAGATAAATCTAAAATAGGTAAGATGTCTTCTTGTTGATAGATCTTCTCTTCCAAGGATAGAACTTGATGAAATCGGATAGACTTGGCTTCCTTCGGCCCCAAGGACTCCCAAACCGAGTAGGATAGTCAAACCACGTAACGCGCTCCCGGACACGGCTCGTCGATCTCGACTAGGGCTCGTCGATCTCGAGTACGGTGGTCGTCGACTGGGGCTGACTGGCTTGGTCGGGTAGCTCTGCTCGACAAGGCTCGGAACTTGGCTCCTGGCTCCTCGATCTCGACTAAGCCTCCTTGAGATCGAGTAGAGTTGGCTTGGCTTCTCCGTCTTCGGCTTCTCGACTTGGCACAACTCGTCGACTCCGGACATGACACTGAGGTGTAGCCGATCTCGACAAGTGGTACTCGAGATCGAGTAGGGTCTCCGGAGTCGGGTTGATCTCTGACTCAGTGTCCTCGATCAGCTCTGCTCGACCAGGTGTGCTCGGACAGCCTTTGTCGAGATCGAGTAAGTGTACTCGAGATCGAGTAGAGTTCTCTCAGCTTTATGTTCTGTTCTTGAAACGCACTTTCCTGAGTCCTCGTTTGTCGGATTGACGCATATGACCATGCGTTGGAAAGCTCTTTTCGAGGGCTACAACCTTCATGAAGACATCAAAGCTTGATTCCGAATGATGAATACCGAAAAATGGCCTTTTCTCCAGCTGCACCATTCTTAGCTTCTTCATGACTTTCCTTCAAGCTCCAAAGTGCGTCCTATTTCTGCGAAATATAACAAACACTTGTGTAGACCTCCATATATCGCAAATAAACATATACTACACATATTTTGTATTATTCTAACCCCAAATGCATGACATGTATACAGAAAACGATATAAAAGTTACTGTAAAACATGGAAGATTCAGCTCACAACAAACACCCCATACTTAAGCTTGCTTGTCCTCAAGCAATACTTTTATTTGTCATTCAGGGGAAGAAATCAAAACTCTCAACATATTAGATTCTTTGCCATATAACCCTGCAATTAATTACCATCCTCGAAAAGGTACTTATGTCACAGATCCATGCATGTGCAATTATACAAAAGCAACATCTACTCACAAAAGGAGGGTTATGCAAAAACAATTTTTATGTGACAAAGCATGGATAATCAAGAGGACTTTAATTTAAGCTCAAATAAGAAGTAGATTGGTAAAAGGCTAAAGGTGGGCAATTTTTGGCAATGTGGTGCTAATGATCCGGGGAAATGGAGTATTTCCAAACTGAATTTCCACATTCCTTCTCCATAAGATTCATCACCTTTTCATAATGCTTTTATCAATAATAATGCCTTTACCTCTCTAACCTTAGCACTGCCTTCTCGCGAGTCGCAAACATGGGTGTCATGAATGGCCCCGGATACTTAGTGCGTCGGACTCCTCACCTGGTGTCCCATCTCTCCAAACTATTATCTCAGAGAGCAGGGTCGATCTTTGATCGGATTTTCTTTCACTCATTAAATTTTCCATATTTTTCAAACAATTTCCCGCCAAACTCCAATAATGATATAACAACAACACAATCACCATATAACATCTCCATAATGTAACATCATTCTCAACATAATCCTCGGATGGAAATAAGGTAAAGAATGGAAAATATTTAGATCATGTGGAGCAATATATGAAATAAGGCATAATATGGCTTTGTGAAATGCATAAGCATAGGTAAGGCTAGGAATATCAACATATGAGCATTATATGGAAATATAAAGTCCTCCATCCTCTTATCATGCAACATGTCAAAAGCAACTTCAAATTTTACCTCCTTTCATGGTTTTCAAGAAAATATGCACTTCATTGTGACTTCCCTTTACTAGGCAATTTCATGCTATATCTCTAATGAATCTAATTTTTGCATCGTCGAGTTCAATAAAGCTTCCATGACATTATTCAAAAATTTCAATGGGGGTCATTTTTCTTTAAATTTTGGAAAACATGCATATAAGCACATAAATCAATAATGCATTCCAAAATAGCCATGTAGCAATTCAAAGAAATAAATTCTAAATATGCAAAAATAATGTCAAATATGGCATATATGCACAAAGTAAGCCCTTCCCCCACCCAATACTTAAACATTACAGTGTTCTCACTGTATAAAAACAAGGGTAGAGAAAGAAACTCACTAGACAGGTGTGCAGATCCTCTTTATGTCGAATAAAAGGAACCGTCTGGGCCGAGTCCGAATATAGCTTGCTTCTATCCATGGACCTGAAAAGTGTAGAAGACATATACCCATAATAGAAAAACTAAAAAGTTCAAAACCAAAAACAAACAAAAGCAACAAAGTCTCAAAAGTCTAAAAATAAATGTCTATGTACAAGCTCTAGATTTTATAGTCGCTAGGCCTACTTTCCATTAAGCTCAAGGTGGCATCTGTAGGGCCCATGTAGCTTGGGCTTCAAATAGGACTCCATTCTTGTCCATCAGCTGCAATCCTCCAGAGTGGATTTTGTTCACCACGAAAGGCCCCATCCTCTACTTGTTGAATTTGTTAGGGAACCAATGATCCTTTGATTTAGAGACATAGAGCTTGTCTCCAACTTCATACTCCTTAGGCTCATCATTGGAAATCCTACATAAGCGCACATACCAAGGCAAACCTCTCCCATGTATAGATAGATCTTTAATGAAAATAGGAGAAGAAAGATCCATACCTTGGCTTGCCTTTGCAGAGATGGAATCGGGGACTACAGTGTTTGGTCGATCTCGAGTAGGAGTACTCGATCTCGACGAGGTTTCAGTTTCTGGAGGTGAGCTGCTCGAGGATGCAGGAGCTGGTGGTTGGTCGATCTCGACTAGCGTAGTCGATCTCGAGTAGGATTCGGCTCCTGGTGGTTTCAGCGTCGAGGAAGCAGTTGCCGGAGAAGCTTGGTCGATCTCGACTAGCGTAGTCGATCTCGAGTAGCCTGGCTTGTCTGGTGGAATCAACGTCGAGGAAGGCGAAGCCGAGGCAGCGAGGTGGTGGTCGATGTCGAGTAGTGTACTCGATCTCGAGGAGCCTGACCCTTCAGTGTTCCTGCTTGACGACGCTGGTGCCGGTGGAGGCTCCTGGTTTTGGTCGAGATCGACTAGGGTCCTCGATGTCGAGGAGTCTTGGTCAACCTTGACCCCATACTTGGTTCCTGTCAAGGCATCCGAACAATAGTTAGTCCATAACGACGTACCTTGGTCTGTGTCGATTGGATTCTCTGTGTCCTCCTTTAGGATTGCCATGATCTCCTTCACCTGGGCTTCCATATCCCTCTTTTTCAGCTCCTCAAGGGTCATATTTCTTACCTTGGGTTCCCCGCAGGTGATGTAGCCAGCTGAGATAGATTTTACCTCTTTCATTGGACCGGTATGCCTTTCAGTTTTATTAAAGGAATACTCAATTACCTCATCGCTGATGTTGAAAGTGACCACTCCTTTCCTTACGCTTATGTTGGCATCCACCGTTGCCAAGAAGGGTCTTCCTAGAATAATTGGACAAGCAGGGTCTTCTTGCATATCAACAACTAGGAAATCAGCAGGGACAAAGAATTTACCTACTTGTACTGGCACATTGTCAACCATGCCTGTTGGAATGACCACTGTGTTGTTGGCCATGTAAAGTCTAGCATCCATAGGCTCTAGGGCACCTATCTTAATCTTGGACCAAATTGTTAAAGGCATTATACTCATACTAGCTCCAAGATCACATAAGGCATTAATTTTATATGGACCAAATCCAATAGATATAGCAAACTTACCTGGATCTGGCCTCTTCTCCAGTATGTCCAAATGGCTGCACTCTTCTATAATCTCAGCCATTGATCGCTTTTTGCTCAGAATCTCCTTCAGGAACTTGACATAGGATGGCAATTCATTGAGAGCATCTGTGAAAGGAATGGTGACGTTGAGCTTCTGAAGCATCTTGATGAAACGCTGAAATTTCTTTTCTGCCGGGTCCTTTGGAGATTTTGTGGGGAAAGTGTTGTGAGCTGAATCTGCCATGTTTTACAGTAACTTTTATATCGATTTCTGTATACATTTCATGCATTTGGGGTTAGAATAATACAAAATATGTGTAGTATATGTTTATTTGCGATATATGGAGGTCTACACAAGTTTTTGTTATATTTCGCAGAAATCGGACGCACTTTGGAGCTTGAAGGAAAGTCATGAAGAAGCTAAGAATGGTGTAGCTGGAGAAAAGGCCATTTTTTGGTATTCATCATTCGGAATCAAGCTTTGATGTCTTCATGAAAGTTGTAGCCCTCGAAAATAGCTTTCCAACGCATGGTCATATGCATCAATCCGACAAACGAGGACTCGGGAAAGTGCGTTTCAAGAACAGAGCAGAAAGTTGAGAGAACTCTACTCGATCTCGAGTACATCTACTCGATCTCGACAAAGGCTGTCCGAGCACACCTGGTCGAGCAGAGCTGATCGAGGACACTGAGTCAGAGACAACCCGACTCCGGAAGCCAACTCGATCTCGAGTAACTCTTGTCGAGATCGACCACACTTCGACGCCATGTCCGGAGTCGACGAGCTGTGCCAAGTCGAGAAGCCAAAAACGGAGAAGCCGAGCACCACCTCTACTCGATCTCGAGGAGGCTTAGTCGAGATCGAGGAGCCAAGGAGCCCAGATCCGAGCCTGTCGAGCAGAGCCACCCGAGAAGCCCAGTCAGCCCAAGGCAACGACCATCTCTACTCGAGATCGACGAGCCCTAGTCGAGATCGACGAGCCGTGTCCGGGAGCGCGTTACGCGGTTTGACTATCCTACTCGGTTTGGGAATCCTTGGGGCCAAAGTAATCCGAGTCTATCCGATTTCATCAAGTTCTATCCTTGGAAGAGAAGATCTATCAACAAGAAGACATCTTACCTATTTTAGATTTATCTTTTCCTTTTAGATTTAATTCCTAAATTGCTTTTATTTATTTTTTAAATTTTTAGATATAATTTTAGATATAGATAGATATATTCTATCCTTGATTAGCAAGGAATAGGAGGCTATAAATAAAGCCCTAGGGGCTGGTTTTTCATCAATTCAATTACACACACAATTCCATTCAAGTAAGTAGGAGGAGAGAGAGAAAGTTGGTGGCGAGCAAGGTGGAAAGGCGAAAGCGGATTTGTCTTGTTTGGTTGTAAGCTTTCTTTATTTAATTCAATGCAAGTTAGTTTCTTTTGTTATTTGATGTCTTTCTTGATGATGAAGAGCGAGTAGTCCACCAACTCCTGGGGCTGGGGTGAGCCCGACGGTGGCCATGTAAGGCGATGCGGTAAAGGTACAATCTTGTGATGCAATTCGTCTTCTATCCCTATGAGCATGATTCTTTTGCGAGAGTTGAAGGTGATCCTTGTTTGTGTTATTGAAGCGAAAGTGATCTTAATGCAACTTGGGTTAATCATGTGAAAAGGGTTAGTAACAATTAGAGTTTATGCGAAAGCCTCTATATGCCTATTTGTTAGTAACGAAAGTTACTTTGATGGAAAGCATGATCTTTTATGCCTTTATATGTTACTTTGAATGGTTATCGTTGTGGCGTTGATACCCTGGCCTTGGAAGTCTTTCATAAATTGAGTTTATTTCTGTCGAAATTCTGAAATCTGTGTTCGAATCTGGAATTTTTATTTTCTGCATTTTTAGTCGATACAGAGCAGAGCCTTGTCGAGATCGAGTAGACCTTAGTCGATCTCGAGTTGGCTCTTGTCTACGTCGAGTTGAGTTTCTGTTTCTGTTTTCGATTCTGCAATTTCTGTTTCTGCTGTTTCTTGTCGATCTCGAGTTAAGTGTGATCGAGATCGAGTTGCCCTTGCCGGGTTTGCTGTCTGCCGTGATCTCTGAGTTTCTGTTGTCCAGTTCTGTTGTCGATCTCGAGTTGCACCTAGTCGAGATCGAGTTAGTTTCCGCTTTTGTTTTGTTCTTTGCTTTCGTTTGTCTTTGTTTCTTTGTCTTTGTTTCTGTCTTCTGTTTGCTTTTCTGTGAGATTTACAGCTACCTAGGATCCGCTGACACGCTTCCTCGTGGATTCGATCCTGACTTGCTCTTACTACATTGGAGGGGGTCTTGTAATTATTTGCGTGGGCCTAAATCTGGTTTGATCTATTTCATTATATTTCATACTCGATTTCCTCCCTACAATAGAAAGGCAGCTTCTTTTTCTGATTTGGAGCCAGAACAGATGTCGGAGATGCTGCAGTTTTCTCTCTCTCGGATTGACCGTCCTCGATGTCGACCACGCCTTTGTCGATCTCGACCAGAGTGGGTGATGTCGAGTTGCTGTGTAGTGCAGACGATGGTTTCTGAAGTTTCTCCTCGAGATCGAGTAGGCCCTCCTCGAGATCGACTAGAGTGTTGTCGACGTCAACTTGCTGTTCTTCGTTGTTCTGCTGCTTTCCGACCTCTGGCTCTTGCAGTTGATGGCCGCTTCTGAGTTTTACAGCAGCGATGTGTCCAGTTTTCCCCTTTGCATTTGGTTCTGAAGATCCAGGGAGCGACCCTGTCTGTCTGGGGATTCCTGCTGCTAGCTGACCAATCTGTGTATCAACTGTTTTCCGCCATATATCAATCTCCCCAAGCCTAGAGTTTACGCCTTGAATCTGAGTGTAGACTGAGTTGAAGGATTGCCTGGTTTCTGTATGATTTCTCCTTATCTCCTCTAAGACAGTCTGTAGATCATCCTTTTTCTGATCCCTTTTTGATGTCCTGGAGCTCCGTAGGGCGGGGGGTTCCTAGGGGCACCTTGGTTCCATTGTGGTTGCTGAAACCTTTGGTCCCCCATGTAGCGATTGGGACCCCCTGCGTAAGCTGCCTCTTCATGGTATTCTGCCAGCTTGACTTGCTCTGCGTGTGGGCACTCAGTAGTGGTGTGCCTCTGTGATCTGCATTCAATACAAGGCTGGTTGACAGAAAGGTACTTTACTTATTTGAGGAGCTTCTTATTCTGATCCCTGTAATACTGCTCCCTAACATCTGGATCAATCTCTTTAGGGGGCTCATATAGGGGCATGGACGGTGCTGGCCTGGCGTAGGGTTTCTCCTCATAGTTGACTGGAGTCCCATACTTGTTATCATAGTTGGTCAGTTTGTCTAGAGCAGCCCATGCGTCAGGAGGCGGTATTGTCAGATACTCATAGTGAGTATATGTGTTGATTCTGTCCTTTGCTGCCAAGTCCAGAGAGTTGAAGAAGATCTCTTGAACTACGCAGGGTTGCTATCCATGTGTAGGGCACGATCGCAGCAGATCCTTATAGCGTTCCCATGACTTTGCTAGCGTCTCCCCAGGCTGCTGTTTGAAAGATGTGATCTTTTGGCACAGGAGTGCAGTTTTTGCTGGAGGAAAGAACTTGTTTAGAAATTCCTGCTTCACTTGAGCCCATGTCGTGAGAGATCGTGGTTTCAGCCCTTCCAACCATTTCAGTGCAGGCCCAGCCAAAGACCAACGGAAAGCTTTCATCAGGATGTACTCCAAGGTGGTACCTTCAGAAAGAGTACGACACATGTCAGTAAAGTTGGTAATATGGCGCAGAGGGCATTCATTAAATCTACCATGAAATGCATGATTTTTAATTTCAATAAAGAATTGAGTGCGAATTTCATAGTTATTTTCAGGGATTAGAATCGCCGATTCAGGCACGACGAGAGTCGGGTGCATATAATCCTCTGCTGTGGTTGGGTAGAGGGCAAGCTCATTTGCCAGCTGCCTCGCACGTTCAGCTTCTTGTTCCCTTCCTGCTCTCTCAGTGGCGAGAGCAGCATCTCTGGCGGCTAGATCCCTCGTGAGCCTTGCGATCAGCTGTTCTTGTGTTTCAGCGGCTGCCATGGCTCTTTGTAGTTTAGCTCTGATGTGTAGAAGGCGCTCTGGTTCGTCTAAGCCGTCAAACTCAGGTGGTTGACTAGAACGGCGCATACACCTGTAAATTAACTCAAAGAAAAAGTGAGATCTAACTACCTAAGGCGCGAATGATAGCTTCCCCGGCAACGGCGCCAATTTGTTGTGAGGAGGAAATCAAGTATGAAATATAATGAAATAGATCAAACCAGATTTAACCACACGCAAATAAATACAAGACTCCCTCCAATGTAGTAAGAGCAAGTCAGGATCGAATCCACGAGGAAGCGTGTCAGCGTATCCTAGGCAGCTGTAAATCTCACAGAAAAGCAAACAGAAGACAGAAACAAAGGAACAAAGAAAGAAAGATAGACGAAGACAAGAAATAGCAAACGAAAGCAAGAAATAAAGTAAAGACAGAAGGTAACTCGATCTCGACCAGCAGTAACTCGAGATCGACGAACAGCAGTGAACAACAGAAACTCAGAAATCACAGCAGACAGCAAACCCGACAAGGGCAACTCGATCTCGACAACACCTAACTCGAGATCGACTAGAAATAGGAAAAAGAGAAATTGCAGAATCGAAAACAGAAACAGAAACTCAACTCGACGTAGACAAGAGCCAACTCGAGATCGACTAAGGTCTACTCGATCTCGACTAGCCCCTCCTCTGTATCGACTAAAAATGCAGAAAATATAAATTCCAGATTCGAACACAGATTTCAGAATTTTGACAGAAATAAACTCAATTTATGAAAGACTTCCAAAGCCAGGGTATCAACGCCACAACGATAACCATGCAAAGTAACATATAAAGGCATAAAAGATCATGCTTTCCATCAAAGTAACTTTCGTTACTAACAAATAGGCATATAGAGGCTTTCGCTTAAACCCTAATTGTTACTAACCCTTTTCACATAATTAACCCAAGTTGCATTAAGATCACTTTCGCTTCAATAACACAAACAAGGATCACCTTCAACTCTCGCAAAAGAATCATGCTCATAGGGATAGAAGACGAATTGCATAACAAGATCTGACCTTTACCGCATCACCTTACATGACCACCGTCGGGCTCACCCCAACCCCAGAAGTGGGTGAACTACTCGCTCTTCATCATCAAGAGAGACATCAAATAAAAAAAGAAACTAACTTGCATTGAATTAAATAAAGAAAGCTTACAACCAACAAGACAAATCCGCTTTCGCCTTTCCACCTTGCTTGCCACAAACTCTCTCTCTACTCCTACTTACTTGAATGTAATTGTGTGTGTAATTAAATGAATGAAAAACCAGCCCCTAGGGCTTTATTTATAGCCTCCTATTCCTTGCTAATCAAGGATAGAATATATCTATCTATATCTAAAATTATATCTAAAACTTTAAAAGATAAATAAAAGCAATTTAGGAATTAAATCTAAAAGGAAAAGATAAATCTAAAATAGGTAAGATGTCTTCTTGTTGATAGATCTTCTCTTCCAAGGATAGAACTTGATGAAATCGGATAGACTTGGCTTCCTTCGGCCCCAAGGACTCCCAAACCGAGTAGGATAGTCAAACCGCGTAACGCGCTCCCGGACACGGCTCGTCGATCTCGACTAGGGCTCGTCGATCTCGAGTACGGTGGTCGTCGACTGGGGCTGACTGGCTTGGTCGGGTAGCTCTGCTCGACAAGGCTCGGATCTTGGCTCCTGGCTCTTCGATCTCGACTAAGCCTCCTCGAGACCGAGTAGAGTTGGCTTGGCTTCTCCGTCTTCGGCTTCTCGACTTGGCACAACTCGTCGACTCCGGACATGGCACTGAGGTGTAGTCGATCTCGACAAGTGGTACTCGAGATCGAGTAGGGTCTCCGGAGTCGGGTTGATCTCTGACTCAGTGTCCTCGATCAGCTCTGCTCGACCAGGTGTGCTCGGACAGCCTTTGTCGAGATCGAGTAAGTGTACTCGAGATCGAGTAGAGTTCTCTCAGCTTTCTGTTCTGTTTTTGAAACGCACTTTCCCGAGTCCTCGTTTGTCGGATTGAAGCATATGACCATGCGTTGGAAAGCTCTTTTCAAGGGCTACAACCTTCATGAAGACATCAAAGCTTGATGCTGAATGATGAATACCGAAAAATGGCCTTTTCTCCAGCTGCACCATTCTTAGCTTCTTCATGACTTTCCTCCAAAGTGCGTCCTATTTCTGCGAAATATAACAAAAACTTGGGTAGACCTCCATATATCGCAAATAAACATATACTACACATATTTTGTATTATTCTAACCCCAAATGCATGAAATGTATACAGAAAACGATATAAAAGTTACTGTAAAACATGGAAGATTCAGCTCACAACAATAAATCAACCCTTATAATTCTCCCAAAATAATATTTTATCTTTTAAATACTCAAATAATAGTGTATAATAATTTTAATACCGCTAATTAGTTAAATAATAAACGGATAACCCGAACCGAACTGAACCGAACCGAACCCATATAAATAATCCTCAAATCGGTTCTATATGTAACAAAATAAGAGGTGGCCCCACATGGTATGCCACATCAGCTTCATCTTCATTCTTCAAATGAAGCTTTCCGCCGACCATGGCTGCTTGACGTCGCCTCCGTCTCGTGCTCCCGCTCTCAAGCTCGCCTGCCACGCTTGACATCGCTCCCAGCTCGCGTCTCATGCTCGCCCGCTCGTCCTCGTCCTAGCCCGCTCGCGCTCTCGCCCCAGCTCGCTCTCGACGCTCACTCTCGCTCCTCGACCCGACTAACTCACGTCTCTCACGAGCTCGCCTCGCCTCCCTCGATGCTCGCCGGAGCTCTCGATCTCGCCCACGCTCTCCACACTCAGCCCTCACACACTCTCCAACCACCCGAGGACAAGAAAAGAATCGAAACGAACCCAGGAATGGGAAGGAGGTTTGAACGCTCACCTAGGATATTCGCGACTTCGGAGCTCTCGACCAGGGTCCTGGGCGTCGTCGGTGGCTCGCGATGGCTCGTCGGACCTGCGCCGGATATGGGTGAGCATGATGGTAGGGCTCGAGAGTTGTTTGGATCGGAAACAAAGGAGAACGGCTTACCGAAGCGTTGAAGTGCGCTCGAACCGGGGAAGGAGGGAAATGGTGGCGGTTCCGGCGGCTCCTGGGTGGCGTCGGGATGGCGGTGGACATCGGTGGAGGTGCAGGCTAGTGCTGCTGCAGCTGCTCTTCAAGATATAAGGAGGGACGAGGTGTGGGCGTGTGGTGATCGACGGTTCTTGCCCTCGGCAAAAAAGAGGAGAAGGAAGCGACTGCGGTGGTGGTGATGAAGAAGGAGCTGAGGCTGAGGAGCTTTTAACGGTGGCGGCGTTGGAACGAGATGAGGGGCGGGATGGTGTGAGGTGAAAGGGATGGAGTAGGAGACGGGTTGAAATAGACAGGGATGGCTCAATTTGCAGGGTAAGGTGAGGGAGTTGGTGCGGGTTTGCTTGTGGAATTTGGTTAAACTAACTACTCGGAAACAACTCCCAAATACGTGAAATTCAAATCCCGCAATTAGTTTTTAAGTGTTAGTTTTTCCGACTCTCGCTCTCTCTCGATCAATTAGATTTTTTTTTAAAACGACAAGAATATCACCATCAGATAATTATTTTGAATTTTCGAGGTAAAAGGATGGAAATTATTCGTCAAATTTTATATTCCGGTCGGAATCCGCTAAACGAGTTTTAAAACCGATTAAATTTCATTTCTAATTCTCTTTTTCCGAAAAATTAGGATTTGAAAATCCGAGCCTTTACATCATCCACCTCTAAAAACAAGTCTCGTCCCCGAGACTAAAATCATTTTAAAACAGGGGAGGAAGTTTGAAATCGGTGAGTCCAAGGATCATGCCATTGATCCCGTGAACACCTCATAAGTGCCCCTATGAGATCCTCACAGTACCGTTGCCGTGATCATAATATCCCCAAATAGATTGTAGTAAGAATGTAATATGGGCCCCTACCACATCCTTACTCCGACTCTTTGGCTATATCATAACTCAAATACTTGTATACACTTCGTGGGGCGTTATAATGAAAACTAGAGTCATATTAGTTTCTTAAAATCCAAGTCAGTCTCTTCTGAAACACCATTCATAATTTCAAGTTCGACGTTAGCCAAAATAATTTTCAACTTCTCTGTTCATTCTACCATCCACCTCTAAGGGCTTATCCCATATTCTCTTCCTAGGTTCCAAGTCAGAATCAAATTCCAATACTTCAGCTTCCATCATTTCTATCATCAAGAATCGTATATGTAATAACAATCATAGCTCACATTTAATAGAATGACATAAACACGTCAAGTACAGTCGTATACCATAATATATCTAGCATCGTATCGTCCACGGTAGGATTTATCACATCATCTCACAGAAGTGACACACCTTATCAACCAGATAAGCCCGTCACATCAAACAGATAAGCACATCATATCAATCAGATAAGCACGTCATATCAAATAGATAAGCATATCATATCAATCAGGTAAGCACATCATACTCATGCTACTGCCAAGCGTCATTACATTAGAGACAAACAAGTACTTCCGTACACTAGCATTCCATCGAGTTCAGGGGATAACTATGTTAGTACTAATAGTTCACTATTTTCAACGACAATACATCATAGAATCAACATCGTCTATAGCATAGAATTCGCACCACATTCGGCCCCAATTAAAGTGTACGCTAGATCACATCCTCAAGAGAACCTGCCTATAACTATCAAACATGACAAGACACGACCACTACCCATTAGCTCTTGCATTAAGATCAACTTCACCGAGGTCTACCAACTCAATCCACTACTAGTTCTAGACACCAATGCATCCTGCTCACATACAACCTTTCTAGCCTCATAACTATTTGCAATCACGGCCGAATACCCCAAACCAACTACTAGGCATCCCAACTCCTATGCCATCAAGCCATCTAAGGGCCAATCCATTTCGACATCCCGATCTCAAGTCTTACCTTCCACTCGACCATCTAAACTATTTCTCAGAGTTCTCAATAACACGGTTTCCTGATCCGACAAGCTTAACAACTCGACCAACTACGTACCAAGACTCCTTATCAAACGCACCCTCGTCCTACGGGTCCTCTACCGGTCCCATCTTTACCCTCTAATAGAAAATTCCGAGTCCTCAACTGAACCGCTCTCATGATTGACCTAGACACTTCTTAACAATCTCGCTTACTCTTCCTAGGCTCTCAAGACACCGCCCGACCATCATCTCCTAAAGAGACATCTTGAATCACCTTGCTAACTTAATCATATTCCACGCACCACTGACCACTCTCACTAACCATCCACCTCTAAGAATCCAACTCATACTAATCATCTCACACCTGTAACTCTCGACCAACTTTAATGCAGAAATCCATCTCGTGCTACTCCCAACCACGAATTACCAAGACCCTCATCACCAACGCCTATCCTCAATGACCAACCACTGATTTTTACCTACTCATCCCATTCTAGAACTCACGAAACCTGAACCACTCATGACTCCTCAAGCTGACCTACCCTAGATCCTCTTCCCAACATTAACCGAATTTACCTCATGTTACCACTCCTTAACCACAACCATTATCCCCAACGAAACCTTATGTCACCATAACTCGAATTACCCATAACATCACAACTTGACCAATTCCCCCACGATTTTCCAACCAATAGGATTCCCACTGAACTCCTATGACATCCTCGTCCGAATTTCCTAAGCACCGCAATTTCCCCATCCTTCTAAAATCTCTTATCCTCTAGCGTCCTCAATACTTTCAGCTTTGCCTAGTTCCCAAATTCATGCTCATAATCTCCCTATCTCAACCTTAAGCCCACAGTCTTACTAGAAATCCCAACTACGTCCTGGCCTAACTACCAGCCTTCCCTTGAAGATTCATCTCACATCCTCAAATACCTCAATAGCCACAATGACCTCCACTCATAAATCCCGTTTCATTCCCTATGCCAAAATCCTCCAACAACGCATCTAGAAATCCTTCACTCATAAATTCCCCAAGCATTACCAATGCTATCTAAACAACCCCAAATACTCATCACACGAAAAATCCTGGTTTGAACACCCTAATATCTCTAATCGATAATTTCCCAAGCAACCTCATATTATTCTTCCTTGGCAATTCCTCAACCTCATCATTTACCAAAAACCGCTCTCAATCACCGCACAAAGAACCTAGTATAGACCACAACCGCTACCCTCCTATCCTAAACGCTCACACCGCGCACCCATTACCTACCGACACTTCTAGCTAGGACATCTCCCTTAAAATCTCGCCACCTATCCCCACTCCTCACCTAAGACATGCTTGGAGCTCAATTATACTCACCGACCACTATCTCCGACCAGTTCCAACTCACTCGGCTCTACCCAAGCTAACGCATCCATCCTGCACACCCTCTCACTCATCTCATTACTAAGAACAAAGACTTCAATCCCTCTGTCACTTTCCAACCCGTCTCACCAAAGAATCTCATGACTCAAGCTCAAGAAGAAAGCACTCCCATACATATAACCCATAACCTACTCACCAGCAAGTCAGTATACCAAGCACCAAGGCACATCGTCATAGAAACAAGTTAGTCAGGCAATCATTGCTACGAGTTCAGCACATCCGTCATCACACTTTCAATTATGTCAGCTCTAGGCATATCACACAACATCAATTTCTATTAGTATAGAAGAATCCACAATTTGAATTAAGAATGCTCTTCCTCGTGTCAACTGGGAAGAACCTGTTCGCGATTGTCATCTTTGAAGCATATTCGTCCTTTTTGCCATCGGTGACGTTGTTCTTGGGGCCTAGGGGTCATGGACCCATCACGCTTCCGTTGCGTCGCTCCGGTGCCACTTGGTCATCGGTCCTTTCTTGCATATCGGTGCTCATCGAAGGATTATAAGGGTTAGAAGTTACAGAGATAGGGGAGAGACAAGGGCGGACGACACAACTTCCTTAAGAGTTCAGACATGGACCAGGACTAGGGACGATGAGACTAAGGAGAAGATCCTAACCCGAGAGTTACAACGATGCCCTTATAAGTGTGGCACGCAAGCACATAAAAATCAAAAGATATCATCACATTATTTCACACTAGTATGCACCTATCTCAAGGAATATCGATTTATGCATTCATAACATGTTCATATAATCATCTTTATATGTGCGTAGAACAAGCTAGCAACTTATCATTTCATTTGCCAATCATGCTTGACAGACTAAGAACATGTATGCACAGACTGACATGGGACATATATGGCATAAGTTATGCAAGACCTAGCAAAGATCACAGGATATCATATGCACGACTTATCACTCAATTTAGATACACACATAAGCAAGTCATAATATTGCGGGATTGAGGCAAGCATGCTAAGATGCACCCTAAAAATCATGCTAAGGGTATGGTCAGTTCATGCAGGGTTGGTATAGCAATTATCTCATCACATACAACCATATTCGCATAGTAAGACTAGGACGTCACATAATCATATGAGGGCCTATAACTGGGAGGTATATATCCTACATGATACTAGCAATACTTATTAAACATGTACACAGTCATGAGGTCCAATCAGGTTCATATGACATGCTAAGTCTTCCAATTCACGTTTTAACATACAACGAGAGTTGACCATACTATCATGGACCTAGTTCATAGGGAGACGGTAATAATGGGAATTCAATATGTACGACACATACATCTACTCATAAGTGCAACCATGCAAGGTACCCGACAAGTCATGCTGAATTATACCAATATATCATGTCATGAAATCACAAAGAGGCTATCATTCTAACTTGATAGAATTCTCTAAGGGCAATCACCGACTCACCACTCCATTTCCCCTTGGAACGCTAGTATGACTCGCTCGGTAGGACACAAGGACATTCACGCTGTTTTCGAGAGGGGTGGGTAGAACTCGTGTTTAGACTCTTGTGGCAAGAAGACATGGTTGGCCATTACGAGGATCGAAAGGGATGAATCCATAAGACAACTCACTTCTATCTCGACACAATCTAAATCCTCACCCCCACTAACATACTCAGGTAACCCTCACATCCGACACGATTTTCGAAGGTATTTAGTTGACCGACCCAAATTTCGCGTGAAAGACCCCAATCACAAGTACGAGACTCGATAGAAGCATCGATGGTGGGATACGAAACAAGACTCTAAACAGGGGGAGAGGATGCTTCTAGACCCTTGCTAACATGCCTATATGTTTTGGTGGGGCGGATGACAGAGTCAGAACCATCAGGTGGTTTGAATTATGAAAGGGCTATTTCGACAAAACAGGAATTCCGATTACATAAGAACAAGGTTTTCTCCCACTATCCCGTTTGCACGGTTATTCAACACATGATTCAAGTCAAGGCATACTGATTAGTTCGCTATCCTAAGCACAATAGAGCACTCATCACAGAAGCAATCAACAAGATTAATATGATCCTCTTCGAGGAGGATCGCCCTCGGGCCCAATTGCATATATGTACATATATAAACGTAAGCATAGAGACGATCTACGCCGTCCTTCGAGGGACGGCTGACCGGAGGGGCAAAACCTCACGGCCTCCTAACTCAACACTCCAACCTCCTTGGTGTTCTTTGGAGTCTTCTAGGCACATCTGTAAATAAAAGCTAGTATATTGCCTACCGTTCCCCGAATTCTACATCCATAAGGGATGTCTACCGCTTGGGTCTCTACCCACGAGATTATTTCCCCTTTATTCATTTTAGGTTTTAAGTCCAATTAAATTCATTTTGCCCTTTATAAAATATTGTCCAAAACCATTTGAAAACATTGGGCGATTGTCAAAACCTCTTCAACCTATTGTACTCGGATTGCAAAACCTCAGCTCTGATACCACCTTTGTAACGGCCCGGGATTATGATTCCCGAGTTACGTTTCGAGGGATGAAACCCCTCGTTGAGATCTTGCGCCCTGAGTACAGGTTGAAGGTTTGAAATCGAAGATGCGTAGTTAAAGTGGGATTTTGCACCCAAACCCGGAAGGTCCGTTGGAGACCCCGGGGTAAACCCCTGTACCTGTCCTAAGTCTACAATGCGCGAAAACCTTTATCATGCAAAGGACGAAAGTTCTGAAAATGATACAATCAGTGCCACGACAGAGCCGATCAAAACGGAGTATAATAGGAAGAAATCCAAAAAGCATGAGTCTGGTGAAGTCAGGGTTCATACACTCACTCTCCGCCATATGAATGGACCCCGTCATATCAGCACAAAATCAAGTAGTAGACCGGGTACCTGAAACTATACCACCAAGTCAGGCCAAGAGTCCGCCCGCGGGTCCTCTGACCACGCCGAGGACATATAATACGCCTATACCTAGAATAAAGGATGCCTTCATGCAATACTGAAATAAAACCACACTATCATGCTCCTAATTCATATGTGCAGAATATTGAGGAAGGCCTTAACAAAGAATACCAAGCGGTATATCTCTCTTTTACCACCACCCTTCTTCCAGACAAGGTGGAGACTGGCCAGTTTGATGCTACAATCATATCAAATCTCATCATCATATCATATCTCATCATCATATCATATCTCATGCCCATCTCGTATCTCGTGATATATATATATAAATGACTCAAGGAGGACAACACCCGATGAAGTTGGGCTGCCCTATGACCCTAGCAAGGACTCTAGGACTCACAGATAACGGCCGTTCTGTATTCAAACGCATACAGAATAAGGATGCTCATTCGTAAATGCAATTCCTAAGCATGATACTACATGACATGCTCTTATGCATATGCAACACCTACATACTATATGACACATCAGGCAGGAGGTACTGGTTACTGAGTAAGCCCCGGAGGTACTTACCTGGCTAGCAGTTCAGCAACAGGAGAATCCAGCACACAATATTCACAATCACAGAGTATCACCTAGTACATAATGGAATATACATAAGTCTACATCCAACTATTAAGCACTCAAGCACACCTCAATCATTAGAACAAGTAACATATTATGAAAGTCATTTCATCGCATCATCCGCTCCTCAAGACCACATCGTTCTCCATAAATCATTCAACCAATTCCGCATGTTCATATACATCATTTCCGCATATACCTCAATGGTTCATCAAAATCATAAGACATAATTTGTGTGATATAAAATCCTACTAGATCTTCATAATTATCCAACATTTAATCTCATATAATAATTCACCACAAGTCATGCTATTAGTCATACATATCATACTGTTAGTCAAACGATCATATTATCATGCTAGTTAGTCATCGAATAAGTCTTATTCCCAAGTTAGTTTCAGAACCGTTTCAAATCCCAGTTTAAATAGTTAAGTATTCCGACCCTTGAAAATACTCGCCAAATTCCCTTTTAAATTTATTTATTAGATTACTTTCCAACCTTGAAATTCTTTTCCAAATTCTTTATAAATCTTGAAGTCCCAATAATATATTTTAAATCTCAAATAGTATTACATGATATTTTAAATATCATTTATTTGACACTTTTATAAATTATTTCCAAATTCTCTAAAATCCCGACCATTTTTATTTAATAAATCAACCCTTATAATTCTCCCAAAATAATATTTTATCTTTTACATCCTCAAATAATAGTGTATAATAATTTTAATACCGCTAATTAGTTAAATAATAAACGGATAACCCGAACCGAACTGAACCGAACCGAACCCATATAAATAATCCTCAAATCGGTTCTATAGATAACAAAATAAGAGGTGGCCCCACATGGTATGCCACATCAGCTTCCTCTTCATTCTTCAAATGATGCTTCCCGCCGACCATGGCTGGTTGACGTCGCCTCCGTCTCGTGCTCCCGCTCTCGAGCTCGCCTGCCACGCTTGACATCGCTCCCAGCTCGCGTCTCATGCTCGCCCGCTCGTCCTCGTCCTAGCCCGCTCGCGCTCTCGCCCCAGCTCGCTCTCGACGCTCACTCTCGCTCCTCGACCCGACTAACTCACGTCTCTCACGAGCTCGCCTCGCCTCCCTCGATGCTCGCCGGAGCTCTCGATCTCGCCCACGCTCTCCACACTCAGCCCTCACACACTCTCCAACCACCCGAGGACAAGAAAAGAATCGAAACGAACCCAGGAATGGGAAGGAGGTTCGAACGCTCACCTAGGATATTCGCGACTTCGGAGCTCTCGACCAGGGTCCTGGACGTCGTGGGTGGCTCGCGATGGCTCGTCGGACCTGCGCCGGATATGGGTGAGCATGATGGTAGGGCTCGAGAGTTGTTTGGATCGGAAACAAAGGAGAACGGCTTACCGAAGCGTCGAAGTGCGCTTGAACCGGGGAAGGAGGGAAACGGTGGCGGTTCCGGCGGCTCCTGGGTGGCGTCGGGATGGCGGTGGACATCGGTGGAGGTGCAGGCTAGTGCTGCTGCAGCTGCTCTTCAAGATATAAGGAGGGACGAGGTGTGGGCGTGTGGTGATCGACGGTTCTTGCCCTCGGCAAAACAGAGGAGAAGGAAGCGACTGCGGTGGTGGTGATGAAGAAGGAGCTGAGGTTGAGGAGCTTTTAGCGGTGGCGGCGTTGGAACGAGATGAGGGGCGGGATGGTGTGAGGTGAAAGGGATGGAGTAGGAGACGGGTTGAAAATTGAAATAGACAGGGATGGCTCAATTTGCAGGGTAAGGTGAGGGAGTTGGTGCGGGGTTGCTTGTGCAATTTGGTTAAACTAACTACTCGGAAACAACTCCCAAATACGCGAAATCCAAATCCCGCAATTAGTTTTTAAGTGTTAGTTTTTCCGACTCTCGCTCTCTCTCGATCAATTAGATTTTTTTTTTAAAACGACAAGAATATCACCATCCGATAATTATTTTGAATTTTCGAGGTAAAAGGATGGAAATTATTCGTCAAATTTTATATTCCGGTCGGAATCCGCTATACGAGTTTTAAAACCGATTAAATTTCATTTCTAATTCTCTTTTTCCGAAAAATTAGGATTTGAAAATCCGAGCCTTTACAACGACATCGCTACAAATCTATCCAAATGACGGACAACTAAATACTCGTCGCTCCAACACTCCCACAATGAAACTCAGGCGACGACTTTTGATTCGTCACCTGATATGCACATGTACAGTGACGTAGTGACGAGTCTTTTATTTCATAAATCATATATAGAAAGATTTTGAACTTTGGTGAACCCACCGATTAGTAGAAGAACCCACAATAAAACTCTTATTAATTATGAATGAGTATATATAGAACTATGAAAATGTAAGATAAGTGTTGAAGTGCAGCTTGTGTGATTCAACCCTTTGAGTCAGATTGCTAATGATGCTCTATTGTCACTACTAATAAGGCTGGCTAGCTCGATCACTCTATGTGATTCATTCGATATCACTGCATTATTTGTTCTAAGCCTTACATGTCACTTAATCTCTTTCTGTTGTTTGACTGTGGATTTGCGATGTGTGGTTTCCTTGACTGATAAGCTTTGTGTGATATATATAGGACCGCACTACAAGGATGCTGATTGGAGCAAGTGAGGCTAGGAATATGATCTACTGGCTTTGTTGGGCCCCATCGTTCAAGCCTCTTGGCATTCGTAGCTCATCTTGCCACACCACACAAGTTGAGTCACTCTTGTTATGGTATCAAGGTCTCGGACATCCATCTTTATTTCTTCATTTATATAATTAAAAATATCTTAATTAGGATAGTATCAGATTTATTATTAGTGGTAGAATTATTTTTCAAATAAACTAAATTTAAATACATCAAAAACTATATATTATATCAACCATACAATAAATAAAATATACATCTATATAGTAA
Source organism: Persicaria maculosa (assembly GCA_963922045.1). Classification (NCBI taxonomy): domain Eukaryota; kingdom Viridiplantae; phylum Streptophyta; class Magnoliopsida; order Caryophyllales; family Polygonaceae; genus Persicaria; species Persicaria maculosa. The sequence continues at coordinate 53,997,190 of OY998254.1, forward strand.
ATGTGTTCAATATTGTTTGCTATTATATAAATGTATTGATTATTAGTCGTGTAATTAATTATTGCACTATAATTATGATCTATTGCATTTATTTTATGCATTTAATATTTTTTTATAAAAAATTAATACTCTCTTCGTTAATTAAAACTCGTCATTTTAGAATTCTACATACTTATGTGCGTCTTCCTTTGGACCGATCGGTTTATTTGTTATGCTAGTTTATAGTTTACTGTGTACTTTATTTTTGTTTCATGTTATTTTATTTCTGTGATTTATTTATGTTATTTGCTTCTATAAATTGCTTTCAGTTGTACATGATGATTAATCCCTCTTTCTACTTGTCCATCCTTTTAATTAATTTCTCTAACCTTGTTTAGAGAATTGAATTCCTTAAGATAGTTAAAAAAAATCACGTAAGAATTGAAACGAGAGTTACACAAGTTATATTGGGGTAACATATATCCTTATAAACGGATGACATGCAGTTAACTTTATTTTATATATATTGGAGACCTTAAAGAAGGAGATTCCAAACCCTTGGATCAATTCACGTACGTATAGGAGGAAAGGATATTGGGGGCCTTTCGCCACTAACGGCGGAAGCTTTGGCCCTTAGACTAGGAGTACAAAAGGCAAGAGAATTGAATATCAACAACCTCTTCATTGAAGGAGACTCTAAGATAGTCATAGACTATCTGAGCAAACAGACGACCTGTCCCTGGGAAATTGAACTTATAATGTCAGACATCCAAATCATCATAACAGAACTAACAATCCTCGGTATATCCCATATTCCCCGCATTGGTAATCAAGTAGCGGATAAGGTTGCACACCTTAGCTACTCTACCAGGGGAGCAGACTTACAAAATGATCCAGGTCTTCACGACCTCATCCGCAAGGATGCTTTCGGTTAGAGCTTCTGCTCAACCGAATCTTTACCTAATCAAAAAAAAAAAAAAAAAAAAAAAAAAAATCACGTACGTACATCTCAGATTAATGAATTAATTCCACTCCAAGTATTCTTTCTCCAAAACCTATCCCCCAAGAAACACCTTTCAACTAAAAAGACATATCGAATTAATGCATTCATTACCCAACTTCAATTCATATATCATATTATTCATCATCTCAATTAATTATCAAAAAAGAGCACCACATACAACAAAAATGGCCTTAAGCAACAACATTGTAGCAACCACCACCTTCTTATCCATCCTCCTCTCCATCTCCATAGTCGGAGGCGGGATCTGGCTAGCGACGTTGCTGGAAAACTCATGCGCCGGACTCCTACAATGGCCGGTTATCGTCCTTGGAGTCTTGATCCTGGCCGTCTCAGTGGCCGGATTTGTTGGTTCTTTCACCCGGATTCCGAGGCTCTTGCTGTTCTACCTTGTTTCCATGCTTATATTGATAGCCTTGCTTGCTGCTTTGGTGATGTTCATCTATGTTGTTACGGTTGATTGGTCCGGCCACGCTGAGCCTGGCCGTGCCTACTTGGAGTACCGACTGGCATGGATGACTTCTCAGGGTGGCTCAGGAGGCGGGTTTGGCCTGAATACAAGTGGGCTAGGATCAGAAACTGCTTGGGTTCAGCTGGGGTGTGTGCTGGGTTGAACCAGAGTTACACCGAAGCCAGTGATTTCTTCGGTGCCCGCCTCACTCCATTGCAGTCAGGTTGCTGTAAACCACCGACAGAATGTGGGTACACGTTCGTAAGCCCAAGCAAGTGGATAAGCCCCATCGACACCGCAGCTGACACCGACTGCCTTTCATGGAGCAATGAGCCTTCCCGCCTCTGCTTTCCCTGCAACTCTTGCAAGGCTGGCTTCATTCAAACCCTCCGCTCCGATTGGCGAACGCTTGATGTTATCTTGCTTGTCGTTCTCCTCGCACTTGTCGCGGTTTACCTGGTTGGATGTTACGCCCTCAGAAGCTCTCAAACGGAGGATCTTTTTCATAGGTATAAACAAGGTTACACGTGATTTCTTTTAGCTTGGCCCCGGTTTGAGATATTTGTTAATTCCTCTAACATACATATTACTTTCATATTTATTTTATATGCTAAATGACAATATCACTTAGGGTTTCCCTTTGCATATTTTTTAATCTATGTATCCATAATTAATCTAAAGTCGATAACGGTTGACGGGCGTGAAACGGTCGTTGATCCTGTCAAAAATAATAATCAAAACCTATAGCTAGTATAAGCGGTAAGTCCATATATCGATCCACAGGGAGAATACATTTCCTGTATACTCAAATTGCTAACAAAAGTAGTAATATTGAAGATAATATCACTTAGGTTTTCATCTGCAATTCTTCAAAAATGGTTGGTTTATTGATCCTTAACTCAATTCTAGTTATTCTAATTAGATGGATTAATCCAACTTTGGTTTTGATAGAATAACATTCACCACAGACATGACAATTCCTTACACTTTATGCAATCCCGCCCTTTCAGAGTTGTAAACATAAAGCAGCACAAAGTCCCAAAGTATTTGGCTATTAGGTAACACCGATCTCCCTGAACAAAGTAGAAATAGAAAGCGCAACACCCTTTATTCCTAAATTGCACAAGAATTGATATTCGCCAAGTGTCAATATCCCACACACCCAATTGATGCTTTCACGGGATCAATTGGCTATGTTTGCTACTATGGTTCAATTATTCTTACGAGATAATCAAACCCTATATAGAAAGAAAGAAAATTCCGTCAAGGTAGCTAATCAAGAGGGAATACATGCAATCAGTCAATAGAAGAACAAATATATTGAATCAATCATAGAATAACATAGAAATCAAGTGTCACAATTCATCCAACCATGTTTCTGAATCACAAGCAAAACTAATAGATTTAGTTCTTCATACCGTAGTAGAAAACCATTCTTCTTCTCTAAGTCTCTCTCTATCTCTAATTGCTAGAAAAATATGTCTTAAGATGGCTCTTAAAGTCGGCCAAAACAAACCCTAGTGAAACATAATAAAAGATCCCATAAGGGAAATTCGGACAAAACACTGCTACGCGTGTACGCTGAGACCGGCGGGCGCCATTATAAAACCGGCTAGCGCCGCTCTAACATTAACTGGTTCTTCAGCTCCTTGCTTTTGCTCCTCTACTCAAATGCTCTCTGAACGTCTTCTTGCTTCCTTAAACCTCTCTCCCAGCTTCTAACTCATAGTTCTCCACCCTAGCAAAGTCGTGGCCACCCTTTGTCGACTGTTGGAAAGTAAATCTGCAATTTAAGCTCAAAAGACACGTAGATTCCACACTCGATGACTAAAGCAGTAATAATGCAAATTACTTAATAAACACACAATATGTACACCCAAATGCAATTAAACCTAGCTATAATGCATATCTAAAATATACATTATCAAACTCCCCCAACACTTAAGCTCTTGCTTTTTCTCAAGCAAAACAGAACAGAACACACATCAAACATCCCAAAGACAAAATCTACATGTATCACTTCCTCAAAAGCAACATCTAAAATGTAAGTAGTATCAAGTGGAAATGTGAAACAATGTCATAACTTGCATATATAAGACTCCCAACAACAAGCAAATCGTCCATTCAACCTCACAGGGAATGTGTTCCCAAGTGCTTTCAAAGTGTGTATGCTATGTAAATGCAAACTCTCTCACTAGTAAAAAAAACACATTTTAGCCTTGACATTTTTATTAATATAGCCCGGATATAGGAGAAATAGGGTCCGGGCATCATAGTGGTGTGATAATAGGTATAGAGCCCGGACCTATAACACACGCCCGGGTTATTAGTGAGGCTAAGTTTTGCATTGAAATTTAGAATAGGCAATATAACCCGGACCTAAAGACACACGCCCGGGCTATTTGGCTAGTATATAGCCCGGATATTTGTAGATCCGGGCTATTATATCCCTGTTATTCGAAAGAAAAAATCAGACATTTAGCCCGGATTTAGGTGGTCCGGGCTATTTGTCTTCCGTTTATTAAAAAAAATCTGTTTTATTTGTCAGTACAATATGTATCAATACCTGCTTTCAGCACACAAATACAAGCATAATTACAAATGTTCTTGTTTAAAGCACATGCAGTTTGCAACCACAAACATATATATACAAAAACCCGAAAACAATAACTAACGATTCCACACATAATCAACTAAGATTATCATGATAACCAAAAAAAAAAAAAGAATTCAATCACAAGTCTTGATAAATCACAAGTGTTCACACTTGTCCAAAAATAAGTTCTTTAGTTCATTCTAAAATGGACTCAACTACCCAAAAATTGTCACAAGCCAAATGGAAGTGACATGCTAACTTCGTTGTTTGGATGTTCCAATAAATCTAGATACCTGTTTGGAAGTGACATGCTAACTTTGTTCCAACAAGCAGAGCATGCTCTTCGAGGCATTAGCACCTTAAGCAACTTTAAGTCCAGTTTGAGATGCAGAAATTTCGCAACTTTCATAGATGTCTCTCCATGTCTTCCCTGGTTTTGGTCCATTCTTCCCTCTCTATCACGATGGTCGGGTCCTCTCTTTCCTTTTGAAAGGCATGGAGTTTAGGTGTTTTTTTGTTTGCGAGGGAGAATGGAAAAGTAAATGAAGAACAAAATGACAGACTCCACTGAAGCTGGTTGATGAGTATTTACCATGTGAGTTATTTTGAATGTGTTCCCGTTATCATGGATGACAAGCAAGTCATTCGTTCTATCCCTGGTTCTTCCTCCGGGAGCTGTAGCCGGTAGGGACGGGAAGAAGCAAATGGGTAATCTTCAGTGCTAGATCAAGACAATATTAAAAGTCAGTATTTATAGAATCAAGCCAATAAAGACTAGGATTTCTTTGTTAATGATGAACTAGACATTTCAGGCATACAAGTGGGAAACGAGAGACATTTCAGACATTTCACACAGAGCAAGAGCTTTAGTACACTAATTAGAAGTTTCAGTATAACAATCAGTTACATTTCACTGAGGTACCAGGACAAGTTTCATAGGTAAATATTCTCTTAGAAGAATAATAACTCTTAAGATTCAAACTAGCACTTATGCTCATAAATAATATGCTTGAAATTCAGCCTTACCAAAAGTTTTACTCTCGTGATAGATTTTATCTTTGAATCAAGGACATATATTTCCTCAAAATCTAACACAAACTTGGGGTCATTCAACCTCCTATTTCTGTAGTGCTTTTTCAAGAAAATCTGCACAAGAAAATTGAGATTATAATCTAAAAAATACACTAATTTGTGTATAATGCAAGAGTGAACAACTACCTTTAAAATGTTATGCAAGCAAAGCACAGTTTTTTACCTTAAATATTTCTCTCTCAGATTTATACATTGGATCTATGGGTGCATCAATGGGTGGATCAGTCAAATTGTAATGTCCATAGTCACTCATTGCACATCTAATGTACTGCATATGACATGGACAAACATCAGCAAATCAAACTTTGACAAATGCATTCAAGCTTCTTTATATAGGAATGTAGAAAGGATCTTTTTCACCACTTTTTAATTGGTAGAAAGAGGCTATTTTAGGTTGTTCCAAAAACATTATTAGGCTTAACCTGATTGTTGGGGAAAAAATCTTCTGGTTGTTCCAAATTATAATAGATTAGAACCTCTCTCAATGTCAAAGTAAGAAATAGCCCCCACTGCTTTAGCATTGGAAAGGAGAGCCAATTTGACCAAAAAGAATCATAAAAAATTCGAGAATTAGTATCCAAGACAAATACATAAAGAGATTCTATCCATTAACATACATTAGCAGATAAGAGTTTCTAAACGCGAGAATGCATATTAGGTTCACAAAAAATGATAAAGTTAACTAGATAAGAGGCAAATAAAAAAAAAAATTCAGTTGAGCTTCAAAGTGCTCCTATATTGACAAACAAAATCAACTCAAACATCATCATCAATGGGGAATGCTTGTCATCCTTGGTGTTTTGTATGGCAGGGCTAGCAGAAAAGGGGTTCAGATTATATGAGATGAAAAATAGTTACCTTTGTTTGTCATATACATGGGATTGAACTCAAAATGCTTAGGAATTCATTGACAACTCTCACCCACCTGGAAAATAAGAAAAAAATAATCACCATGACAAGAGCTACTTCATGTCTACCTTACTCTAATCATGCTCATCTTATAATAAGACCAGTACTAATTAGAACCAGTCATCTCAACAAGCTAAACCTTTTAAAAGACTATCAAATGAATTGATACAAGAACTGGGCATTCAAAATAAAAAAAGAATCAATTTCTGAATCCAAAATACAATAGAGAGAGGAATTAAACTGGATGAATCAAGTAACATAACATTCATCCAATTTTTGGGAGGCAGGAAATGAAAAGTTGTCCTATAAGGCCGATCTTCATGGCTGCTGTTTCAGAGTACCCATCTTTGCTTGTGAAAAGCATAGAGTAAGTAAGCCTTATGTCTAATTACATATGGAAGTTCCTAAATTGTACATTATTAGTTAATTTCTATTGAAGAGGTAAACTGTGATACAATATTTTTTTTACCTGCAACAGTATGAACAATTCAGATTTTGTTTTGAATACTCCTGAATAAGAAGCTCTGTGTACCAGTGCTTCAGCTGAAGTTGCTCTAAAGTTAATAGTGTATTAGCCCATTAATTAGGCTACCTAGCTAGATAACACCTACCTCTACCAACAGGTCACATAAAATATACTTTAATTTATCTGATTTTTAACTTATTGTTCTTTCAAAACACGTCTTCCTACTTATAAGTATCTATGGTTGTCACCAGCTACCTATAATGAATTTGAGCAGTTACTTGCATATGACTGAATCTTAGAACTCTTTACTCTTCTAGGAACCGTAAGAATTGCAGTGAAAAATCACCTTACCTGACGATAATTTGTGTGAAAACCTGAAATGATGAACCCAGCTTCCTGAAGGCACAGATTTCCTGGTGCAGAAGAAGAAGATATTAAACAAAGATTCGGATATGAACTATGCTGTAAAGTTAAACATGCACAACATGGGCTTCATCCAGTGAATTCCATGGGCCTACCTTTGTCTGCTTGCGTCTTGCTGTAGCCACTCGTCAGCTTGATCGGTCTCTTGCTGCAGCCACTTACATAAAAGAGTCATGATGGAGGGAGTTGAACTGGGTAAGAAGCATATATCACTCAAACTGCACATGAAGTCTATAAAAACAATCAATAAAGATTTGTGCAACCTTTAATGTAAACAGTGAATCTTCAGAGCTTTACACAAAGCAAGGACATAACTACAACGAGGAGGCAACAATATACATGCAATTAAATCGAATGTAATTGATATGCAGACAGGAGCTGTTTTCAAGTAGCCATTTTACAAGCCCACAATGCTATGCCTTGCAAATCGCCTCTGTCCATGTACACAATGTTTTATGATTTCCTAATTGCAGAGCTGGGAACACAATACCTGGATCTGAGAATCTTTCAGAGTATCCAGTTTAGGAGCTTCTGGTATAGTCAGTTTACTGAAAAGCAAAGAGTAAGCAAGCCTTATGTCTTGTCATCTTTCAATTGAGATTCAAACAAACGTAGCCCCAGTGGGATGTCTAATTATCTTAGACATCTTGAGAAGCATAAAAGAAGAAGAGTTGCCTTTAAAGGGGATTCATCTACTGGATTTGGACTAAGTTGAACTGGGAAAAAACAGAAAATAACAAGAAATTAGTTGACGCTGCTCGGTAAAATTTTTGTAGGTTTTTGTCGATCCAAGGATGAGATTCTCAAATTTCTCAATCTCTATCCCAAATCGAGCTACATCAAGCCCTAATTTCGGATTCAGGGGTCGAACATTCAAGAAGAAGCACAAACCCTAAAACCCAAATTAAATAAACGATCCATATTAATCGAAGAACCACAAACCCTTACCTCGGTGAGACAGCGAGAGGCGAAGACGGCAACATGGCGAGACGGTGAACGGCGAAGACGGCGAGACGACGGGAGGTGGCGAGAGGCGGAAGCTCCGTTCTCTAAGAACGCTAGCATTGGAAGTTGCAAGCGAAGAATGGACGGCGAAAGCTGTGGACGGAGAAGATGGTGAAAGGCTCTCTCCTCCCTGAACGACAAACCCTCCCTCCTCTCTGAACGGCAAAATCTCAACACCTTTGGATTTCAGCTTCGATTTGGGCGAGCTATCTATGCGATTACAGTGATTTCACGCGACTATTTTATATCCCGGACCTTATTACGGGGTTATTGGGACCGATGGAGTGGGTATATAAAAACAGCCCGAAGGTAAGGGGTTGATGACACGCCCGGGTTATTAGAATGGCATAATAACCCGGATTTTTTAGCTTCGGTTTATTTGATTTGGGTTGAAGTGAAACTCCCAACACATAATAGCCCGGGCGTGCTTCATATCCGGGTTATATAGTATATATATATATATATTTTTAAAAAAATAAATACCTTTGAAGCATATTAGATCCCGGATATATCACATCCGGCCTCTTATGTAGCGTGCTAAATTCACATTTTTCTACTAGTGTCTACTCAATCCAAATGACAAAAGCAACAAAAACATTGATACTTATATAACCCTATTCTCCACCGAAAAATGATATTGCAAATAGAATCCATTAAGAGGTCTTTCAGTCAACGGAAATGTTCATAGAAGATTCCATTCAGCGGGGTTGTAGTGGGGCTTGGTAAGAACATAGAAGGCAGGGAATGTCTTTGGTCTTGTGGTGCTTAACTTCGGGAACTAGATTCTTAAGAACGTACTCAATACATCAACCAAAACCACTCAAAGGTACAATCACCCACTCAACACAAACTCCAAACATCATGTCTCAACCCATGATCCATCTCACTTAATAATTACCAAGGCTCTTTATTACATAAGCAAACTTTCATACACTTTTCTTCTTCTTCTTCTTCTTCTCTCTCTCTCTCTCTCTCTCTATCTATCTATCTCTCTGTTAGAAATCAGTAGCAACGAATACAAAAACGAAAATAACCGGGGCCATATACGCAAACTATGAGAACCCTTCTGATATGGGGTAAGCCATATGATGGCTTGATCTTCGACAATCAAGACTCAAATTGAAGAACGGAATCAAGAATAATGCAAGAACACCAAGACTCGAACAAGACTCAACAAGTGATGCCAAGAACGCAATGAAGTGTGGATGTAGACAACTTGAAAGACTCGAAATTGAATGAAAATAACAAGACCGATAGATGGGTGAAGCGATCTATATGGAACAAGATGAAGACCCTTGACTCGAAAGGCAAGATCCAACATCAATGACCATATAACCCATTTCTACAACTCAACGTACACAACCAAGCGGACAACTTGGAGGCACAAGGAGGGGGCTCGTGGATACCGGGGATCACCAAATCTCGCGAGATTGACAAACTCAAGGCAAACTAAGCTGAAACAATATATACCAATGGCGTTGTATTCAACCTTCTCCATAATCTTTAGGCGCGTTTGTTCATGCAACTCCTTAGCAAACTCGACATGCTTCTCTGCATCAAAAGATTCTTTCTCCCTCATAGGATATAAGGTAAGATCAAGAGGGGTTAGTGGGTTAGTACAATAAACACATTCAAATTGAGTTAATTTGGTTGAGGAATGCATAATCCTATTGTAAGAAAACTCCACATGAGGTAAGGCTTCTCCCCAAAGTTTCAAATTCTTCCTAATAATGTCTGTAAGGATGGTGGTTAAGGTTCTATTGGTCACCTCAGTTTGCCCATCAGTTTGGGGGTGACTAGAAGTATAAAACAACAACCTAGTTCCCAAATTTCCCTATAACATTTGCCAAAAATGACTAAGAAGCTTAACGTCCCTATCACTAACAATAGTCTTAGGCACACCATGCAACCTAACTACTTCCTTAAAGAATAGATTCGCAACATTAGAAGCATCATCGGTCTTATGACATGCAATAAAGTGAGCCATCTTAGAAAATCTATCTATTACAAAAAATATAGAATCTCTCCCCTTCTTAGTTTTAGGCAACCCAACAACAAAATCCATAGAAATGTCCTCCCAAGGGGCTATAGGGGTTGGTATTGGCGTGTATAACCCATGAGGCATAAGTTTGGATTTGGCCTTTAAACAATCAATACATCTCTTAAGGCAATGTTCTATATCCCTAAGCATATGAGGCCAATGGAAATGTGTCCTAAGTGTATGATACATCTTATCTCTCCCAAAATGACCCATTAATCCTCCACTATGGGCTTCATTTACAAGTAATAATCGTAGAGAACACCTAGGTATACACACTTGATCCATCCTAAACAAGAATCCCTCAAAGATATAAAATCTGTCAGCAACGCCTTTTTCCACACAATTTTGATAGATATCTCCAAAATCTTCATCATTTTCATACAATTCCTTAATATAGACAAAGCCTCGAACCCTATAATCCAAAGTGGTTAATAAAACATGTCTCCTAGATAAAGCATCACCAACTACATTGTCTTTGCCTTTCTTATACTTGATAACATAAGGAAATGTTTCTATAAATTCCATCCACCTACCATGTCTCCTATCTAGTTTATCTTGACTCTTAAAATGCCTCAATGATTCATGATTAGTCCTAAGAATAAATTCTCTAGGCCATAGGTAGTGGGACCATTTCTTAAGAACTCTAAATAATGCATATAACTCTTTATCATAAGTAGAGTAGTTAAGACACATACCTTTCAACTTCTGGGCACTAGTACAAATTAAGTCATTAATAGAGAAAATTTAAAAGTGCTTATTCAAAACCGCTATTAATGTATGGGAAGCATAGCGTTTTTTCTAAACAAGCGCTTAGAATATATTTAGTTTATTTTTTAAAAAATATATTTTTTCAAGTATAGCGATTGTATAAAACAAGCGCTGTTAATGTATGGGAAACATAGCGTTTTTTTAGAAAAAGCGCTGCGAATGTATTTAGTTTTATTTTTTAAAATATTTTTTTTAAACCATAACGCTTGTTTATACAGGCGCTATTAAAATGAAACCTTTCTTAGCGTTTTTTAATAAAAAACGATGTCCACGATAAAAACCCGAACTCCCTCTTTATATCACCCGTCACCACCTCCATTAACTCCCACCTTATCTCCCCAGTCACCGCCTCCATCTTTAATCTCAACGCCGAATCCGGATCTGTAGCTTGCAGGTGCGCTCAAGTCATCGATGAGAATGAAAATCTGAGGAAAATCCTCCAAGGGAAACAGGTGATGAACCAAAGATTTCATCTTTTATTTTTTAATATTTTCGTCCTTTAATTAATGAATTCGCAATCGATTTAGATCTCATTCGACCTTGTTTTGAGTAGGTGAAATCCGCTGCTTTCGTGAAGAGCGGCCTAAACGCGCCGCCTTCCTCGCCCACCGCAACATCGAAGGAGCTCAAAAACTGCCTTCCGGACGAGTACGACTACCGCCAAAACATATAAAGTCGAGGTACGCCGGCCGCTCCCCTTTCCAGGCCAACGGAAGAGAGTTCGTCGCAGTCCTCTCTTCTAATCCATCTGCTCTAGATCTCTTCGACGATGTGAGTCCTGGCTTATTCGGAACCATCACCACCAGATCCAACACACCCATCACTTCTGACGCTGGTGTTCTCTCCTCTGCGTGTCCATTGATGAAGGATTTCGGATGCAACCGGCGCTCTCGACAATGGTTCAACCACTTAATTGGTTCATTATTTTCTTTGTAATTGAAGAAATGGATGTTCATTATTTTCTTTGTAATTGGCACCCTGTAGTCCTGTACAATTGTATATAATTGGAGATTAATGGAACAATTGGTTCATTCCAATTTTTATATTTATGATTTTTGTTTTCAAAATTTGACAATACTCGATGGGTGTTGGTGGTAGAAGTGATCAAATGGTGGTTTGAGACCGGTGTTGGGTTTAGGTGGTGGAAATGGTGGTTATGCATAGGTGGTAGAAACGGTGGTCACGCAGGCTTTTTTCCCCAAAGTGTAACAACGTTTATTTTGCAAAAGTGCTTTTACATATTGACATAATAATAAATAAATAAAATATAGTTAGACAACCCTTTTTTACATAACCTCCATGCTTCCCTTTACTCACAACGCTTCAAAATACCGCTTTTATTGATCTTCACAGCGCTTTATTAACAGCGCTACAATAACCGCTTTGCTTCCCATAAAAAAAGCGATGTAAATATGCTTTTTTGTACTAGTGCGGAGAAGAATGCAATAGGCTTACCTTATAGCATAAGAACTCCTCCAATCCCAACTCCGCTAGCATCACATTCCACCCTGAATGGTCGAGTGAAATCAGGCAATGCAAGCAAAGGGGCTTGCGTCAGCTTCTCCTTTAAGGTGCGGAAAGCTTCCTCCTGAGTTGCGCGCCACTTGAGCTCACTCCTCTTCTTGGTAATCTCAGTGAGTGGGGTTGCAACGGAGCTTCACACAGGTAGCCTCTAGAAGCTCACCAATCCGTTAAAGCTCCTGACATGGCCGATTGAGGTAGGGGTCGGACACTCCAAAACTAAGAAAAGACACTTTGATCTTGGCTTCGTCAACTTGTAGTCTGTTAGAGTTCACTACAAAACTAAGAAAAGATACTTGATCATTGCACAATTCACATTTCTTAAGGTTTGCATACAAGTGCTCTAATCTAAGGGCGTGTTTGGCAACGGGATGGAGGTAGGTGGAATGGGATGGATTTTGTGGGGTGGACGGGATGGGGATGGAAACCCGGGTGGGACTGGGTGGAATTTTGAAGCCAGTTTAATCCCGTTCGTGTTTGGTTGAAGTTTAAAGTTCATGGGATGAGAGTTAATGGAAAAGACACATTTGCCCCCACTTTGTGCCATGAAAGGACAAAAATACCCCTCAAACATACCCCTGATGTCAAGCCTTTTCCTCTTCAGTTCGACATTTTCAGACCCCCAAAACTGTCGATGTTCGCGGCGAGCTCTAGCCCGGAAGCCTCCGACCGTCACCTCCCTCCCCTTGCGGTACCGACGCCGCCGACAACCTCGGTCTCCATGTAAGTCATCTACCCCTATATGTGGTGTCTTCACTGAGGTCAGAAATCGATGTCGTGGTTGTTTGCATTCATTCCCCTCTTTTCTCTAGTCAGAGAATTTAGGTTACTGAATTGGGGGATTTTGATGAATTTCCGTTTTGAGGGTATGGGAAATTCGTTCATTGAAGATTCGAGCCCCTCATGGGGGTTAGTAGCGAGATAGGGGTAGTTGATAGGATTACATTATTGGGGAATTAGGGTTCCGGATTTGGAGATGCACATAGTCACTCTCCTCGGCCCTTAGTAACGTCGTTAGGCCTTGGCAATGATATGATGTGTGCTTGAAGTGAATTTCGATTGGTTGCCACTAAACTGACATTGGGGTATTAGGATGTTGATGGAGATAATCGATGAGTTCAATTCGGTGTTTATTTCTCTGTGTTTATAATCACGATTATTTCCGTTTTATAGTAGGTGCTGTTATAAATGAAGATGGTGTTGATGTTGATGTTCATGTTGTGCTTGATGTTGTTGTTGTTGTTGTTGTTGTTGTTGTTGTTGTTGTTGTTGTTGTTGTTGTTGTTGTTGTTGTTGTTGTTGTTGTTGTTGTTGTTGTTGTTGTTGTTGTTGTTGTTGTTGTTGTTGTTGTTGTTGTTGTTGTTGTTGTTGTTGTTGTTGTTGTTGTTGTTGTTGTTGTTGTTGTTGTTGTTGTTGTTGTTGTTGTTGTTGTTGTTGTTGTTGTTGTTGTTGTTGTTGTTGTTGTTGTTGTTGTTGTTGTTGTTGTTGTTGTTGTTGTTGTTGTTGTTGTTGTTGTTGTTGTTGTTGTTGTTGTTGTTGTTGTTGTTGTTGTTGTTGTTGTTGTTGTTGTTGTTGTTGTTGTTGTTGTTGTTGTTGAACTGAAATGTTGTAGCTGCACATATGGATTCCTCTTCCAATCCGAAGGGGAAAGGAAAACGCAAGGCTACGAAATCAACGGTTAAGAGTACTGACACCAACAACTACGTACCCCCCGCCTTTTACTGGTCTCTGAAATTGTCAAAGAAGTTGATGCTTGTGCTTCTGGACTATCAGCGGGAAAATGGAAAGGACCAGTCCTTCAAATGGGGGCCCATCAATACCGCATTTGAGGCGGTGATTGGGAAGAGGTGCAACCAGTACACTCTTAAGAACCGAACTCGTGACATAAAGAGCATATACCTATTGTGGAATAAGTTGAAAAAAGGGGAGACTGGCCTAGGATGGGATGAGGCGAGTGGCACCATCAGTGCACCGGACGAATGGTGGGATAAAAAAATTGTGGTATGTGCTCGTCTTCCCTTCCCCTAATGTCAATTCAAAGAGATCCCGTTGGGTACGTCGTCACCTCGTCCTTCATTTGCGCAGGAGGATAGCAACTTCAGTAGGTTCCGAAAGAAGGGAATTCCTCCGGAACTGGACGAGCTGTTCCACCAGGTGTTTGGCGGCACCGTTTCCACCGACGAGTTCTGCGTAGCCCCCTCCATGGACCCGGCTGTCCGTGCTGCGCAGGTGGCGCAGGAGGCCAACAATGGCCAAGCCAATCAGCAATAGGATGATGACGATGACACCTCAAGGGGTGACCCTAAGGAGTCCCAATTTGAGGGTGTTGAGCAGGAGTTCGACGATCTTTTCAACACCCCTCGCAACGATGCCGCAACGCCCTCCATGCAAGACTTTGTGCAGGGCATTGTGGACGACGACGACTCCCCCCCTACCCGCGATCAAGGGGTAACAGGTGCCGGGCCGTCACAACCGTCTACGGGTAAGCGTCCGGTTGGTTCTGAGAAGACCTCCTCCAGGCGGAGCTCCAAGCGCAATGTCCGCGTGTCGGAGGGGACTAGACTGTTCGAACGCAGCGTCGGGGTCATCAAAGACAGCACCCGAGAGATCATTGACGCTATGCACAAGGACAAGGTGTCGTCGAATGCCCCCCAAGACACAACGAAAGCAATGTTGGTTGTGGTGTGGTCGATGGTTGCAGAGGGTCTTGTGGCCGAAGGTGATCCCATTTGGTGCTTCAGCTTAGCTATCATCAGAGACAGCACGCGATGTGATGTCTTTGTTCAGCTTGACAACAACGTCGCTAGGCTGAAGTGGCTTAGGTGGTTGTATACCACGAATGACGGGCAGCAGCTGAGCGCCATACACCTTGACTGACCCTCAACAAGTATACCCGGACCAACGTTTTTTTAAATGTGAGAAGTGATCAGCTCAATAAGGACCCAGTTTATGCCACATGTTTATGTTTGTCATGACATTTGTGTTCGTCTGTTATCGCATTTGAAGGCCAGGTTAAGGCCTTGATATATACGTGTATGTGTGCTACATACATTGTTGTGTGCGATGTAATAACCGTTTCAATGTTGTTGACAATTTTTTCCCTTGCAAGTTGTTTCTTCCCAGTGTATGGTTGCAATAACTTCACCCATGTGTATGGATATGGTTGGTGTCATCTCAGCTCATACTACTACCTCCATGCAGGCGGATGGAAACGCTGATTGAACATCGTCGTCGACGAATACGTCGACAAGGCAAGGGCGCAGCTGGATTCATCGCCATCCTCCTCAAGTGGCTCCCATATGCCCACCACTACTTTACCCGGGTGCACAAGGTTCCCCAGTTCATTGGAGAGTTGACAGTGGCACGATGGGTTGACGAAATCGTTACCCACCGTTCGCATACAAGAAGCATCAACGCATTCCGAATGGAAAAGGGAGCCTTCATTCGACTTTGTGGGATGCTCCAACACTAGTACGGTTTTCGCGGATCAATTCAAATGTCAGTGATGGAGAAGGTTGCCATCTTCGTCAATACCATGGCTTGGGGCTCTAGTCAGCGCAATTCCTGCGAGCGTTTCCAACGATCAAGCAGTACAATTTCGGAGTCAATAACCAATGTGCTTGATGCCATATGCGGGGGGAGATGCAACGGGTACCGCGGTCTAGCGGGGGACTTGATCAGGCCTAGAGACCCTCGTTTCAGAGACATTCCTGAGCAGATTGCCAACGACAACAGGTACTGGCCATACTTCAAGGGTGCAATTGGGGCTATCGACGGAACGCATATTGAGGCCGCCCTTCCTAAAGAAGAACAGCAAAGGTTCCGTTGCAGGAAAGGAACAACAACGTTCAATGTCATGGCCGTTTGGGACTTCGACCTTCGCTTCACATTCGTATCCGCTGGATGGGAGGGTAGCGCACATGATGCACGTGTCTTTGATCACGCAGTGAAGACGCCTGCGTTGAGGTTCCCACATCCACCAGCAGGGAAGTACTACCTATGCGACAAGGGGTATGGTCTCCGAAATGGCTACATGATCCCGTACTCGACGACGAAGTACCACAGACCTCAATTCGTTGCACCCCAACCGAAAAACAAAAAGGAAGCATTCAACAAGTCACACTCATCCCTCCGAGGCGCGATTGAGAGGTCCTTCGGTGTGTTGAAGATGAAGTCGAGGATCCTTCGTCATCTCCCTAAGTATCCGATACGGAAGCAGATTGCGATCATCATTGCTTGCTTCGCCCTTCACAACTACGTCCGGGATGCCCACGATGCGTCGGGCTCAGACTCAGAAGACGATGAAAGGTTCGTCGAGCCCCCGCTGGACACTGATGCACCATCCGACGGGGACGGTGACGAAGACGCCTACGACACGGGAGACGAGGTTGGGCTCGAGGACGATGACCCCTTTGTCCCCGTGGACGACGCCGCGGGGGCAAGCCAAGAGATCAAGGCGCTTAGGGACGAAATTGCTCACCAGATTTGGAACGACCGTCGCGTAAGATAAAAAGCACTCTCGATGTACGATGGGTAGACCAGGATATCATTTTTTGTGTAGTCAGCTTGCTTGTAGTGTATGCATGGGGTCGACGAATTCATTCCGCTGGTAACATTTTGTGGAAGTTTTTGGTGTTGGATGTTGCGGTTGACCACATCCTTTCAGATGTTGCGGATAATGTCTTGTGATGCTTCAGTTTGATTGTACACCGTAAGCCATACTCTGAATTCGATGTCATCAATTCAACGGATTATAAACAACGACATACAGCTTGAGAGAATGTTGATGGAGATGCGTACATATTATAAATTACAACGATGATGGTTCGGTTACAAAGGCCTTACATGCCTGGATAATGCACCATAGCAAAATGGGTGCCACAACACTCGACATACAAAAAGGGGCAACATGTGCCGAGGTTGTAATGTTTGTTAGTGCTGCCTTACATCCGCGACCCCGAACTGCACAAAATGGGGGTCGTCAACCACAAAGGTTTGTCCTGGATTACATGTTCCCAGTTACGTCAACCATATACTGAACATAAAGGAAAAGTCTAAAGAAACTAAGGGCAAAAGATTAACAACAGATCTTCATAACAGCTCCACCACTACGGCCTGTGGAGCAGCGACACCATGACGATGAGGAGTACGAGGATAATCCAGCCAAGCAGCCTGTTCATGTGGGAGAGGCGACGAGCGCGGAGCTGCTCCCCAGCGTGGTGCACCCAGCGCCCACACATGAATGTGCACAGCTCAGCGATCCTCTGGACCATATTGTCGTTAGTGACACCAAGATTGACGTTCAGGGCCCTGGTCTCCTACAGCTCGGTGTTGCTAGCAATTAGCTGGTGCTCCCTGCGAGCGTCATGTGCCAGGAGGCCCCGGACTTGGGCGCGCAGCTCCGTCACCTCGTCATGGTACATGGCCCAAAGCGCGTTATCCTCCTCAACATCCTGGGGGTCGCGGCGGTCCGACTGCGCCTCGTCCTCGTCATGTCGATTGCGACGACGACAACTGGACGCGCCATAGTCATAGTCACTGTGGAGCCAATAGTACGCTCTGGGGTCCCCACTTGCGTAGCTACGGTCACTATTCGAATCGATGTCGGAGAGAACCTCGGTGTCCGAATATGGGTACATGCTTCATTTGGAAATATCAAGTGTTAGTACTTAGGTAACCATAACAACAACAAAAACGCAGTGAAGAAGAGATGGACATTCATGGTGTCATAATAATATGTGAAGAAGAATGACTGTATATGTGTACAATTGTATTTGTCAAAACAACAACCACGTTCAAAGGACATATATGATTGTCAAAGTAGTTGAAAGAAGCGAAATTAAAACATGCAAGACTTGAGGGAAGAAACAAGTACTTCACAGTCATATGTGCTGGCAAGTGGAAGAAGAAGAAAGAAACTGCAGGGTTACCTAAGAAAGAAGCACTGAACAGACGTTTGTCTCAAACTTGAAAGAAGAAATAAACCAAGGTGAAAGAAGCACTTAACAGACAATGGTGTTGCGAACAACATAAGCAGGAAGTGAAACAAGTTTGCATCATATATTCGTTTAGGAAATGGCATAAAACTAATATCTCCACCATTTAAGAAGACATTCGAAGACATACTACTCTCTTAAAGTACTTGAACGAAGCAAAGAGCAAGGAGAAATTAGAGTGCATAATCAAACCAAACATGTGGATAATGTGCACTAACCTCCGCCAATTGCCACATAAAACACCCTAACTTAACTAGAACTAATTCACAACCGAATGATTCCCCCCAAAAAGATATAAAAACAATGCATTGCACATGGGAATATACCAAACCTACTGCACTGTAAAAGTTGACACTACCTAAACCTGAACATAGTCTTGCAATATGCAAATAGAAATTATACATAGGGGAGGGAAACATTCAAACATCGTTCACAGTTCACAACTTCACATGATATGCACCAATTAGTGCAAAATCAAAACTGCTTTATTCAGATCAGTTGGACATTATAAACCAATTAGTGCAAAATCAAAACAAAAATATGAAAGAAAGGATATACCTAACAGAAAGCAAACTGAAAAGACAAACCAAACATGTGGTTTCATGATAATTATTAGGAAATGAGTGCTTGTTAATGCAGTGACTCACCTACCAACATCATCTGTATACTTTGTTCTTAAGCAGCAAGTGAAGCACATATGAAAATTGTGGAAAAACACTCATCTGTCATACCCAAACAAAGCCTAGAATCCAATTCAGACCATGCACACAATGAAAGCTTCCTTTGGAGGATGATTCGAAATATGAAAGGCCCAAAACAGAGTGTAAAATGCATACCTAAATTGACAAACAATAGGCTTACTACACTCCAACCCAAACTGAAGCAAAACAAGCAAACATCAGAATCAATTTCTCCAGTAAAGTTGGAAGCACAGCAACAACTTCAAATCGAAGCAGTACAATCCTACATTTGCATTAAACATGGTAACTCAAGGTTTGACTCCTTGTGAGGAACAGATTCTAAGTGCATTGCCCCTTGAGAGTCACACTGCTAGGGTTGCTTTTCTTGCTCCTAAGTCCGTTCCTCCTGAGAAGATGGCTTGTGTTGTTCATCTTGCAGGTAATTGAGTTTTTGGCTTGGGTTTTGGAGGGTTGCTTTCAATCAGTTGGATACCATTGTGATTATTCATCCGCCTATGTGA
Organism: Persicaria maculosa; assembly: GCA_963922045.1. Classification (NCBI taxonomy): domain Eukaryota; kingdom Viridiplantae; phylum Streptophyta; class Magnoliopsida; order Caryophyllales; family Polygonaceae; genus Persicaria; species Persicaria maculosa. The sequence goes on from OY998254.1 coordinate 54,016,659, forward strand.
AGCTTTGTTTTCTGTTTGGTAAGTGTTTTCATTTATAATTTGGGTTTGTGTACTTGTTCCTTAGATTCATCATTCATTGGTTTGATTTCTGAATTTCTTGTTTATAAAATAGGGGGCTTGTTTGGTTAGGATTGGTATGACATTTTGATGCAGGGTTGTTAGAATATAGAACTATGGTTGTCAATTCGATACCAATACCAGGCCATTCCAAACATCAGAAGTACTTGGCTAGAGCTACTCCAAGAATTACTTGAATGTGATTTGGATTACTTTAATTTGCTATTGTAGTTTAATTTATGATAGTTTATTATATCAGAAATGAGTAAACAAGTTTATATTTAATTATATCATGTCCTTAATCAAGTATGGTTGATAAGTTGAAGATTGGTAAAGGCGCTAAAGAATACAGTACATCTTATAGAGTTATAGTTGATGACTTCAAACAAGGGAGAAGCGGAGAAACCCAAACTGAAGCAAAACAAGCAAACATCAGAATCAATTTCTCCAGTAAAGTTGGAAGCACAGCAACAACTTCAAATCGAAGCAGTACAATCCTACATTTTCATTAAACATGGTAACTCAATTCGATGGTTTTTACGATATGAACACCCTAAACTCCAAAAACCCTATCCATGGAAGCCAAAAATCCTGTCTGACAATCAAAACCCTAATCTGACAACGTCTACCCAAACCCTAGCTTTTAAGTTTTTAATGGAATTGGGGAAAACTGAGAGTAATAACCCTAACCATGCAATTAACTCGATGGAAAACCCTATCTTTCAATCGATTTGGGGGCGAGATGTTGAAAACCGGCGACAAATTCCCCATTTCAACAAAAAAAAAACCCTAGCTTTGAATCGGAATGAGGAAGAATAATCATGAACACAAACAATCGAATCCAAAAAACAACACTATCGGCTTACCTGGAGGTGCAGATCGCCAACAATGGAGGCTCGAAAGTCGTCTTCTTCGCCGCTGAGTCCGAAGCGTAACTGGGAAGAGTGAAAAGAGAGAGGAATGTGAGAAATTGTTGTGAAAATTTTCGAATTTATGGAGGAGAGAGGGAGGGGCAGAGTTGGGACGTCTGGGCTTCTCATCCCCTCAATCCTCCTTCAACCAAATGCGCGACGCATCCCCTCCCATCCCCCGCACCCCCGCTTTCCCATCCTCTTCCACACCCGCGCACCCCTCGCCAAACATGCAGGCGCGCGCCCCGAGAACCCACCCCCACCCGCGGCATCCCCTCCCATCCCCTATCAAACACGCCCTAAGTGTAGAGAGTACCCTGAGATGTGCTTCATGTTCCTTAGAAGATTTGCTATAAATGCGAATGTCATCAAAATAAACAACAACAAATTTCCAAATAAAGTTTCTAAGCACATGATTCATTAAGCGCATGAAAGTACTAGGAGCATTGGTTAACCCAAAAAGCATAACTAACCACTCATATAAGCCAAACTTAGTCTTAAATGCTGCTTTCCATTCATCACCTTCCTTCATTCTAATTTGATGGTAGCCAATTTTTAAATCAATTTTATAAAAGATAGAGGCACCATGCAATTCATATAACATCTCATCTAAGCGAGGAATAGGTTGATGATATTTTACAGTAATGTTGTTAATAGCCCTACAATCTACACACATTCTCCATGTACCATCTTTCTTAGGGACTAATAACACACGAACGACAAAAGGACTCAATCATTTCCCCATCCACAAACTCGTCCACAAATGCTCTCTTGGAAGTCAAAAGTACATTATTAGGCCGAGTATGGGTGACATTTGGGCTCGATTGAGCCTCCCTAGCTAACTTACCTTCACTTAACTTTCTCTTCTCAATCTCATCAGCCACATGTGTTGGTGTCATAGGCTTGAGGACGATGTTCTTACCCTTAAAAACAAAAGAGTAACGGTTAGTGAAGCCATCATGTAAGACCTTACGATCAAATTGGCAAGGACGACCTAAAAGAATATGACAAGCTTGCATAGGCACAATATCACATAAGACTTCATCTTCATAATGTCCTACTTTAATATGCACTTTAGCTTGTTTATTAACCTTTAAATTTCCACGGTCATTCATCCAATTCAATTTATAAAGCCTAGGGTGTTGTACAGTTGGAAGTTGTAGTTTATCAATCATCTCTTGACTAGCTAAATTACAACAACTTTCTATATCAATGATCACATTACAAACTTTGTCTTTTACTAATCATCTAGTATGAAACAAGTTTTCTCTTTGATTATCATCACAAGGGGTGTAGGTTGAACACTTAAAACTCTCATAACAATCAAAAAATTACCATGCTCATATTCAATGCAATCATCATCTTCATAGGCAAGTAAATTAAGGCATTGATAATTAATAGCATGCTCTTCATATTTATCACAAGAATTTTCAGATTCATATTCTCCTAGGTAATTAATCATGAGAGTCTTTTTATTAGGGCAATCCTTCATAACATGACCTCTACCTTGGCATTTAAAAGATACAATATCCCTAGATCTAGTAGAGGTGTTAGAATTAATACCTTTAGGGCCAGTAGATGCCCCAGAAGTGCCCTTAGTGACCATAGGCGCCTTTCCATTGTTGAGCGGCTATTTTGGGGATCGGCCTTGGCTTCCTCTCTCCCTAGAACCGTCGTCACTTCGTTCTTGGGGCTGCTGCACTCGACCTTGGCGCCATCCTTGGGATTGTCCACTCGAACTCCCTCCTTGGCTCTCATACTTAGCATTCCTTTCTACTTTCATAGCTAAATGCAAAAGGTCAGTAGGCGTAGAATAAGAAAAGCAATCAATTTCATGAGCTAAAGAAGGATGGAAAATTCTAAGAAACTGTTGTAGGAGGAAATCGAGTTCAAAATATAGAAATATAAATCAAACCGGATTATGCCCACCACGCAAATAATTACAAGACCTCCTCCTAATGTAGCAGCGGAAAGTCAGGATCGATCCTCGAGGAAGTGTGTCAGCAGATCTTAGGCAGCAGAAGAATCTCACGAGTGGTGATCGACCACAATGTACTCAACCTCGACCAAGGGTGGTTAACAGGGGTCAAGCACAGTCGATATCGAGCAACAGAAGTCACTATTGGTGGTCGAAGTCGACTAGGCTTACTCGACGTTGAGTAGGTCGGTTGTAGTCAAGGATTCTGTCGAGTACTGTAGAGACACAAGCAACAACGATCTTGCTCGATCGAACGTCAGTGGTCGACGTCGACTAGGGTCTAGTCGAAGTCGAGTAGAAACAGTAATTTAAACGAATGCAAATCTCGAACTTTAAACAATGTATGAAAAAGACTTCCAAGATCGGGGTTTGCAACAACGATAACCAAACATGCATAAGGCAAGATATACAACGATAATCATGCAAATCGCATCAAAGGATTAAGCTTTCGCCTTTTCCAACAATTAGACATCTCTTTCAAGAAACCGTAATTGTATCTACCGATTTTATGTTTATAATCCAAGTTGTTAGCATGGATCTCTATTAGATAGGTAGTAAACACACAAAAGGTAGTAGATGCTCAAAACATAATAAAGGTCGGATCTTTACCTCAAACATGTATGACTATCGTTAGGCTTGCCCCAACCCTAGAAGTGGGTGGACTACTCGCTCTTCATCGCAAGGAAACTCATTAATAATAAAAGGAAATAACTTTGCATTAATAAAACTAAATTGAGCTTACAACCGATTGGAGCCAAATCCGCTCTCGCCTCTTAACTCCTCTCGAGCACACACACACTCTCTCTCTCTCTCTCTCTCTCTCTCTCTCTCTCTCTCTCTCTCTCTCTCTCTCTCTCTCTCTCTCTCTACCTCTTCTCCTTCAAGCTTGGAATCGAATTGTATGATGTAATGAATAAAAATCAGCCCTATAGGCTTTATTTATAGGCTTCCAATTCTTTCTAATCAAGGAAGGAATATCTATCTAATATCTAAAGATAAAACTCTAATAAAAGGGAACATTTATCTAAAAAGGAAAATAACTAAATATCTTCAAGTGGATAAAATCCTTCTCCCATAGATAGATCTTGATAAAACATGATGGATCCAGCCTTGCTTTGTGCCCAAGTATTCCACATATGCTCGAAATGGCCCAACAGTCTCGCGGCCCAAAACAGTGTAGTCGACCTCGACCAAATCTGGTCGACGTCGAGTAGGGTGTACTCAACTTCGAGTACATGTCACAGCTTCTCGATCAGCTTCTCTTCCTTGAGCTCGGTTATGGTTCAGTTTTGGTCGACCTCGAGTAGAGTTTACTCGACGTCGAGTACGGCTCGTTCTCTCAGCATTCTGCTCTATTCTTGAAACGCACTATTCCGAGTCTTCGTTCGTCGGATTGACGCATATGAGTATGCGTTGGAAAGCTCTTTTCGAGGGCTACAACTTTCATGAAGAAATGAAAGCTTGATTCAGAATTATGGATGTCGAAATATGGCATTTTCTCCAGCTGTACCATTCTTAGCTTCTCCGTGAGTTTTCTTTAAGCTCCAAAGTGCGTCCGATTTCTGCAAAATTAAACAGAAACTAGTGTAGACTCCATAGTTTGGCAAATAAGCATAAACTGCATAGATTATGTACCATTCTAACCCAAATGCATGAAATGTATACAGAAATCGATACAAAAGTCAATATAAAACATGGCACAAAACATGGACATCAAATCACCCCATACTTAAGCTTGCTTGTCCGCAAGCAATAACTTGGAGGGTCATTCAGGGGAAGAATTCAAACTCTCAACATCATAGATTCATTCTTATATGACCCTGCAGTCAATTACCATCATCGAAAAGGTACTTGTGCCACAAATCCATACACGTGCAAATAAAATCAACATCTACTCACAAAAGGAGGGTTATGCAAAACATTCATTCGTGACAAAGCATTAATAATCAAGAGAACTTTAATTTAAGCTCATGGTGAAGAAAAGGTAAAAGGTAAAGTGGTGGGCTATTTTTGGGCAATGTGGTGCTAAATCCGGGGAGAATTTCTTCAAACTTTGCTTTGATGCACTTTCTCCTTTTAATAATTTCCACATCACTCATTCACTCTTTGCTTTTTTCACTTATATGTTTTTACCTCTCTAAACTCAGCACCGCCTTCTTGCGAGTCGCAAACATGGGTGTCATGAATGGCCCCGGATACTTAGTGCTTCGGACTCCTCACCTTTGTGTCCCATCTCACTGAACTATTATCTCAGCAAGCAGGGTCGATCTACCTTTATCTCCTAAGGTGATCGGATTTTCTTTCACTCATTAAATTTTCCATAAATTTCAAACAATTTCCTACCAAACTCCAATAATAACAACACAAGAACCATATAATAATCTCCATAATGTAACATCATTCTCAACATAACCCCCGAATAGGAAATAAGGTAAAGAATGGCAATATTTAGATCATGTGGAGCAATAACTGAAATAAGGCAAAATATGGCTTTTATATAAGCATAGGTATGGCTAGGATATCAAAATATGAGCATTATATGGAAATATAAAGTCCTCCATCCTCTTATCATGCAACATGTCAAAAGCAACATCAAATTTTACCTCCTTTCATGGTTTTCAATAAAATATGCACTTCATCGTGACTTCCCTTTACTAGGCAATTTCATGCTATATGTATATATGTATTTCTAATGAATCCAATTTTGCATCGTCGAGTTTAATATAACTTCCATGACACTATTTCTTTATACAATTTACAAGCTTTGGGAGATGTCTCATAGAATTCTTGAGTTTAGCAATTAACCATGTTAAAATATACAATGTCCCCACTGTATAAAGCAATATAAAAAACAGAGGTAAAGGAAGGAACTCACCGAATAACGCGCTGTATAGTCAAAACGGGGCCGTCGAGTAACTGAGGTAGTCAACGTCGAGTACAGATCTGATGTGTCGAGTGAAAGATGAAGTCGAGGATGCTCCTGGTGGTCGACGTCGAGTAGCTAGGTCGACGTCGAGTAGAACTTTGTGCTCGATGTTCCTCTTCGTCGATCTCGACTTAGTCTAGTCGATTTCGACTAACTTTCAGGGACTTCTTTTTCCACTCTTTGCGATCCTTTATGCTTCTCGACCTGAAAATTGTTAGTTTTCATAGAAAGACAAGACCTTCCACATGAAGTGTTCAAAACCAAAAACAAAAACAAACAAAAACCAAAACCAAAAGTTTCAAAGTCCCAAAATTCAAAAGTTTTATGTACATGCTCTAGATTTTAGAGTCGCTAGGCCGACTTCTCCGATTGTGCTCAAGGACCGTCAATGTGGGCCCCCCTTGTGCTTGGCTCTTCTCCTGGATCATCTAGGTCCTGATGGTAGTATGCAAGCTCAGCTGACAGGTTGTTGCTTGCATAGTATCCCTTTCCTTCCTTTTTCTTCTTTCCAGCTCTCATTCTTCGCAGATTAGCTCGCCACGGAGCCTTATCTCCCTTTAAATTTTTATTAAATTTATTAATGGACAGAGGAGAAGTCGAAATCATACATAGACTTACCTTTTCGTGCCCAAAACAGAAATCTTCGGGACTTACCAGGGTCAGGTCTCTTCTCAGGGAAGTCCATCCTTTTGCATTCGCCGGCAATTTCTGAGATAGATCGCTTGTTGCTAAGGATTTCCTTGAGGAACTTGAAATATGCAGGCATCTCTTGAAGAGCTATTGAAACATTCAGTTCTTGAAGAATCTTAACAAAGCGTTTAAACCTACCTGTAGTGGGATCTTTCAACGCCTTGGAAGGGAACGGAAGCGTCTTCTTCTGTTTCGGAGCCAGAACAGATGTCGGAGGTGTTGTAGAGTACTCGACTTCAACTGGAGTCTCCTCGACATCGACTAGGTTCTCATCGACTTCGACCACAGGATTAGTCAACTTCCGAGTTCTGTTGTCGTGCAGAAGTTCCCTCGATGTTATGTGGCTGGTCGACTTCAGGCACTTCTACTCGACGTCGAGTAGACTGGTCGATGTCGACTATGCTCTGCTCGATGTTGAGTAACTTTTCAGCTTCATCCTGCTGCTTTCCGACCTCTGGCTCGCGTAGTTGATGCCCGCTCCTGAGCTTTATAGCCGCGACGTGTCCGGTCTCCCCCTTAGGGTTTGGTTCCGTCTACCCAGGTAGCTGCCCGGTCGGTCGTGGAATTTGTACCGCGAATTGACCTATCTGGGTCTCAATGTTCCTCTTCCAGATTTCCAGCTCTCCAAATCTTGTATTGATGTTCTGGAGCTGATTGTTGATGGCTCTTGTAGACTGCTGTTGTTGTGTCTGATTCTTTCTCATCTCGTCGAGGATCATCTATAAATCATCCTTCCGCTGATCTCTTTCTGGATGCCCAGGAGCTTTGTATGGTGGGGGGTTCCTAGGGGCACCTTGGTTCTACTGTGGTTGCTGAAACCTTTGGTCCCCCATATAACGATTGGGACCCCCTGCGTAAGCCACCTCTTCATGAGTTTCTGCCAACTTGACTTGCTCTGTATGTGGGCACTCTGGAGTGGTGTGCCGATGTGAGCCACATTCGATGCAATGTTGGTTGACAGAGAGAAACTTGACTTGCTTGAGGAGCTTGCGATTTTGATCTCTGTAGAATTTCTCCTTAACATCAGGATCAATCTCCTTAGAAGGCTCATAAAGGGGCATGGATGGGGCTGGCCTTGCATAGGCATTCTCATCATAGTTTGTCGTAGCCCCATACTTATTGTCGAAGTTGGTGAGCTTGTCGAGGGTAGCCCATGCGTTCGCTTGTGGCATCGTCAGATACTCATAATGAGTATAATGGTTGATCCTATCCTTTGTGGCCATATCAAGAGAGTTGTAGAAGATCTCCTGAACGACATAGGGTGGCTGCCCATGTGTAGGGCAGGATCACAGTAGATCCTTGTATCGTTCCCATGCTTTTGCTAGTGGCTCCCAAGGCTTCTGCTTGAAAGCTGTAATCTTTTGGCAGAGGAGCGTTGTCTTGGCAGGAGGAAAGAATTTATTTAGAAATTCCTGCCTTACCTCAACCCATGTTGTGAGGGATCATGGAGGGAGACCTTCAAGCCACTTCAATGCTGGACCGGCAAGAGACTAACGAAAGGCTTTCATCTTGACATATTCCAGTGTAGTACCTCCAGCAAGAGTATGGCACATATCAGAAAAATTGGTAATATGTTCAAGAGGGCATTCATTAAACCTTCCGTAAAAGGCATTATTCTTAATCTCAATCTGGAAGGCAATGCAAATTTCAAAATTATTTTCAAGGATTAGAATAGCCGATTCAGGCATGACACGAGTCGGGTGCATGTAATCCTCTGCAGTGGTAGGGAATTGGGCAAGCTCAGCCTCTGCTTGCCTCCTTCGCTCAGCTTCCTGTTCAGTGCGTGCCCTCTCAGCGGCGAGAGCAGTATTCTTGGCTTCTAACTCCGATTGAAACCTCTCTATCAACTGGGCTTGTGTTTCTGCAGCTGCCATAGCTCTTTTTAATTTAGCGTGGAAGTGTATAAGGCGCTCTGGATCGTCTAAGGCATCAAACTCAGGTTGTTGACCAGAACGGCGCATACACTGCAAAAACAAAACTTAAAGGAAAACATGAGATCTAACTACCTAAGGCGCGAATGATTGCTTCCCAGGCAACGGCGCCAATTTTGTTGTAGGAGGAAATCGAGTTCAAAATATAGAAATATAAATCAAATTGGATTATGTCCACGCAAATAATTATAAGACCTCCTCCTGATGTAGCAGCGGGAAGTCAGGATCGATCCTCGAGGAAGCGTGTCAATGGATCATAGGCAGCGGAAGAATCTCACGAGTGGTGATCGACCACAGTGTACTCGACCTCGACCAAGGGTGGTCGACAGGGGTCAGGCACAGCCGATTTCGAGCAACAGAAGTCACTGTTTGGTGGTCGATGTCGACTAGGCTTACTCGACGTCGAGTGAGTCGGTCGTAGTGGAGGAGTCTGTCGAGTACTGTAGAGACACAAGCAACAACGATCTTGCTATATCGAAGGTCAGTGGTCGACGTCGACTAGGGTCTAGTCGAAGTCGAGTACAAACAGTAATTTAAACGAATGCAAATCTCGAACTTAAACAATGTATGAAAAAGGCTTCCAAGATCGGGGTTTGAAACAACGATAACCAAACACGCATAAGGCAAGATAAATAACGACAATCATGCAAATCGCATTGAAGGATTAAGCTTTCGCCTTTTCCAACAATTAGACAACTCTTTCAAGAAACCCTAATTGTATCTACCGATTTTATTTTTATAATCCAAGTTGTTAGCATGGATCTCTATTAGATAGGTAATAAACACACAAAAGGTAGTAGATGCTCAAAACATAATAAAGGTCGGATCTTTACCTCAAACACGTATGGCTATCGTCTGGCTCGTCCCAACCCTAGAAGTGGGTGGACTACTCGCTCTTCATCGCAAGGAAACTCATTAATAATAAAAGGAAATAACTTTGCATTAATAAAACTAAATAGAGCTTACAACCGAACGGAGCCAAATCTGCTCTCGCCTCTTAACTCCTCTCAGCCACACACACACACACTCTCTCTCTACCTCTTCTCCTTCTAGCTTGGAATCGAATTGTATGATGGAATGAATATAAATAAGGTTTATAGGCTTCCCATCCTTGCTAATCAAGGAAGGAATATCTATCTAATATCTAAAGATAAAACTCTAATAAAAGGGAACATTTATCTAAAAAGGAAAATACCTAAATATCTTCAAGTGGATAAAATCCTTCTCCCCATAGATAGATCTTGATAAAACATGATAGATCCAGCCTTGGTTCGTGCCCAAGTAGTCCACATATGCTCGGATTGTCCCAACAGTCTCGCGGCCCAAAATAGTGTAGTCGACCTCGACCAAATCTGGTCGACGTCAAGTAGGGTGTACTCAACTTCGAGTACATGTCACAGCTTCTCGATCAGCTTCTCTTCCTCGAGCTCGGGTATGGTTCAGTTCTAGTCGACCTCTAGTAGATTTTACTCGACGTCGAGTATGGCTCGTGCTCTCAACATTCTGCTCTGTTCTTGAAACGCATTTTTCCGAGTCTTCGTTCATCGGATTGACGCATATGAGTATGCGTTGGAAAGATCTTTTCGAGTGCTACAATTTTCATGAAGACATGAAAGCTTGATTCAGAATGATTGATGTCGAAATATGGCCTTTTCTCCAGCTGCACCATTCTTAGCTTCTCCATGAGTTTTCTTTAAGCTCCAAAGTGCGTCCGATTTCTGCAAAATTAAACAGAAACTAGTGTAGACTCCATAGTTTGTCAAATAAGCATAAACTACATAGATTTTGTACCATTCTAACCCAAATGCATGAAATGTATACAGAAATCGATATATAAGTCAATATAAAACATGGCACAAAACATGGACATCAGAAACCTAGCCATGGTATCCTCTTCATCCTCAATCACATTGGCTCTCGCCATTGCTTCTTACATGGCATTAAAGGTATCTTCGGCACTTTTACCTCCCTGTTTAAGAGTCTCTAGCCTTTGCTTAAGCTCGCGGGAGTAGTGTTGTGGAACGAATCTTCTCCTCATTAGCGCCTTCATTTGTTCCCAAGTAGCAATGGGCGCATCCAAAGCTCTTCTCCTTTCTTGGACAAGATTATCCCACCAAATTAGTGCAAAACCTGAAAATTCAAGAGAAGCGAGTTGTACATTTTTATGATCGTAGAAGTTGTGGCAACTCTAGATTTGCTCCATCTTGGTTTCCCAATCGATGTAAGCATCCAGATCGCACATGCCGTTGAATGGAGGAATCTTCACCTTCACCTTGCCTACACCATCTTGCTCAGGCTCCCTAGGTGCTCTATGGCTGTGTCGACCCCTGTCATTCCTCCTAGGACGTTGCTCCCAATGGTCCTCTTCTTGGAAGTCATAATCGTCCTCCGAAGGGTAGAACTCTTCCCGATGCGTGCGACCTCGTCGTGCCTGCGCACCAATAAACACGTTATTCCTACCATGCCTCTCTCTAGTAGGAGAGGGATTTTCATCAACTAATGGGTTATCTAAGCGAGGAGGAACATTATGTTGTTGATTAGCATTATTATGAAGAGGAGGAACAAGATTAGTTTCTTCCCTTTCATTTGTAGGTGCTCCATCTTTAAGTGGTACGGCTTGTCCGGGTACCATGTTAGAGCACGAAGGTTGGGACTCTAGTGCCGCCATTCTCTCCATAAACCTTGCCATGTTTTCAGTCAGGGTATTTAAAAGATCGAACACCTCAGGAGAAACAGGCTCGGGAGTAGAAGTCGTGTTGTTGTTGTTGTTACCCTAATGAGACATCACAAATAAACAAACAAAGAACTATGTGAAGGGATAGTAAAATCTATAAACAAACCTCGCAAGTGATTCACTCAACACTCCCTCTCTTATTGGTATGTTATGCCTATTGTTTCAATCCGCCTTGGGAAAGACAATGCTCAAGCTAGGACTTAGCTAACACAAGGTATGTAATAGCAAAGAGATCACGGGTATATGAATGAAAAGGCTTGCAATGACTCGACACATGCACTGGAATGACTCGACAAAGCAAAGAAAGACTCGACAATATCAGGTTTCGAGTCGAGACAAACAAAAACAATGGGTATAATACTCGACAATGGCAACAAGCACTCGACAATGGCAAGAAAGCAACAATTATGGACTGATTTTTGTGGAAAAAGAAAGAAAAGGAAGAATCAACCTTTGATAATTTACCTCTTTTGATTGTAACCCAAGTAAGGATGTTGTAGTTGCCAAGGTACGTAGGGTTTCAAGGTTGTGTATGGGAGTATAGAGGCTCGATCTAAGGCTGATTTTCACCCAAAAAATTGGTCCCTTATAGACACGGCCACGGGTCACGGGTCGGGCGGGTCGACCCGTGACCCGCCGGGTCAGGGTCCAGGGGTCCGAGGGTCGGGAAGGGTTGAGGGTTAGGGTTAGGGTCGAGTGAAATGGAACCCGTGACCCTCCGGGTCGACCCGCCGGGTCGACCCGTCTGACCTGTCGGGTTGGAAAATTTAAAAAAAATGGCCGTTGGGGGTGGGTCCCACCACTTGACCGTTTTTTTTCAAAAAAATATAGCCGTTGCTCGGGTTTGAACGTAGGCTCGAGCCTATAAATAGGCATATATTCTTCCCCAATTCATTTTCCTTACACATCAATCAATCAAATCACTCATATTTCATCCAATCCCGTCGAAATGGCCAGCAAAGTAGGCAAAAGCGGATCCTCGACATCGAGCTCCTCCGACTTGTTCGATCATCATTTCAAGAAGGTCGTCTAAGCACCGGGCAAGACAAAAGCGGAGTGTTGCTATTGTGGTCATAAGTACAAGATCACTAACAACCTCTGTTATGGCAACCTGAGGAATCATCTTGCCAAGAAGCATCCCGAAAAAAAAGTCGAAGCATCGGGATCGTCGGGTAATAAGTAATTAGTATTTTAGTATTGTGTTGTGTTAAGTTTATGATGTTCTTCAAATATGAACGTATGAAGAACTGAAGAAGTAAATAAAGTAGGAAGTAAGTTTGTGTTTTAGGTTGTAATATCACGCATGACGTGATGAATCGCCGAGCCCGATATCGATCGGACAATGAATTTGGTACGAGTTTGTAATCGTTGTTCGGTTTGTAATAAGATTGTGTGTTATGTGTGTATTATTTTATTTTTTAACTAATCCAACATATAAATTAATACACCTAAACGACTAAACATATCAAAATAACAACCTTTGAGTTTAAAAAAATACTAAAACATTTTATATGATACAATGACAAAAGGAAATAATTGAAAAATAAAAAAAATTAGAAAAACCCACCCAGCTAGCCAACGGCTCCAAAGTCCAAACCCACCCAACGGTCGGGAAAATTTTAAAAAAAAATATAGGCAACGGCAACTTTTTTTGAAAAAGCAATGGCCGACCCGCCGGGTCGACCGTTGGACCCGCCGGGTCGAACGTTGGACCTGGCCAAAAAAGGCTCCAAAATCCACCCCATTTTCCCTATAAATACTACCCATTCCCTCCCATTTTCATCACACCATCTCATCACATCTCCTACTCTCTAATCGCTCTCTAATCGCTCGAGAATCGAGGAAGTCGGAAGTCGGTGGTTCAGGAGTAAAGAATTCCCAGAATTCGGCGCTTCGCATAATCAAATCCTACTTCTATCATTTCTTTCTTTATTTTCATTATTTCTTCATTTGTCTTAATTACATATTTATATTATTTTAACAAATATCTAATCCACTTTTATTGAAAATGTTTTCACGAGGTCGAAGGAGCGTCAGAGGAGCCCCGTCTTCAAGCAGGGGCGGAAGCGGCTCGAGTTCGGGTCACCAACCGGAGCCTAGCCTTCGACGTAGCGCCTCCGTTTCCGGACCTGGAGTGGGCGGATCCCGACGTCGTCGGGATCAGGCACTACTCGATGAGCATCCGGGAATTGAGGAGGAGGAAGTTGCCGCTCTGGGAACTCCCTCCATGCCCTCAACCATCCCGACTCAGGAGTCCGGTTTGGAGGTCGAGGCCGATCCCGACGCCACACCCGACGGTGACCCCACCGACTCACAACCAGTCGCTTTTAAGGCCGCCACAATAAAATTGTGTTTCACGAAGGGCCCGCCTGCACCGGGATGGGGCGAAAACTATTGCTCCGTCAAGTGCAACTTCTGCCCGAAGGTCTACAAACACAAGAAGGGGAACAGATATGGCAACTACGGATGTCATATCGAATCGAAGCATCCGGAGAAACTCGGCTTGGCGAAAGGCCAAACGAAACTTTCCGGGTACGCAACTACTTCCTCTCAACCCCCTGGTTTATGGAGCTATGATTATGCTAGTTGTAGTGATAATTTTGCTGAAATGATAGCGGCCGAAGGCCTAGCTTATAGTTTTGCAGAACGTTTAAGTTTCCACGAATTTATTACGGAAAATGTTCAGCCAGCTTGGCAACCTATGAGTCGAAACACGGTTAAGAGGAAAATGATAAAAAGTTATAACACCCGCAAAGCTGAATTAATTGAATATTTTCAAAAACATAGCGATTTACATGTTTCAATTTGTAGTGATATTTGGACCAACCATTGGCAACACCACTCATATATGGGTGTTACTTGTCATTGGGTGGATGAACGATTCATTTTACACAAACGAGTTTTGGCTTTTCGAGTTTTTGACGAGGCCCACATGGCCCGTAACATAGCTGCGGTTCTTTTAAGAGTTTTACAAGAGTATAGATTGACTCAAAGAGTTTTTTCAATCGGTTTTGACAACGCATCCGCCAACACCGCCTCTATCCCAGAGTTAACACAATATTGCCAGCCCGGGATAGGGGGGAGATTTTTCCATATTCGTTGCGCACCTCCTATTTTAAACTTATGTGTTCAAGATGGTTTAACGTATTTACAATAGATTATTGAACCTATTCGATTTGTCTTACGGGCACTTTGGTGAAGCAAACAGCTTTGCCATCAATGGCACGAGTTTTGCCGATCTAACAACTTTCGCCCAAAAAACTTCCCCCGAGATGTTAGCACTTGGTGGAACTCGACATACAGAATGATTTATGGTTCTTATCAATATAGAGAAGTTCTTTCCGCTTTTGCCACCCAACACATCCCAGATTCAAGCGTTTTTGGGGATGTGTGGGTTGTGGCTCGAGATATAATTGAGGTTTTCAAGGTTTTCAATGATGCAACCGAAACTTTTAGTCATGCTTACATTCCTACATCTAGTGTTTTCTATTTTGTCGCGATGAACATTGCCATAGCCCTCCAAGACGGGCTTCAAGTGCAATGCATATCCGACTCTGTTTTCACCATACAGACGATGAACATCTACCGAACCTACTTGAAGCATTATATACTCATTTTTCTACGGGCGCTAGAGCGCCTAACATTCCTCCTCCTGCGCCTTCAAGCTCGAGCGGATCCTCCCGCACTAGTATTACCGCTTGAACTAAGGCTCTTGTCAGAGATATTTTTGGCACAAAGAGGTCGAGGTCCTCGTCGAGCCCGCACTCGGAGCTCGAAGAATACTAGTCTACTAACTTTGAATTTCGCAGTGATGAAGATGGAGATTTTGATATTTTAGAATGGTGGGGCCGAGTAGAAAGACAGCGATTTCCGACCTTGCAGGTGATCGCTCGACAAATACTAGGAGCCCCTTGTTCCACCGTTGCAGTGGAACAATTATTCAGCCGAGGGGGCCAAATTCTTGCCGAGAAGAGATCAAACTTGTTCCCTGAGAACCTCGAAGCACAAGTATGCCTCGTCATTTGGAAGAGGGATGAGATGAGAATTCAGAGGAACTTCCTTATTACCGGGTCCGAGCCAGATGATGGAGTCGACTCGGAATCAGTCTGGAGCTCCGTAGACGGTGGAGTCGTCGATCCCCATAGCCAGCGCCAATCCGACACCGACACCGACGAATAGCCGAATAGGTAAGCGGGGTTCAGACAACAGGTAAAGAACTACGTGGGCTTTGATTCCTCTCCCCCGGGAGGATACGTATGCAATTGGGAAACCGATTCAAGCCCTTCTTCCCTCTTTTTTTATTCCCCAATGGCCAATACCCACAAACCATCAAAACCATCACAAATTCATCCAAATTCACACATCACAAATACAACCTAAAATTAAAAAAAAACACCCAACCCGGCCTGACCTGCCGGGTCGACCCACCGGGTCCGACCCATTTCCACCCTCCCTTGCCATGTGGCCGACCCGACAGTCTGACCCGCCGACCCACCGGGTCAACCAACCCACCGACCCGTCCCAACCCCGGGTCAGGGTTAGGGTCACCCTCCTCGGGTTGTCGACCCGGCAGTCCGACCCGCCGACCCGCCGGGTCAACCAACCCGCCGACCCGTCCCAACCCCGGGTCAGGGTTAGGGTCACCCTCCCCGGGATGTCGACCCGGCGGGTCGGACCCGTGGCCGTGTCTAGTCCCTTGAAGCTTTCTTGCATTAGAAGAAACAAAGAGCTCCAAAAACAAACAAACAACTCCGAAGATCAACAAATAACCTCAAGATGATCAACAACTTTTTTTTTTAGCTTACTTTTACCTGTAGATGAATTTTATCCTCCCTAGGTTCAAGCTTTGAATATATAAATTTTTGTACTTTTTTTTACAGCAGCTCTAAATGCACGAAAATAAAATAAAAAAGCAAGGGAAAATCGAAAATTATGGTGAAAAAATAAAATTCAGCCCTAAAGATAGAAATAGGTTATGGTTGTGGCTAATTTGGCAATTATCTTCTATCTAACTTCTCTATGGTCTAGAATTGATATAGTTTCCTATTTGGAATTTCAGAAACAAAGGTTAGTAATAATCAAAATAGAGAAACACAAGTAAAAGACCAAAAATTGAAACAAGACTCTATTTTTTTGTGGTTTTTGTGTTTTTATGATGAACAATAGAAAAGACAACTTTTGATGTCGATAAACTAAGCTCTGATGCCAATTTGATACGGGGTAAGCCATAGGATGGCCCGATCTTCGACAATGAAGACTCAAATTCAAGAACGGAATCAAGAATAATGCAAGAACACCAAGACTCAAACAAGACTCAACAAGTGATGCCAAGAATGCAATATAATGAAGTGCGGCTGTAGAGAACTTGAAAGACTCGAAATTGAATGAAAATAATAAGACCGTTAGATGGGTGAAGCGATCTATATGGAACAAGATGAAGACTCTTGGCTCAAAAGGCAAGATCAAACACCAATGACCATATAACCCATTTCTACAACCCTACACAACCAAGCGGACAACTTGGAGGGATAAGGAGGGGGCTCATGGATACCAGGGATCACCAAACCTCACGAGATTGACAAACTCAAGGCAAAACAAGCTGAAACAATACCAATTGCAATCGATGAGCCTAGCTATGAATCCATCGACTTAATCACTCAATGTGTTTCACAAAAAAGAGGAGTTTCTTCAATGAAATTATACGTGAGTTTCAACAATGGGAGAGTACTGCTTCTTCTTATAACCTAGGAGGTTGGTTTCTAAAGAAATAATAAATAAAATAGAAATTAAAATAAAAACCTAAAATTACCTAAAATAACATAAGTAAGGAAGGTTACTAAAAATGGCAATAAAAGAATGTTCCAACACTTAGTGAAAATCAGCCTAGGTGATGTTCAAGACTCCTGGGGTCGGCGTCGAGGGTCTAGGGGTCGGTGCCGAGGGAGCAACAACAATAGTAGAACATAAGTTGGACTTTAATGTCTCCTCTTGAAGTTGAACCGCGCTTGAGAATAGAACATTATATGCACTCATGACTCTCAAAGCAAAACCATAACTCTCTCATTCGCTCAACATAATCAAACCAAATCCAATTCTAACCCTAATTCTCTAATGGGTCAGGCTATCATAAGCTAGGCAATAATCTTGTGAAGTTTCAAAGAAAAAGCCAGGTTCAAGGGGGCTACAAGCAAAGGATAATAACATAGGGAAGACATCGACAAAAATATGCTAAGAAATAATGTCTCAATTATTTGAAAACCACTAACAATAACATATAAGCTCAACCTCAAATAAGAATAACCATATCAACATCAAGAGGTAATTGCAAAAGGAGAGAATGAATCACACATGAAAACAAAGGGAAACAATGATAAATATTCCTGTATGGCCAAAATAACTCTGTAGGTACTCAATGTTGAACTTCAAGTTCACTTCCGTTGAGAATCATACAAGCTCAATTTAATTCATATTCCACAATCTCCATTCATAAGACTCAATATTAGGTGATTCAGCTCAAACGATCCAAAATTGTCATGGGATTTCTATGATCATGTAGAATGAAAATAGAGGACAAACATAACCATATGGGGTGTTCAAATCACACATAGGTATGCAATGCATGATATTTTTGTGATTTTGACATTTTGCACTTTTTTTTTTATTTTCATAATATAAAGTACTGGAAAGTTAAACATGAAGCATGACTTTCAAAATAAGCAATATAAAATATGAAGCTAAAATGTAAACATGCACTAACTAACTACCAATCCCCTTCCCCACACTCAAAGATTGCATTGTCTTCAATGCATAGACATGAAGAACAACAAAATGAAAATAAAGTGTAAGGAAGATGGATGATACAACTCACTGGGGTGGCGGCTGAAAAGGATAATACTGTTGGAACTACTAGTAGAGATGGTGTTGAAGCTGGACTGAAGGCATGAGAGAGCGCGGGCGTGCTCCTTCTACCTCTGATATAGTGGGGCATTAACATGACGCCACTCAGTCACGTGTGCATCCTGATGCTGGAGGAGGTCCTAATGGTACTGGCGAAACTCTATGCCCTGTGAGATCTGCATCTGATAAATGTCATCCAAGCACTGCTCATAAAAATCTCAGTGGGAGGAAGAGGGGGGATGATAGCTCATATCCGTGTCAGAATCGTCGGCCCTTGTTTGGTTGGACACACCTCTCACAACAGTAGAGAGTGGCATATGCCAATCTGCCTCATCAGCAGCTTGTGCAGGTTCATCCTTGTCCTCCTCATAGTCATCAGAAATGTCGAAAGCCTCACAATGAAGATTGAAATCAGTGATGGAAGGACCCATGGGCAACTCAGCAGGCAGGCGAAGAATGTGCTGTTTGTGAGCCTGTTCTCCAGATGTATGGGGCCATGATGCCCTCTACATGTCTCATCCTGACCAATATATCAAATGAAAGACGGGAGTCTCCTACCATGGGGGGCAAATCCTGAAAAACCACTCGAAAGTGAAAGGTGATGAGGGTAAAGAGGCCTCTGAAGCCTATGGTACGCATGTCCCTCTGTGGCCCTCCTACCAAAATATCAGCGCAAGCATCCAAAAATAATTGTACCCAATCTGGCGTAACCTCAACCTCTGGCATCAGACAATACAGTGGAGCCCAACTACTTTGTGAAACGTTGTTCATCTCATTTTGCCCAAAGAAGGTGTTGTTCAGCTCGTTATGACAGACACGTAGGGCGGGTGAGTGATTAAATAATTGTAGTTGCCCCCTCCAGTCTTCCACGGGGTGCCACTATCAGTAGCTGCAACCTAGGTGTCAGCAGGCCTGGGACGGTAGAGGTTTCTCCTCTAGTTGTTTGTCGGTGACCTCTTGACACTGAGGAAAAGCCTCAGCTGGGTCTTTGAAGACCAAAAAAGCCTACCCATCAATGAAAATTCAAGACTACTGTTGTTGTAGGAGGATGGCCAAGTATGAAATAAATATAAAATATGAAATCAAACTGACTCCCTGTCTCAGCAAATAAATACAAGACTTCCTCCCATTGTAGTAGAAGGTAGTCAGGATCAAACCACGAGGAAGCGTGTCAGCGCCCGCCTTTTCAATTCCAAAACACAGCACGATGTCGACCAGAAGAGTACTCGACGTCGAACAGTGTCCTCGACGTCGATCACACCGTCGATCAGAAACTATAACAGAAGCAAACAGAACGCAAAGCAAAAGCAAAGTACTCGATATCGAGTGAACAGTACTAGATGTCGACCACAACTTACCTGATGTTGACCGGATCTTGTCGATGTCGAGTACTCAGCAGAACAAAATCCGTAACTTTCACCAGACAGAACACGAAACTGATGGGAAATGAATCAATAAGCTAAAGGCTTCCAAGATCATGGTTTCAACACCACAACAATAACCATGTAAAATAATGCATAAGGTATAAAAGATCATGCATTTTCATCAAATAACTCTCGTTATTAACAAATAGGAATATAGAGGCTTTCGCATAAACCCTAATTGTTACTAACCCTTTTTCACATAATTAATCCAAGTTGTATTAAGATCACTTTCGCTTCAATAACACAAACAAGGATCACCTTCAACTTTCGCGAAAGAATCATGCTCATAGCGATAGAAGACGAAATCGCATCAAAAGATTGTACCTTAATCGCATCACCTTAAATGGATACCGTCGGGCTCACCCTGACCCTAGAAGTTGGGTGACTACTGGCTTCTCATCATCAAGAAACACATCAATAACAAAAAGGAACTAAATTGCATTAATAAAATCAAACAAGAGCTTACAACCGATCAAAGCCAAACCCGCTCTCGCCTTCTCTAACTCCTCTCGGCTCCAACTCTCTCTCCACTCTCTCTATGTGACTAATTGTAACTGAAATTGAATGAATAAAACTCAGCCCCTAAGGCTTTATTTATATTGTTCTTTCCCCGCTAATCTAGGAAAAAATAACTATATCTTTATCTAAACTTTCTATTTAAGACATTAAGATAAAACATGGAAATAAAACAATTAAATCTAAAAAGAAACTAGGACTAATGTTGGATAGATTCCTTCCATCTTGATAGATCTTTACTCCATGTTGATAGATTTATCGTGCCTTGGCTTGCAAGTAACTCTATCTTCTCGGACACACTCGATCTCGGACTCGGACTCGACTGGATTGTCCTCGACATCGAGTAAGTCTACTCGACGTCGACTAGAATTTTTCCTCCATGGTTGCACTCGAGCTGGGGCAGCTCCTGGACTCAACGGGTTGTACTCGACATCGACCAAACTCCTCGACGTCGAGTATAGTTGTTTCACTCGAGTGATCCTCTGCTCGATCTCGTGTAGCTAAAGTCATCCAAAGTACTCGACATCGACCAAACTCCTCGACGTCGACTAGAATTTTCGAGTGCTTTCAGCTTGTTTCCAGCTCGATTCGTCCTAGTTCAGCTGCTCTTTGACCTTGGACTTTCTGTAGTTAACTTCGAGCTTTCCGTCCTTTCTCCGAATTGCTGTTAAATGCCTCGATTTCTGCGAAATTAAACAGAAACTAGTATAGACACCATAATTTGGCAAATAAGTGTAATTAAACTACATAGATTCTGTACTATTCTAACCCAAATGTATGAAACGCATGCAGAAATCGATATATGAGTAAGTAGAAAACATGGCAATTTAGGCCCACAACAAACACCCCATACTTAAGCTTGCTTGTCCTCAAGCAATACTTTTAATGGTCATACAGGGGAAGAAATCAAAACTCTCAACATATTAGATCCATTGCCATATATCCCTGCAGTCAATTACCATCCTTGAAAAGGTACTAGTGTCACAAATCCATGCATGTGCAATTGGAAGCACCATCTACTCACAAAAGGAGGGTTATGCAAAACAATTCATTCGTGACAAAGCATTAATAATCAAGAGGACTTTAATTAAGCTCAAATAAGAAGTAGATTGGTAAAAGGCTAAAGAGGAGCAATTTTTGGCCATGTGGTGCTAATGATCCGGGGAAATGGAGTACTTTCCAATCTTTCAAACCACATTCCTTATTCTTTGATTTCTCACCTTTCTCTCATCCGCTCGATGCTTTTTTTTTCAATCATATGCTTTTACCTCTCTAACCTCAACACTGCCTTCTCGTGAGTCGCAAACATGGGTGTCATGAATGGCCCCGGATAATTAGTGCTTCGGACTCCTCACCTTGCATGGTGTCCCATCCTGCGGAACTATTATCTCAACGCAGGCTGGGTTGATCTACCTTTATCTCCCGAGGTGATCGGATTTTCTTTCACTCATTAAATTTTCCATATATTATCAAAACATTCCTGACAAACTCCAATAATAATAATAACAACACAAACACTACATAATAATCTCCATAATGTAACATCTTTCTCATAATAATCCCCGGATAAGGTAAAGAATGGGCAATATTTAGATCATGTGGAGGAATATATGAAATAAGGCATAATATGACTTTTATGATGCATAAGCAAAGTTATGGCTAGGGATATCAAAATATGAGCATTATATGGAAATATAAAGTCCTCCACCCTCTTATCATGCATATGTCAAAAGCAACTTCAAATTTTACATCCTTTCATAGTTTTCAAGAAAATAATCCACTTCATTGTGACTTCCCTTTACTATGCAAATGCTATATCTCTAATGAATCCAATTTTGCATCGTCGAGTTCAATAAAAGCTTCCATGACACTATTTCAAAAATTTTGATGGGAGTGATTTTATAAACTTTGGAAAACATGCATATAACACTTAGATAGATAATGAATTCCAAAATAACCATGTATAAGCAATTCGAGAAATAACATAAAAGTATGCAAATATAATGTTAAATAAAGTCAAATATGCATCAAGTAAGCCCTTCCCCCACCCCATACTTAAATATTACAGTGTCATCACTGTATAAAAACAAGGGTAAAGATAGAAACTCACTAGACAGGTGTGCAGACCGTCGGAATCGAGTGCAATGTTGCTGCAGAGGTGGTCGACATCGAGGAGAGTTGTCAACGACACCAATTTGTTGTTGCAGGAGGATGGTCAAGTATGAAATAAATATAAAATATGAAATCAAACTGACTGCTTGTCTCAGCAAAAAAATACAAGACTTCCTCCCGTTGTAGTAGAAGGTAGTCAGGATCGATCCACGAGGAAGTGTGTCAGCGTCCGCCTTTTGTTGTGAGCCTACTTTGCCATGTTTTAGACAAACTTTTATATCGTTTTCTGGATGCATTGCATACGTTTGGGCTAGAATAGTACAGAATCTATGTAGTTTATGCTTATTTGCCAAATTATGGAATCTACACCAGTTTCTATTTAATTTCGCAGAAATCGAAGCAATTTACAGCAGTTTTGAGAAAGGGAGATAAGCTCGAAGTCAACTACAGAAGTCCAAGGTCAAAGAGCAGCAGAACCAGGACAAGTCGAGCGGGAAGCAAGGAAAAATCGAGTCGACACCACTTGGTCGATATCGAGCATCCTTAGTCGATATCGAGTACATCAGTCAATTTCCACCAAAGTTGACAAGAATCGAGCAGAGCTGAGAAGGTTAGTCGATATCGAGTTGCTGTACTCGATATCGAGTACCCCTAATCGAGCAAGATCCCAGACATCGACACGAGAAAGCTGGGAGCAGAAGATGCAACTCGATATCGAGTAATAGCCAAGTCGATATTCACTTCTGGAGCCGAGATCGAGTTGCTGCTGAAGAAACTGAGGAAATGTTGGTCGATATCGAGTGAGCCAACTCGATATCGAGTGAGCACTAGTAGCCGATTCCGAGGGTATCCGAGTTCTTGTTAAGTTTCTATCTCGAATCCGATGGAGATATTTTCGAGAGCAAATTCCATCAAGATCTATCAAGTGCTATCAAGAGGAAGAGTTATTTACCTACACTAGATATAATTCCTTTTAGATTTAATTATTTTATTTCCATGTTTTTATCTTAATAATTTAGATAGATAGATATAAATGTAGATAGAAATTCCTTCCTTGATTAGCAAGGATTGGAAGCCTATAAATAAAGACTTAGGGGCTGATTTCTATGAATTCAATTTTAGAGAAGGAGAAGAGGTAGTAAGTAGAGAGAATTTGTGGCGAGAGCATGGTGGAAAGGCGAAAGCGGATTTGGCTTGTTCGGTTGTAAGCTTTCTTTTTAGTTTTAATTTAATGCAAAGTTATTTCCCTTTTTTATTGATGAGTCTATTTATGATGAAGAGCGAGTAGTCCACCCACATCTAGGGTCGGGGTGAGCCCGACGGTAGCCATATGAGGTAATGCAGTAAAGGTACAAGCTTTTTATGCAATTCGTCTTCTATCCCTATGAGCATGATTCTTTTGCGAAAGTTGAAGGTGATCTTTGTTTGTGTTATTAAAGCGAAAGTGATCTTAATACAATTTGGGTTAATTGTGTGAAAAAGGTTTAGTAATAATTAGGGTTTATGCGAAAGCCTCTATATTCCTATTTGTTAATAACGAAAGTTATTTGATGAAAAGCATGATCTTTTATGCCTTTATGTGTTATTTTGCATGGTTATCGTTGTGGTGTTGAAACCCTGATCTTGGAAGTCTTTAGTTTATTGATTTATTTCATCGAAAATCGTGTTTTGTGTTACGAAAAGTTTCGAATTTTAGTTTCTTTGTAAGTCGATTTTGAGAAGATTTGGTCGACATCGAGGAAACTGGTCGATATCGAGTTGAGTTGGTCGAAATCGAGTTACTTTGCTGAGTTTTGGTTTCTGTCAGTCGATTTTGAGCACTGTCAGTCGATATTCCCACTCGATATCGTGTAACAGTGGTCGATATCGACCAAGTTTTCTGGTTTTCGTTTCTTTTATGCTTTTCTTTGTTATTTCTGTCTGTCTGTTTGATTTTCTGCCTGTGAGATTCATCCGCTGCCTGAGATCCGCTGACACGCTTCCTCGAGGATCAATCCTGACTTCCCACTACTACATCGGGAGGAAGTCTTGTAATCATTTGTGTGGGCACGAATCTGGTTTGAACTATTTATTTATATTTTAAACTCGATTTCCCCCCCTACAACAAATTGGCACCGTTGCCAGGGAAGCAATCATTCGTGCCTTAGGTAGTTAGATCTCACGTTTTTCTTTAAGTTTTGATTTTGCAGGTGTATGCGCTGTTCTGGTCAACCACCTGAGTGTGACGCCTTAGACGATCCGGAACGCTTATACACATCCATTCTAAACTGAAAAGGATCATGGCGACCGCCGAAACACAAGCTGAGATGATTGAGAGGCTTCAGAGGGAACTAGCCACCAAGGATACTGCTCTCACCGCTGAGAGAGCACGCACTGCGCAGGAAGCTGAGCCAAAGAGGCAAGCGGAAGCTGAGCTTGCCCAATCCCCTACCACTGCAGTGGATTACATTCACCAAACTCTCGTCGTGCCTGAATCGGCCATTCTAATCCCTGAAAATAATTTTGAAATTCACACTCCTTTCCGGATTGAGATTAAAAATAATGCCTTCTATGGAAGATTTAATGAATGCCCTCTTGAACATATTACCAATTTTTCTGACATGTGCCACACTTAGGGCTGAGCATCCGGTCCGGACCGGACCGGACATTCCGGTCCCGGTCCGATCCGATGGACCGGAATTTCTGAAAACTTGGACCGCGGATCGGGCCAGGACCGATAAATATGGTCCCGGGTTTTCCGGTCCGCGGACCGTAAAGACCGTTTGGACTGAATTCATCCCTGCAGCCCTGTTTCTTTTTTTGGGGGGTTATACACAACAACCATGTTCAGTAAATTGAAAATAAATCCTGTCATGATTTAATTCCATTCATTCATGACTCATGATCAAATCCACAAAAAGTACAATGTTTAAAAGTTAAAAAGACAAATCCAACCCAACATTCGATACAAAGTTTAAACTTAAGCAAACACATTTACACTTAGAATCATTAAGAGCAAGTCTTGAAAGTTGTAATCAACATTCAACAGTAGGATCTCCATTTGTGCGAGCATTGGACAGAGTTAGAGAATCAAAATCTTCCAAATAAAGTCCCATGCATCTTGTTGACTTGTTCATCCATGCCGGACAGTTCATGTTTGGAAAAGAACTGCTAAATTACATTATCATAAAATCAGTAGTGCAAAATGCAAATATATATGAGTCAAATTGAGGCTTATCAGCCACAAGCACCTTGAAAAATAAAGAGCATTGCAGATAATTACAGCTTCAATTCCAGGATGTACGTATGGAAGCACCGCCAACTCGGAGAATCAAAGAGAGCCCAGAATGAATAGAGTTAATATTGGAAACAAGATTCGATCGACATATTATGGAAATTCGGTACCTATCATAGTACGAGAACTAGAAGCACAGAAACTAGATAGAGATATGTAATGGCTGAAAAGTTAACTAATCATCCATCATCTTAAATCTAGATCTGAAAAGTATTACAAATGGTAATTTCTCAACCCTAGATTTAAAATCAGCACGAGATCTTCAAATCTTAGTCTTGAATGTCTATGATTTCTCCAAATCTAGACTAAAATCAACATTAATTTGTGAAAATATACCTAAAACAAACCTTGATCTAAAAGTGAATATAGAGGGGAAGAAAGCTTACTGTACGGCGGTGCGACTGGCGGGGAGCAAGGGAGCGGAGCGCCGGTGGTGGCGGGTGGCGATCACGAGGGAGGAGGGCCGATTGGAGTCGTGGAGCCACGAACAGAGAGATTGGTAGAGAGGAGATTGAGTGAGAGAAGTGTCTTCTTCGAGAGGGAGTACTGGATCAGATCTGAGATCTCAATCGGGCACGCGCACGCGCACGCCTTCTTCTTCTTCTTCCTTTTTTTTAATAAATAAAAGCAACAGAATCCGGTCTAACTCCGGTCCGGACCGGAAATTCCGGTCTGGTCCCGGGTTTGGACCGGAACCCGGAAATGAAAAATTCTTGGACCGTGGACCAGACCGTAATATTCCGGTCTGATCCAAAGACCATAAATTCCGGTCTGGTCTCGGTCCGATTACGGTCCGATCCAAATTTTGCCCAGCCCTAGCCACACTCTTGCTGAAGGTACTACTCTGGAATATGTCAAGATGAAAGCTTTTCGATGGTCTCTGGCCGGTCCAACATTGAATTGGCTTGAAGGTCTCCCTCCATGATCCCTCACGACATGGGCTGGAGTAAAGCAAGAATTTCTCAACAAATTCTTTCCCCTGCCAAGACAGCATTCTTCCGCCAGAAGATTACAGCTTTAAAACAGAAGCCTGGGGAGCCGCTAGCAAAAGCATGGGAACGATGTAAGGACCTACTGCGATCCTGCCCTACACATTGACAACCACCCTATGTCGTTCAGGAGATCTTCTTCAATTCTCTTGATCTGGCCGCTAAGGATAGGATCAACCAGTCTACTCATTATGAGTATCTGACAATGCCACCAGCTGACGCATGGGCTACCCTCCACAAGCTTACCAACTACGACAATAAGTATGGGACTCCAACAAACTATGATGAGAATGCCTATGTCAGGCCAGCCCCGTCCATGCCCCTCTATGAGTCTTCTAAGGAGATTGACCCAGATGTCAAGGAGTAGTAATACAAAGATCAGAATCGAAAGCTCCTCAAGAAAGTCAAGTATCTTTCTGTCAACCAGCCCTGCATCGAATACGGCTCACAGCGGCACACCACGACTGAGTGCCCACACACAGAGCAAGTCAGGATGGCAAAAACCCACGAAGATGTAGCTTACGCAGGGGTCCCAATCGCTATATGGGGGACCAAAGGTTCTATCAACCACAATGGAACCAAGGTGCCCCTAGGAACCCCCCGCCATATCGAGCTCCAAGACATCCGGAAAAGGACCAAAAGAAGGATGACCTACAGACCATCCTTGAGGAAATGCGAAGGAACCATTCAGACACCAAGCAGTCCTTCAATTCCGTCTACACTCAGATACATGGTGTCAACGCTAGTCTTGGAGAAATCGATATCTGAAGGAAATCGATTGACACACAGATTGGCTAGCTAGCAGCAGGCGTCCCCAGACAGTCAGGTACGCTCCCTGGATCTTCTGAGGTCAATCCTAAAGGCAAATCTGTGGGGCAAGTAGCAGCAATGAATCTAAGGAGTGGGCGACAGATGCAAACAGCCGATCTAAATACAGAGGAGAAGGATGCAGCTGACCACTCGACATCGAGCAAGCCAGTCGACATCGACCAAAACTTACTCGACATCGACCAGTCCCTCCTCGACGTCGACCAGAACTCTGCGCCCAAGCCGAAGTTGACCACTGTGGTCGATATCGACCAGTATCAACTCGATGTCGACCAACCTGTACTCGACGTCGACCAGCCTTCAGCCCCTCTAACGAAGAAAAAGCTGCCTTTCCCGATAAAATCTCCAAAGGATCCAGCAGAGAAGAAATTCCAACGCTTCATCAAGATGCTTCAGAGGCTCAATGTCACCATACCATTCACAAAAGCTCTTAATGAAATGCCATCATATGTCAAGTTCCTCAAGGAGATCCTAAGCAAAAAGCGGTCAATGGCTGAGATCGCAGAGGAGTGCAGTCATATGGACATACATGAGAAAAGGCCAGATCTAGGTAAGTTTGCTATAACCATTGGATTTGGTCAATATAAATTTAATGCATTATGCGATCTTGGAGCCAGTGTGAGTATAATGCCTCTATCAATATGGTCCAAGATTAAGATAGGTGCCCTAGAGCCTGTGGATGCTATGCTGTATATGACAAACAATACGGTGGTCATCCCAACAGACATGGTGGACAATGTACCAGTGCAAGTAGGTAAGTTCTTTGTCCCTGCTGATTGTCTAGTTATCAATATGGCGGAGGACCCTGCTTGTCCAATCATTCTAAGAAGGCCCTTCTTGGCCACGGTGGATGCAACATAAGCGTAAGGAAGGGAGTGCTCACTTTCAATATCAGCGATGAAGCAATTGAGTATTCCTTTAATAAAACTAAAAGGCATACAGGTCCTATGGAAGAGGTAAAATCTATATCAACTGGTTACATTACTTGTGGGGAGCATAAGGTAAAAAATATGACTCCCGAAGAGCTAGAAAAGAGGGATATGGAAGCCCAAGTGGAAGAAATCATGGCCATCCTGAACAAAGAAGCAAAGAATCCACTCGACACGGACCAGGTACATCGATTTGGACTAACTATTTTTCGGATGCTTTGCCAAGTCTTAAGTATGGGGTCAATATTGACCAGGAGAAATCGACGGGCCCAGAAAACAACTCGATATTGACCACCACAAGTCGATATCGACCTACCCATGTCGAGCTGACCCCACCAGAAGTCGAGCAGGAGAAAATCGACTCAACCAACTCGATATCGACTCACTATGGTCGATATCGACCTCCACACATCGAGTCGATTCCCCATAATGAGCCGAGCCAAGTCGATTTGGAGCAGATGCCCTCGATATCAACTAACTCTACTTGATATCGACCTGGAAAAATCGACCCATCTCCCTCCATATCGATTGAGATTCCGCCTGAAGAGCAGCACAACTCGATATCGAGTAACCTAACTCAAAATCGACCAGACCCTCAGGAGGTTCCAATATCCGATTCTGCAAAGGTAAACCAAGGTATGGATCCTTCTTCTCCTATTTCCATTAAAGATCTAACAATTTCATGGGAGAGGTTTGCCTTGGTATGTGCGCTTATGTAGGATTTCCAATGATGAGCCCAAAGAGTATGAAGTTGGTGACAAAGTCTATGTTGCCAAATCATAGGATCATTGGTTTCCCAACAGATTCAACAAGAAGAAGATGGGGCCCTTGACGGTGAACAAGATCCATTTAGGAGGATTGCAACTGATAGACAAGAATGGAGTCCTATTTGAAGCCCAAGCTACATGGGCCCTGCAAATGCCACCTTGAGCTTCATGGAGAAAGTCGGCCAAGCGACTATAAAATCTAAAGCTTGTAAATAGACATTTATTTTTTGGATTTTTTTTTTGACATTGTTGTTTTTTGGTTTTTGGTTATGAACTTTTAGTTTTTCTATTGTGGGTATTTCTCTTCTACATTTTTCAGGTCCATGGGGATAGAGGCAAGCTAAAATCGGACTAGGCCCAGCAGCATAGCACTCAATTCTGACGATTAGCACACCTGTCTAGTGAGTTTCTTTCTTTACCCTTGTTTTTATAAAGTGAGGACACTGTAATGTTTAATCATGGGGTGGGGGAAGGGCTTACTTTGAGCATATTTGATCATATTTGACATTATGTGTGCATTTTTAAAGTTTATTTCATGAATCGCTTATACATGGCTATTTTGGAATTCATTATTGATTTATGTGCTTACATGCATGTTTTCCAAAGTTTATAAAAATGACCCTCATTGAATTTTTTTTTATTAATGTCATGGAAGTTTAATATTGAACTCGACGATGCAAAATTGGATTCATTAGAGATATAGCATGAAATTGGCTAGTAAAGTGAAGTCACAATGAAATGCATATTTTTATGAAAACCATGAAATGAGGTAAAATTTGAAGTTGCTTTTGACATGTTGCATGATTAGAGGATGGAGGACTTTATATTTCCATATAATGCTCATATGCTTATAATCCTAGCCTTACCTATGCTTATGCATCACAAAAGCCATATTATGCCTTATTTCAATTATTGCTCCACATGTTCTAAATATTGCCATTCTTTACCTTATTTCTTATCCAGGGATTATGTTGAGAATGATGTTACATTATGGAGATTACTATATGGTTGTTGTGTTTGTCATTATTGGAGTTTGGCAAGAATGTTTGAAAATTATGGAAAATTTAATGAGTGAAAGAAAATCCGAACACCTCAGGAGATAAAGGTAGATCGACCCTGCTCGCTGAGATAATAGTTCGGCGAGATGGGACATACAGGTGAGGAGTCCAAAGAACTATGTATCCAGGGCCATTCATGACACCCATGTTTGCGACTCGCGAGAAGGCAGTGCTGAGGTTAGAGAGGTAAAAGCATAATATGAAAAAAATCAATGAGCGATGAGAGAAAGGTGATGAGAATCAAAAGAAGAAGGAATGTGGTATGCAAATTTGGAAATACTCCATTTCCCCGGATCATTAGCACCACATGGCCAAAAATATCCCACCTTTAGCCTTTTACCAATCTACTCCTTATTGAGCTTAAATTAAAGTCCTCTTGATTATTAATGTTTTGTCACTTATGAATCGTTTTGCATAACCCTCCTTTTATGAGTAGATGTTGCTTTTCAAAGTGCACATACATGGATTTGTGACATAAGTACCTTTTCGAGGATGGTAATTGATTGCAGGGTTATATGGCAATGAATCTGATATGTTGAGAGTTTTGATTTCTTCCCCTGAATGACAATTAAAAGTATTGCTTGAGGACAAGCAAGCTTAAGTATGGGGTGTTTGTTGTGAGCCTAATTTGCCATGTTTTACACTTACTTTTATATCGTTTTCTGCATGCATTGCATACATTTGGGCTAGAATAGTACAGAATCTATGTAGTTTATGCTTATTTGCCAAATTATAAAATGTACACCAGTTTCTGTTTAATTTCGCAGAAATCGAAGCAATTTACAGCAGTTCTGAGAAAGAGAGAAAAGCTCGAAGTCAACTGCAGAAGTCCAAGGTCAAACGCTAACGCTCGCACTGAGATTCTCCCAGCCTTGCCGTACAATTAATGAAAAGTAAAGAAAGCAAGCAGCAGAACTAGGACAAGTCGAGTTGGAAGCAAAGAAAAATCGACTCGACACCACTTGGTCGATATCGAGCATCCTTAGTCGATATCGAGTACATCAGTCGATTTCCACCAAATTTGACAAGAATCGAGCAGAGCTGAGAAGGTTAGTCAATATCGACTTGCTGTACTTGATATCAAGTACCCCAAATCGAGCAAGATCCCAGACATCGACACGAGGAAGCTAGGAGCAGAAGATGCAAGTCGATATCGAGTGAGCCAACTCGATATCGAGTAATAGCCAAGTCGATATTCACTTCTGGAGCCGAGATGGAGTTGCTGCTGAAGAAAATGAAGAAATGTTGGTCGATATCGAGTGAGCCAACTCGATATCGAGTGAGCACCAGTAGCCGATTCCGAGGGTATCCGGATTCTTGTTAAGTTTCTATCTCGAATCCGATGGAGATATTTTCGAGAGCAAATTCCATCAAGATCTATCAAGTGCTATCAAGAGGAAGAGATATTTATCTACATTAGATATATTTCCTTTTAGATTTAATTCTTTTATTTCCATGTTTTTATCTTAATAATTTAGATAGATAGATATAGATGTAGATAGAAATTCCTTCCTTGATTAGCAAGGATTGGAAGCCTATAAATAAAGCCTTAGGGGCTGATTTCTATGAATTCAATTCTAGAGAAGGAGAAGAGGTAGTAAGTAGAGAGAGAGAGAGTTTGTGGCGAAAGCAAGGTGGAATGGCGAAAGCGGATTTGGCTTGTTCGGTTGTAAGCTTTCTTTTTAGTTTTAATTTAAGGCAAAGTTATTTCCCTTTTTTATTGATGAGTCTATTTATGATGAAGAGCGAGTAGTCCACCCACTTCTAGGGTCGGGGTGAGCCCGACGGTAGCCATATGAGGTAATGTGGTAAAGGTACAAGCTGTTTATGCAATTCGTCTTCTATCCCTATGAGCATGATTCTTTTGCGAAAGTTGAAGGTGATTCTTGTTTGTATTACTGAAGCGAAAGTGATCTTAATACAATTTGGGTTAATTATGTGAAAAAGGGTTAGTAATAATTAGGGTTTATGCGAAAGCCTCTATATTCCTATTTGTTAATAACTAAAG
Source organism: Persicaria maculosa (assembly GCA_963922045.1). Taxonomy (NCBI): domain Eukaryota; kingdom Viridiplantae; phylum Streptophyta; class Magnoliopsida; order Caryophyllales; family Polygonaceae; genus Persicaria; species Persicaria maculosa. The sequence goes on from OY998254.1 coordinate 54,048,688, forward strand.
TTATTTGATGAAAAGCATGATCTTTTATGCCTTTATGTGTTATTTTGCATGGTTATCGTTGTGGTGTTGAAACCCTGATCTTGAAAGTCTTTAGTTTATTGATTTATTTCATCGAAAATCGTGTTCTGTGTTACGAAAAGTTACGAATTTTAGTTTCTGTGTAAGTCGATTTCGAGAAGATTTGGTCGACATCAACGAAACTAGTCGATGTCGAGTTGAGTTGGTCGAAATTGAGTTACTTTGCTGATTTTTGGTTTCTGTCAGTCGATTTTGAGCACTGTCAGTCGATAGTCCCACTCGATATCAAGTAACAGTGGTCGATATCGACCAAGTTTTCTGCTTTTTGTTTCTTTTATGCTTTTCTCTGTTATTTCTGTCTGTCTGTTTAATTTTCTGCCTGTGAGATTCATCCGCTACCTGAGATCCGCTGACACGGTTCCTTGAGGATCGATCCTGACTTCCCACTGCTGCATGGGAAGGAAGTCTTATAATCATTTGCGTGGGCACAAATCTGGTTTGAACTATTTATTTATATTTTAAACTCGATTTCCTCCCCTACAACAAATGTATGCAAGTGTAAAACCTGGCGAATTAGGCTCACAACACCTTCTCAATTCCAAAACTCAGCACGATCTCGACGAAAAGCGTACTCGACGTCGACTAGTGTCCTCGACGTCGATCACACCATCGATCAAAAATTGTAAAAGAAGCAAACAGAACGCAAAACGAAAGCAAAGTACTCGATATCGAGTGAACAGTACTCGACGTCGACCACAACTTACCTGATGTCGACTAGATCTTGCCGATGTCGAGTACTCAGCAGAAAAAAATTCGTAACTTTGGCAAGACAGAACACGAAACTGATGGGAAATAAATCAATAAACTAAAAACTTCCAAGATCAGGTTTCAACACCACAACGATAACCATGTAAAATAATGCATATAAGGTATAAAATATCATGCCTTTTCATCAAATAACTCTCGTTGCTAAAAAATAGGAATATAGAGGCTTTCGCATAAATCCTAATTGTTACTAATCCTTTTTCACATAATTAATCCAAGTTGTATTAAGATCACTTTCGCTTCAATAACACAAACAAGGATCACCTTCAACTTTCGCAAAAGAATCATGCTCATAGGTATAGAAGACGAAATCACATCAAAAGATTGTTACTACCATCGGGCTCACCCCGACCCTAGAAGTTGGGTGACTACTCGCTTCTCATCATCAAGAAACACATCAATAACAAAAAGGAACTAAATTGCATTAATAAAATCAAACAAGAGCTTACAACCGATCGAAGCCAAACCCGCTCTCGCCTTCTCTAACTCCTCTCTGCTCCAACTCTCTCTCTACTCTCTCTATGTGACTAAATTGTAACTGAAATTGAATGAATAAAACTTCATAATTTGGCAAATAAGTGTAAACTACATATATTATGTACTATTCTAACCCAAATGTATGAAATGCATGCAGAAATCGATATAAAAGTAAGTAGAAAACATGGAAGTTTAGGCTCACAACAACTACCATCCTCGTGGACCTCTAGGGTCACTAGAAACTCTCTAATCAAATCTGAATAAGTTAGTCCATGCATAACAATCAGATTCCCAACCCCGCCTTTATCCAAAAGCGTTTGGTAAGGCTCCTAAAGACCAAGTTCGATTAATGACGGATGATTGAAAAACTTAGTGGTCGAATACTATCGGCTTTCTAAACTATCCCAATGTGGCCTCTCCTCCTTAGTCAAAAGAGAGGATAAACTTACAAAAATCACAATCTGTAGGGGCGGTGGGCACCGGTTTCTCAGCGGCGGGCACTGGTTATACAAACAGCATGTATGGCGGTGCTCGAAAGGTAGAAATTGGTCAAAAATTATTCGGGCCAGGTTTCCTCATGAATAGAACTTATGCAACTCAACCTAATAAACTGAAATAAACAAAGCTAAAAATTATAACGAAAGAAAATTTAAAACTTATATCGGGTTTCCTTCTGAGAAGGGATTTTGTTTTACGTCGTTAGCTAGATGTAATGAATCATCTATTGCTCATCAGGTGGGTCCTCCAAATGTCGTTCATAACTTGCATGGAAATGTCCTCATGATACTTCTTGAGCCTGTGACCATTCACTTTGAAGATACCATAATTAATTAAGTTCTGATGTCCACTGTACCACGAGGGTAAACATGAAAGTAAGGGCCTCTCCATCTGGAGCGAAGCTTCCCTACAAAAAAATTAAATCTTGAGGCATAAAACATGACCCTATCCCCTGGGTGAAATTCCTTTATCAAAATATGCTTATCATGACAGAATTTTGTCTTGTCTTTGTAAATCATGACATTTTCATAGGCATCCCAACAAATCTCCTTTAACTCCGTTCTCGTTTATTTTTATAAACCGTTCTCAATTTTTTTTAATATTTAGAGTTTTTTTCTGTAATTAGATTAAGTAAATGAACAAAGATACAACTAAATTCCGCAGCTCAAGTGGCAGGTGTGTGAAGCCAACGAATTCGGTATTAGGGTGCAAGAGGTCGCGAGTTCGACTGTTGGTTCGATAGGTAAGGTATAGCATTAGACCAATATTGAGATGGATATATCTGTTTAAGAGATATATGAAAGAGCACACTTTTATTTAAAGTGTGAGTATTATTATAAGCACGGTTTGAAAAAAAAGGTGTGCTAAAATTGAATATTATTTGAGCACACTTTAATTGAAGCGTTCTTATAATTCAAGCAAAACAGATATTGGTACTAGTGATTTAGCATGTTCGGCATGCTTTGGAAAAATTAAAAAAACAATATTTATGTACTTCATATATCAAAAATAAGTGATAAATGACTAATAGATCTATGTTAAGACTCGAAGGTCAGATGGAGAGAGATCATGACTTCAATGGAGGTTTGTGAGAGACTGAGAAAGAGAGAAGAGAGTAGAATCGAGATTTCAGAGAGAAAGATAGGAGATAGAACTGAATTGATTCATTGATGCCATGTCATTGCTACATATGCGTATTTTTATATCACATTGCCCAACTTCCTAGTATTTATGATCCTAACCCTCATATATCCCAATTCCTAACAATACTCCCCTCCTTAAGAAAGCTTGTCCTCAAGCTTATTAAAAAATACGAACTAACAAAAAACAACCATGTATGAAGCTGAAAGTTTCTCCTGATTAGTGCTTTTAGCTACTGGAAATTGCCCTTCCACCATGTGCATCTCTTGGTGGCCTTCCACTTTACTAAAAATAAATTAAATGACCTTGGTGGCTTCTTATGAGACTATGACAGTACAAGTATACCTCAACTTCTGCCTTTATATGTGACAGTACAATACATGATAATGATGCAGTGATGATCTGTGTCGATTGCCAACCACTTTCCACTTGATCAACATCCACAATCACACCAAAATTTCAACATTTTAGCATAGCTTGCTAGTTGTTGCAAACATAAAATTTCATTCAAATATTAAGCACTTAGAAGTGGTCAACGTTGCTGCATCTCCATCCTGTAGAATGTAATAATAGTTATCCCAACAAGCTGTTGTGAGCCGAATCTGCCATGTTCTATAGTCACTTTAATATCGTTTTCTGCATACATTTCATGCACTTGGGCTATAATAGTACAGAATCTGTGTAGTTTATATTTATTTGCCAAATTATGGAATCTAGGAGCTGATCGAGGAGCTGAAGACGAAGCCAACCTGACTCCGGAGCTCTACTCGATATCGAGCAGTTTACTCGATATCGACAACAACCTGAAGCCATGCCCGGAATCGAGGAAGAATGCTGAGTCGAGAAGCCGAGTACTGGACATGCCGAGCAGCCTTTACTCGATATCGATGAGTTTGCTCGATATCGACCACTCCAGACACACCTGTCCGAGCCAGATCAAGAACCAGCTACTCGAGATGCCTAGCTAAGCCAAGTCGACGAAACACAGTTACTCGATATCGAGTAATTTACTCGATATCGAGGAGAGATATCTGGGGCCACGTTACGCGGTGAGCTGTCTGACGCGGTTTGGGATTACTTGGAGCCGAAGGAGTCCGATTCTATCCAAGATCTATCAAGTTCTATCTATGGAGAGGAGATTTACCCACACATGGAGGATTTACCTTTTTAGATTTACCTACTTGGAGCCGAAGGAGTCCGGTTTGGCATAAAAGGATCGCGAAGGGTGGAATAAGAAGTCCCTGAAAAACAGTCGAAATCGACAAAGGCCGAGTCGAGAGCGACCATGAGGAGCAGCCCACAGTTACTCGATATCGAGTAGGCCAACTCGATATCGACCAAGTCAGAAGGCTCCTCGACTTCAGCACTCCACTGGACGATGCCAGCTTACTCGATATCGAGTACAGTACTCGATATCGACAAGACCAGTTTACTCGACATGCCCTGTATTGCTTTCCTCGACGCATTATTCAGTGAGTTTCTTCCTTTACTCTTGTTTTTATTTTATTTTATACAGTGGGGACACTGTATATTTTAAGTATGGGGTGGGGGAAGAACTCATTATCATTATTATATGCTTTTGGATTTTCATGGTGAATTTTGAGAAAATTTTAAATTTTTGTGCATAAGGCTAAACTCAAGGTTCTATGAGACATCTCCTATTGCTTGTAAATTGTCTAAAGAAATAGTGTCATGGAAGCTAATATTGAACTCGACGATGCAAAATTTGATTCATTAGAGATATAGCATGAAATTGCCTAGTAAAGGGAAGCCACAATGAAGTGCATATTTTTATGAAAACCATTAAAGGGGGTAAAATTTGAAGTTGCTTTTGACATGTTGCATGATAAAAGGATGGAGGACTTTATATTTCCATATAATGCTCATTGTTTATATCCTAGCCTTACCTATGCTTATGCATCACAAAAGCCATAATATGCCTTATTTCATATATTGCTCCACATGTTCTAAATATTGCCATTCTTTACCTCATTTCCATCCGGGGATTATGTTGAGAATGATGTTACATTATGCAGATTATCATATGGTTGTTGTGTTGTTATTATCATTATTGGAGTTTGGAAGGAAATTGTGTGGAATATATGGAAAATTTAATGAGTGAAAGAAAATCCGATCAAAGATCGACCCTGCTCGCTGAGATAATAGTTTGGCGAGATCGGACACCAGGTGAGGAGTCCAAAGCACTAAGTATCTGGGGCCATTCATGACACCCATTTTTGCGACTCGCGAGAAGGCAGTGCTGAGGTTAGAGAGGTAAAAGCATTATTATTGATAAAAGCAATATGAAAGGTGATGAATCTTATGAAGAAGGAATGTGGAAATTCAGTTTGGAAATACTCAATTTCCCCGGATCATTTAGCGCCACATTGCCAAAAATTGCCCACCTTTAGCCTTTTACAAAATCTACTCCTTATTTGAGCTTAATTAAAGTCCTCTTGATTGTTAATGCTTTGTCACATAAATTGCTTTTTGCATTACCCACCTTTTGTGAGTAGATGTTGCTTTTAATTGCACATGCATGAATTTGTGACACTAGTACCTTTTCGAGGATGGTAATTGATTGCAGGGTTATATGGCAATGAATCTAAGATGTTGAGAGTTTAAATCCTTCCCCTGAATGACCATCCAAGGTATTGCTTGGGGACAAGCAAGCTTAAGTATGGGTGTTTGTTGTGAGCCGAATCTGCCATGTTCTATAGTCACTTTTATATCGTTTTCTGCATACATTTCATGCATTTGGGCTATAATAGTACAGAATCTGTGTAGTTTATATTTATTTGCCAAATTATGGAATCTACACTAGTTTCTGTTTAAATTCGCAGAATTCGAGGAAATTTACAACAGTTCTGAGGAAGGATGAAAAGCTCGGAAGTCAACTATAGAAGTCCAAGGTCAAAAAACGACAGAACCAGGACAAATCAAGCTAAGGCCAAGATTCACTCGATATCGAGTACTTCTGCTCGATTTCGATCAAAGAAGCCGAGCAGTGCCTGGTCGAGTAAGAGCTGATCGAGGAGCTGAAGACGAAGCCAACCTGACTCCGGAGCTCTACTCGATATCGAGCAGTTTACTCGATATCGACAACAACCTGAAGCCATGCCCGGAATCGAGGAAGAATGCTGAGTCGAGAAGCCGAGTACTGGACATGCCGAGCAGCCTTTACTCGATATCGATGAGTTTGCTCGATATCGACCACTCCAGACACACCTGTCCGAGCCAGATCAAGAACCAGCTACTCGAGATGCCTAGCCAAGCCAAGTCGACGACACACAGTTACTCGATCTCGAGTACTTTACTCGATATCGAGGAGAGATTTCTGGGGCCGCGTTACGCGGTGAGCTGTCTGACCCGGTTTGGGATTACTTGGAGCCGAAGGAGTCCGATTCTATCCAAGATCTATCAAGTTCTATCTATGGAGAGGAGATTTACCCACACATGGAGGATTTACCTTTTTGGATTTATTTATTTTATTCCATTTATTTATCTTTAAGTAAGTATACATTTAGATATAGATATAGATAGGATCTTCTTTCCTAATTAGAGAGGGAATGAAGCCTATAAATAAGGCCTTAGGGGCTGATTTCTATTCATTAAGTCCAAGACACAATAAGTTACATAGAGGTAGAGAGAGAGAGTGAGTGGCCGAGAAGAGTTAAGGAGCGAGAGCAAGTTCGCTTCGATCGGTAGTAAAGCTCTGTTTGATTTATTAATGCAAGTAGTTTCTTTTCCATCAACAATGTCTGCGATTGCAATGAAGCGCGAGTAGTCCACCTACTCCTAAGGTTGGGGTGAGCCCGACGATAGCCATGCGTGTTTGAGGTAAAGATCCGACTTTTATCATGTTTTAAGCATCTACTACTTGTTATATGTTTATTACCCATCTAATGGAGGTCCACGCTAACAACTTGGATTGTAAACATAAAATCAGTAGATACAATTAGGGTTTCTTGAAAGAGTTGTCTAATTGTTGGAAAAGGCGAAAGCTTGGTCCTTCGATGTGATTTACATGATTATCTGTTTTATTCCTGCCTTATGCATGCTTGGTTATCGTTGTCGCAAACCCCAATCTTGGAAGTCTTTCATATATAGTTTATTTTCGAATCCCACAAGCCTTGTCTTTATTTATTTTCGTTTTAAAGTTTCTGTTTTTCCTCGATATCGACTAACTGTAGCTTCTGCTGTGCAGGTACCCGACCTCGACGAGGACTTTACTCGATATCGAGTAAGCCTTCCTCGATATCGACTAACCACCAGGAGTTGCTGCTGCTTTGTTCCACTTGTCCAATCTTCTATCGACTAACCCTAGTCGAGATCGAGCAACCTGTAACTCGACTTCTGTCCGTGAGATTCCACCGCTGCCTAGGATCCACTCACACGCTTCCTCGTGGATCGATCCTGACTTCCCATTACTGCATCGGGAGGAAGTCTTGTAATCATTTGCAAGGGATGGAATCTGGTTTGCTTAGCTTTATTCGTATTTTATTTGCATTCTCGATTTCCTCCTACAACAAATTGGCGCCGTTGCCGTGGAAGCAATCATTCGCGCCTTAGGTAGTTAAATCTCACGTCTACTTTGAGTTACTTTACAGGTGTATGTGCCGTTCTGGTCAACCACCTGAGTTTGACAGCTTAGGCGAACCGGAGCGCCTTTTACACGTCCACGCTAAACTAAAAAGAGCCATGGCGGCCGCAGAAACACAAGAACAGCTAATTGAGAGGCTTCGGAGGGAACTAGCCACCAAAGATACTGCTCTCGCCGCTGAGAGAGCAGGAAGAGAACAGGAAGCTGAGCGTGCGAGGCAAGCAGAAGCTGAGCTTGCCCAATTCCCAACCACTGCACAGGATTATATGCACCCGACTCTCGTCGTGCCTGAATCGGCCATTCTAATCCCTCAAAATAACTATGAAATTCGCACTCACTTCCTTATTGAACTTAAGAATAATGCTTTTCATGGAAGATTTAATGAATGCCCTCTTGAACATATTACCAATTTTACTGACATGTGTCGTACTCTTGCTGAAGTTACTACTCTGGAATATGTCAAGATGAAGGCTTTCGTTGGTCTCTCGCCGGTCCTGCATTAAAGTGGCTAGAAGGACTGAAACCACGATCCCTCACAACATGGGCTCAAGTAGAGCAGGAGTTTCTCAACAAATTCTTCCCTCCTGCCAAGACAGCACTCCTCCGCCAGAAGATTACAGCTTTCAAACAGAAGCCTGGGGAGCCGCTGGCAAAAGCATGGGAACGATACAAGGAGCTACTGCGATCTTGCCCTACTCATGGACAGCCACCCTATGTCATTCAAGAGATCTTCTTCAATTCTCTTGATCAAATCACTAAGGACAGGATCAACCAGTATACTCGATATGAGTATCTGACGATGCCACCAGCTGACGCATGGGGTGTACTCGACAAGCTCACCAACTACGATAACAAGTATGGGGCTACTGCAAACTATGATGAGAACTCCTACGCCAGGCCAGCCCCATCCATGCCTCTCTACGAGCCTTCCAAAGAGATTGACCCAGATGTCAGGGAGCAGTACTATAGAGACCAGAATCACAAGCTCCTCAAGCAAGTCAAATATCTCTCTGTCCACCAACCTTGCATCGAATGTGGTTCACAACGGCATACCACTACGGAGTGGCCGCACACGGAGCAAGTCAAGATGGCAGGAATTCATGAAGAGGCAGCTTACGCAGGGGGTCCCAATCGCTATATGGGGGATCAAAGGTTCGATCAACCACAATGGAATCAAGGTCCTCCTAGGAACCCCCAGCCATACAGAGCTCCAAGACATCCAGAAAGGGACCAAAAGAAGGAGGATTTACAGCTCATCCTTGAGGAGATGCGCCAGAATCAAGGCACCATCAATAATCAATTCCAGAACATCAATACAAAATTTAGAGAGCTAGACATCTGGAAGAAAAGCATAGAGACACAGATGGGTCAATTCGCGGCCTAAATTCAACGACTGACCGGGAAACTCCCTGGGCAAACAGAACCAAATCCTAAGGGGAAGACCGGATACGTCGCAGCTATAAAACTCAGGAGCGGGCACCAATTACACGAGCCAGAAGTCGGAAAGCACCAAGATAAAGCAGAGCAGCAACTCGACAACGAGCAGCAGCAACTCGATGTCGACCAACTCTTGGTCGATATCGACAAGAATCTACTCGACACAGACCAGAAGCCAAGCTCGGACTCCACTGCACAGCCCAACAACTCGAGATTGACAACTCTTGTCGATATCGAGCAACCCCTGGTCGATGTCGAGGAGAAGTTGGCCGATGTCGATGACTCTGCAACACCTCCGACGTCTGTTCTGGCTCCAAAACAGAAAAAGACACTGCCTTTCCCTTCCAAAGCACTAAAAGATCCCACTGCAGGTAAGTTCAAACGTTTTGTTAATATGCTGGAAGAACTGAATTTCTCTATTCCTTTTACAGAAGCTCTGCAAGAGATGCCTGCATATGTCAAATTCCTGAAGGAAATCCTGAGCAACAAACGATCCATCTCAGAGATCACCGACGAATGCAAAGTGCTCCACTTCCCTGAAAAGAGACCTGACCCTGGTAAGTTTTCTGTTACTGTGGGATTTGGACAATATAAATATGAGTCCTTATGTGATTTAGGAGCTAGTGTGAGCATCATGCCCTTATCAATCTGGCGGAAAGTGAAGATAGGGTCTATAGAGCCTGTGGATGCCAAGCTATACATGGCAAACAATACAGTGGTCATCCCTACAGGTATGGTTGAGAATGTCCCTGTCCAAGTTGGTAAATTCTTTATTCCAGCTGATTCCTTATTATAGATTGTGCTGAAGATCCTACTAGCCCTATTATTCTTGGTAGACCATTCTTAGCTACTGCAGATGCCAAGATTAGTGTAAAACAGCGCCTGCTCACCTTCACAATAGGCAATGAGGTCTTAGATTTCTCTTTTGGCCCTGCAAAAGAGGAAATTTCATGGCTGGAGGTGAAGAGCATCAGCAACCACGGGATCAAGCAAACAACGGAGGAAGACACCAAGGTCCTGCTTGATATCGACAAGCCTTCCTCGATATTGACGAAGCAGTTACTCGATGTCGACCAACCTTCATCGACATCGCCTTCCCCTGCTGAGCACCAGACTTGCCAAGAGCCTAAGTATGGGGTCCCTGTACTCGATATCGACCAGTCTTGCTCGATGTCGACTAACTCTAAGCCGGAATATTTCTGTTTTGGGCCCGAAAAGGTAAGTTCAGGTATGAGTTCTACTCCTCCTCAGTCCATTAAGAAATTTATAAATAATTTAAGGGGAGGTAAGGCCCCGTGGTGAGAAAATCTGCGGAAACTGAGAGCTGGAAAGAAAAAGAAGGGAGAAAAGGGAGACTATGCAAGCAACCACCTATCAGCTGAGCTTGCCTACTACAATCAGGACCTAGATGATCCAGGAGAAGGGTCAAGCACAAGCGGGCCCCATATTGACGGTCCTTGAGTACAGACGGAGAAGTCGGCCTAGCGACTCTAAAATCTAGAGCATGTATATAAAACTTTTGAATTTTGGGACTTTGGAACTTTTTTTGGTTTTTGTTTTTGGTTTTTGTTTTTGGTTTTTTAGTTTAGAAAACTTCATGTTGAATATCTTGTCTTCATGTGAAATCTAAAACTTATAGGTCCGGCAAGCATAAAAGGATCGCGAAGGGTGGAATAAGAAGTCCCTGAAAAACAGTCGGAATCGACGAAGGCCAAGTCGAGAACGACCATGAGGAGCAACCCACAGTTACTCGATATCGAGTAGGCCAACTCGATATCGACCAAGTCAGAAGGCTCCTCGACTTCAACACTCCACTGGACGATGCAAGCTTACTCGATATCGAGTACAGTACTCGATATCGACAAGACCAGTTTACTCGACATGCCCTGTATTGCTTTCCTCGACGCATTATTCGGTGAGTTCCTTCCTTTACTCTTGTTTTTATTTGATTTTATACAGCGGGGACACTATATATTTTAAGTATGGGGTGGGGGAAGAACTCATTATCATTATTATATGCTTTTGGTTTTACATGGTGAATTTTGAGAAAATTTTAAATTTTTGTGCATAAGGCTAAACTCAAGGTTCTATGAGACATCTCCCATTGCTTGTAAATTGTCTAAAGAAATAGTGTCATGGAAGCTAATATTGAACTCGACGATGCAAAATTTGATTCATTAGAGATATAACATGAAATTTCCTAGTAAAGGGAAGCCACAATGAAGTGCATATTTTTATAAAAACCATGAAAGGGGGTAAAATTTGAAATTGCTTTTGACATGTTGCATGATAAAAGGATGGAGGACTTTATATTTCCATATAATGCTCATTGTTTATATCGTAGCCTTACCTATGCTTATGCATCACAAAAGCCATAATATGCCTTATTTCATATATTGCTCCACATGTTCTAAATATTGTCATTCTTTACCTTATTTCCATCCGGGGATTATGTTGAGAATGATGTTACATTATGGAGATTATCATATGGTTGTTGTGTTGTTATTATCATTATTGGAGTTTGGAAGGAAATTGTTTGAAATATATGGAAAATTTAATGAGTGAAAGAAAATCCGATCAAAGATCGACCCTGCTCGCTGAGATAATAGTTTGGCGAGATCGGACACCAGGAGAGGAGTCCAAAGCACTAAGTATCCGGGGCCATTCATGACACCCATGTTTGCGACTCGCGAGAAGGCAGTGCTGAGGTTAAAGAGGTAAAAGCATTATTATTGATAAAAGCAATATGAAAGGTGATGAATCTTATGAAGAAGGAATGTGAAAATTCAGTTTCACTACAAAAAATAATTAAATTTGTCACCCTTGTTAGCTTCGGCAGATGTGTGGCGTAGTCATTGGTACCCTTTTGCTACGGCAGTTGCTACGGCAGGCGTTGCAAATGGAAAAAAATCAAAACAGTAGCTTCGGGGTGATTTTGCCGTAGCTAAACATAACAAAAAAAACAGAATTTGCTACGGAAGGTAGCTTCGGCAAGGGTTGCCGTGGCTATTGGGTTGATTTTGCCGCCCCTGCTGGAAACGACATGGGTTTGCCGTAGCTATTGGCTCAGTTTTTACTACGGCTCTTGTATCATCACTAATATTTGCCACGGTAGAGCTACGCCGTCGCAAAGAAAACATATTAAAAAAAAGGGAAATAAAAGAACGGAGTCGACCCATATGAACCCATTGAAACCCACCGCTGGTACTTCATGTCAAAACGCTCTCTTCCTCCTAGAAACCCTAACCAGATTTGCCGCCGCCTCGTCCTTCTCTTCCCCGCCGTTGAGCCCAAGCCCGCCGCTCCCGCCTCCAAATCTGACCCCTTTGGCCCCGCAGCATCTACGACCCGCCAACATCTCCTCCCTCTCCTCCACCCACAACCACAAGCACGTCTCATCCTCCCTCTTCGCCATCTCTGTCGCCCTCTCCTTCCATGCCCATCTCTTTGTCTCCCCCTCCCTCTCTCTCGTCTATCGCGGTCGCAGCCGCCGCCGCCCCATTTCCTCTGCCGTTGTTGTGCCCCAGCCTACCGCCCCCGTCGATGTGTGGAGTTCCTTTGAGGCGTCCGGTTCGTTGGCCTTCTTCAGCGTTCCTTTGAGGTGTCCCGTCGTTCTCTTTCTCCTCTCCGACCCCCTCCATGGTCCTCTTGCATCCTGTGTAACCAGATCTGCGAGCTCCGATCCACCACTGGTAAGCATCCTCCTCTCTTTCCTCTTCTCCGAATAACGGATCTGCGAAAAGACTAACCTTTTTGTGCTTCTCCCTACCGAATACCGATGACAAAAATATGTTTCTACTTTTGAAGAGAACACAGAACTAAACCAAGCATGCTCGAGATCATGCTTCTTGTTTCTAATTCATTTTGTTAAGTGATCTCATTAGATTACAATTTTGTACATATACTGAATCAGGCATTGCAGCTTGTTAAGTGAAATACTGATTCAAGCAGATTGTATCATTTGTGTGAAAACTTGCAGACTTGCTCACAAGTCACACCTGAATTCCCCCCATTCAAAATCATATGTGTAGGATCCGTTTCTTCTGGCTTCTTGATTTTCATTTGATGCTAGAAAATCATGGCTTATTTGGAGAAGAGAAGAGATTGTTTCAGCAGAAAACCTGTTTTAGTTATTATTTCTCTGAGATTGTGGTTTTGATGTAGTCATGTAGGTTCATGTGTTTTGATGGAAAACCTGTTTAAGTTAGTATGCTTCTCTAAGATTTTGGTTCTGGGATGATTCGGTCATTATCTTCGCTGATCAGTGTTCGTAAGTTATAAGCATTAGACTTCAATGATGAGCTCAAATGTTGATTTTCCTTGTTGTAATATCATCTGAAATGTAATTCTTGATTTTAATATTCTTTATTCCAGTTGCTTCATATATAGGGGTTACTCCTGTGTCATTTGGAGTCCTCTTTGAGTATAGGATCAGAGATGGTTATAAGAAACTAGCTTTACCCACCTTTCTTCTCTCTTATGAGCAACCACAACTTTGATTATAAAATTTGAGGAAGTTATAGTAGTTTTTCTTTGAATAAATCTTTGATGCTCTTGCAAACTGTTACATTTATGTTACTGATACTTTATTTTGATTTATGCCCTGTAGTTATGGAGAAGTCTGTAGTGGCACTGGGTTGCATCCATCTCGTCCCTCACTGTATTTCAGCGACGTCAACGTGGTAATCTGACATTCTCTTCTGTTATAATTAACCTTTACCAAATCTTACATGGTATAAGCTGCATTGCTTGTCTTATTTTGAACTCGGTCTGTTTACTTAACCTTCTGTTTTCAATTTCCTTCGGGTTTTAGCTAAACTTGCATCTTTCATCTACTTATGTTAGTGAAGTGCTTAACCTATTGTCTTATTTCAGGTTCTGAATTTTTTATTTTCAGGGTCATTGTTTTATGTATTAATGAAGTGATGTTTCCTTCGGCTTTAAGATTTGTCACTTTTGTATAGTCCCATGTTTACATTCTTGTAAAATGCTTCACCTAGGTTTTCAAAACTTATTCTGTTTGTGGTGAATAGGTAGAATCTCAAGTTGTTATATTGAATATTTGAATCTCAAGTTGTTAGTTTAGTTTTAGTATATTTCGATCCAAGTATATTTTTGCATGGCTTATGAAGCTTAGGATAGAATAATGAGTTAAAGAAAGATGATTGACTAGTAATCTCAAGTTGTTATTTTTGCATGGCTTATGAAGCATGGTTTATGAACTCGTTTTTTCAGGTAGAGTCATATGATCAAATGGGACAATCCCAGATATTCTTGTATGCAAATGGAAGGGATCAACCTCCTACCAATTGATTTTGACAAGTCATTGCCGAGAGACTTGTTGTTTACCCAAAGTCCAACCAAGGTATAAATGTTTTGCATTCGTTGCTTCTGAACTTGAATTTAATCATCTTTTGCCTTGTCCGGGTAAATAAACATCCATTATGTGATATGGTCTTATTTATTTGGACAACTTTCTTATTTGGATCATTAAGCCTTGGTTTTGGATCTTTGTGGAATTATCTGTATTTTTTTTGTGGATATATCACTATAAAGTGAAGTTAGTCTTTCATATTCTCCTTTTTGCATCAATCCATAAGAAAAGCTCAACAAATAAATACGTGATCAAATGAGAGATTCATTTTGGTCAATAGAGAATTTTTATAGAGTAGTATAGTTAAGCTTTTGTTCTTTTGCAGAACTGATTTTGTTCTTGTCTGTTGTTTTATTGATGCTTTGTATCAGATTTGTGTAAATTTACACGTCAGGGAGTTAAACTTGTTGTTCTTATTATCTTTGCCGGCTTAACTTTTGCAAGCATTGTCTGTCATAATGGTTATTGGTTATATACTTTGTGGAATTGGGAAGATAATTTGGATTCGTATGAAATTAGGCTTAGGAGCAAGGCTTAGTATTGAATCTTAGGATATTTGGTTTGGAGTTAGTTCTAATTATTGGGACTGAATTGTTTCTAAAAAAAGAATACCTTAAAATTTTATTTAATACTAATGATTACAATTTATACCTAGAAATTAGGACAAATACCTTAAAAATTGCTTCTAAAAACAATGAAATGAATAAACTACCGTAAGTAAAATGAATGGCAAAACCTTAGTCTATTTATTAATTTTCAAAAAAAAGAATTAAAAGTTCCTACCTTTGCACGGTTGTATATTCATGTTCGACTTCATTTTTTAGGTTGGAAACATAATCTTGCTATGACTTCTCGTATATATATGATTACGGGCTGAGATTTTTAATTTGATCGAAGTTTAAAATCATCTTTGTAACATAGGCATTTGTTAGCCTTTATATGCATTTGTTCTACTTGCCTTCATATTCAGTTGACTATTACATCTCTGTAACACAGGTATTTGAATCACCTCATACACACAGCAACTCTTTTTCATATTTGAGGCAATATGGAGTGGAATCTGTTGGTCGAGCAACTGTTTTTTTGGTTAAAATATAGTTTTGGACATTTATATGTAAATTTTATAATTATGTATATTTATTGTATATTAATTATGTAGGTTTTGACCTTTTATTATATATATAAATATGTAAATTTTGTATAATTTATGAAATTTTATTTTTTTTTAATAAAAATATTGGACTTTTTAGCCCGGGTCTAAAAAATCCGGGCTAAAAAGCAGGATTTTTTTTTATTTTTCACCCATATTTTAGCTACGGCACCGTGCCGTAGCAAATTTGTCATGTCTTTCATCAGGGGTCGCTTGCCGTAGCAAAGCGGTAGCAAATATCTTTGCTACGGCTGCTTGCCGACGCTACCAACTTTTGCGACCCCATGGTTTGCCACCCCCCCATTTCTCGTAGCAATGCCGAAGCTAATGGCCTTTTGCCACGCCTGGACAGCCTTTTGCTACGGTTTTTTGCCGAAGCTAAATTAATTATTTTTTGTAATGTTTGGAAATACTCAATTTCCCCGGATCATTTAGCGCCACATTGCCAATAATTGCCCACCTTTAGCCTTTTACCAAATCTACTCCTTATTTGAGCTTAATTAAAGTCCTCTTGATTGTTAATGCTTTGTCACATAAATTGTTTTTTGCATTACCCACCTTTTGTGAGTAGATGTTGCTTTTAATTGCACATGCATGAATTTGTGACACTAGTACTTTTTCGAGGATGGTAATTGATTGTAGGGTTATATGGCAATGAATCTAAGATGTTGAGAGTTTAAATCCTTCCCCTGAATGACCATCCAAGTTATTGCTTGGGGATAAGCAAGCTTAAGTATGGGGTGTTTGTTGTGAGCCGAATCTGCCATGTTCTATAGTCACTTTTATATCGTTTTCTGCATACATTTCATGCATTTGGGCTATAATAGTACAGAATCTATGTAGTTTATATTTATTTGCCAAATTATGGAATCTACACTAGTTTCTGTTTAAATTCGCAGAATTCGAGGAAATTTACAGCAGTTCTGAGGAAGAACGAAAAGCTCGGAAGTCAACTACAGAAGTCCAAGGTCAAAGAACGACAGAACCAGGACGAATCAAGCTGAGGCCAAGAGTTACTCGATATCGAGTACTTCTGCTCGATATCGACCAAAGTAGCCGAGCAGTGCCTGGTCGAGTAAGAGCTGATCGAGGAGCTGAAGACGAAGCCAACCCGACTCCGGAGCTCTACTCGATATCGAGTAGTTTACTCGATATCGACAACAACCTAAAGCCAGGCCCGAAATCGAGAAAGAATGCTGAGTCGAGAAACCGAGAACTGGACATGCCGAGCAGCCTTTACTCGATATCGACGAGTTTGCTCGATATCGCCCACTCCAGACACACCTGTCTGAGCCAGATCGAGAATCAGCTACTCGAGATGCCTAGCCAAGCCAAGTCGACGACACAAAGTTACTCGATATCGAGGAGAAATTTCTGGGGCCGCGTTACGCGGTGAGCTGTCTGACGCGATTTGGGATTACTTGGAGCCGAAGGAGTCCGATTCTATCCAAGATCTATCAAGTTCTATCTATGGAGAGGAGATTTACCCACACATGGAGGATTTACCTTTTTGGATTTATTTATTTTATTCCCTTTATTTATCTTTAAGTAAGTAGATATTTAGATATAGATATAGATAGGATCTTCTTTCCTAATTAGAGAGGGAATGAAGCCTATAAATAAGGCCTTAGGGGCTGATTTCTATTCATTCAATCCAAGACACAATAAGTTACATAGAGGTAGAGAGAGAGAGTGAGTGGCCGAGAAGAGTTAAGGAGCGAGAGCATGTTGGCTTCGATCGGTTGTAAAGCTCTATTTTATTTATTAATGCAAGTAGTTTCTTTTCCATCAACAATGTCTGCGATTGCAATGAAGCGCGAGTAGTCCACCTACTTCTGAGGTTGGGGTGACCCCGACGATAGCCCTGCGTGTTTGAGGTAAAGATCCGACTTTTATCATGTTTTAAGCATCTACTACTTGTTATATGTTTATTACCCATCTAATGGAGGTTCATGCTAACAACTTGGATTATAAACATAAAATCAGTAGATACAATTAGGGTTTCTTGAAAGAGTTGTCTAATTGTTGGAAAAGGCGAAAGCTTGGTCCTTTGATGTGATTTACATGATTATCTGTTTTATTCCTGCCTTATGCATGCTTGGTTATCGTTGTTGCAAACCCCAATCTTGGAAGTCTTTCATATATAGTTTATTTTCGAATCCCACAAGCCTTGTCTTTATTTATTTTCGTTTTAAAGTTTCTGTTTTTCCTCGATATCGACTAACTGTGGTCGATATCGAGTACTGATATTCGATACCAGATCGTTGTAGCTTCTGCTGTGCAGGTACCCGACGTCGACGAGGACTTTACTCGATATCGAGTAAGCCTTCCTCGATATTGACTAACCACCAGGAGTTGCTGCTGCTTTGTTCGACTTGTCCGATCTTCTGTCGACTAACCATAGTCGAGATCGAGCAACCTGTAAGTCAACTTCTGTCCGTGAGATTCCACCGTTGCCTAGGATCCGCTGACACGCTTCCTCGTGGATCGATCCTGACTTCCCACTACTGCATCGGGAGGAAGTCTTGTAATCATTTGCAAGGGACGAAATCTGGTTTGCTTAGCTTTATTCGTATTTTATTTGCATTCTCGATTTCCTCCTACAACACAAGCATACTAAAATTGCTCAAGCTTCCTTGCACAATTTCTATGACCAGCACGCGCATTTTCTATGACAGCAACATGAAAGCTAATTTTATGGAAGCAAAAGTCCCCTTCCCTATGACAACAACTAACACAACACTTAGCAATAACCAGCAGAAACATATGACAACAGAAGGCTTAACAAAAAATAATCAGGAGCTTTTTCTCAATCCTCATACTTCTGTAGTAGCCAGTACCTCACATTTCTCACAAGAACAACCCACTTGCAGGATCATACATCAAGCAAAGCATCCAGGTAAGCACTGAATGCAGATGACCAACCATGGATTCCACCGGGATAAAAAACAAGAATCACCACCATCATTAGATCACAAGTTGGCTCCCCAAATTCCCATTGCACATAAAACACATTAATGCTATATTTTCCCCTATCGAAAGGCACCCTGATTGGGTCTCAAATTGTTTCCTCGAGGTCTACTCGTTCTCTATCAGAGGGAATCAATTTTGATTGCCCTCGGTTGAACTTGAGACTGAACAAAGGAGTGTTAACCCTTCTGTTGTAATCCAACTCATACAAAGCTTTGATGCATATTGCTATATCCTTATCAAACCCAAAATCCATGTCCACACTGTCATCCAATACTCTGAACTTTGACCCTACCAAATCAGTATGAACACAATTCTTCAAGAAATTACTTAGCCTAATGCAGAATTTAGAAATTCCCTAGTAAAAAACTAAGTTCCCATCTTGTAATCTACCCTTAACTATTGATATGGCAACAACAAGGAACAATTCAACCTAGGCAGACATTACTAGAAACATCTTGGATGCAATCAAACTTTCAAAGATTTCAATTGAAATTATCTTCAATTCCAATTCATCTAATTTAATTCCAATCGAATCAGTCAACAGATACCCATGTTCTTTGGATGCAACATCAAAGATTACTATCTCTTTAGGATTAGAAGTTACCTTGAAGTGTTGGGTGTGAGGCTCTTCTAAGTTGTCGTTGAATTCTTGGCTCACGTCGTTGGGCAAAATTGTTTCTTCGGCTAGTTTAGGCTCCAAATCCCCAATAACACCATTCGTAAACATCTCGAAGTCCCGATCGATACTCTCTTGAATTTATTTGTTGTACGTGAAACATAGCCAATTCCATGGCATTCGTCAATTCTTTTGGTCTGCCAAATTTCACTAGGGAATGGATTTCCGACATCAGCCCGTTGTTGTAACACGGGTGACATATGACTCTAGCAAATATGGATTGAAGAACAGCATCCCTGATCGGAGCTCCTCAAACTACTCGTTGTACTCCTCAAGGCTATGCGCTTGACTTATTTTGTAGAATCCATCGACAATTTCCATCCCTTGTTTCTCGCCAAAAAGAAAACATGCCGATTCACTTAATTCCGTCCAGCGAACCCCTTTGGTCTGCAACAGGTATTCCTGCACCCAAATCTTAGCTCGATCAACCATATGCCTTGCCGCAAGCTCTACCTTTTGTGTTTCTTGGATGTTGAAAATGGAAAAGAACTATTCACATTTTCGCACACAGCTCCAAGGTTTCTTCCCGTCAAATTGAGGGATTCAATATTAGGAGGTCTGTTCGAAATGGGCAGACTGAAAACCCCCAATTCCATCTTACGAGCCTCGCTGTTGGAATTTGTCGGCCGAAATTGGCGCTTCCTGCCCCAAGATTGATTCCACCGTTGGAATCTTGGAACTCTTCACTTCCTCCATGCCCCAGGGGCGCCTCACCATTAATTATTGAAGTTGTTGTAGTCGGTTTTCGTTCCTCCGTCATCTTGAAGCACGTTCCGTCTGCCATGGAAGGACTTGCTCATATACCAATTGTTAAGACCCGAAGGTCGGATGGAGAGAGATCATGGCTTCAATGCAGGTTTGTGAGAGATTGAGAAAGAGAGAGGAGAGTAGAATAGAGATTTCAGAGAGAAAGATAGGAGATAGAACTGAATTGATTCATTGATATGCCCTGTAATTGCCACATATGAGTATTTTTATATCACAATAGTACTTTTGTATCACAATGCCCAACTTCCTAGTATTTACGATTCTAACCCTCATATATCCCAATTCTCAACAATCTAAAACATGCATCTCACTAACTAAATAAGTTTCGGTTCAAATTATATGATACAAATTCATTCAAGCATTTGTAATGGGCGAATTCAGTAACTAAACACTTCGACATTGAGCCAAAACGTACAAATTTAATCTATATCTATATCTATATAAACTCTTAAAACAGAAGAGTTGGCGCCTACGTGTCACATCCACCTTAATTCTCTCATTTTTAACTAATAATTTTTTTCTTTTTTCCCTTTTGAAGAATTTTTCCAATTGACTTTCATCTTGAAAATAATCAATCTATATATATATATATATAAACTCTTAAAACATAAGAGTTTCCGCCTACGTGTCACATCCACCTTAATTCTCTCATTTTTAACTAATCATTTTTTTCTTTTTTCCCTTTTAAAGAAATTTTCCATGACTTTCATCTTGAAAATAATCAATGAATTTAATTCAAAATTTTAAATTAATATAAATCTATGTCTATTTGCAAATCTTCATTTACTATGACAATGGAGTCCATGTTGATTGAGATTATTATATCTTACTCTTATGAGTTTGTTTTTGTAAGTTTAATTCAAAATATTATTATAATATTTTATTTAATTATATAATATTAATATATTTTATCATTACAATTTTATTTTTTAAAAATCGTGTCATGGCGCTGGAACGATACTAGTTAGTGATAGATTACATATTGTATAATGGGCCTATTGGCTCAGGCTCAATCTCTTGTAACCTATATATATGATTATGTTAATGAATGAAACCCTAAAGAAGGATTTTACATCAATTATATCTTCCTACATGGTATCACAACCTTTTCTTCCTCACGGAACCCTAATTTGATCATGTCGCACCATCTCTCCTCTTACCGCCGCCGGCCTCGTACCGCTGCCGCTGCCCCCTCTCTTTTCCGCCACCACCCTACCCTACTTCCGCCGCTCCTGTCTCTCTCGGCACCATGGACAACAACCCCAAGCCTACATTCCACTCCTCCCTCACTATCTCCGACATCAATAATTGCATCCCCCTACCCGTCTCCTCCCACTTTAGAAGCCCTACCACCGCATACTCACCCTCTGCCTTCGGTCGCGTTCACGAGATCTCTCCGGCGCAAGGCTGCGTGCGCGCCATAAGCAGCGGCAGCAGCATAAGCGACGACCGCGACATATGCAGCGGTAGCTGCATATGCAGGGGCCGCGGCCGCAGCAGCAGCAGCCGCTGCTCTCGGCAACGCTCACAGCATAGGTGGACTGGTGGCCCTCGATGGTCCCCGGTGCCTGGCTTCAACACTCATTGGATGTAATCCGACTTTTCTGCCCCTCGACATGCTGGTCCTCAGGCCTATCTGACATCGTCTGATCAAGGCAGTGTTCCGCCTGATGGTCATCACACCTTCTCTTCTATGCACACTCTATTATCGTCGGCAATGGTGGTCGCCTTGCTACTTCGGGGATTGGCCACGCCAAATTACAGACCTCAACCAACCCACTATACCTTAACAGTGTCCTCATTGCCCTAAAGATTGTCAAAAACCATATCTCTGTCCGTCGGTTCACTACTGACAATAACGTTTCTCTTGCGTTTGATCCCTTTGGTTTCTCTGTGAACGACCTTACTACGGGGGTTACTCGCTTGAGATGTATCAGCATCAGGGAGCTCTACCCCGTCACACCATCTTCTACATCCAGTCAGTCGTGCCCAGTCACCCTCTCGGCATCGTCGTCTAGCCTGTGGCATGCACGCCTTGGCCATCCCAGTGCTGTCATTCTAGATGTCCTATGTTCTCAGAGTCTTGTCAACTGTAATAAAGAGCTAAGCTCTAGTTTATGCTCTTCCTGTAAGTTAGGCAAACATGCAAGACTTCCGTTCCAACTGTCTTTGAACTCCACTTTTGCACCTTTAGATATCATCCATTGTGACATTTTGACTTCTCCTGTACCTAGCAAGGATGGTCACAAGTACTACCTTATATTTCTTGATGATTACACTCACTTTTTGTGGGTTTTTCCATTACAATTTAAGTCCCAGGTGTTCCCTATTTTTGTCAAGTTTCATGCCTGCATTAAAACACAGTTTCACACATTAATCAAATGTTTCCAATGTGACAATGGCCGTGATTTTTGATAACAAGGACTTTCACTATTTCTTCACCAAAAATGGCATCTCATATCGGTTGTCATGCCCCTATACATCTCAGCAAAAAGAAAAGGCCAAGATAATCATTCAAACGATAACCAACATGATGTGTTCTCTCCTTTTTCACGCATATATCCATTCCCCTTGCCTATCGGCCTCACGCCTTATCAACAACATGTTATCTCCTCAACATCCTCCCTTCTACTACCCTCCAGCATCACTCACCCGCTCAGCCATTATATTGCACCATTCCTAGATATGATCACCTTCGTACGTTTAGGTGCATGTGCTTCTTAAACCAATCCTCCACCGCCCCACAAAAACTTCATCAGCGCTCAACTCCCTGTGTGTTCATCGGATATCCGTCTAATCATCGCGGTTACCTTTGCTTTGATGTTCAAAGCCATAAGCTCATCCTGTCACGTCATGTCACATTTGATGAGTCTCGCTTTCTATTCTCTTCTCCTCGTCTTACCTCACCCATACCTTCTGTCTCTCAGTCTGAGTCAGAGTCTCCATTCTCGCACTTCCTCCTTCCCTAGAGCTCTCCCGATGCTCCCGCATCTCCCCCTACACCGCCCCCACCACCACCTCCCCCTACCACCAGACCGCACACCCGTAGCATCTCCGGTGTGTTCAGACCGAAGCATATTGTCTCTTTGCACGCCTTCGATCGCCCAAACACCACCCCACCTCACCACCCCCGATGCCCTCACCCACCCCCCACCCCCTCCCCGTCCCTTGCCGCGGCCGCCGCCAGGTGCTGTGCCCGCGGCACACCCCCCTGCCGTGGCCGCAGCAGCAGCAGCCGCTGCTCTCGGCAACGCACGCAGCATACGTGGACTGGTGGCCCTCGATGGTCCCCGGTGCCTGGCTTCAACACTCATTGGATGTAATCCGACTTTTCTGCCTCCTCGACATGCCGGTCCTCAGGCCTATCTGACATCGTCTGATCAAGGCAATGTTCCGCGTGATGGTCATCACACCTTCTCTTCTATGCAGGCGACATCTCTCGACTCTTCTTGGTACATGGACACTGGTGCCACCTCCCACATGACGAACTCATCAGGTTA
This sequence comes from Persicaria maculosa, assembly GCA_963922045.1. NCBI lineage: Eukaryota > Viridiplantae > Streptophyta > Magnoliopsida > Caryophyllales > Polygonaceae > Persicaria > Persicaria maculosa. Next base: position 54,072,127 of record OY998254.1, read on the forward strand.
CCTCTCTTATATTTCCTTTAAAGGTCCTGCACACTCTATTATCGTCGGCAATGGTGGTCGCCTTGCTACTTCGGGGATTGGCCACGCCAAATTACAGACCTCAACCAACCCACTATACCTTAACAATGTCCTCATTGCCCTAAAGATTGTCAAAAACCTTATCTCTGTCCGTCGGTTCACTACTGACAATAACGTTTCTCTTGCGTTTGATCCCTTTGGTTTCTCTGTGAACGACCTTACTACGGGGGTTACTCGCTTGAGATGTATCAGCATCAGGGAGCTCTACCCCGTCACACCATCTTCTACATCCAGTCAGTCGTGCCCAGTCACCCTCTCGGCATCGTCGTCTAGCCTGTGGCATGCACGCCTTGGCCATCCCAGTGCTGTCATTCTAGATGTCCTATGTTCTCAGAGTCTTGTCAACTGTAATAAAGAGCTAAGCTCTAGTTTATGCTCTTCCTGTAAGTTAGGCAAACATGCAAGACTTCCGTTCCAACTGTCTTTGAACTCCACTTTTGCACCTTTAGATATCATCCATTGTGACATTTTGACTTCTCCTGTACCTAGCAAGGATGGTCACAAGTACTACCTTGTATTTCTTGATGATTACACTCACTTTTTGTGGGTTTTTCCATTACAATTTAAGTCCCAGGTGTTCCCTATTTTTGTCAAGTTTCATGCCTGCATTAAAACACAGTTTCACACATTAATCAAATGTTTCCAATGTGACAATGGCCGTGATTTTTGATAACAAGGACTTTCACTATTTCTTCACCAAAAATGGCATCTCATATCGGTTGTCATGCCCCTATACATCTCAGCAAAAAGAAAAGGCCAAGATAATCATTCAAACGATAACCAACATGATGTGTTCTCTCCTTTTTCACGCATATATCCATTCCCCTTGCCTATCGGCCTCACGCCTTATCAACAACATGTTATCTCCTCAACATCCTCCCTTCTACTACCCTCCAGCATCACTCACCCGCTCAGCCATTATATTGCACCATTCCTAGATATGATCACCTTCGTACGTTTAGGTGCATGTGCTTCTTAAACCAATCCTCCACCGCCCCACAAAAACTTCATCAGCGCTCAACTCCCTGTGTGTTCATCGGATATCCGTCTAATCATCGCGGTTACCTTTGCTTTGATGTTCAAAGCCATAAGCTCATCCTGTCACGTCATGTCACATTTGATGAGTCTCGCTTTCTATTCTCTTCTCCTCGTCTTACCTCACCCATACCTTCTGTCTCTCAGTCTGAGTCAGAGTCTCCATTCTCGCACTTCCTCCTTCCCTAGAGCTCTCCCGATGCTCCCGCATCTCCCCCTACACCGCCCCCACCACCACCTCCCCCTACCACCAGACCGCACACCCGTAGCATCTCCGGTGTGTTCAGACCGAAGCATATTGTCTCTTTGCACGCCTTCGATCGCCCAAACACCACCCCACCTCACCACCCCCGATGCCCTCACCCACCCCCCACCCCCTCCCCGTCCCTTGCCGCGGCCGCCGCCAGGTGCTGTGCCCGCGGCACACCCCCCTGCCGTGGCCGCAGCAGCAGCAGCCGCTGCTCTCGGTAACGCACGCAGCATACGTGGACTGGTGGCCCTCGATGGTCCCCGGTGCCTGGCTTCAACACTCATTGGATGTAATCCGACTTTTCTGCCTCCTCGACATGCCGGTCCTCAGGCCTATCTGACATCGTCTGATCAAGGCAATGTTCCGCGTGATGGTCATCACACCTTCTCTTCTATGCAGGCGACATCTCTCGACTCTTCTTGGTACATGGACACTGGTGCCACCTCCCACATGACGAACTCATCAGGTTACCTCTCTTATATTTCCTTTAAAGGTCCTGCACACTCTATTATCGTCGGCAATGGTGGTCGCCTTGCTACTTCGGGGATTGGCCACGCCAAATTACAGACCTCAACCAACCCACTATACCTTAACAATGTCCTCATTGCCCTAAAGATTGTCAAAAACCTTATCTCTGTCCGTCGGTTCACTACTGACAATAACGTTTCTCTTGCGTTTGATCCCTTTGGTTTCTCTGTGAACGACCTTACTACGGGGGTTACTCGCTTGAGATGTATCAGCATCGGGGAGCTCTACTCCGTCACACCATCTTCTATATCCAGTCAGTCGTGCCCAGTCGCCCTCTCGGCATCGTCGTCTAGCCTGTGGCATGCACGCCTCGGCCATCCCAGTGCTGCTATTCTAGATGTCCTATGTTCTCAGAGTCTTGTCAACTGTAATAAAGAGCTAAGCTCTAGTTTATGCTCTTCCTGTAAGTTAGGCAAACATGCAAGACTTCCGTTCCAACGGTCTTTGAACTCCACTCTTGCACCTTTAGATATCATCCATTGTGACATTTTGACTTCTCCTGTACCTAGCAAGGATGGTCATAAGTACTACCTTGTATTTCTTGATGATTACACTCACTTTTCGTGGGTTTTTCCATTACAATTTAAGTCCCAGGTGTTCCCTATTTTTGTCAAGTTTCATGCCTGCATTAAAACACAGTTTCACACATTAATCAAATGTTTCCAATGTGACAATGGCCGTGAATTTGATAACAAGGACTTTCACTATTTCTTCACCAAAAATGGCATCTCATATCGGTTGTCATGCCCCTATACATCTCAGCAAAAAGGCAAGGCCAAGAGAATCATTCAAACGATAACCAACATGATGCGTTCTCTCCTTTTTCACGCATATATCCATTCCCCTTGCCTATCGGCCTCACGCCTTATCAACAACATGTTATCTCCTCAACATCCTCCCTTCTACTACCCTCCAGCATCACTCACCCACTCAGCCATTATATTGCACCATTCCTAGATATGATCACCTTCGTACGTTTAGGTGCATGTGCTTCTTAAACCAATCCTCCACCGCCCCACACAAACTTCACCAGCGCTCCACTCCCTGTGTGTTCATCGGGTATCCGTCTAATCATCGCGGTTACCTTTGCTTCGATGTTCAAAGCCATAAGCTCATCCTGTCACGTCATGTCACATTTGATGAGTCTCGCTTTCCATTCTCTTCTCCTCCTCTTATCTCACCCATACCTTCTGTCTCTCAGTCTGAGTCAGAGTCTCCATTCTCGCACTTCCTCCTTCCCTAGAGCTCTCCCGATGCTCCCGCATCTCCCCCTACACCGCCCCCACCACCACCTCCCCTACCACCAGATCGCACACCCGTAGCATCTTCGGTGTGTTCAGACCGAAGCATATTGTCTCTTTGCACACCTCCGATCGCCCAGACACCACCCCACCTCACCACCCTCGATGCCCTCACCCACCCCCCACCCCCTCCCCGTCCCTTGCCGCGGCCGCCGCCAGGTGCTGTGCCTGCGGCACACCCCCCTACCGCGGCCGCAGCCCCGTGTTGCGCCCGCATCACCCTCTAAGCCCGCCCCCACCGTCCCCGTGGTTCCTCATGCCTCTCCCCCGACCTCTCTTTCACCCGTCCCCACATCCCACAAAACATCCCTCCTCGACCCGAATTGGAAGGCGGTTATGCTCGATGAATACAGGGCCCTTACAAGGAATTGTACCTGAGTTCTTGTTCCTCGCCCCCTGAGGCGAACGTCATTCGTTGCATGTGGCTCTTCCGCCACAAGTTCCGCTCTGATGGGTCGTTGGAATGTTATAAAGCTCGTGTTGTAGTTAATGGTCGGGCTCAGCAGCTAGGTATTGATTGTGATGAGACATTCAGCCCCGTGGTCAAGCCTGCACCTATCCGAGTGATACTGAGCTTAGCGTTATCACGACATTGGGCTGTTCATCAGCTGAATGTCAAGAATACCTTCCTTCATGGCCATCTGAATGAGACGGTTTACATGTTTCAACCGCCAGGGTTCGTTGATGCTGATCGTCCCAAACACGTTTGCCTCCTGAAGCGCTCTCTGTATGGTCTGAAATAGGCTCCGCGGGCGTGGTTCCAGCGCTTTGCATCTCATCTGCTCCGCTTGGGATTTGTTGGCAGATGCTCAGATATCTCTCTCTTTATCTCACCACCTCCTCTGATGCTCTTCAGACGTCCATCATTGCCCAGTTGAGCACAAAGTTCGCCATGTCGGATCTTGGCCTGTTGACTTATTTCTTGGGAGTCTCTGTGCAGCGTAATGCGTCTGGGTTGTTTCTCTCTCAGAGTAAGTATGCTGCCGAAATTGTTGCTCGAGCCAAGATGAGCAACCACAAGCCGGTCGCCACCACTATTGATACTTCAAACAAGCTCAGTGCTCACTCTGGTCCTCTATTTGATAATCTGACGTTGTATCGGAGTCTCGTCGGGGCATTGCAGTATCTTACATTCACTCGGCCAGACATCAGTTATGTCGTGCATCAGATCTTCTTGTTTATGCATGTGTCCAGGGAGACGCACTTTCAGGCCTTGAAGTGGATCATTAGGTACATCAGTGGCACCCTCGAGTTGGGCACGACGATCTCCCCTTCCTATCGGCATGACCTTGTCGCCTACACTGATGCGGATTGGGGCGGTTGTCCTGACATGCATCGTTCCACGTCTGGTTACTGTGTCTTCCTCAATGACACTCTGGTGTCGTGGTCTGCGAAGCATCAGTCTGTGGTTTCTCGCTCTAGCGCCGAGACTGAGTATAGGGGGGTCGCCAACGTTGTCTCCGAGTGCTCTTGGTTGCACAATCTCCTTCTTGAGCTCCGCTGTCCTCTTTAGAAGGCCACCCTGCTCTACACCGACAACGTCTCCGCCGTTTATCTGGCCAGCAACCCAGTCTAGCATCAGCGCACGAAGCACATTGAGCTCGATCTCCACTTCGTTCGGGACAAGGTTGCTCTTGGACATATCCGTGTTCTCCATGTCCCGTCCTCCTATCAGTATGCTGATATCTTCACCAAGGGTTTACCTCGTTAGTTGTTCATCGATTTTCGGTCCAGTCTCACTGTATGGGACCCTACACTTTCGACTGCGGGGGGTTTGATAGATTAAATATTGTATAATAGGCCTATTGGCTCAGACCCAATCTACTATAACCTATATATATGATTATATTAATGAATAAAACCCTAAGGGAGGACTTTACATCAATTATACTTTCCCACAATAAGCAATTAATTTACTCCAATCATTCCATTTATAAGTGAATGTTTGACCATTGACTTGCTCATTATGGATACAAATTAATTAAAGCAAATTACATGCAAACTTACTTTAGGCAAGCTCCGTCGTACACTTACATATCCATAAGCCCACCCTTTATTGTTGTGTTTATGATCGAAATTACCAACGTAACACACTCTTATGTATTTTCAGGTAATTATATGTAAGTACATTTTCATGGTATTTAATTAATAACCGCCACCGGCGCCGCCGCCATGACCACTACCGGAACCTTGTCCATATCCACTAGACTGTGCCCCTCCGGCATAGGCGGTTCTTCCTCCGGAACCTCCTCCTCCGCCTCCTGCAGAAGCCCCTCGCCCACCAGTTGCTGGGCCGTACCCACTCCCGGAGCCGCTTTCGCTACCAGCGTAGGCTGATCCACTGTCGCCGCCACTGCCGCCTCCTCCAGCTCAAGCACCTGCCCCGCCATGCGCTACTCCGCTGCCGCTTCCTTGCCCACTCCCATAGCCTCCAGCGTATCCTCCCGCCCCGCCAGCATAGGCTCCGCCGCCTCCCCCACCGCTCCCGCCGCCGCCAGCGTAAGCCCCGGGGCCACCGTGCGCTCATCCGCTTCCTCCAACTTGGCCGCTTCCGTAGCCTCCGGCGTAAGTGCCCCCTGGGCCGCCGGCGTAGGTTTGGCCCCCTCCGCTGCCACTCCCACCTCCGCTTGCATAGGCGTCGCCGAGAAGCTGGCGACGGGCGGTGGTGGAGGCTAGGCTGGCCAAACCAAGAACAAGAAAGAAGACTGCTGTGAGATCACGAGATTGATTATAAAGTCCTCCTTGAAGGTTTCATTCATTGATTAAACATATATATAGGTTACAATGGATATGGGCCTTTTGGCCCACTATACAATATAAAGCCCATGTAATCTATCAAACCCCCGCAGTCAAAAGTGGAGGGTCCTGTACAATGAGACTGGACCGAAAATCAAGGAACAGATGGCGAGGTAAACCCTTGGTGAATATATCAGCGTACTGATAGGAGGACAGGACATGTAGAACTCGGACGTGCCCAATGGCAACCTTGTCCCGGACGAAGTGGAGATTGAGCTCAATGTGCTTCGTGCGCCGATGCTAGACTGGGTTGCTAGCCAGATAAACGGCGGAGACGTTGTCAGTGTAGACCAGGGTGGCCTTCTGAAGAGGGCATCGGAGTTCAAGAAGGAGATTACGGAGCCAAGAGCACTCGGAGACAACGTTGGCAACACCTCTGTACTCTGCCTCGGTGCTGGAGCGAGACACGACAGATTGTCGCTTCGCGGACCACGACACTAGGGTGTCATTGAGGAAAACACAGTATTCAGACGTGGAGCGACGCGTGTCAGGACAACCACCCCAATCCGCATCAGTGTAAGCAACGAGGTCATGCTTAGAGGAAGGAGTGATTGTGGTGCCTAGCTCAAGGGTGCAGCTGATGTACCAGATGATTCGGTTCAAGGCCTGAAAGTGGGGTTCCCTGGGCGCATGCAATAATAAGCAGATCTTCTGAACAACGTAACTGATATTTGGCCCGGTGAACATAAGATACTGCAGTGCACCAGCAAGGCTCCTATAGAACGTCGGATCATCAAACAAAGGACCATAATGAGCATTGAGTTTGTTGGATGTATCCACAGGGGTGACTACTGGCTTACAGTTACTCATCTTGGCCCGAGCAACAATCTCAGCAGCATACTTACTCTGAGAGAGAAACAACCCAGTCGCATGACGCTGAACAACAACTCCCAAGAAGTAAGATAACGGACCCAGATCTGACCTGGCGAACTCAGCACTCAACTGCGAAATAATAGACGTCCGAAGAGCATCAGAAGAGGCGGTGAGAATGATGTCGTCGACATACAATAATAGAAAGGCCATGTCTGAGCCTCTACGATAGATAAACAAAGATGTATCCGAGCGGCTGCCAATGAAGCCCAAGCGTAGCATATGAGAAGCAAAGCGTTGGAACCAAGCCCGCGGAGCTTATTTCAGACCATACAGAGAGCGCTTCAGGAGACAGACGTGCTTGGGATGATCAGCATCAGCAAACCCCGGCGGTTGAAACATGTAAACTGTCTCATTCAGATGGCCATCCAGAAAAGCTTTCTTGACATCCAGCTGATGAATGGCCCCGTTGCGCGACAACGCTAAGCTCAACACCACTCGGATAGTGGCAGGCTTGACCACGGGGCTGAACGTCTCATCACAATCAATATCTGCCTGTTGAGATCAACCGTTGACCACAAGACGGGCTTTGTAGTGCTCCAACGTCCCATCAGAGCGGAAGTTGTGATGGAAGAGCCACATACAGCGAATGACTTTCGCCTCAGGAGGGCGAGGGACCATAACCCAATTACGTTTCCTTGTAAGGGCCCTGTATTCGTCAAGCATAGCCGCCTGCCAATTCGGGTCGAGGAGGGTTGTTTTGTGGGAGGTGGGGATGGGGGAAAAGGAGGTCGGTGTTAAGGCAGGGGGGTTGGGAGTCGGGAAGGACGGAAGGGGATGCAGCCGCGGCATGCTGCTGCGGCCACCGCCAGTGCCGAGGGTGGGGGGAGGTTTGGGGGAATTTGATGGGCTACGGCCGCAGCATCTTGTTGCGGCCGCGACATCAGGTCTTGTGGGATGGAACACTGGGAGGAATAGAGCTGGCAAGAATTGACCCAACCCGAAAAAACCGATCCGTCCGATCTGAAACCGACCCGATCGATATCTGATAAGAGAGAAAAATTGATTATCCCCGAGACTTATCCGATCCGAACCGATTTAGGTCGAAAACTTAAAAAACCCGAATTTTTGATGTACCCGAATCCGATTATAACCGAATGAATCAAGTTGACATTAACCCGAAAACCGAAATAGCCCAAACCCGATCAAATCTGAAACCCGAAATAACCCGAACCCGACTGTATCTGAAATCCGAAATAACCCGAACCCGATTGTAATCGAACCCGAACCCGATTGTATCCGAAATCCGAAACAACCCGAACCCGATTAAATATGAAATTTGAAACAAAACGAATCCAATTGTATCCGAAACTGGAAAAAAGCCCGAACCTATTAGTATCGAAAATCTTAAACCATGCCATATATATTTAAATAAAAATAATTGAACTGAAGACAATAAAAGATTAAAACTTGTATTTGATCGAATAATGTACAACTGTCAACTAGCCTAATAAAAGAAATGGTTCATAAATGAAAAATCATATAGAGTATATATATGTATAAATTTATAGTAATATATAACGATAAAAAAATATCATAGTAATAATTTAACATTGAAACAAAAAAAAAGGATTTTTTACACACTTTTCGTTTACTGTTTAAAATGAAATTTATTTTTCACCTTCTTTCCTCTGCTTAAAAAAATTAAAAGAACATTCATTTAATTAAAAAAAGGGTCTGCAGGCAAAGCCGTAAAGGCAATCCAGAGATAAGAGAACGACTAACAGTGACGACTGACGATCGAAGAAACAACGTCCGAAGAAGAAGATCGATGAAGGTTGATGATGATGGCGATGACAGTGTCGACAGGCGAAGACGAAGGGAGAAGAGGAAGGGTGGATTGAAGACGAAGGGGGATGGTCCTCTACCATAACTGCCGAAGGAGGCGGAAAAGCCAAAAATCAAAGAGATGCCGATAAAGGGGGACGAATTCGAAGGGCTAACCGGCTAAGGGTAGAGACGAAGATGAAGGCGATTTGGTGATAGATGATGACCATTAGTCAAGGTATGTATACCAATTTTGCATATAATTTGAGTGTTTTTTGCCAATTCTAAAAATTAGGGTTTTTAGAAAAGAGGGCTTTGCTTCAATCCGTCTTCAATTGGGGTTTCTTTCCAATTCTAATGTGATGGGTGATGGTGATTGCACTGATTGATAAAAAAGCAAAGCCAGTTGAATTGTGCTTGATTTAGAGTTGAATTGTGCTTGATTGCCTCAAATTGATTACCTTCTGTTGGTGTATGGGCAATGGCATCAACTGCCAATTTTTCATGATTGTGCTTGATATAAGTTGTTAGGTATATTTGTGTGCTCAACTTGGAGTTGTATGTGCTCAATTTTGTTTGACTGCCCATTGTATTAGTATAGGTTGTTGGATATGAACACGCTCTCAATTTGTAATTGTTTGGGCTCGGTTTTGCTTGCGATAAGGTGTTGTGCTCATTCTTCAAGCGTTCTTATTTAGCCTAGCTCAATCGGTAGAGCAAATGTGTCGAGGCACATGATGTGGGTTCGAATCCCATATAGGCTTTATCTTGACTTGTGTGTCTGAATTTGGATTAATTTTCTTGTGCTTTTTAATCTGCAATAGTATCTCATTGAAATGATGAATTGATGATGGTTGATGTCTTTGTTGAATTGGTTATGCTTTGGCTATTATATATTTACAATGGTTGATGTCTTTGTTCCATCAGTCAGTTATTTAAGCATTTATCTACACTGCTGCGTCTATTTGAAGGCTAGAATACATTAGCAGAGTCTTGACTCTTGAGAAAGGGTAATGCAAAGGTGGCTGAAAAGCTAAACAAATGGTGCAAACAACCAGAGAATACATTTTTGCCTAATAATAAATGCCATTTGATTAATCATATCTAAAATACAGCAATCTAAAAACATCCATGGTGCACAAAAGACATCAATCTTCGAATATAGAACATAACAATTGCAGAGAGCAATATTAAAAAAATTCCCCAAACAGGTTGACAATAGAGCAAAAAAAAAACATCCAGTTTATAAAGCAATCAGTTCAGCAATATTAAACAGTAAGGCTATTATAATTTACAAATATAGAAGCAAAAGTTCTCATCATTCGTCCTTGTAATAGCTGCTTTTCATTCTCTCAAAATAACCTGTTTGAGCTACACACCAACACATTCGAACTTTATTAGTTTTCAGAGCTAACCTTAGCTGAACTTTTTTTAGCTATAAAACAATACAAAATAAATTAATAAATCAAACATAATTTAATCAACTTTGGAAACAAATATACATACTCTGTTAATTTTTTTCACCCTCTTCATCCCAGTCATTTGATGCCAATTGCAGATTAACCCCTTGAATGGTAAAATCTACATTAACATAAGCATTTTAAGATTATTATTAACCACATAAGTTAAGATCGATAAGAACATCAATATAAAAACAATAATAATGAAAACAAAATTATACACTTTAATTATAGCACATACCATCATATCCTGTTAACCAATTTTTGGTAGTAACTAATGCATTCACATTTTTAGGTAAAAGAGAACTTCTCCATTGGCTCAAAATCCTTCCTCCCATGCTAAATGTCGACTCAGAAGCAACAGAAGTAATTGGAATAGCCAATATATCTCTAGCCATTGCAGAAAGTATGGGAAAACGACCAGAATTTTGTTTCCAATACAAAAGCACATCAAGTTCCTCTGAGATATCAGAAAGTTGCTCACCCAAATATGTGTCTATCTCACTTTGCACATTATGACGTTTGTCTTTAAATGCAAATTCCTAAAACATATAAAAATAACATCAGTTAATAACAGAGAGTTCAAATTAGAATTAAAATAAGTAAAAATAAAAATATACTATAAGGTAAAAAAATAAACATACATACCGCAATTTTGTCATAATGAAATTGTTTTATGCTAGGAGGGCTGATTTCCATGTCACTTGAACTTTTCCCTCCAGCCAACTTTTTATATTCCTTATACAGTTCCTCAAAGCGCTTATTCACCTCCTTAACCTTCACTTTGCCTTCCGCCTCTCCATGTGTTTCAGCTAATGCAAAACTCACAAACTTCAACTTATATCGGGGATCAAAAATCATCGAAATGCAAGAACTAAAACATAATCACTCCAATACTTCTGGAACTTTTCTAAAATTGCAGCAGCTGCTTTCCTGATATCAGCATCATCACTTTCAATTGCCTCCTTCAACTGACAGTGTATGATGAATGCTTTAGTAAAATACAAATTAGCTGTCGGATAAGTACTCCCCGAAAATAAGTTAGTTATCTCATTAAAAGGCTTCAACAATTGACAGATTTTCTCAATCTTCTCCCACTCATCAAAACCAACATGATACTTAGAGGCATCCCCATCCATCTCAGTAAAATAGCGATGCAACATGACCCTATATGTCAGTGCCCTATCAAGCATTTGATATGTCGAATTCCATCTTGTAGGTACATCCAACCATAATCCACGAGTATAGGAAATCTCAGAATTCTTGAACAAATCTTGAAACTTTTGGAGTCTTCCCTCTGAACCAACAATGTATTTTATGCCCTCTCTAACTTTTAGTATCGAACCCTCGATCGCTCCCAAACCAACTTTAACTATCAAATTCAATACATGAGCGGAACAACGCATATGAATATACTTCCCCTTCAATAACAAATCTTTCAATCCCCCTTCTTTCAAGTAATTCAACATCTTATCCATATTGCTTGCATTATCAACCGTCAAAGAGAAGATCTTGTTTTCAATTCCCCAATCCAAAAGAACCTTACAAATTTTAGTAGATAACTCATATCCACCATGAGGAGGAGGACAATGTTGAAAACAAAGTACCTTGCTGAGCGGAGGAGGACAATGTTGAAAACAAAGTACCTTGCTGAGCAATTTCCAGTTTTCATCAATATATTGAGCAGTAACACACAAATAACCTCGTGCAGTACAAGCAGTCCACAAATCACAAGTCAGACAGATTCTACCAGGAAAGCCTTTAAGAACACTCAAAATTTTCCCTTTCAAATCCATATGCACTTTCAAACACTCATTCTTTATTTTATTTCTGCTGATTGGTTCCGCCTTGTCATTAAGATACTTGAAAAGCTTTCTAACTGACTCGTGCTCAACAAATGAAAAGCTATATCCATGCCTTATAATCACCCCAGCAAGCAATCTACGAAACACTTTTTGATCAATTTTTTTCCTCATTGGTCGACTACTTTCACATGGATTAGTTTTTAAATACTCTTGACAGCTATTCAAATGTCTCCAAAGAATTGAAGTCCCACCATAAGAATCAGCATTGTATTTAGCAACTTCACAATAGTTACAGATACCGACCTCTATTTCGCTGTCCTTGTCTTTCTCAATGGTGAAATGATTCCAAACTTTGGAAGGTCTTTTTCTCTTTTTAGATCCCTCGACCTTGTTATCCTTAGGTACCTCTTCATGGACTCCTTGTCCTTCTTCTAAGTTCGGCTGAGATGTAATCGAATGACCTTCACCTACATCATGATTTATGAACGATGCATTAAGATTAAGATACAAATAAATTTACTACCTGTATAAACTAAAAAATCATAGCAATCAAATACCAAGTAGCGGAGACGACCGATCCTGGGTGGATTCAACAGATCCATCATGTGACAACCTTCTGTTTTCAAGGGAATTCTCCATGTTTTGTATCTGTGAAATTATCAGATTAGAATTCTCCATGTTTTGTATCTGTATTAACAGATTATTAGCTTAGTTGTGTGTGGGAACTGGGAACCGTGATTTACTTGTTAGTTACTTAGTTAGTGCCTTAGTGGGTGACCCATTGACCATTATGGATTTGTGGCCGTCCCGAATTCCCGATTCCCTTCTAAAATGTAGTTAGTCACTTAGTTGGCGCGCTTGATGATTTTTTTACTTCTCCTTAATTGTATTGTTTTTAACCAATTACATTTTTTCCCATTAATAAATACAATATAGCAATACATACCCAAGATAAGATTTTACTAATTTTTTTTAATCCAATTCCACTTAATTAATATAAAAACATATGCTTCGGATAAGATTTCACTCAATTTAGTTAGATATCGATATATTTTTAGAAGATTAATATAACAATACATGCTTAAGATAATATTTTGCGGATTTACCAAATTTTGTTAGATATCGATATATTTTTACAAAAGTTTACCCATGTTTGTAAAATATGTATATATTATCTCTTTTATTGGTATTCAATTAAACATATTGATAGAAATTAATTAGTTAAATGGGTGTTAATACAAAAATTATTTAAAATTACAAAAATAAAAATATATATATAGTGGTAGGTAGAGTTAATGTTTGATTATAACTTTACAAGTTACTTTATATATTTTTTTAATATCAAATGAATTAATATTACAAAAACCGCACAAAAGTACGGGTGCTTAACTAGTTACATATTAAAAAGAGCATATAATATTCAACCTATTTTCATTTCTTCAATTACGCATTGAGAATATTTATTAAAATCATCAATAACTAGTAAAAGTAGAAGATTAGTTGTTAGTCCGTAGCCATTTGAGAAAAAGTGTTTTATATCAAAAAAAGTTAACTAAATGTATATTTAAAAATAAAACCATATTATTGGTCATTTATTCTGATCTAAAAGTATAATACTATGTGCTCTATTATTAGGTGCTTGGAATATAAAATATGTGATTTAGTTTTCAAAATGAAGTTATTTTTTTAATTTATTACGTCTTAATTACCTAATGTTATATATTTTCATATTATTTAATGGAAATGCATGAATGATTTGTTCTTACTACGGGATTCTCATATTCTCTATAAAATTTTATTTTATCTCAATAGTGTTTATTGAATGGAAATTAGGCAAAACGGATAAAAAAAAAGAATAGAAATTAGCCTAAAGCAATATATATAACATGGAAGCAAGTGAGGGAATTTTCAAATATCCATAAAAGCATTTCAATTATAAACTAATGAAATTAAATATGATAAGATCAACAAACACATTATGAAATCTTAAATTCTCTTCAATCTCCAATCCATTCTCCCCTAATCCAAGCACGTGCAATTCCAAGATTGAAAATTTGAAACTTCGGCATAGTTTATATTCTCAAATTTCAATCTTGGAATTGCATGATTTTGATGAGGTTGTAGATCATATGTATATATATATATGTGTGTGTATATATATATATGTGTGTGTATGTGTGTGTGTGTGTGTATATATATATATATATATAAGCATACAACTTATATTAATTTCTTAATTCTAAAAATATAATAAGATGAGAGAGTACAATTTCAAATCACGAGAGTATTAATAATTTAGGATTTAAAATTTTAAGATTATGAAGGCAAATTACTTATTCGATCATGGTCAAATACTAAAATTATAAAACTTTCGAGGGGGCGAATATGATGCGTAGGATTTGAAATATCCAATGAACAAGAAAAATCCATTTTTTTCATTTATTTGAAAAGCATAAGGGTAAATTTGTAAATAAACCTTCGAAATGTTAAAGAAACCAAATTGGCCAATTCCACTTCTCTTTTCCATAAATAATCGATCAAAATTTTATATATTTGTTTGATTGATTTTTTTTTCTTGGTTGAAATTTCATTTCAATATAAGCTTTATAATAGTTTTGAAATTTCAGATTTTTTAAATTAATTTGCATAAGTTTTTCCATTGTGTAAAGTAAATTCGTTTTTTTTTTAATTATTACTCAAATTGAAACTATTAACTATTCATTTTTAACAATCTAATTATTCAAATTTAATTGACTAATTTTTCACAATTATCAAACTAATAATGTGTAGAATAGTTGTTCATGGTTAGCTACTTACTATTCATATTTAACAAACTAAGGGTTCGTATGGAACAGGGTTAATAAACTGACTAAAATTATAAACATGGTAAAATTTATAAACTGTTGGTAAAAAGTAGTTAAAAATTTATAAAAAAAATATAAACTCCGTATGGGATGAAAAAGTGTTTATTTGTAAAAAGTAGAGTTTATTTGGTTGTTCCCGGAATGGCCGCTCTTTATTTACCAATTCAAGAGTTTATTTGGTTGTTATTAGGGGTATACTTGTCTTTTCAAATCAAATGAACCCCCAAAACCCCAAAAAACCTTCAAAAACAAGTTTTTTTTAACCCCCAATTTTAATAAAAAATCTCATACTAAACAACCCCATACAAGGTTTTTATTTTCAACCCCCAATTTTAACAGTTTAAACTGTTAAAATTGTTCTCATACAAATTATTCAAATTTAAATAAGTATTCATAGTTAATACATTAATTATTCATATATATTGGATAAATTATTCATATTCAATAAATTAATTTTGAACAAATTGTAATTGAATATGAATAATTAATTTATTAAATATGAATAATTTTCAAATCATTTTTACCAGTACCTAATTAATTAGTGACTTAAATCTGAATAAACAAGTTACCATATATTTGAACAATAAGGAAACTTTGATAACGAGAAATATTTGGCAACTAAAATTTGAATATTCAATTCATTGAATGTGAATAATATGGAGGTTTAATGCTACACTTTTGCAAGACTGAATGCTAGTTTTGTTACTTTTGTAGATAACCGAACTTTATTAGCGGTTTTTGTTAACTACCGTCGGAGAAAATTGATAAAAGATTGGGAAATATATGCCCACTTTTTTTTCTGCATTTTAATACTACTACAGTTTTTTTTAAAACAAATAGAGAGAGGTCGTCAAGGAATTGAATTGGAGACATTCGTGTACTACTATGAGATTCTCTCCGACTCGAGCTTGAGCACCCTGACATGGTTATTTAATACCGTCACCCTACCTATTGAATAATTGACGATTGAGCTTTAGCTTTAGTTTTTTTATTATTTTATAAATATAAATATCTCACGATTGTACAAACGAAAAACAAAACATATCTAGAAATGCGATTTGAAAAATATAAATAGAATCTTGTATATTCCTTATAAATAGAATCTTAAATAGAATCTTATATATATATTCATCCGAATAATTGATTCATTTAAAATATAATCAAACCAAAATAGATAAAGTCAAAATCTGATTAAACCAAAACTCAATTCATTAGACTGAATGAAGTTGATATTCACTTAAATGAAAACCCGATTCATCTGACTCGATCATCCCGAAATCCGATTAATCCGAAACCCGAATACGTCAACATCCGTTTCAACCCGAACCCGATCATGTGTAATTCCGATTCAATCGAAACCCAACTCCACCGACCCGATTTTGTCAAAACCCGATTAAGTTGAAACCTGATTAAGTCGAAACCCGATTTTATCCAATCCAATCAAACCCCGAATTGATCCGACCCGATCCGATATAACCCGAATTTCTGTCAATCCGATATAAATTCGAGTTCCCCGAATTGACCCGATCCGATCCGATATAACCCGAATTTCTGTCAATCTGATATTAATTCGAGTTCGAAACAACCCGAAACCGAAACGTCCGACCGAGACTGATCCGACATGCCCGATTGCCAGCTCTAGGGAGGATGTAGGGGAAGTGGAGGCGAGGCGATGTGTGGTGATCATGGAGACGATCTGACGGGGTCGGAAGACACCGGAGACGTTGCGGGTGTGTGGTCTAGTGGTAGGAGGTGTTGGTGGTGGTGGAGGGGGAGAGGCAGGAGCACCGGGAGAGCTCTAGGGATGAAAAAAGTGAGGGAATGAAGACTAAGACTCAGACTGACACATAGGAGGTGTAGGAGAAGCAAAATGGAAGCGAGACTCATCAAATGTGACATGACGGGATAGAATGAGCTTGTGGGTCTTGATATCGAGGCAGAGGTAACCACGATGATCAGACGGATAGCCAAGAAAGACACAAGGAGTGGAGCGTGGGTGAAGCTTGTGAGGAGCGGTGGATAACTGATTTGGGAAGCACAATCACCCAAAGGTACCAAGGTGATCATACCTAAGCAAGGTGCAATAAAGTGCCTGAGTTGGTGAGCGATGGTGGAGGTTAGTAGATGGGAGAATATTTAGGAGGTAGCATGTGGTGGCTAAGGCGTAAGGCCAATAGAGAAGGGGAATGGATGCATGGAAGATGAGAGAGCGCATCATATTGGTAATGGTTCTGATGATTCGTTTGTCCTTGCCATTCTTTTGGGAGGTATAGGGGGCAAGACAAGTGATAGGAGATCCCATTCGTGTCGAAGAAAGTGTGAAAGTCTTTGTTATCAAATTCGCGGTCATTGCCACATTGGAAACACTTGATAGAGTTTTGAAATTTTGTTTTGATGTAAGCATCGAATTTGGCAAAGATAAGAAACACTTGAGACTTAATATGCATCGGGAAAACCCATAAGAAATGACTATAATCATCCAGAAACAAAAGGTAATACTTATGACCCTCCTTGCTAGGCACAGGAGATGTCCAAATGTCACTATGAATTATATCAAATAGGGCAAAAGTAGTGTTTAAAGACCGCTGAAAGGGAAGTCAGGCATGCTTGCCTAACTGACAGGAAGAACATAAACTAGAGCGATGTTCTTTATTACATTTGACAAGACTCTTAGAACGAAGCAAATCTAAAATGGCAGAACTGGGATGACCAAAGCACGCATGCCATAGACTAGATGACGATGCCGAGTGGGCGACTGGACTCGACGTGCTGGATGGTGAGGGCGACGACACATGATGGAGCTCCCCGGTTCTATTACATCTTAGGCGAGTAACCCCCGTAGTAAGATCCTTCACAGAGAAACCAAACGGATCAAACACAAGAGAAACATTATTGTCAGTGGTGAACCGACGGACACAGATAAGGTTTTTGACAAGTTTGGGGGCAATGAGGACGTTGTTGAGGTGTAAAGGGTTGGTTGGGGTTGGTAATGTGGCGTGGCCAATGCCCGAAGTAGCAAGGCAACCACCGTTGCCGACGACAATAGAATGTGCAGGACCCTTAAAAGAAAGAGAAGAGAGAGTACCTGAGGAGTTCGTCATATGAGATGTGGCGCCAGTGTCCATGTACCAAGAGGAGTCAGGAGGTGCCAACTGCATAGAGGAGAAGGCGTGATGCACATCAGTCAGAGCGTAGGCCTGATCAGACGAAGACGGGTAGGCCTGGTGACCGACGGGTCGAGGAGCTGGACCCAACAAGCCCGCTCCCTGCTGACTGTTGGGATACGGGGATGGCAGGCGATAAGTCGCTGGTGGGTAGCCAAAGGGCATCCAAGGCGGATAGCCGGGGGATGGGTACTAGGAGGGGCGAGGGGAGTCCGATGGGTGCTGCAGCCGCGGCCGCGGCCTCCGCCTCTCTGTGCAGGTTGGTCGTTGGTGCGGCTGCGCTGCGAGGCATAGGTCTCGTCAATGTCGCTTGACGAGACCAGTGTCGTTTTGTCCTTGGCGGTGTCGGTGGACTGACGTTGAAGGCGAGTCTCCTCCAGGATCAGTTGAGACCGGGTCTTTTCGAAGGTGGGGAGAGGTTCCGTCTGCTGAATATGAGTAGCAGCAGCATTGTATTCAGAGGGAAGGCCCGAAAGTACCTGGAGGACAAGGCGAGTAGCGCTGGGTTTGGAGTCGACGGCGCCTAATTGATCAGACAGGGTTTTGATATGCTGACAGTAGGCGGAAATCGACGGGAGAGATGAAAGCTTGCAACTTGAGAATTCGTGCTCAAGGTAGACATACCGGGTGGACTTGTTGTCTTGAAAAAGATTTTGAAGCTTGGTCCAGATATCCAAGGCGTTGTCTTTGGGGTCGAGGATAGTTGTCAATAGATCTTTGGAGATGGTGTTGAAGATCAATTGAAGGATGATGGTGTCGAGTTGAGCGAAGAGATCGTCGTCCTCAGTGGTGGGACGAACGATAGAGGAATCGATGTGGTGGAGGACCTTATGAGCCTTAGCATGGGTCGTGAATAGGTGAGACCACATGGTGTAGGAACTGGATACGTGATCAAGGATGATGTGGATGCAGTTTTTGATATTGGAGATCGTGAGAGCGGAGTGGAATGGCGGTTTGGTGGTGGTTGTTTCGGCCATTGGGACGAGAGGGAGAGAGGAGATGCGAGAGGGGGGGTCGGCGGCAAGGGGAGGTCGAGAGGGGAGGAGGTCGGCGCAAGGGAGGGTGGCCGAGAAGGGGGGGAGAAGGTCGGCGGCAAGAGAGAGTGGACGAGAGGGGGAAAGGCGGTCGGCGGCTAGGACGAGGAGGGCGAGGAGGCCGGCGGCTAGGGTTGGAAAAAGAAATTAGGGTTTAGGGATCTTAGGTTGTGATACCATGTGAGATCACGAGATTGATTGTAAAGTCCTCCTTGAGGGTTTTATTCATTGATTAAACATATATATAGGTTACAATAGATATGGGCCTTTTGACCCACTATACAATATAAAGCTCATGTAATCTATCAGCTGCTACTGAGATTTTGTGAGAAGCCATTATTCTCTCAATTGATCAGTTAAGGATATGAATGTGTGTTTTGTTGTGTGATTGTAAGATGGAGGTTTCAGAGGCTATTTATAGAGATGGTCCGATGGATGAATGACTAAGGATGTTTCTGCATCTAAATATCTCACTTGGTATCTGACCAAAAAAAAAAATCTCTCACCTGGTAGTGTCGATCAAAAGTCAAATCATATATCCATACTGTCTTTTCATATATAAATAAACTAGTCCTATACCCGCGCCAATGACGCGTAATTTAATAGTAAAGTTGTGAATATTAAACAAAAATAAACATATTAGCGATTAGAAAATAATAAAGTTAAGTGTATAATACGTAGTATGTAAATAAGACACAAGTAGAAATATTGTCTTGATAGCGAGTATACAACTTGAATTCTCATCCCAAATGATTTCTAACTCTATAGTGAGTAATTAATTAATAATTAAATAATAGGGTATTATAAGATAGAAGGTGATTGGTTGAAAGAGGTAGAATGAAGAGGAAGACGACACCTCATCAGTTAGGTTTGTGTTTTAATAGTTAGTAATAGATAGATAGATTACTTCTTAGTGGTATATTATCTAACTTTTTGTTTCTTCTTTCGTCGAAACAAAACTAAGAATCAAGAGGATTTGCAAACCGGTAGCCGGCAGGTCATAAACCATCTCAACTTGAGAACACGCGGTTTCAATCTTTCAAAATGTGTCACTTACTAGACTTCGCAATTTGTATCTTGTCATGTCGGTGTATATATCATTTCTGGTCTTGCTTTGCAGTTTGTATTGACTTTCCAATTTGTATTTATGAAATCTAGGAATAAATCGGTAGATTTAACTGTAAACCACGAAATTAACCAAACACCTTTAATGGAGGTGAGTGGCTTAGGAAAGAAGAAAACAAATGGGAAATTTTCTAATTTTTTTTTAGAAATAGCCAAAAAGTTGAAAAAAATTTGGACATTAGCCAAAATACCAAAGTATTTTGGAATTTTTCCAAACTTGAGTAAAGTCGTTGTTTAAAACAGCGACTTTACCTCAGGATTTTAAGAAAATTAATATAATAAGTAAGTCGCTGTTCAAAACAGCGACTTACTTAATTTTTATTTTTTTTTAAATTTTATTTTAACATTTAATAAAATAAAACACTGAACATAAAAAATATATATAAAGGGAGAGTCGCTGTTAGTCGTTGTTTGAAACATCGACTCTCCCTTAGTTAAAAAAAATTACACACGGGGGGGTTAGGCCTAGGGGTATGCAACGCGGTATTAGGGTCAGTTTTGTAACACGGAGCTGATGGGGTAGCTGAAGCTGATGGATTAAGTGTGTTAAATATATATTAAATTGGAGTTTTCATAAGCTAGTAAGGTGTTTGGTAACCCAGCTGATAGAGTAGCTGAAACAAACTAGCTGATCAAATAGAAGAAAATGAATAGAATTCTGAAAAGCTTGCAGTTAGTAGCGGTTGAAAATCCAATTTCAAAAACTAATTAAATTAAAATCTTATATTTAACTTATTTAAAACTATAAATTATTAAACCAAAAGCTCCGAAAAGCTACATGCATTGCCAAACGGACTCTTAATTTTATTAAATGTTAAATTAAAATTTAAAAAAAATACAAATCAAGTAAGTCGCTGTTTCAAACAGCGACTTACTTATTATGTTAATTTTTTTTTTAAATCCTGAGGTACATCGACTTTACCCCAGTTTGACTAAATCCCAAAATACTTTGGTATTTTTGCTAATGTCCAAATTGTTTTCAACTTTTTGGCTATTTCTAAAAAAATTCAAAATTTTCTGTGTATGAATATGTATCGATATTACCACGTAATTATCTACCTTTTAAATTAATTTATTTTATTCAACTAATTAATCTTATTTCAAATTAATTTTCAAATTATTTTGCTAATAAAATAATTATAATTGGTTGATAAAATATTTATGGTAAAAATCATCTGTACAATATTTTTTTCAAAAATCCAACAAGCTCGCACCAATCCATCCAGCTTGCCCGGTAAAGAAAACATTAAACATTCCATCTTCTGAAACCAAGACTTTTGATGTTATTTGACGTACAATAATTTCTATATGCCTATTATGGATTTATACCCCTTGGGATCGATAAACCTTTTTGATCTTATTAATTATGGATATAACTAAAGAGATAAGACTTAGCGCTATAGTCAGCTCAGCGCCAATCAGGAATCCCCACGGAAATCAAAAAAGTCCTGCTATATGCTCATTCCAAGTTCCAATTCTCCTTTCTAGATTCATTGATATTGACTTAAGCCAACGAACTTCTAAGACTTGTTCCACCTTTGGAAGGCCTTGCGTTATATCACCCGACCTCGATTTTTCATATATATATGTGATGAAGGGAAAGTCGTGGATTTTCCTTATCAAAATAATTCCCAAACAAACAAACTAGTATAGTATATAAGTAATTAAGGGGGTCGATCTAACAGAGAAACAAATATTTCCAAAAATTGTACAATTATTGACTGAAAGACAAAATATGGGATAAGACTAAATAAAAGAAACTAATCTAAACAAAAGAAAGTGCAAGATAAAAGAGATGACGTTTCCAACCACTAATTTTCGATATTGGTTGGCTTTATTGGTCGTTGAATCCAATTAAAGTTGTTCTGTACGAATTCCTTACATCTTAGTTTGAATAGATTAAATCACAAAGATCACGATTAATCCCTTACACTTTTATGTAACCAAAGCACGACAGAGATTCAACATAAAGATATCACAAAAGTCCTAAAAATCTAGGCATAAGAATAACATCAAGTAAGCAACGGTAACTGACGTTCAAGATTCATGTCAAATTCCCTACTTAGTCATGATCAAACAAGGTTTTCACAATCCTAACCATGCTACTACGGGTTTTATGCAAATTCAATCGAATAAAACCCTAGCAAGATGCTATTATGGTGATCAAGCATAACAATATCAACAATAAGCACAAGGAAATCGAAAGATATATATTAAAGAGAGAAATAAAAGACTTACGACGGCGACAGGGAACATGGATGCTGAGTTGTGTTCGCGGTGGCGATGAATGGGTTTCGCCATGGCAAATTGGGGCTCGCTGTGGTGAATGACTCTCACCAAATCCGCCCAAGGGTCGGTACGGATCTTCCCCCTACTCGGTACATTGTCGGTATAGCCACTGTTGTCTATCTACATGTTTCACCGTGGCGAATTGCCTCTATCCGCAGTTGTTTGCCTCTTTTCTTGTCTCTTTTCACCTATCTTGCAAGTTAGCTCAACAAGACTTTCCATAACACATTTATCTATCAAATAGGAACTCTAATATTTATTGAACTTGAAAAATCAAATAACTAACGAGAAATTAAAAGCGTGAAACTAGAAAACTTACCTTGGGTTGCCTCCCAAGAAGCGTCCTTGTTTATCGTCAAAGACTCGATGGTTTATTCGTTCTTGTTTCAAGACTCATTGGGACATTGGTAACACCCTCTTTAGCAAGTCAAACATTGGTGCACACCATGGCGATAACCATGCATCTCATATGAAGTAGCCGAAGTCAAATGGATTGATATTGAAGAATGTCTCCAACTCCTCGAATGCTCGAGCGTCAATTTTCCCCGAGGGTAGGTAGTACCACCAAAACAGTTCCACTGGTGGCTTGTTGAAGTAATGCCTCCAAGGATTGACATATTCACCAAAATTCACAAAAGTTTTAAGTTTTATCATTATCTTGCTCAGGAGCCACAAAAATCAGCTCTATACTTTGTTCCTCGATAGGCGAGTTGGGGATAGTTTCTTCGGGTGGAGTAAGGGCCAAAACACTTGGTTCCTCATTCGTCGACTCATGAGACTCCACGTTAATGGGCATCAGGCTTCCATCTCCATCTCCGCTTTCGTTTGAGATGTCTGCAGGAATAACGTCGGGCGTCGGTATTGAGTACGACGGGCACCGCTCTTCTGCAGGATCGTCGTTTGGCTTCTTTCCTTTATCTTTGATGAAATCATCGGTGCTTGCGTATTGGCTTTTCTCATGTATGTCGCCTGCCAGAGGTTTGAAAGGTAAGGGTTTGGATGCCAGTTTGTAGTCTTCTTCAACCTTTACCATGCAACCCACCTCAAGGAAAAGATCGCACAACTCATGCTACTCCAAATCGTAGAAACCTTCCTCTCTCAAAGATTGGGCGAATTCTAGTATCTCGAGAAGCATGCCAAATTGAACACAAAGCACTTGTTCAACCAAATCATCGTGGATACCCCGTGAAGCACGGTCATCCACCACATCTTGCACTCTTGAGAGGTAATGGTGAAAGTATTCTCCTCGGGACTGATATAACTCCAAACTCATTGCATATGATTAGAAACGAGGTATGGAGAACCGTAAGATAGGCTGACGATGGGGTTAGATATATATACATGAATCAATAACCACAAAATACGTAGAAATAAACTTGAATCTTCAGTAACAATGCCAATTTAACAAATAGAAAGTCGTTGATTTTCCTTATCAAAAAAATTTCAAAACAAAGAAACTAGAATAGTATGCAAGTAAGGGGTCGATCCCATAAAGAAACAAGTATTTCCAATAATTGTGCAATTATTGATTGAAAGGCAAAATATGGGATAAAAGTAAATAAAAGAAACTAATCTAAACAAAAGCAAATGAAAGATAAAAGAGATGTTTCCACGCATAAGTTCTCAATATTGGTTGGCTTTGTTGGTCGTTGAATCCAATTAAAGTTGTTCTCTACGAATTCCTCCCATCTTAGTTTGAATAGATTAAAGCACAAAGAGCACGATTAATCCCTTACACCTTTATGTAAACAAAGCACAACAGAGATTTAACATACAGATAGCACAAAGTCCTAAGAATCTAGGCATAATAATAACATCATGTAGGCAACGGTAACTGACGTTCAAGACATGTCAAATTCCCTACTTAGTCATGATCAAACAAGGTTTTCACAATCCTAAGCATGCTACTACGGATTTTACGCAAATTCAATAGAATAAAACCCTAGCAAGATACTATTATGGTGATCAAGCATAACAATATCAACAATAAGCACAAGGGAAACCGAAAGATATATATTAAAGAGAGAAATAAAAACTTATTAGAAACTCACAAACAACCAACCAAGTCTCGAAAGTGTAGATGAAAACAATGGAAAATTAGCGAAGTATGGCTTACCTAACTTCCTTCTTTTAAATGAGAAATCAAACCCTAATGAATTGAATGAGAACAGTTCCCAATGTGAGATGATTGGATGAATAAATGAATGAATTCAACCGGCTGCAATAAGTCTCTTATAAAACTTGAAGACGTTGGCCAAAACCCTAGAATAGATGGACAGAGTTTCTACAGAGATAGAATTTGGGACGTGTGGCAACTACAAAAAACACAGGAAATAGCCACGGTAAAATAGCCATGAATTGGCCATGAATGACCGTGGCTAAATGGTTTAGCGATGGATATAGCCATGAATTTGACGGTCGTCGCCATTCGTGGCTATATGCCTCGTTGCTAACAGCCACGAATCCAATATCCGTGGCTAATAGCCACGATCTGAAAGATCTGTGGCTATGGCCGTGGCCAGTTCGGAAGCGGGCAATTCGTGGCTACAACCACGAATTCAGCAATGGATAGTCCATGTCTAAAGTTGTGGCTAACCACGTGGGCATCTCTTGGTAGGTCAATGGATGTCGTTGCTAATGTCGTTGCCAATTTGGTGGCTAATGTCGTGGCTAGGTATGTGGCCATGTGGCATAATGCCCGTGGTATGGACTAGGCTATGGACGTGGCCATGTGGCAGATTGGTCGTGACTACGTCTGTGGCAACATCGTGGCTACATTCCTGAATCTAGATTATTTGTATTGTGATCTCGATAATAAATATAATCTAATTATTTATTATAGCTGGGCACAAACATACGAAAATAAAATACCACTGAAATAATTTGTTCATCCAAAACACATACAAAACACATCCACAACTACCACAAGTTTGACCATCCAACACACAACCAGAAGTTCAACCATCCACAACACAACCAAAACAAACCCGCAAGTTCAAAACACGACATGTGAAATTACGACAAAGTCGGAAGACAGTACGTGGGAACCCAAAATAGAAACACACAACTTACTTTGATTTGCCTTTGCTCTGACAGAACTGCATCATGGTGCTGAGGAGCTTCTCATGCCAAGCTTCATTGGCCTTCCTAGTCTAGGTTATTAGTTGCTCCCCAATAGCTACCATGTCTTGTCGGATGCTTGAGCTGACTTGTTCCTGCACTCGATCTCTAAATGACGACATTGCTTGCCTGAGGTTTGTGGTCACCTGGGTCTGCACTTGATCCTCTAACTCCACAATTTCCTTCCTCAAGTCTTGCTTCATGCTTGAAAGCTCAGACATGACATAGTCCTTCAAAGGGGCATCACTAGCAGCTGCAACAGCTGGTGCAACAACTTCTGGATTCGGGGTTGACTGCAAGATAGCTGGCGACTCTGATCCCATGCCCACAACCCGATCTTTCTTCACATCTCATGTCGCCTTGATCCACAAAGCATTCATGTCAACCGAGTGGGATGCATTCTCAGAGATAGCGTTATCAAGTAAGGCATCTTCTTTTACCAAATGGTCGAACTTTTCCTAATCAAAGAACACGACCAAGATGTTTAATGCAACACAACAAAACCAACAGGAATGTAAAAGAAAGCAGCACAACCAAACCAATTTTGTAAAGACCGGAATTTAATTAATATTTATAAAATATTCGTAGGATAATCCGAATATTATCCTCCCTTATGATTATGAAAACCTCGAATATTTTAAAATTTTATGCCTAGCTTTACATGGATTTAATGACGGGAAAAATATACCCAAGCCACTTTTCTCGTATCTTATAAACGTAACGGATTTTAACGCTTCGCAAGCTCGGGTTTTATATTATGTTAAAGAGGTCATCCACCTAAATTGCGTAACATTGAGCCACCAAACCCTTGACTTGTGGCTTGCTTGTGAATGTAGACATTCAACCACTCCCATCTCTTCATCCCATCGCCTCTCATACTTTGACTCAAGCCAAACCTACTCCCTCCCTTTATAAATCTGATCTAAGGCTCATTTGGGGCTCATTCACAAAGGGTCAGCCGTCCCCAAGAGAGAGAACCAAGAGAGAAAGAGAGTCTACTCCATTCTTGGTCCATTTTGGACAGCCTTCAAAGAAAAATCCACATCTCCCTCATTACTCATCCAAATTGAGAATACTTGGTGGCCATGGATCCGTCTTGAACCCAGCTTTCTATAGGTATCTCAAACACAAAAATAAAAGGTCATTTGCCTAGCCAAAATCGTCCATCTTTGGAGCTGCGGAAAACTGTTTTTGAAGGGTCTTGAGAGTTTGACTTGATTTCTTGGTAAGAACCCTTCCTTTCTTTAAAAACTGAGTTCCAACATATGTTATAACTCCTTTTCTTCAACTTTGAGTAAGAATCTAAATCATGTTTTGGGATTTTTGGTGACAAAAAGGCAAGGTGTTTGGAAGGTGCTCCGAAGGACTCCCGAGGGTGTTCTTGAGTCGTTTGTGTGGGATTCTTCGAAGGCAATCCCTCATCCGCCTCCCCCTCTCTAGGAATAGATCTTGTGTGCTTGGAAAGGGCTTAGAAAGTGGAGCCTCTATGTGTTTTTGGTTGCGTTTTGTAGCAAACGTCAAGAAACAAAACGGATATATGTGCCTTTGTAATTTGAACTTTATTTCCAATCCAACGATCTGATCCGGCTGAAATCTTAATATGGTGTTCATGGAGATGTTACCTAACTGTTCTTCAAATATTAGGGCGATCCAACGGTTGGATCAAGAGTTATTATAATTTTAGTAACCAGTGTTTATAATGACTCGATTAAAAAACTTGGTTAAGGGAATACTAAGAATATGGTTAAGTATATGATGACATAACCGAAAATTAGAGAATATAAAATACAGAAATGAAGTATACCCATAACTTGGCTTATGATCCGATAAGAAGAAAATCGATTATGTGATATTACGATATAGATTATAACTGGTTAAGTCCGGATCACTTAACCAAAGTGCATAATCTATAGAATCGTGAACCTCATGTGGATGTATGTTGATTATTAGGTTGGGTACCATGCATTAGAATACCACCTAATGAAAGCTTAATGAAAATACTAGGCTCTTGTTGATTGGATCCTTGGTTGCGCATTTTATTGCTTGCTTATTCTCCGGACTCCAGGTAAGTCCCCTGGACTTACTCATGATAGATTTATGTGATACTCTTTGTCTTATCGAGAGTCTTCATGCATCACGCAACCTAGTAACATGTTTAGGAATATAAACCAGTAATATGACGTAGGATGAACTTATTAAATCCAACAATTCATATGTATGCTATGTGTCTATGGTAGGACGGCCGTAAAAATCTGAATAAATGACTTATACTCGATGCAACAAGAATGAAATGATGAAGGACTTATGATGAGAAAGAATGAGTATGTTTGAGAAGGATGAGTACGTTTCAGAAGATATTATGATATGATGGTGATGGTGATTATGATGATGATTATGATGATGATACGGGCCCTTGTGTGTTTATTTCGGATTTATATATATCTATACACTTGCTTATGTGTTAAATTTTAACATTCATGTAGTTTAAGTATGCCTCTTTATATGGCATTGAGTGTGCATATTTCCGATGATTGACCCTGATTTATTTGTTGTTTTTAGATTCAGGTACCCCTTACCCGATATGACTTACTTATGTGGATGGTTGTCGGGACAAACCTTTTGGGACGATTAGAGCGAGTGAGGGATGACTTACGCACTATTTACTTTCTCGCTTACTTTTATTTGGTTTTGACCCGGCCATTCCGCGACGACTTTGATGTATGTTATTTCCGCACTTTATATTTTCGACTTGAAAATCATTTACACGATAGTACCTAGGATAGGTGAACGCCTCTAACGGGCGTGCGCATTTCTAGGGGTTCGAAATCCCCACTTTCGAAAACCATTGCTTCCGCTAAAAACAAACAACTTAACTAAATAACTCGTACTCGGTCGTAAGATCTAAAGCTCACGGAAGAATTAAAAACTCTTCTATAACGTATCCCGAATAACCGGATCTTCCGAACCTTATAAATCCTCTAAGTGGATTTATGGAGACGTATTCGGATATCTATACTTTTTGGTCGTTTCAAATTTATCAGACATTAAAAGATCACAACAGGAAAACATTGTAAAGAAAGCAGCAGCAACAACAATAAAAGATCACATCATCATTATGGTGTAAAATGTTTAATGCAGCACAACAAAACCAATTTATCAGACATTCACAAATGTTGAGTCAGAGTTTAATTTTTATGGTGTAAAATGTTGTGAGTAATTTCCACCTATTGTAAGTATGCAATAAAATATCACATCATCTTAAGTATGCAATAAAATCGACATACTAGCCAATTTCACCATTTTAAGTAATTTCCTGCTATTGTAAGTATGCAATAAATCAGACATATTTGACAACACAACCAATTTCCTACAAACGACCCTTAAAAAAAGACATATATACTAACAATTTCATAAAACATACATGCTCAATAACATAGACAACACAACCCAAACACCAACAAACAAAATATATAGCAGTACCTACACATCATAATCACATATTTGAAGCTTATGCACTCACAACCCATACAGCAGCATAAAAAATACCTAAGCATAGCAAGGTACCAAATAAAGCCATAAAAAGACTATTCATATAACAAGTAAATAACATAAAGGGTCGATTGAAGTTGTTACATTGCCACAATTTCTTGGCATTGAGCAACAACCCAAGATCCATCTCTTTTCCTATGGCACCTTTCAAATGTTTGCTTTGGGGTTGGATCTTTTCCAAGCTCCTACCTTTGTAAGTAAATATATTCATTTAATTATGCAAACTAAATAGATACTACCTCCAATCCAAAAAGGATGTCGTTTGACTTTTTAACACGTATTTTAAGGAGGTAAAAACTATATAAAATATCAACTTTTTTAAAATTATGTTTTTACAACTTAATATTTGTTGGTAATAAGTATTAGATTATAAAAAATAATAATAAAAAGTTAATATATTATATAGATTTTAACTCCTTAAAATACGTGTTAAAAAGTCAAATGACATCCTTTGTGGATCGGAGGGAGTAGTTAATAATGAATGTAAGAGTGATTGAAGCTATATGAAATGGGAAAACAATAGTAACTGATTTAAGGTTGAGATACCAGTTGATCCTTGATTATAGTTGTCGAAACCGATCCACCACTGAAAATTGGAGTACCTATGTCTGTTGTGATAACTCTATTTTGCTTGTTAACTTCAGATTGATGGCGAAAATTTTCCTTCCTTGCCCATTTATCCACCATTTGGGACCATATCACTTGCTTAACCCATGTAGGCTTCTTCTTTGTTTTTCAATTGCGAGCCTTCCCAAATATGTTCCTAAGGTGGTCCCCTCCCTTTTGTTGATAGCCCTGTATACAACTGCTTCTAAGCAGACGTTTTCATCCGATCATGGTCGCTTCTGGACATATTGAACAAAAAAGTCAACTTGTAATTAATTCACACATAAGCACTGAATGTTAGTAGAAGTAATGAAATTTTTTTTACCTTGAACATTCCCCATCATAACTCTATTGTTATTTCATGAACATCACTCCACCTTATATAGGGTCCATCGAAATCCGAACGAATAACTTGGAGCATGACACCATACGTAGGATTTGTTGAATCAAAGCTTCACATAAAATCCAAAAAAATATAGCAAATGTTATGATTATAGTTGGCTTGAGAAAAAACACATAGAGTTGGCTAGACCATGAATTTGGTAACAAGAATTAGCATGAAAAAACATACACAATTGGGTTCAGAAATGAAATCATACTTAACCATGGTTAACCATGAAACTGGTAACAAAAATTAGTATGAAAAAACATACAACATTGGATTGAGAAATGAAATCATACTTAACCATGCTTAACCATGAAACTGGTAACAAAATTTAGCCTAAAAAAACATACAGAGTTGACTTGAGAAATGAAATCATGCTTACCCATTAAACTCGACAAAGACACAAACACAATTAATAGAAGCACTCTGTTCCATGACCATAGATTAAATAATTTCAGAATGCACCCTATGTTCTCTAATGGAGCAACAAACTTCACTTGTTACTCCTTCAACAAAAACAGAAGTTCAAACCAGGTATTCAAAGTTCCAGCAAGGCATACAAAATTCTTAGAAATATGTTAGGCTCCATGACTATAGATTAAAGCAATTATAAATGCACTCTATGTTCTTTAAAGGAGCAACAAAATTACTTCTAGCACCATCAAAACAAACAGAAGTAAAATAATGTGTTCAGAAGGTCAATCATTTCAAAAACTCTTTTAGCAAGCAATTGCAATTGCTCAATTATTTATTTAAAACATGCATTCAATGTTCCATTACAACATATTATACACACAATTGCAGAAGCTCTCATAGAAAGCAAAACAAATCTTAGCTAGAAAAACTAAATCAAGCATAATTAGGCAAAAAAAAAATATATACAAAGATGACTTACGATCCATTGATCAGTGAAAAAGAGACTGGTATGTTCCACCTAGGGGCTTCTTCCTCATTTTCTTGGGCTTCTCCCTCATTTTGTTGTTCTTCCTCGTTTTCTTGACCTTCGACAATCTCTGGGGCATCCTCGTCGACGGGGTTCCCAAAAGCTGCGCTGTCTTCTGTATCCGATGACGAGCCCCCTTGGCAAATATGAGATGGAGATGGGGAAGTCGGCCAACCACGAGAGGTTCCAGGAGCTTGGGAGGCCGATGGGAGGTTGCAGGAGCTTGGGTGGTTTCAGTACAATGGAAGGCGGAGGGTTGAGTGGTTTTAGTACCTTGGGAGGAAGAGGGTTGAGAGGCATGTGTGGGGGGGTTGTGAGTTGAGGATGCTACGTTCACCCGTTTTGAGGCCCTGGAAGGAGGATAGGATGTTGCAGGAGCTTGGTTGGTTTCAGTAGCTTGGGAGGAGGAGGGCGTTGCGCTTGCACATTTGGAGGCCCTGGTAGGAGAGGTCACTCGTGTGCTAGTGCTTGCCTATACCATGCCCAGAGATTTGGCCGATGAGGGCAACGGAGAGGTAGCAAGAGAGGTCAAGGGTTAGGAGGCATTAGCGGGAGAGGTCGCCGGAGTAGAGCCAGTGGTGGCAGCTAGTGGTGGTCTTGTCCCTGCCGTGTCTGGAGGTAGTGTTGTTCGGGTGTTGTCATGGAAAGAAGATCTCCTTAAGCCTCCCCACATCTTTGGAAGTTGATTGAGAGGGTTGTAGATGGCTTGAGAGAGGGTTTCTGAGTGAAGGGAGGATATAGGAGATTCAAAGCAGAGAGTTAGGGTTTCTGAAGAGATAAGAGATGGAGATTGAGAGATTCAGAGAGTTAGGGTTTCATCGACATAGAGATTGACAGAGGAGATATGAGAGATGAGTTGGGGTTTGTGAATTTTGGAATGTGAATGGCTTTTCATTTGCCGGGTGAATGAAAACTTTGGATTTCTCTCACCCGTGTTCTAAAAATTAGGAGAGGAGAGATTTGTGGGCCGAGCTAAAAAAAAGGCCCATAATTATTCAGGTTAAAAAAAGGCCCATAATTTTTCGGGTTACAATTGTGAGAGGAGAGATGAGTTAGGGTTCCTCGTATTTCATTTCGCCGGAGAAGGGAAGGAGATTCGATGGATTGAGCTTGGATGGATTCTATGGATGGCTTTAGTCAATAGGTTCGGTGGATAGCTTCGATGGAGACAAAGAAGTTTGAGAGAGAAGAAATGAGTTGTGGCTTTGAATCTCTCTTCCACACTAATCTTTAACGTTTCTTGGTATTCTTAAATCATGTATTTCTTCTTCTCACATGGTTAAGGGTTTCGACTGAATCGGACTTCCCAAACTGGTGTGTGTGTGTGTGTGTGTGTTTTTTACAATGGCTCTTGGCTCAATCCTGATGAATCATTGTTCCTTTGAATCCTCTTGATAGAATCTTGATTGGTGATGCATCTGAAAATCGAAAATCGGTTGATTTCTCCTTCTGTTTGCTGCTTTGGCGGTTGATTTATGAGATTTGGCTATAGAAGTGTGGTTCCTTCCTTCTTTTGTTTCATTTGAATCTTTCTTTATAGAATTTTTTATGTTGCCCAACTCTGATTTAAGGTGTAGATGCACTGCAATGCCTAATTTCGTGTCTAATCTGTTAATTGATTTATGAAATTAAATTTTCGTCGCACTGCTGCATTATTGTTGAAATGTTGTTGCACTGCTAAGTGGGTCAGTTTAGGGAGTATTGCTTGAACTCGAATTTTAAGTTGTGGGGTTGTAAACGGCGGTGTTTTCACAAATTTTTACTATGGATTATATGTGGAAGGAATATAATGTATAAGTTGTAATGTTCTGTCCATTGACTGCTATCAAAGGTACTAGTGTTTGGTGTCTATGTCTTTTGTATATGGTGAATATTAGCTGCATTGATGTCTTAATTCAGAGCTACATTCATGTATTTTATTTGGGATTTTTTCTTTCGTTTTGTCAAGTGTTTTTATGGTTGGGTTTTGTCAAGTGTTGTTATGTTTGGGTATCTGTTAACTTTCTTGTTGTCATTGGATTTTTATGTTTGGGATTCAGCATATACTTTCATTGTTTTTTCCATTTTTCCGTCAGTGTATTTGCCATAAAATTGTCATCCTGTTTCCTAGTGACACTAAGAGTATGAAATCTTGGCATTTTGAAAATGAAAATAGCTCATTTTGAAAACAAATGCATAATGGAAAATCTGCGTTGTTAGGCATGTTAGCTCAATTTGGAAGAGCGACGTGCATCCACAGTGATGTGGGTTTGATTCCCTCACAGGTCCATATACATGACAAAAAAACAAGGATGGTACAGACATCATAAGCAGTGTGTGTCTATTCGGAGTCTTCATCATCAGCGCGAACCATATCCTGATCAGAGTCATCTCCATCCTCGTTGGAGGCCATATCTTCTTTGTAGTCATCATAGACATCATATGCACTGAAGGGATCTCGCAAGGAATTGGTTGAGTCTTCTAATTCGATTTCAATGGAGAATTGAAAGTTGTTAGGGAAATTATTAGTTGAACCAGACACTCTCTGGGTTAGAGTAATTCAATACAAATATCTAAAAGACAATACTATACTTAATTACACTCGTCATGGAAACTCTTCTTGGCAATGGTCAAAATTATGTTCTCTCATACAAACTTTTAAAATAGGCCTGATATGGGCGATTGGTAACGGAAATCTATCAATTTCTAGGAAGAGAAATGGATCACTACAATAATGCCTCTTATTAAGAGAGCTGACCAACCGACCTGATGTATAGCAATTCGCTAGACCGGCAAATTGCTAAAAGAAAAGCCTGACCTTCGTATGCTCTTCGAATTGATGTAGAACTCGTAACTGAATAGACTCCGTATAAGTTCCGATCAAACACCGACACGTCAAAGTGACCCTAGGCTGTGCGAATGCAATGGCTAATTAATTAACGATTTGTTAATTAGTGGCCAATTCGATCACACGAGCCACAACTGAAATAGTTTGCTCACAAATTTAGTCAACAATTACAGCTTGACCCCATCAAATGGAGTCACGTAACCCACGAACAAATGGAAATTGAAATTAATTGTGATCGGAGGAAAAATGAAACGAGTGTAAATTTAGTTGAATATGAAATTAGGGTTTGGGGTTGAAAAGAAGGAAGTACTTAGCTAAGTGCTCCTTTATCTATCTAGTAATAATTAAAAATAAAACTTAAGATAATATGAACTAAGAATATTCTAGACATTGTTTTCTTCAGGAGGTTGACAACTCCTCCTTTTTATTTACCTAATTAAATAATAAAATAGCTAACAATAAGTAAAATAATTCTTTAAGTCAAACCAGCCAGACCTACAAAACCCTCGGCGCCGACCCCAGGACCCTTGACGTCAACTGTTCAACGTCGAACCTTCAACAAGCTTGAATCCATGGTGGCGCCTTCTTCTTTCTTGGGATGATCAGGTCCTCGAACCGCCTTGGCCCACAGAGGGTCAATCTTGATAGCATCACGACCTCTATCGACCTAAAAGATATTGTCAGCGACCATATCCTGAGTGGGCGGTGGTGGAGGGAGAAACTTGTCTCCACCCTTCCTTTAGATACGGATTTGCTATTCGCACGGCGGAATTTCGCAATCCGCACGGTGCCTACCTGGGAAGTCGGCATTAGCAAAATGCCTACCTGGGAAGTCGGCATCGACAGAGTGCCTATTAGGGAAGTCGGCATCGACATAGGAGGCGGCTTGATCCAACGGTGATCTTCCACTCAATGAAGTGCTGGCAACCAATGCAATGATGCCGACTCAGGAACTCGGCATCGACAGAGTGCCTACCTGGGAAGTCGGCATCGGCAGAGTGCCTACCTGGGAAGTCGGCATCGGTACCGTGGATCTGGAAGTCGGCATCGGCATCGGCAGAGTGCCTACCCTTTAGATATAGCTAAAAGGGTTGGTTTACTACATCGAGTGCTTTTATTGGTGGCCTGACAAAAAAGGTTGGTTTACTACATCGAGTGCTTTTAATCTTTTCTCCACCAATGTCGACACAACTACAAGCAACAACTAATGGATCTGGAAAATCAATGCCCCACCGAAAATTAAGAACTTAATGTGAAAATTAAGCCAAAAAGGTTTGCCAACGACTACCCGGCTGGAACAAAAAAGGGTTTATGTCTCATCTACTAGTACTCTCTGTAATCAGCTTGTGGAAGATGAAGCTCATTTGTTTTTGGAGTGTCAGATCAACAATTTTCAAAGATAGTTCACAAATGAGACGAAACGAATAATAGAGGATATGAGATCAAAATCAAGAGAATTCACCGATATACTCCAATCCCTGGGTGAAACACTCACAAAAAAGGAAAAACAAGTGACCGCGTTCAGATGGTGGACCATCTGGTACATCAGAAATCAAATATCTTCAAAAATGAAGATCCCCCGGATGTTGTGGGGATAAAACGATTACTTTCCAACCATCCGGAAAACCTCTTAGATATAATTTCCCTTTATTGGATTTAATTATGTTGTTGCTTTTATTTATCATTAAGCTTTTTAGATATAGTTTTAGATATAGATAGATGTTTCTATCCTTGAATAGCAAGGTTTAGAGGCCTGTAAATAAAGCCCATAGGGGCTGATTTCTATCATTCAATCACACAGCAATTAGTAGGAGTAGTAGAGAGAGAAAGGGAGGCCGAGTGGAGCAAAGGAGCGAGAGCAAGTTGGCTTTGTTCGGTTTGTACTTTCTACAGTTTGGTTTAATGCAAGTTTCTTGTCATACATCAATGTCTGAGGTTGCGATGAAGCGCGAGTAGTCCACCCACTTCTAGGGTTGAGGCGAGCCCGACGATAGCCCTGCGTGTTTAAGGTAAAGATCCAACTTTTATCAAGCGCGAGTAGTCCACCCACTTGTTATGTGTTTATTACCCATTTAATGGAGGTCCATGCTAACAACTTGGATTGTAAACATAAAATCGGTAGAGACAATTAGGGTTTCTTGAAAGAGTTGTCTAATTGTTGGAAAAGGCGAAAGCTTAGTCCTTTGATGCGATTCACATGATTATCTGTTTTATTCTTGCCTTATGCATGCTTGGTTATCGTTGTTGCAAACCCCAAATTTGGAAGTCCTTTTTATACAGTTTAGTTCAAAATCCCAAAGCAATTGCCTTTACTTTATTTTCTTTTGTTTTAGTTTCTGTTTTCCTCAAGATCGACTAGCACTCCTCGATCTCGAGTTACTGATTCTCGATCCAGCATCGCCGTAGCTTCTGTGTGCAGGTGCTCGACAAGACCCAACCCGACGTCGACGAAGACCTTACTCGATCTCGAGTAGGCTGTTGTCGAGATCGACTAACCCTGTGCTTGCTGCTGCCCTGTGTTCGACTGTCCGATATTCTGTCGAGCAACTGTACTCGAGATCTAGGACCCCTGTTGTCGACTTCTGTCCGTGAGATTTCTCCGCTGACACGCTTCCTCTTGGATCGATCCTGATTTCCCACTGCTGCATAGGGAGGGAGTCTTGTAATCATTTGCAAGGGACGGAATTTGGTTTGATTTGATTTATTTATATTTTATTGCAAGTCTCAATTTCCTCCTACAACAAATTGACGCCGTTGCCAGGGAAGCTATCATTCGCGCCTTAGGTAGTTAATTATCACGTTTTCTCTCAGTTACTTTACAAGTGTATGCGCTGTTCTGGTCAACCACCTGAGTTTGACGGCTTAGACAATCCAGAACGCCTCTTACACATCCAAGCTAAGCTAAAAAGAGCCATGGCAGCCGCAGAAACACAGGAGTAGCTGATACAGAGGCTTACAAGGGAATTGGCCGCTAAAGATGCTGCTATCGCCACTGAGAAAGCAACAAGGGAACAAGCAGAAGCTGAGCTTGCCCAATACCCAACCACTGCAGAGGATTATATGCATCCAACTCTCGCCGTGCCTAAATCGGCGATTCTAATCCCTGAAAACTCTTTTGAAATTCGCACTCAATTTCTTATAGAGCTTAAAAATAATGCTTTTTATGGTAAATTCAATGAGTGTCCTCTTAAACATATTACCAATTTTTCTGACATGTGTCGTACCCTTGCTGAAGGTACAACTCTGAAATATGTCAAGATGAAGGCTTTTCGCTGGTCTCTCGCTGGGCCTGCACTGAAGTGGCTTGAAGGGCTGAAACCAAGATCCCTCACAACATGGGCCCTGTTGTTAGGAGGAAATTGAGTATGAAATATAATAAAATAGATCAAACCAGATTTAGGCCCACACAAATAATTACAAGACTCCCTCCAATGCAGTAGTGGGAAGTCAGGATCGAATCCACGAGGAAGCCTGTCAGCGGATCCTAGGCAGCTGTAAATCTCACAGAAAAGCAAACAGAAGACAGAAACAAAGAAACAAAGAAAGAAAGACAGAAATAACAAGCGAAGACAAGAAATAAAGCAAAGACAACAACCTACTCGATCTCGACCAGCAGTAACTCGAGATCGACAAAAGACAGTAAAGACAGAAATTCAGAAAATCGACGACAGTAACTCGACCCAGACAAGATCCTACTCGATCTCGACTACTACCTACTCGAGATCGACAAGCTCCTACTCGAGATTGACAAAGAAACAGAAACTGTAAAGACAGATTTCGAACACAGAACTCAGATTTCGACAGAAATAAACTCAAATTATGAAAGAACTTCCAAAGCCAGGGTATCAACACCACAACGATAACCATGCAAAGTAACACATAAAGGCATAAAAGATCATGCTTTCCATCAAAATAACTTTCGTTACTAACAAATAGGCATATATAGGCTTTCGCATAAACCCTAATTGTTACTAACCCTTTTCACATAATTAACCCAAGTTGGATTAAGATCACTTTCGCTTCAATAACACAAACAAGGATCACCTTCAACTTTCGCAAAAGAATCATGCTAGTAGGGATAGAAGACGAACTGCATAACAAGATCTGACCTTTACCGCATCACCTCACATGGCCACCGTCGGGCTCACCCCAGCCCCAGAATTGGGTGGACTACTCGCTCTTCATCGTAATAGCAGACATCTTTGATGAAAAAGAACTAAATTGCATTAAATAAACTCAAACCAAACTTACAACCTCTTCTCTCTCTATGACTAATTGTCTCTGACTGAAATTGAATTGGAATAAGATGCCCAATGCTCAGCCCCTAAGGCTTTATTTATAGCCTTCTATTCCTTGCTAATCAAGGATAGAAGATATCTATCTATATCTAAAAAGCTTAAAAGATAAATAAAAACATTTAAGAATTAAATCTATAAAGGGGAAATTAAATCTAAATAGGTAAAATATCTTCTTGTTGATAGATCTTGTCTTCCATGGATAGTTGATAGATAGATGTAGGATAGACTCGGCTATCTCGGATTCCATCAGCTCCAAGGACTCACACAACGCGTAGGACAGCTCAAACCGCGTAACGCGGCTTCGGGACGCGGCTCCTCGATCTCGACCAAGGCTCCTCGAGATCGACTAGGGTTTGTCGTCGACCATGGCTGGCTGGACGTCTCGGGTTGCTGGTCCTCGATGTGGCTCGGACATGGCTCCTAGGCTTGGTCGATCTCGAGGACCTTACTCGATCTCGAGTAAAGGTGGCTCGTCGACTAGGTCTTCTGGTGTTGTCGAGCAACCTCTCTTCGACATGGCTCGGGTGCCGGCTTCCGGGTTCCTCGATCTCGAGTAGGTTTACTCGATCTCGAGTAGAGTGTAACCCGGCATGTCTTCGTCTTCGGCTTCTCGATAAGCTCCTCCTCGACCAGGCTCTCCTTGGACATTTTTGGTCGATCTCGAGTAAAGGTACTCGATATCGAGTACATCTCTCAGCTTTCTGCTCTGTTCTTAAAACGCACTTTCCCAAGTCCTCGTTCGTCGGATTGACGCATATGACCATGCATTGGAAAGCTATTTCCGAGGGCTACAACTCTCATGAAGAATCAAAGCTTTATTCAGAACGAAGAATGGTGAAAAATGGCCTTTTCTCCAGCTGCACCATTCTTAGCTTCTCTATGAGTTTCCTTTAAGCTCCAAAGTGCGTCCGATTTCTGCGAAATATAACCAAAACTTGTGTAGACCTCTATATATTGCAAATAAGTGTAAACTACATAGATTCTGTATTATTCTAACCCAAATGCATGCAATGTATGTAGAAATCGATATAAAAGTTACTGTAAAACATGGCAGATTCGGCTCACAACAAACACCCCATACTTAAGCTTGCTTGTCCTCAAGCAATAATTTTATTTGTCATTCAGGGGAAGAAATCAAGACTCTCAACATCTTAGATTCATTCTCATATAACCCTGCAACCAATTACCATCCTCGAAAAGGTTCTAGTGTCACAGATCCATGCATGTGCAAATATACAAAAGCAACATCTACTCACAAAAGGAGGGTTATGCAAAAACAATTCATGTGACAAAGCATTAATAATCAAGAGGACTTTAATTTAAGCTCAATAAGGAGTAGATTGGTAAAAGGCTAAAGGTGGGATATTTTTGGCAATGTGGTGCTAATGATCCGGGGAAATGGAGTACTTTCCAAACTGAATTTCCACATTCCTTCTTCATAAGATTCATTACCTTTCATAATGCTTTTATCAATAATAATGCTTATACCTCTCTAACCTCAGCACTGCCTTCTCGCGAGTCGCAAACATGGGTGTCATGAATGGCCCCGGATACTTAGTGCGTCGGACTCCTCACCTGGTGTCCCATCTCGCCAAACTATTATCTCAACGAGCAGGGTCAATCTGCCTTTATCTCCTGAGGTGATTGGATTTTTTCTCACTCATTAAATTTTCCATATTTTCAAATATTTCCCTACCAAACTCCGATAATGATAAAAACAACACAACAACAATCTCCATAATGTAACATCATTCTCAACATAATCCCCGGATAGGAAATAAGGTAAAGAATGGGCAATATTTAGATTATGTGGAGCAAAATATGAAATAAGGCATAATATGGCTCTGTGTAATGCATAAGCATAGGTATGGCTAGGATATAAACAATATGAGCATTATATGGAAATATAAAGTCCTCCATCCTCTTATCATGCAACATGTCAAAAGCAACTTCAAATTTTACCTCCTTTCATGGTTTTCAAGAAAATATATGCACTTCATTGTGACTTCCTTTTACTAGGCAATTTAATGTTATATCTCTAATGAATCCAATTTTGCATCGTCGAGTTCAGTTAAGCTTCCATGACATTAATCAAAATTTTCAATGGGGGTCATTTTTCAAACATTGGAAATCATGCATATAAGCACATAAATCAATAATGAATTCCAAAATAGCCATGCATAAGCAATTCACGAAATAATGCACAAATAATGTCAAATATGATCAAATATGCACAAAGTAAGCCCTTTCCCCACCCCATACTTAAACATTATAGTGTCCTCACTGTATAAAAACAAGGGTAAAGAAAGAAACTCACTAGACAGGTGTGCAGATCTTCTTTATATCGAATGAAAGAATGCCTGGGCCGAGTCTGATTATAGCTTGCTTCTATCCATGGACTTGAAAAGTGTAGAAGACATATACCCACAATAGAAAAACTAAAAATGTTCAAAACCAAAAACAAACAAAACAATGTCCAAAAAGTCCCAAAAATAAATGTCTATGTACAAGCTCTAGATTTTATAGTCGCTAGGCCGACTTTCATTTTATGCTCAAGGTGGCATTTGCAGGGCCCATGTAGCTTGGGCTTCGAATAGGACTCCATTCTTGTCCATCAGCTGCAATCCTCCAAAATGGATCTTGTTCACCACGAAAGGTCCCATCCTCTTCTTGTTGAATTTGTTAGGGAACCAATGATCTTTTGATTTAGAGACATAGAGCTTGTTTCCAACTTCATATTCCTTGGGCTCATCATTGGATATCCTACATAAGCGCACATACCAAGGCAAACCTCTCCCATGTATAGATAAATCTTTAATGGAGATACGAGAAGAAAGATCCATACCTTGGCTTACCTTCGCAGAGACGAAATCGTGGACCACAGTGTTTGGTCGATCTCGAGTAGGGGTACTCGATCTCGACGAGTTTTCAGGTTCTGGTGGTGAGCTGCTCGAGGATGCAGGAGCTGGGGAAGCTAGACTTTGGGCGATCTCGAGTGGGCTACTCGATCTCGAGGAGGGTTCTGGTGGAGTAAGCGTCGAGGAAGGCGAAGCCGAGGCAGCGAGGTGGTGGTGGTCGATCTCAAGTATGGTACTCGATCTCGAGTTGGCTGGCGCTTCAGTAGGGCTGCTCGATGACGCTGGTGCTGGTGGAGGCTCCTGGCCTTGGTCGAGATTGACTAGAGTCCTCGATGTCGAGGAGTCTTGGTCGACCTTGACCCCATACTTCGTTCGTCGGATTGACGCATATGACCATGTGTTGGAAAGCTCTTTCCGAGGGCTACAACTCTCATGAAGACATCAAAGCTTTAATCAGAACGAAGAATGGTGAAAAATGGCCTTTTCTCCAGCTGCACCATTCTTAGCTTCTCTATGAGTTTCCTTTAAGCTCCAAAGTGCGTCCGATTTCTGTGAAATATAACCAAAACTTGTGTAGACCTCTATATATTGCAAATAAGTGTAAACTACATAGATTCTGTATTATTCTAACCCAAATGCATGCAATGTATGCAGAAATCGATATAAAAGTTATTGTAAAACATGGCAGATTCAGCTCACAACAGGCCCAAGTAGAGCAAGAGTTTCTGAATAAATTCTTCCCACCTGCCAAGACAGCACTCCTCCGCCAGAAAATCACCGCTTTCAAACAGAAGCCTGGGGAACCGCTGGCAAAAGCATGGGAACGCTACAAGGAACTGCTGCGATCTTGCCCTACTCATGGACAGCCACCCTACGTCATTCAGGAGATCTTTTTCAACTCTCTTGATCAAGTCACTTAGGACAGAATCAACCAGTATACTCGCTATGAGTATCTGACGATGCCACCAATTGACGCCTGGGGTGTGCTAGACAAGCTCACCAATTATGATAACAAATATGGGTCTAATGCAAACTATGAGGAGAACTCCTATGCCAGGCCAGCACCATCTATGCCACTCTATGAGCCAGCAAAGGAGATTGACCCAGATGTCAGGGAGCAGTTCTACAGAGACCAGAATCGCAAGCTCCTCAAGCAAGTCAAATACCTATTTGTCAACCAGCCTTGCATAGAATGCGGATCATAGAGGCACACCACTACTGAGTGCCCACACACTGAGCAAGTCAGAATGGCAGAGACACATGAAGAGGCAGCCTACGTTGGGGGTCCAAATCACTACATGGGAGATCAAATGTTCAATCAACTAGAGTGGAACCAAGGTCCCCCTAGGAACCCCCTACCCTATAGAGCTCCAGGACATCCAGAAAGGGATCAAAAGAAGGATGATCTGCAGTTGAGCCTTGAGGAGATGCGTCGGAATCAGGGCACCATCAACAACCAGTTCCAGAACATCACTACAAAATTTGGAGAATTGGACATCTGGAAAAGGGGAATAGTGACTCAGATGGGTCAAATCGCTGCACAGATCCCACGACCATCCAAGCAGCTCCATGGGCAAACAGAACCAAATCCTAAGGGGAAGACCGGACACGTCGCAGCTATCAAACTCAGAAGTGGGCATCAATTACACGAGCCAGAGGTCGGTAAACATCAAGACAAGGCAGAGCAGCAACTCGACATAGAACAGAATTAACTCGATCTCAAGGAGCATGTACTCGATCTCGACAAGAATATGCTCGACACAGACCAGAAGCTGAGCTCGGACTCCATTGCACAACCAGGCAATTCGAAGTCGACAACACAAGTCGATCTCGAGGACCCCCTGGTCGAGATCGAGGAACAGCAAGCCGAGGTCGACGACTCTGCAACACCTCCGACGTCTGATCTGGCTCTGAAGCAAAAAAAGTCACTGCCTTTCCCTTCCAAAGCACAGAAAGATCCCACTGCAGGTAGGTTTAACAGATTTGTTAATATGCTGCAAGAACTGAACATCTCTATTCCTTTTATAGAAGCCCTGCAAGAGATGCCTGGATATGTCAAATTTCTGAAGGAAATCCTGAGCAAAAAGCGATCCATCTCGGAGATCGCAGGCGAATGCAAAGTACTCCACTTCCCTGAAAAGAGACCTGACCCTGGTAAGTTTTCTGTTACTGTGGGTTTTGTACAATATAAATATGAGTCTCTGTGCGATTTAGGAGCAAGTGTGAGCATCATGCCTTTATCAATCTGGCGGAAGGTAAAGATAAGATGCATAGAACCTGTGGATGCCAAGCTATACATGGCAAACAATATAGTGGTCATCCCTACAGGTATAGTTGAGAATGTCCCCGTCCAGGTTGGTAAATTCTTTGTTCCAGCAGATTTCCTTATTATAGACTGTGCTGAAGATGGTAGACCATTCTTAGCTACTGCAGATGCCAGAATTAGTGTCAAGAATCGATCGCTCACCTTCACCATAGGCGATGAAGTTTTAGATTTCTCTTTTGGCCCTGCCAAAGAGGAAATTTCATGGCTGGAGGTGAAAAGCATCAGCAACCACGGGACCAAGCAATCAGCGGAGGAAAGCACCAGTACTGTCCTCGAGATCGACCAAGCGTCCTCGATCTCGACAACCCTCCTACTCGATCTCGACAAGCCTTTGTCGACGTCGACTTCCTCTGCTGTGCCAATGACTTGCCCAGAGCCTAAGTATGGGGTCCCTGTACTCGAGGTCGACCAGCCGTACTCGACATCGACTAGCCCCAAGCCCGAAGATTTATGTTTTGGGCCCAAAAAGGTAAGTTCAGGTATAAAATCTACTCCCCCTCAGTCCATTAAGAAATTTATCAATAATTTAAGGGGAGGTAAGGCCCCGTGGCGAGAGAATCTGTGGAAACTAAGAGCTGGAAGAAAGAAGAAGAAAGAGAAGGAAGATTTTGCAAGCAACCACCTGTCAGCTGAGCTTGCATACTACCATCAGGACCTAGATGATCCAGGAGAAGGGCCAAGCATGAGCGGGCCCCACACTAATGGTCCTTGAGCCCAAACGGAGAAGTCGGCCTAGCGACTCTAAAATCTAAAGCATGTATATAAAACTTTATGAATTTTGGGACTTTTGAATTTTTTGTTTTTGGTTTTTGGTTTTTGGTTTTTGGTTTTGGTTTTGGTTTTTTAAGTTTAGAATACTTCATGTGAATAGTCTTGTTGTTTTTGTGTGCAATCTAACACTTTTAGGTCGGCAAGCATATAAGGATCGCGGAAAGTGGAATAAGAAGTCCCTGAAAAATAGTCAGAATCGACGAAGGCCAAGTCGACAACGACAAGGAGGAACAACCCAGAAACTTGTTGATCTCGAGTAGGCCAACTCGATATCGACTAAGCCACCAGAAGCTCCTCGACTTCAGAAGCCACTGGACACAGATAAGCCAAC
Organism: Persicaria maculosa; assembly: GCA_963922045.1. Classification (NCBI taxonomy): domain Eukaryota; kingdom Viridiplantae; phylum Streptophyta; class Magnoliopsida; order Caryophyllales; family Polygonaceae; genus Persicaria; species Persicaria maculosa. The sequence continues at coordinate 54,116,507 of OY998254.1, forward strand.
TCGAGATCAAGTTCCCTGTACTCGAGATCGAGAAAAATTTTACTCGACATGCCTGTTCTTCCCTCCTCGATGTGTTATCATGTGAGTTCCTTCCTTTACTCTTGTTTTTTAATTTTTATACAGTGGGGACACTGTATATTTTAAGTATGGGGTGGGGGAAGAGCTCATTATCATTACTTTATGTTTTAGTCTTGCTTTTGGTTTTACATGGTGAAATTTTAATTTTTTCATGTTTAAATTTTATGCATTTTAGTCTTTTGCCATACTTTAATATTGCTTTTAGTTTCATAAAATCTAAAAAAAAATGCATGTTTCATTCTTGCATTGTCTTAGTTTTTATACCTTAACTTAGATGTCCTATGATGATGAATAATGATTGACTTGATCATGTAAATCCTATGGCATGTTTGGAAGGTTTAGCCTAAGTCCTCGAATTTGTTTTTATGTGAATTGTGAACTTGTGATGAAATTGAGCACATATGATCCTAAGCTAAAGGTTAAAATTGATGTCTCCAAAGTAGCCATGTCTTTATGCATATTTTAGTTCCATATTCTTTACATTTTGCATATTTCGGGTTGGGAATATGTCGGATTTATGTAGTATATGCGTATTTGTCAGAAATGGAGATCTACATAAGTTTCTGTTTAATATTGCAGAATATGGAACCATTTCGGGAGAAAATCAAGAAGCGAGAACCGGAGCTCAAAGTCACTCGACATCGACAAGCTTTAGTCGATCTTGATGAATCACGCCTAGACACACCCTAGTCGAAGAGCACATGTCGAGGAGTGAAAGACGAGCCAACCCGGAACCAAGAAGGGATTATCCGGATCTAAGGAGAAATTACCCGGAGTTGCCGAGAGACTACCCGACCATGCCCGGACACCCAACTCGAGATCGAGGAGTGTTCCTCGAGATCGACGACGCCCAGGAGCCACACCTGAGCATGTCGAGAAGATCTACCCGACGCTGCCGAGAAGACCTAGTCGATGAGCCACCCAACTCGATATCGAGTAAGGGTACTCGAGATCGACGACGCCCAGGAGCCATGTCCGAGCCTGTCGAGCACCAGTAACCCGAGACGCCGAGCCAAGCTAGTCGACCAACACTTCTACTCGAGATCGAGTAGCCTTACTCGAGATCGAGGAAGCCTCCAGAAGCCGCGTAACGCGTTTTGATCTATCCTACTCGGATTGGGATTCCTTGGGGCCGAAGGTTGCGTAGTTCTATCCGATCTATCAAGATACATCATGGAAGAAGAAGATTTATCCACTTAAGACTTTTAGATATATTTCCCTTATTTAGATTTAATTATGTTGTTGCTTTTATTTATCTTTAATGCTTTTAGATATAGTTTTAGATATAGATAAAGATTTCTATCCTTGAATAGCAAGGAATAGAAGGCTATAAATAAAGCCTTAGGGGCTGAGCATTAGGCATCTTATTCCAATTCAATTTTAGGAGGAGAAGTAGTTCTAGAGAGAAAGAGAGAGAGTGAGTGGCCAAGAGAAGTTGGTGAAGCGAGAGCGGAATTGGCTTCCTTTGGTTGTAAGCTCTATTTTATTTTATTAATGCAAGTTTATTTCCTTTTATTATTGATGTCTTTAATTATGATGAAGCGCGAGTAGTCCACCCACTTCTAGGGTTGGGGCGAGCCCGACGATAGCCTTGCATGTTTGAGGTAAAGATCCGACTTTTATCATGTTTTGAGCATCTACTACTTTTTATGTGTTTATTACCCATCTAATGGAGGTCCATGTTAACAACTTGGATTGTAAACATAAAATCAGTAGAGACAATTAGGGTTTCTTGAAAGTGTTGTCTAATTGTTGGAAAAGGCGAAAGCTTGTCCTTTGATGCGAATTACATGATTATCTGTTTTATTTCTGCCTTATGCATGCTTGGTTATCGTTGTCGCAAAACCCCAACCTTGGAAGTTCTTTTACATACAGTTTAGTTCAGAATCCCCAAAGCCTTTGCATTTATTGTATTTCGTTTTTCTATTATCTGTTTTCCTCGAGATCGAATAGCACAACTCGATCTCAACCACTGATCTTCGACCCAGGTCGTTGTAGCTTCTGTGTGCAGGTACTCGACCCAGACAAGCCGACGTCGACGAGGACCTTACTCGAGATCGAGTAGCCCTTTGTTGAGATCGAGTAGCTTTTGCCGAGAGCCTGTGCTTGCTGCTGCGGTTTGTTCGACTGTCCGATCTTCTGTCGAGTTGTTGTACTCGAGATCTAGGACCCTGTTGTTGACTTCTGTCCGTGAGATTTCTCTGCTGCCTAGGATCCGCTGACACGCTTCCTCGTGGATCGATCCTAACTTCCCACTACTGCATCGGGAGGAAGTCTTGTAATTATTTGCAAGGGACGGAATCTGGTTTGCTTTGCTTTATTTATAATTTATGTGCATTCTCGATTTCCTCCTTACAACAAATTGGCGCCGTTGCCGGGGAAGCTATCATTCGCGCCTTAGGTAGTTAAATCTCACATCTACTTTGAGTTACTTTACAGGTGTATGCGCCGTTCTGGTCAACCACCTGATTTTGACGGTTTAGACGAACCAGAGCGCCTTCTACACATTAGAGCTAAACTACAAAGAGCCAGGGCGACTGCTGAGACGCAAGAACAGCTGATTGCAAGGCTTACAAGGGAGCTAGCCGCAAAGGATACTACTATCGCCGCTGAAAGGGCAGCGAGGGAACAAGAAGCTGAGCACGCAAGGAAAGCAGAAGCTGAGCTTGCCCAATATCCAACCACTGCTGAGGATTATATGCATCCAACTCTCGTCGTACCTGAATCGGCGATTCTAATCCCTGAAAACTCTTTTGAAATTCGCACTTAATTTCTGATAGAGCTTAAAAATAATGCTTTTTATGGCAAATTTAACGAGTGTCCTCTTGAACATATTACCAATTTTTCTGAAATGTGTCGTACTCTTGCTAAAGGTACAACTTTGGAATATGTCAAGATGAAGGCTTTTCGCTGGTCTCTCGCTGGGCCTGCACTAAAGTGGCTTGAAGGGATGAAACCAAGATCACTCACAACATGGGCCCAAGTAGAGCAAGAGTTTCTGAATAAATTCTTCCCACCTGCCAAGACAGCACTCCTCCGCCAAAAAATCACCGCCTTCAAACAGAAACATGGGGAACCGCTGGCAAAGGCATGGGAATGCTACAAAGAACTGCTGCGATCTTGCCCTACTCATGGACAGCCACCCTACGTCATTCAGGAGATCTTCTTCAACTCTCTTGATCAAGTCACGAAGGACAGAATCAACCAGTATACTCGCTATGAGTATCTAACGATGCCACCAATTGACGCTTGGGGTGAGCTAGACAAGCTCACCAATTATGACAACAAATATGGGTCTACTGCAAACTATGAGGAGAACTCTTATGCCAGGCCAGCACCATCTATGCCACTCTATGAACCAGCAAAGGAGATTGACCCAGATGTCAGAGAGCAGTTCTACAGAGACCAAAATCGTAAGCTCCTCAAGCAAGTCAAATATATGTCTGTCAATCAGCCTTGCATCGAATGCGGATCACAGCGGCACACCACTACTGAGTGCCCACACACTGAGCAAGTCAGAATGGCAGAGACACATGAGGAAGCAGCCTACGCTGGGGGTCCAAATCGCTACATGGGAGATCAAAGGTTCTATCAACCACAGTGGAACCAGGGTCCTCCTAGGAACCCCCCGCCCTAGAGAACTCCAGGACATCCAGAAAGGGATCAAAAGAAGGACGATCTACAGTTGATCCTTGATGAGATGCGCCGAAATCATACACAGAACCTGCAGGCTACAAACACCATCAACAATCAGCTCCAGAATTTCTACACAAAATTTGGAGAGCTAGACATCTGGAAAAGGGGAATAGAGACCCAGATGGGTCAAATCGCTGCACAGATCCCACGACCATCTGGACAGCTCCATGGGCAAACAGAACCAAACCCTAAGGGGAAGACCGGACACGTCGCAGCTATCAAACTCAGAAGTGGGCATCAATTACACGAGCCAGAGGTCGGGAAACATCAAGACAAGGCAGAGCAGCAACTCGACATAGAGCAAAATCTACTCGATCTCGAGGAGTCCGTACTCGACCTCGATAAGAAGTTGCTCAACACAGACCAGAAGCTGAGCTCGGACTCCACTGCGCAGCCCAGCAAGTCGAAGTCGACCACCCCAGTCGATCTCGAGGAGCCTCTGGTCGAGATCGAGGAACAGCAAGGCGACGTCGACGACTCTACAACACCTCCGACGTCTGATCTGGCTCCGAAGCAGAAAAAGCCACTGCCTTTCCCTTCCAAAGCGCAAAAAGATCCCACTGCAGGTAGGTTTAACAGATTTGTTAATATGCTGCAAGAACTGAATGTTTCTATTCCTTTTACAGAAGCCCTGCAAGAGATGCCTGGATATGTCAAATTTCTGAAGGAAATCCTGAGCAAGAAGCGATCCATCTCAGAGATCGCAGGCGAATGCAAAGTACTCTACTTCCCTGAAAAGAGACCTGATCCTGGTAAGTTTTCTGTTACTGTGGGTTTTGGACAATATAAATATGAGTCTCTGTGTGATTTAGGAGCAAGTGTGAGCATCATGCCTCTATCAATCTGGCGGAAGGTAAAGATAGGATGCATAGAGCCTGTGGATGCCAAACTATACATGGCAAACAATACAGTGGTCATCCCTACAGGTATAGTTGAGAATGTCCCCGTCCAGGTTGGTAAATTCTTTGTTCCAGCAGATTTCCTTATCATAGACTTTGCTGAAGATCCTACTAGCCCTATTATTCTTGGTAGACCATTCTTAGCAACTGCATATGCCAGAATTAGTGTTAAGAATCGCTCGCTCACCTTCACCATAGGCGATGAGGTTTTAGATTTCTCTTTTGGCCCTGCAAAAGAGGAAATTTCATGGCTGGAGGTGAAAAGCATCAGCAACCACGGGACCAAGCAAACAGCGGAGGAAAGCAAGAGCACTGTACTCGAGGTCGAGCAAGCCAACTCGATCTCGACTAAGCTTCTCCTCGATCTCGACAAGCCCTTGTCGATGTCGACAACCTCTACTGAGCCACTGACTTGCCAAGAACCTAAGTATGGGGTCCCTGTACTCGAGGTCGACCAGCAGTACTCGACATCGACTAGCCCCAAGCCCAAAGATTTCTGTTTTGGGACCGAAAAGGTAAGTTCAGGTATGAATTCTACTCCCCCTCAGTCCATAAAGAAATTTATCAATAATTTAAGGGGAGGTAAGGCCCCGTGACGAGAGAATCTTCGAAAGCTAAGAGCTGGAAGGAAGAAGAAGAAGAAAGAGAAGGGAGATGATGCAAGCAACCCCCTGTCAGTTGAGCTTTCATACTACCATCAGGACCTAAATGATCCAGGAGAAGGGCCAAGCATGGGCGGGCCCTACACAAATGGTCCTTGAGCACAAACGGAGAAGTCGGCCTAGCGACTCTAAAATCTAGAGCATGTATATAAACTTTATGAATTTTGGGACCTTTTGAACTTTTGGGTTTTTGGTTTTGGTTTTATGTCTTTTAGCAATCTAACACTTTTAGGTCGGCAAGCATATAAGGATCACGAAGAGTGGAATAAAGAAGTCCCTGAAAAACAGTCAAAATCGACGAAGGCCAAGTCGACGACGACAAGGAGGAGCAGCCCACACACTCGTCGATGTCGAGTAGGCCAACTCGATATCAACTAAGCCACCAGAAGCTCCCCGACTTCAGAAACCACTGGACGCAGACGAAGCTCCTCGAGATCAAGTACACTGTACTCGAGATCGACAAGCATATCTACTCGACATGCACTGATCCGCCACCATCGATGAGTTATCCTGTGAGTTCCTTCCTTTACTCTTGTTTTATTTAATTTTATACAGTAGGGACACTGTATATTTTAAGTATGGGGTGGGGGAAGAGCTCATTATTATTATATGTTTTAGTCTTGCTTTTGGTTTTACATGGCGAAATTTTAATTTTTATATACATTCATGTTTAAATTTTATGCATTTTTTTCCATACTTTAGTCTTGTTTTTAGTTGCATAAGAAAAAAAAAATAGAAAATGTCGAAAAAAAAGAAAAAAAATGCATGTTTAATTTTTGCATTGTTTTAGTTTTTATACCCTAACTTAGATGTCCTATGATGATAAATAATGACTGACTTGATCATGTAAATCCTATGGCATGTTTGGAAGGTTTAGCCTAAGTCCTCCAAATTGTTTTCATGTGGATTGTGAACTTGTGATGAAATTGAGCACATATGATCCTAAGCTAAAGGTTAAAATCCAACAAAAATTGGCCTAGTGAGAATTTTGGCCTTATAGGGAGAACATTAAAAATCCCTCTGCTTTCTTGAGTGTATTTACTCTTCCTATGCATCTCTAAATGTTGTGATAGTTATTCAAAGCCAATGCATTTATATGTTTATATTGATGAGAATTAAATGATGGAGGCACCTTTTAAGCCAATTTTATCCTCTCTTTACCTACCCTGCATTATCCCTGCTTGAAGCCAGAACATTAGCCTGAGACTTTTATTATAAACTCCACAAAATTATCCTTAGCCAAATTGGTTGAATTAATGGTTTGTGGAATGACTGAGCTTATGTTGGATTTCAAGCAAAAAGGATTTTTGAGTTTAGTGAGATATGGGTTGGTTTTATATTTTTATCTTGCTATGCATATTATGTAAAAGGACTTTTGGCTCACCATATAAATGCACTAGTGATATTTTATGTTATTTTCGTTTCAAAAAAAAAATCGAAAAAAGAAGAGAAAAAGTATATATGTTTATGAATAAAGTGCATGAGCCAAATTTACCTTATTTCTTTCATTATTTCGCAAGATACATACTTTGGAGAGGTTGAGGAAGTTTGAAAGGTTACTTACTTCATTGACATAAATTGGAGAGTTTGGTTGATGCATATGATTGAGAGTTATGGTTTGGTTGTGTTAGAGATTTAGGAGTCTTGATTCCCGAATTTTATTAAAGCACCACATGGCCAAATAATTCCATACCCTTATATTTCTTACCAAGCCCCATTAAAACCCCGCCGAATGGAATCTTCTTTGAAGACTTCTATTGAGCGAAGTCCTCCTGATAATTCTTGTTGCATTTTCATAATTGATTGCGAAGTGGATTTATATTTAAATTTCAATGTTTATGAGATTGTATATAGAATTGAGTTGAGATTTGATCTTCATAGCCTAAACACATTGAGAGCTGAGTATAAACACATTATTCCTGTGAGGTTGGATTTATATTGCCTATGCTTATGGATCGCTCATATATGTGTGATGACGTTAAATTCACTTGTCTTGCATTGCTACTATTTGAGATGTTGCTTTTGACAAAGGCGAAGACTTGAAAGATGTGTTGTTGGTCTTGGTTATTGTTTAGTTATTGCTTGAGGACAAGCAAGTCTAAGTATGGGGTGATTTGATGTCTCCAAAGTAGACATGTCTGTATGCATATTTTAGTTCCATATTCTTTACATTTTGCATATTTCGGGTTGGGAATATGTCGGATTTATGTAGTATATGCGTATTTGTCAAAAATGGAGATCTACATAAGTTTCTGTTTTAATATTGCAGAATATGGAACCATTTCGGGAGAAAATCAAGAAGCGAGAACCGGAGCTCAAAGTCACTCGACATCGACAAGCTTTAGTCGATCTCGATGAATCACGCCTAGACACACCCTAGTCGAAGAGCACATGTCGAGGAGCGAAAGACGAGGCAACCCGAAACTAAGAAGGGATTATCCGGATCTAAGGAGAAATTAGCCGGAGTTGCCGAGAGACTACCCGACCATGCCCGGACACCGAACTCGAGATCGAGGAGTGTTCCTCGAGATCGACGACGCCCAGGAGCTACACCCGAGCATGTCGAGAAGATCTATCCGACGCTGCCGAGAAGACCAAGTCGATGAGCCACCCAACTCGATATCGAGTAAGGGTACTCGAGATCGACAACGCCCAGGAGCCATGTCCGAGCCTGTCGAGCACCAGCAACCCGAGACGCCGAGCCAATCCAGTCGACCAACACTTCTACTCGAGATCGAGTAGCCTTACTCGAGATCGAGGAAGCCTCCAGAAGCCGCGTAACGCGTTTTGATCTATCCTACTCGGATTGGGATTCCTTGAAGCCGAAGGTTGCATAGTTCTATCCGATCTAGCAAGATACATCATGGAAGAAGAAGATTTATCCACTTAAGACTTTTAGATATATTTCCCTTATTTAGATTTAATTATGTTGTTGCTTTTATTTATCTTTAATGCTTTTAGATATAGTTTTAGATATAGATAAAGATTTCTATCCTTGAATAACAAGGAATAGAAGGTTATAAATAAAGCCTTAGGGGCTGAGCATTAGGCATCTTATTCCAATTCAATTTTAGGAGGAGAAGTAGTAGTAGAGAGAAAGAGAGAGAGTGAGTGGCCAAGAGAAGTTGGTGAAACGAGAGCGGAATTGGCTTCCTTTGGTTGTAAGCTCTATTTTATTTTATTAATGCAAGTTTATTTCCTTTTATTATTGATGTGTTTAATTATGATGAAGCGCGAGTAGTCCACCCACTTCTAGGGTTGGGGCGAGCCCGACGATAGCCCTGACAAGCCGACGTCGACGAGGACCTTACTCGAGATCGAGTAGCCCTTTGTCCAGATCGAGTAGCTTTTGCCGAGAGCCTGTGCTTGCTGTTGCGCTGTGTTCGACTGCCCGATCTTCTGTTGAGTTGCTGTACTCGAGATCTAGGACTCTGTTGTCGACTTCTGTCCGTGAGATTTCTCTGCTGCCTAGGATCCGCTGACACGCTTCCTTGTAATTATTTGCAAGGGACGGAATCTGGTTTGCTTTGCTTTATTTATATTTTATGTGCATTCTCGATTTCCTCCTTACAAAAAAAATCCGACAAAAATTGTCCCAATGAGAATTTTGGCCTTATAGGGAGAACATTAAAAATCCCTCTACTTTCTTGAGTGTATTTACTCTTCCTATGCATCTCTAAATGTTGTGATAGTTATTCAAAGCCAATGCATTTATATGTTTATGTGAATGAGAATTAAATGATGGGGGCACCTTTTAAGCCAATTTTATCCTCTCTTTACCTACCCTGCATTATCCCTGCTTGAAGCCAGAACATTAGCCTGAGACTTTTATTGTAAACTCCACAAAATTATCCTTAGCCAAATTGAGCCTCACCTCCATTTGGGAATTAAGACTTAGAGATTGGTTGAAATAATGGTTTGTGGAAAGAATGCGCTGTGTTTCATTTCAAGTAAGGAGGATTTTTGAAGTTTATTTAGATATGGGTTGGTTTTATATTTTTATTTTGCTATGCATACTATGTAAAAGGATTTTTGGCTCACCTTATAAATTCACTAGCATTAGTTTTATTTTATTTTCGTTCAAAAAAAAATCGAAAAAAGAGAAGAGAAAAAGTATATATGTTTGTGAATAAAGTGCATGAGCCAAATTTACCTTATTTCTTTCATTATTCGCAAGATACATACTTTGGAGAGGTTGATGAAGTTTGAAAGGTTACATACTTCCATGAGATAAATTGGGGAGTTTGGTTGATGCATATGATTGAGAGTTATGGTTTGGTTGAGTTGTGTTGGAGATTTAGGAGTCTTGATTCCCGAATTTTATTAAGCACCACATGGCCAAATAATTCCATACCCTTATATTTCTTACCAAGCCCCATTACAACCCCGCCGAATGGAATCTTCTTTGAAGACTTCTATTGAGCGAATTCCTCCTGATAATTCTTGTTGCATTCTCATAATTGGTTGCGAAGTGGATTCATATTTAAATTGCAATGTTTATGAGATTGTATATGGAATCGAGTTGAGAGTTGATCTTCATAGCCTAAACACATTGAGAGTTGAGTGTAAACACATTATCCCTGTGAGGTTGGATTTATATTGCCTATGCCTATGGATCGCTCATATATGTGTGATGACGTTAAATTCACTTGTCTTACATTGCTACAATCTAAGATGTTGCTTTTGACAAAGCCGAAGACTTGAAGGATGTGTGTAGGTCTTGGTTATTGTTTGGTTATTGCTTGAGGACAAGCAAGTCTAAGTATGGGGTGATTTGATGTCTCCAAAGTAGCCATGTCTTTATGCATATTTTAGTTCCATATTCTATACATTTTGCATATTTCGGGTTGGGAATATGTCGAATTTATGTAGTATATGCTTATTTGTCAGAAATGGAGATCTACATAAGTTTTTGTTTAATATTGCAGAATATGGAGTCATTTCGGGAGGAAACCAAGAAGCAAGGACGGAGGCCCAAGTCTACTCGGTGTCGACTAACCATATTCGATCTCGACAACCCATATCTAGACACCTACCAGGATCGAGGAGGATCATGTCGAGAAGCTGAAGACGAGCCAACCCGACTCCAAGAGGTTCCTCGAGATCGAGTAGTTACCTCGAGATCGATAAAACCTCGGAGACAACCCGGAGCCAAGGAGGGATTATCCGGAGTCGAGGAGAGATTACCCGGAGTCGAGGAGAGATTACCCGAGGAGACCGAGGAGCATTACCCGACCTGGTGCCCGGACACCACAACTCGATGTCGAAGACCTTCCTCGATGTTGACGAAGCTGAAGACCTGTCCGAGCATGTCGAGGAGGGTTGCTCGACAACACCAGAAGGCCAAGACGATGGAACACCCCAACTCGAGATCGAGTTGTTTCCTCGAGATCGAGTACACCCCGGAAGCCATGTCCGAGCCACATCGAGCACCAGCTAGCCGAGATGCCGAGCCAAGCTGAAGTTGACGTCTAAGTTACTCGAGATCGAGTAGAATTACTCAAGATCAAGGAACTTTCCAGAAGCCGCGTAACGCGTTTTGATCTATCCTACTCGGATTGGGATTACTTGGGGCCGAAGATTGCCGAGCTCTGTTCGATTCTATCAAGTTACATCATGAAGAGAGATCTATCCACTTGAAGACCTCTTAGATATAATTTCCCTTTATTGGATTTAATTATGTTGTTGCTTTTATTTATCATTAAGCTTTTTAGATATAGTTTTAGATATAGATAGATGTTTCTATCCTTGAATAGCAAGGTTTAGAGGCCTGTAAATAAAGCCCATAGGGGCTGATTTCTATCATTCAATCACACAGCAATTAGTAGGAGTAGTAGAGAGAGAAAGGGAGGTCGAGTGGAGCAAAGGAGCGAGAGCAAGTTAGCTTTGTTCGGTTTGTACTTTCTACAGTTTGGTTTAATGCAAGTTTCTTGTCATACATCAATGTCTGAGGTTGCGATGAAGCGCGAGTAGTCCACCCACTTCTAGGGTTGGGGCGAGCCCGACAATAGCCCTGCGTGTTTGAGGTAAAGATCCAACTTTTATCAAGTTTTGAGCATCTACTACTTGTTATGTGTTTATTACTCATTTAATGGAGATCCATGCTAACAACTTGGATTGTAAACATAAAATCGGTAGAGACAATTAGGGTTTCTTGAAAGAGTTGTCTAATAGTTGGAAAAGGCAAAAGCTTAGTCCTTTGATGCGATTCACATGATTATCTGTTTTATTCTTTCCTTATGCATGCTTGGTTATCGTTGTTGCAAACCCCAATCTTGGAAGTCCTTTTTATACAGTTTAGTTCAAAATCCCAAAGCAATTGCCTTTACTTTATTTTCTTTCATTTTAGTTTCTGTTTTCCTCGAGATCGACTAGCACTCCTCGATCTCGAGTTACTGATTCTCGATCCAGCATCGCCGTAGCTTCTGTGTGCAGGTGCTTGACAAGACCCAACCCGACGTCGACGAAGACCTTACTCGATCTCGAGTAGGCTATTGTCGAGATCGACTAACCCTGTGCTTGCTGCTGCGTTGTGTTCGACTGTCCGATCTTCTGTCGAGCAACTGTACTCGAGATCTAGGACCCCTGTTGTCGACTTCTGTCCGTGAGATTTCTCCGCTGCCTAGGATCCGCTGACACGCTTCCTCATGGATCGATCCTGACTTCCCACTGATGTATAAGGATGGAGTCTTGTAATCATTTGCAAGAGACGGAATCTGGTTTGCTTTGATTTATTTATATTTTATTGCAAGTCTCAATTTCCTCCTACAATAGCATGTTAGTGTGGAATGATGTGATGATATTCGTGATTATTATGTGTTTGCATGCCACAAGTATAACTTCATGGAATACCCTAAGGGCATCGTTGTAACTCTCGGGTTGGGATCTCGTCTCTAGTCTTGTCGTCGCTACTCGTGGTCCATGTTTGAATCCTTATGGAAGTCGCGTTGTCCTCCCTTGTCCCTCCCCTATCTCCGTAACCTCTGACCCCTCGCAATCCCCTGATGAATGACGACTTAGAAGAAAGGGCGAACGATCGAATGTCATCAGAATGGTGCAAAGGAAGCGTGGTGGGCCCATGACCCATGGACCCTAGGATCGACGTCACCAAAGGACGGACGCCTTTGGAAGATGGTGGTTGCGGACGTAATCCTCCAAGATAACTGAAAAAATGATGTTCTTCATCCGAATTGCAACCTCTCCTATGCGAATTGGAATCGGTGTTATACGATAGGTTGGAACTCACTAAATGGATGTGTGATGGCTGATATGCTGAGCTGGTAGTGAATGATTGCTTGACTAACTTGTGCTTGCGATGATGTGCCTTGATGCTTGAGTGTACTGACTTGCTAGTGAATAGGTTATGGGTTAGATGTATGGTAGTGTTTGCTTCTTAAACTTGAGTCATGAGATGGCTGGAAAGTGGAGGTAGATTGAGGTCTACAAATTGGTTCATCGGTTGTGTAAGATGGGATGCGAGAAAGATGCGTTAGCTTGGGTAGAGTCGAGTGAGCTGGGACGTGTCGGAGATAGTGGTCCATGAGTATAGTCGAGTTTCCAGGTAGGTCTTAGGTGGGCAGTGGGGCTAGTATGGCTAAATTTCGAAGGAGAGGTCCTAGCTAGAGGTGTCGGTAGGTAGTGGGTGTGTGGTGCGAGTGCGTGACATAAGAGGGTAGTTAACTGATTTTTAGACTAGTTCCATTAGGGTGACTTTGAGAGTGGGTGTGAGTATAGGTAGTTAGTGTAGTTCTAGGGGTGGATAGGTGAGCTAGGAGTGGATCGGGGTATTCTTGAGGGGAAGTGTTGTTAGAGCGGGTCGTGGACGCTTAGATGATGATCGATTAAGAAATGTCTAAGGATTCATAGTGTTAGGGGCTAGGTCGTATGTGCTGAGATCAGGAGCGATTTTGGTAAAGGATGAGATTGAGGAATCGCTAAGAAAGAGTAGTATAAGGTTTCTTGGGGAATTATCGATCTTCAGTATTAGGTTGTTCAATGATCATATCAGGGTTGTGCGTGTGATGAGTATTTGCAGATTGTTTCGATAGGATTGGTAGTGCTAGGAGGATTCGTGAGTGAAGGATTTCTAGATGCGTTGTTGGAGAATTATAGCATAGGGAAAGAATCAAGGTTGATGTGTGGAGATTATTGTGGTGGCTATGGAAGTATTCAATGGTGTGAGATGAATCTTCGAGGAAGGGCTAGTAGCTAGGCAAGAATGTCGTTGAGATTTCTAGTAAGACTGTGGGCTTGAGATCGAGATAGGGAGATTCCGAGCTTGAAATTGGGAACTAGGCAAGGCGCAAGTCATTGAGAGCGCTAGAGGATGAAGGATTTTGGAAGATGTGGCGAGATAGCGGTACTTGGGAAACTCGGATGAGGATATCATAGGAATTCTGTAGAAATTATGATCAGTACATAAGGGTTTAAGCGGTAGAGATTTCGAGGTCGAGGAAGCGTGATCTGAGGCAATATGAGGAGAAGTAGTCCAGGTAGAGGATGTTGGGAATTTATAGATTGGAGGATTGTGAGATAATTGGTCAAGTTGTGATATTATGGGAAATTCGAGCTAGGGTGGCATAAGGTTTCTTTGGGAAGAAATGCCGATGGATAGAGACTTTAGGCCCAAGACGTTGTGATTAAGGAATGGTAACTTGAGGTAAAATTTGAAAAATGTTGGGAAGAGGATCTAGGGTAAGTGAGCTTGAGGAGTCATGAGTGGTTCAGGTTTCGTGAGTTCTGGAATGGGATGAGTAGATAATTAAAATCAGTGGTTGGCCTTTGAGGATAGGCGCTGATGATGAGGGTCTTGGTAATTCGTGGTTGGGAGAAACACTAGATGGGTTTTGGTGTTAGAGTTGGTCGGGAGTGACAGGTGTGAAATGGTCAGTATGAGTTGGTTACTTAGAGGTGGATGGTCAATGAGAGTGATTAGTGGTGCGGGAAGTATGATGAGGTTAGCAATGTGATTCGAGATGTCTCTTTGGAAGATGATGGTCAGGCGGAGTCTTGAGGACCTAGGAAGAGTAAGTGAGATTGTTAAGGAACATCTAGGTCGATCGAGAGAGCATTTTAGTTGAGGTGACTTGAGATTTCTCTTAGAAGGTGAAGATGAGATGGGTAGAGGACCTCTAGGATGATGGTATGTTTTATAGAGAGTCTTGGTAGTTGATCGAGTTGTTAGGCTTGTGGGAATAAGGGAATTGTGCAATCGGGAACTCCGAGATATGGTTTTAGGTGGTCGAGTAGGATTCAAGGTCGGGATGTCGAAGTAGGCTGGTTCTTAGATGGCTTGATGGCATATGACTTGTTATGCTTAGTAATTGGTTTGGGGTAATTAACCTTGATTGCGGAAAGTTGTGAGGCTAGAGAGTATATTATGAGCGGGATGCAATGGGGTTTATAATTAGTATTCGATTGAGTTGGTAGACCTAGGTAAGAATGACCTTGATGCGAAAGATAAGGAGTAGTGGTCGTGTCTTGTTATGGTTGATAGTTATAGGCAGATTCTCTTGAGGATGTGATCTAGTGTATGCTCTACTTGGGGCCGAGTGTTGTGCGAATTCTATGCGATAGATGATGATGATTACTTGATGTATTGACATAGGCGATAGGGAGTTATTAGTACTAACACTAGTTATCCCCTGAACTTGATGAAATGCTAGTGTACGGAAGTACTTGTTTGCCTTTAATGTGATGATGCTTGGTAGTGGCATAAGTATGATGTGCTTATCTGATTGATATGATTGATGTGACGAATTCTACTCCGTACGATATTATGGTATGTGACTATCTGTGACATGATTATGACCTTATTATGAAGGTGTGATACGATTGCTATGATATATGATGCCTCGAATCGGAATTGCTAGTATGATAGAACTGAATTAATGAATTTGATTTTGACTTGGAACCTAGGAAGGAAATATGGGGTTAGCCCTTAGAGGTGGATGATTCCACCTCATGAATTTGGAACTTGCTTGACTAACATCGGGTTAAGGGATTTTGAATAGTGTTTAAAAAGGATTGAGTTGGATTTAGAGAAATCGAACGCGATTGATAACTTCAATGATTTTGAGACCAAACCTTTTCAAACTAAGGACCCTCTTGAAATTTTCTAACCGATCTTACATTATGACGCCTCACGAAGTGGATATAGGCATGTTATAGGGGTCCATATAGACTGCTTGCTAAGACCTAGTGGAGATGATGTAATGCTTTTCAAGTTATGATATAGCCGAGAAGTCGGAGTAAGGATGTGGTAGGGTCCCATATTACATTCTTGCTACGATCTATTGGAGATATTATGATTATGACAACGGTGCTATGAGGATCTCACAGGGGCACTTATGTGGCGCTTACGGGACCAATGGCATGATCCTTGGACTCGCAATTTCAAACTTCATCCCATGTTTTAAGATTATTTTAGTCTCGGGGACGAGACTTGTTTTTATAGGTGGATGATGTAAAGGCTCGGATTTTCATATCCTAATTTTTTCGGAAAAAAGAGAATTACAAATGAAATTAAATCGGTTTTAAAACTCATTTAGCGGATTTCGATCGGAATATAAAATTTGACGAATAATTTCCATCCTTTTACCTCGAAAATTCAAAATAATTATCGGATGGATATCCTTGTCGATTTTAAAAATCTGATTGATCGAGAGAACAAGAGTCGGGAAAACTAACATTTAAAAACTAATTAGGGATTCAAAATTCACGTATTTAGGATTTATTTTCGAGTATTGGTTACCCAATTCAACATACAATTCCTCAACCACTCCCATCAATCACCTCCCATCACTTTCACCAACTCCCCATCACCATCGACACCCCCTCTCCTCTCTTTAAAGTTGAGCCAAACACACCCCTGCCTCCCTGCTTTCACCGTCCTTGAACTGAACACCATCACCATCTTCTCCTCCATCTTCCACGAGCAACACCGAGCAGCAGAGCTTCCCTCCTCCAACGTCCGGAGACACAGCCAGGTAGCGCTGGAGCTGCCGCCGAGCCCAACATCCCCTCTGAGATTCCGTATTTCCTCCATTCTCGTTCGGTAAGAGCTCCTTCCTCCTCCTTTCGATCGGAAACACTATGTATCTATGAAGTTCATATTTGACCCTTCATCGACGTCCTAGAACGAGGCTACGTTTCTTCCGACTCCGAAGATCCCGAAGAGCCCCTCGACTCCGTCGCCGACGAAGCGTGAAAAGCCCGACGATCCCGGATTCCCTCGGTAAGCTTCTTCTTCCTCCTTCTTCCCTTCCTTCTTGCCTTTTGTGTGTCGTTGTCGGGAATGGGTAGTCGGAGCTCAGCCTCGCCGGCGGGAGCTTTCTCTCCCTCCCCCGTTTTCTTTTCCGAGCGCAGAGCCCTGTGCTCTTTCTTTCGATCGGTCAGAAAAGAAAGAAGAAAGGGGTTGTGGGTCCCATTCCACATCACCGGCCACATCACCTGCCAACTAGGAGTGGGCCCCCTTTTATTTTCTGATTTCGGCTTACAGAATGGGAGAATGGAGATCAACTTGTTGGGCCTTTTCCTTCTCAAATTGAATTTGGGCTTATTTTATAAAAGTGAGGCTCGATTTGGGGATTTTACAAAATAAAGGGGTTGGTTTATAATTTTTAGAAAATAAGGAGGGTCGTTATTGGATTTTATAAATATAAAGTCGGTTTTTTGGTAATTTGAAAAGGGATGATTTTATCAAATGAGAATGGTTGGGATTTTAAAGGATTTAGAAATATTTTATGAAAATGTTTAAAGAAAATAGTATTTGAAATATTATATAATATTATTGAGATTAAAATATAAAACATTCTTTTAAGATTAAAGATATAATATAACGGTGATTAGAAGAAAATGTAATATTATGAGACTTGGAGATTTAGAAGTACATTATCGGAATTAAATTGAAAAAGGAATTTGATGAGCGTTTTCAAGGATCGGGATTTCTAACTAGTTGATTCGGATTTTAAAGCAGTTTCGGGACTAACTCGGGAATTATATGATTGATGACTAACTAGCATGATTGATGTGAATGGTTAACTAATATCATGATTGGTGTGTACTAATGGAATGATTGATTGACTAATAGCATGATGAAGTGTTAGGCTGGTGTATCGTTAATTTATGCTTTCGAGATATGATGAATATGATGAGCTTGATATATGTGATATGCGGATTTATTATTGCGGAAATATGAATGTGGTTGAATGAAATGATGAGAATGATGTGGTCTTACGGAATGTGGCAATGAGATGAATGGTTGAACTTGATGGAATGATGATTGTG
Source organism: Persicaria maculosa (assembly GCA_963922045.1). Classification (NCBI taxonomy): domain Eukaryota; kingdom Viridiplantae; phylum Streptophyta; class Magnoliopsida; order Caryophyllales; family Polygonaceae; genus Persicaria; species Persicaria maculosa. Next base: position 54,134,130 of record OY998254.1, read on the forward strand.
ATATGGTTGTTATTCTCGTTTAATGATGTATGTTTTCAGTGCTTAAATGGTTAGACGTAGACTTATATATATATGTCCTTATATGTATCTAGGTGATCTTTAATCTATCGTAATGCTTGACTTGCTGTTCTGCACCGCCAGGTAAGTCTCTTTGGAGCTTACTCAGATTGAAATAGAGAAATTCCGTGCTTTAGGTGCATGATATACTAGGTGCTTGCATTCATAATCAACATGTCATGTAGTACCATTTTAGGTTGCATTGACCGTTGAGCATTCTACTTCTTTATGCGTATGTAAACAGAACGGCCGTTATATGTGAGGTAACTAGAGTCTTTGCTAGGGTTATAGAACGACTCAATCCCATCGGGTCCCGTCCTGAGTCGATCGAGTCATGGAACTTCCTTTACTTATATTATGAGTTGCTTGCGGGATTTAGGGTTGGGCATGCGTGCCGCCCGATTATTATGTCATGCGTGCCGTCTCTGCCCTATCGGAAGAGGGTGAAGGTAGGAGAGGGATATACCACTTGGTATTTTGTGCTAAGGCCTTATTATTCTTATGCACTTGATATTAGGAGCATGTTATTGTGTTAATGTTTCGCCTTGCATCTAGAAGCATCTTTATTAGGTAAAACGTATGTGTGTGCTTAGGGACGGGTTGTAGACCCAAAGTGGGCATCGATCTGATCCCGCCCACTACCAATTTTTTTTAGGTATCCGTTATCCTTACTACTATTGTTGCTGATTTGGCTCCATGACCGCGGGGTCTAACACGGCGAAAAGAGAGAGTTGAGATTCCGACTTCACCAATTTAATTACGGTTTGGACTTGAATGGTTGATCATATTTTGACCCTGCTCTACCGTGGCACCCCCTTGTAGTATGCTTTACTTCTGTTATTTGTGTGACCATTGGTTTTACACGTTTAGACCTACAACAGGAACAGGGGACTTCCCCGGGGATTCCAACGATCCCTTCGAACTTGGGTATAAAATCCCACTTTGAAAACGTTAGTTTAGAATTTCAAACCTTCAACCTGTACTCGGGGCGCAAGATCCTAACGAGGGGTTTCATCCCTCGAAACGTAACCCGAGAATCATGATTCCGGGCCGTTACAAAGTTGGTATCAGTGCGAGGTTTTGCAAACCGAGTATGATAGGTTGAAGTGGTTTTGAAAATGGCCCAAGGTTTTCAAATGGCTTTTCAAAATGTTTTAGAAAGGGAAAAATGAATTTAATATGGCTACCTCAAATGGACTAAATATGAACTTGACTCAATAAACCCGGTAATCAAACAAAGGGAAACGATTGGGTAGTAAAGGCGCTAGACCGTCCCTATTGGATGTAGTTGGGAACAGGTAGGCAAAATACTAGCTTTCTTGTACATACGGGGTTTGAAGACTCTAGGGAGCCCAAGGGTTGGAGTAGAATGGGTTAGGAGGCCGTGAGGTATTTGCCCCTCCGGTCGGCCGTCCATTGAAGGATGACATAGATCGTCTTTGTGATTGTATGCATTATATCCAATTGGGCCCGAGGGCGATCCTCCTCGAAGGGGATAATATTAATCTTGTTGATTCCTTCCATGTTGAGTGCTATTGTGCTTAGGATAGATAACTAAACAATATGCCTTAACTTGAATGTGTGAACGGGATAGCGGGATGAAACCTTCTCCTTATGTAGTTGAAATTCCCGTTTGTCGGAATAACCCTCCCCTAATTCAAACCCCTTGATGATTCTGATTTTGTCATGTGTCACACCAAAACATTAGGCATGTTAGAGAGGGTCGAGGAGCATTCACTCTCCCTGTTTTGAGTCATGATTGGTAACCCAACATCTATGCTTCTTTAGAGTCTCGTACCTGAGGTTGGTGTCTTCCACGGGAAAATTGGGTTGGTTAACTAAATACCTTCGGAAATCGTGTCAGACGTGAGGGTCACTTGAGTATGGTAGTGGGGGTGATGATCGTAGTAGTTTCAAATTAGAAGCTAGTTATCTCAAAGAGTCATCCCATTCAATCTTCGTAAGGGTCAATCATGTCTTCTTGCTGCAAGAGTCTAAGCACGAGTTCTACCCTCACCTATCGGGAACAGTGTAAATGTCCGTGTGTCCTACCAAGTGAGTCATGCTGGTGTCCCACGGGAAAACAGGGTGATGAGTCGGTAAATGCCCTTGGAGAATTCTGTTCGGTTATAATAGTAACCCTCCTTGTCTTTGCATGATATGGTATATTGGTGTATTTCATTATGACTTGCCTTATATCTTGCATGGTTGCACTTTTGAATTGATGTATGTGCCGAATTCCCTTGATTTTTGTCTCCTTATGAATTAGGCCCATGATAGTGTGGTCAACCTTCTCTGTGCATTAATATGTGAGATGAATATCTTAGCATGCTAAATTGACCTAATTGGACCTCATTGACTATGTATATGTCTAATGAGTATCGCTAGTATCCTGTAGGACATATACCTTCTAATTATGGACCCTTGCATGATTATGTGCCATCCTTGTCTCACTATGTGAATATGAATGCATATGGTGTAATGACTGTTATACCGCCCTTGTATGACCTGACCATGTCCCTTAGCATGATTACTAAGTAGCATCTTAATATGCTTGCATTGACCCCATATTGAGATCAACTTGTTGGGCCTTTTCCTTCTCAAATTGAATTTGGGCTTATTTTATAAAAGTGAGGCTCGATTTGGGGATTTTACAAAATAAAGGGGTTTGTTTATAATTGTTAGAAAATAAGGAGGGTCGGTATTGGATTTTATAAATATAAAGTCGATTTTTTGGTAATTTAAAAAGGGATGATTTTATCAAATGAGAATGGTTGGGATTTTAAAGGATTTAGAAATATTTTATGAAAATGTTTAAAGAAAATAGTATTTGAAATATTATATAATATTATTGAGATTAAAATATAAAACATTCGTTTAAGATTAAAGATATAATATTACGGTGATTAGAAGAAAATGTAATATTATGAGACTTGGAGATTTAGAAGTACATTATCGGAATTAAATTAAAAAAGGAATTTGATGAGCGTTTTCAAGGATCGGCATTTCTAACTAGTTGATTCGGATTTTAAAGCAGTTTCGGGACTAACTCGGAAATTATATGATTGGTGACTAACTAGCATTATTGATGTGAATGGTTTATTAATATCATGATTGATGTGTACTAATGGCATGATTGATTGACTAATAGCATGATGAAGTGTTAGACTGGTGTATCGTTAATTTATGCTTTCGAGATATGATGAATATGATGAGCTTGATGTATGTGATATTCGGATTTATTATTGCGGAAATATGAATGTGGTTAAATGAAATGATGCGAATGATGTGGTCTTACGGAATGTGGCAATGAGATGAATGGTTGAACTTGATGGAATGATGATTGGGATATTGTTGTTATTCTCGTTTAATGATGTATGTTTTCAGTGCTTAAATGGTTGGACGTAGACTTATATATGTGTCCTTATATGTATCTAGGTGATCTTTAGTCTATCTTAATGCTTGCCTTGCTGTTCTGCATCGCCAGGTAAGTCTCTTTGGAGCTTACTCAGATTGAAATAGAGAAATTCCCTGCTTTAGGTGCATGATATACTAGGTGCTTGCATTCATAATCAGCATGACATGTAGTACAATGTTAGGTTGCATTGACCGTTGAGCATTCTACTTCTTTATGCATATGTAAACAGAACGACCGTTATCTGTGAAGTAACTAGAGTCTTTGCTAGGGTTATAGGACGACCTAGTCCCATCGAGTCCCGTCCTGAGTCGATCGAGTCATGGAACTTCCTTTACTTATATTATGAGCTGCCTGCGGGCTTTAGGGTTGGGCATGCGTGCCGCCCGATTATTATGGCATGCATGCCGTCTCTGCCCTATCGGAAGGGGGTGGAGATAGGAGAGGGATATACCACTTGGTATTTTGTGCTAAGGCCTTATTATTCTTATGCACTTGATATTATGAGCATGTTAGTGTGTTAATGTTTCGCCTTGCATCTAGAAGCATCTTTATTAGGTATAGCGTATATGTGTGCTTAGTGCCGGGATGCATAGCCAAAGTGGGCATCGATCTGATCCCGCCCACTGCCAATTTTTTTAGGTATCTGTTATCCTTACTACTATTGATGCTGATTTGGCTCCATGACCGCGGGGTCTAACACAGTGGAAAGAGAGAGTTGAGATTCCGACTTCACCAATTTAATTACGGTTTGGACTTGAATGGTTGATCATATTTTGACCCTGCTCTACCGTGACACCCCCTTGTAGTATGCTTTACTTCTGTTATTTGTGTGACCATTGGTTTTACACGTTTAGACCTACAACAGGAACAGGGGACTTCCCCGGGGATTCCAACGATCCCTTCGAACTTGGGTATAAAATCCCACTTTGAAAACGTTAGTTTAGAATTTGAAACCTTCAACCTGTACTCGGGGCGCAAGATCCTAAAGAGGGGTTTCATCCCTCGAAACGTAACCCAAGAATCATAATCCCGGGCCGTTACAAAGTCGCCACATGGCGTAGGCGACTTCTCCTTTAGTATTATAACTATTAATTGAATATTTTGTTATACTATGATAATAATATATATTATACTATGATAAGAATATATATTCTATTCGTTAAGAAAAAGATATTGTTTTAGGGAATTAATCTTGTTAAGAAAATGCGTTACATTAGGTATTTTGTTGTCCACTTTTCAAAATTACTCTGGTAATGATAAGAAGATATGCCAATTACAATGCCTAATATTAGCTCTTAACTTCTTACGTTTTTTTTAAAATACCGGATAGATTAAAATTCCATTGGAAGTGAAAATCATATCATAGTAAATGACATGAACGTGATTAGCTTTGCACATTTTAAATTAATAATATTGAGTAAATGAGTTTACAAATTAGATCACATTATATAGGAAAAATGCGTGATGTTTAAAAAGAAAATGACTCATTGAATTGGTAAATAAAGAACGGTCATTCCGGAGTTTGAACCGGAGACCTATGGGTACTACCCACAAGTCTTTTCCGGTGAGTCATTTCGAAATGGTTAAAAAGAAAACGACTCCATTATTGACTCTAATGCTTGGAAAAATTTTCATTAGTCAAATCATATCGTAGTGTATTATTCCGTGATTAATTATAGCTATTTTGTCTATGACTTTTTTTTAAAAATTTTGAAAAACTACACTCTCTTAGTTAATGGTTAATATATTTACAATAGATGATTATGTTTTTTTCAAGTTAAACTCAAATGAGTATTCTTAATTAATTATTTATGGGTCGCATTTTTATCAACTAATAAAAGTGTTTCAGACTTTAAATATGTGGTGTAAGAGAACGATGGTCAAGTAGTACATTCAACTTCTATTTTTATATTATTGTAAATAAATATATGTAAGCATAAAATGAGATGCAATATTTCATAATGGGTACTTAAATGGATAGATAAAATCTAAAAAATAAGGAAAGATTAAGATATAAAATTACCTTTAAAGGATTGCTTAATTAGCTAGGGTTGAGAGATCGTAGGTTAAGAATCTATATTTAAAAACTACCACCCAAATCGATATCGTTATATAAACCCTTTTAAATGGATTTAAAAGAAACGTAGAACAGTAGGTTTTGAATATGATGTTTTTAATCTATGATCTTAAAATAAATATATATTATATACGTAATTTGAAATAATATTTTTTAGAAATAATTCATCTAATCAAGAAAATTTGACTTATAAAAGAAGCTATTAAGATTTATCTAATTAAATAATGAATTGATGAGTTTGAATAAATGATTTTGTGTAAAATTTGTTGGATTTTTTCATTTTTAAATAAAAGATTTTTGATAAATTTTACTCCATAAATATAGTAACAATAAATTCAATTTCAAATAAATATTTTGGGTAAATGATTAATTTACTTAATTTGTAAAAATTAATTAAATAGGATGGCGGGACCATGATTGACGATAAGTTGACACTTAAGCGTATTTTCAAGCAAAAATTGCCGAGTGACATCTTCAATATCTGTTTTAGTATTATACTAGTTCAGTACCCGCACAAGGTGCGTAGTGTTAATATACGTAATTTGAAATAATATTATACTAGTTATATATAATATATATATATAGATTATATGCATGTATATCTTGCTTATTTAGATTATTAACTATTATTGACCAAAAAAGATTATTAATTAATGATTAATTCATAATTTATAATGTAGTGTTAATAATGTTCGAGGAGGGCTATCTCGAGGCTTGTAACTTGTAGCATGGTTCCGGAATAAATCGCACGAGAGCCTTGTCTCTTGTTTCACCAAAAAAATAAATGTAGTGTTAAGTATATAATGATTAAATCATGTTTTATAACCAAATTGTAAAAACATGTAGCTTTTATTTTGAAAAACTGTAAGGAATTTTTATTTTTAAATTTGCATTCTATGTTATAAAAAGAATCCTAAAAGATTAAAAAATTCAAATTTTAAAACAAAATTGTGTAAATCAAATATACACCATAAAAATTATAAAACATAATTGAATTAAAAGTTTACCCTATAATTGTTCAAACATGCTAATTACGAACCGAATTGGGTATTATACCCAAATATTATTTTATTAATTTATCCTAGATATGATTTGAAAAGGAAATGATACCAATTTATTTATCTCATCTGTCTCATAATTTATGTTTTTTTTTGGCTTTTTGGCACACTTGTTAAGAAGCAAAAATCACTATAAAATATAAATTATATTTATTTATTTTAATTTCATAGTTAATGGTAATATGTATGAAATTATAAAAAAATATCAATAAAGTAATTAATATTTCATATAATTTTCATCCTTTTTAAAAAGCTATCAAAATAGTAAATGAGTTAAAGTTTTGAGACTGAGGTAGTAACTTGTAACATAAATTATATAAGCATGGATCCTTAATTAAAAAAATTCTATATTTGAACTTCTAAATTAAAAATTAGGGAATAATTTTATAATGCATAAATGGTTAAAAATATCTAACTGATGGTCATATTATTTAAATAAAATATTGAAGTGATACTTACCTTAGTTTTGGTAGATTTTGTTATAAGTTATTATTGAAATAATTGGAGATAATTAAGTGAATTAATTATTTAATTAGGTAAAATCAGGATCAAATATTCAAATTCAAATTAGTTTTAAAAAATAAAAAAATCATCAAATTTAAAAGCTGGTTAGTTATAATAAATAATAAGATAAGCTTTTTATTTAGTAGGCCCAATTTTTTAAAAATATTAAATAACTAAAAAATATTTAAATACCCTATATTGCACTATTGATATAGATATAGATATAGATATAGATTAGCCACGTTATTCTAATATTAAGCCATGTTAATAAGAAAAGACGTGCATTAGCTATATTCTATTACCGTGCGCTGATCTACTTCCTCCACCTTGGCCGCTTCCGTAGCCTCCAGCGTAAGAACCCCCTAGGCCGCTGATGGACGGTTTTTAGTCGCGTAAACCGTATCAAAATAAATTCGAACCTACCTAACTAATGTAGTGTGGTAAGCACGAGTCGATCCCACAGAGAATCAAGTTATTCCTAAGTTAAGTTTAGTTACCAATTAGTATGAAACGGGGGGTTTTGAGTGATTGAAATAAGAAAGAAAACAAAATAAACTATAAGCAAATTAATGGAGATAACGATTAATAAAATAGTTTCATCTACAAATATCCACTTTAGTTGGTTAAATTGATATTGTCACTTCCTCTTGTCCTTTTAGGTTTCCTATGAATATCATTGTCCCAACCTAATATAGTTACTAGTCCAATCAGTCCTAGAAACCCTTATCAATCGAACAGTCCCTAAAGAAGGATTTAACTCAATTGATAGCTTTAAGTTCAGATATTAACCAAGGTATTTGCAGTCCCTAAATAAGGATTTAACAATACATCCAACTTCCTACCCATCCAATTAGTTCAATCAGCTCTAAAGGGATAAGTTTGCCACTTGGGTTAAGGTTCGCAATCAAGAATCTACAAAACTCTAACAATTGAATTGATTCTACCAAGTTGATCAGGCAAGATAGAATAAAACAATCAACATTCAAGCACAAAGAAGTCGAAACATTCAATATAGGAAATAAGAAACAAGAATTAGAAACTCACAATCAATCCAAATAAAGCTTCAAATTGTAGACGAAACGGAGGAGTTTAGGTCTCCATAAAAATAAAACAAAAGACAATTAGGTTTTAGGGGAGGAAAGTTAGTCGGCCGTATACCGTATCACATTCGGCCTCCCCCCTTTCCGTATGAATGTATGTATATATATAAATTGATATCCTAACCTATCTAACTATCGCAATTTATATAATATAAATAATACTAACACGCCTAATTCCATCTATCTAGTATTCTAGTTTAATCTCCCTTTGCAGTGGAAGCTGCCGACTTTGACGCACCGTAGCCTTCTCTTGATGCAATTCATCAGCCCAATTAATTTATTCGTATGTGAGTAGCCTGACTCCATATAATTTTTCCAATGTAAATTATTCCAAATATGCTCTAAATACCTGAAAGCAATCAAACACGGGTGTATACTCCGAAAACAAAATAATACTGAATAAGTTATAAAATATGTAAAAATACTCTAAATTAAGATGCAAATCTATACTTAAAGCATGACTAAAATAGACTCTATCAAACTACCCAATGCTTAGACTTTTGCTTGTCCCCAAACAAACTATCAAAAATAAAAGACAACTTGAAAAGAAAGACAAAGACTCGAAGAGATTTCTACGAATGATCACTCATCAGTATGGTTCTCATGGCTACCGGAGTATTTATTATGTTAAGCTCAAAATAGTTATTACACTATGAGACCCACGTCAAACCCTTCATACTCATTGCTTTAAACTCTAATTAGGTTCAGTGGATGCTTGCATTCAGAATGTATTGAGCAATCAAATTCATTAAGCACACTTAAAAATCTTCATAAACATCCATAGATTACTAGACCTTTTCTACTTCGGAGTTTCATTTAAGCTCATATTTTTCCTTTCTTTCTAAACACTTCTTCTTCCTCCTTGTGTGAATTTTATCCTCCACAAACAGAATCGGTTACTAACCGTATTTTTTTTTCAATATTCTTTTATTAGTGTCGAGTGAATTTTATCCTCCTCGATCATTGGTTTATTGATGATTCTTTTCACTCGAGTGAATTTTATCCTCCCCGAGCGGTGTAAGTGAATTTTATTATCCTTACACTCATCAACCCAACATATATATCAAACCACATTAAACATATATCAAATGAAATCAAATAAATGGCCGAATTTACTAGTGCTTTTCATCAGGGGTTTCGACATATACAATAGAAATCATATAAGATTTTTAAAGATTGCTCTAAACTGAACATCCAACTAATAATCAAGTTATAACTAAAGCTCATAATCCAGATTATCTATGGGAATCCCACAAGTGTCGTTATTCAATTAAAATTCAATTTTATTAACTCTTAAGCCATGAAAATCCATATATCATCATCGAGGTCATACCAAACATAGAAACAACTTCTTAACACAACTAAAATGAAAAAGTAACAAAAAAGAACAAAGACTCAATAACTTATATGAGACCATATGATAGTTATCAAACACCTATAATGCAACCTATAATGAAATAAAATGCATAAGAAGAATTGAAAAAAAAAACCAAAAAAACTAACACATATATAAATATAAGGAGCTACACCTAAATTCCCCACCCCATGCTTAAAATCTTACTTTGTCCTCAAAGTAAAGAAAATGAATAAAAGAGTAAGGGGAAACTCACTAAGTCATCAGGCATTCCAGAACTAATCTTCAACTCAAGAGGAGGTAGCGGTGTTTCCTCTGAACCGACCATAAAATTCAGCATTCCTCATAGTTATAGGACATGTCCACCACCACAAACAACCGCAAAAACAAGCAAAACTAGAATAGAAATCAACACCAGATTCAATTTAGTACAAAGGAATATCAAAAGTAGAAAATTCAGTGAGATAGGTGACTATTCCTAAGTACTAACACCCTTAAAATATGACAAAAGATCAGAAATTACAGCCCTGGGTGTTCAGCAGAAACTTTCAGCAATTTTTGGGTGTTCCTTCTTGGAGTTGAAAAAAAATATAGGCAGTCTCCTTTGCAATTTGTCCTGGCCAAAACAAAAGACAGAAAATACACCACAACCAAACACATTCCAACATCCAAGAAAATTATATCATCCAAGAATGAAGAACAACAAAGACCATCCAAACCAAAAAAAAAATCAACCAAAAATTAGCCCTTGCAAGTCATGCTCAATCACTTATGACAATTTAAAAATATGAAATTCAAGTAATTTCAGGGAGCAATCTAGATAGAATAGGCACTACCCCAAAGTTAGGCTTGTCTTGATAACAATAGCACTAGAGACTAATGAAAAATACTCAGCTAATTTCAAATATAGCAAGAAGAAATCAATCAGCTACAGGGAGTGCAGGAGCTTCAATAGACTCTACAAAATTCAGCACATTGAAATAACTACCCTTCAAATTCCAACAAAACCACATTAGCTCCATCAAAATTCAGCAGTGTAAAATCAAGGCACCAGGATCTCAATGTCAAATTTGATCAATGTAGTCATACTTGCCAATCTTGCCCACAAATTCAACTAATAACCAATCATAATCTCAGTCATGACCAATCAAATCCAAGCCAAGATAATAATACAATCCAGTCCAGATCAGAGGTCACAGAAGCAACGATTCAGTAGTTCTCAAGCACATATTCCGCCCAACAAACATCAATAGAGTATGAGCAATTCAAAAGTTAACAAAACTGCATATCAAATTCAATAAAATCTCCGCAATCCAACCCTACAAAAATTGAAATTGAAATGGATACCTGTTCTTAATGGACCGAAACCGACGTAGAGTCGCAGCTAGGTTGAAATTGAAATGTATGCCAAATTCGACACCAAGTCGGGAATAGCAGCAGAGATGGCGGAGTTGGACTAGGGTGGAGTTGAATGTTGCTGGCGGCAGTAGATCTGAGAGGGAGCGGTGGTGCTGCGCTGGTGGAGTGGTGGGGTGGCTGTTGGCACGACGCAGGCGACGAGGGTGGCGCGGAAGAGCGATGCAGCAATCCGGCGATCGCTGGGCTTCAGGACGGAGTGTGGGAGGATGTGGTGAAGAAGGACGGAGGGCGGAGTGCAGGTGGTGGTCCGGCAACAGCGGGAGAGAGGGCAACGGGGCGACGGGGTGTGGCCGGTGTTGTGGCTGCTGATGGTCGGGTGAACGGAGAAAGAGAGGAGGAGAGGTCGGGACGGAGGGCGGCGCTGGGTTTGAGATGGGTAGAGAGAAATGAAAGAACGAGGGAGCAGGTTCTTGGTTCTGAATTTTTATTTATTTATTTATTTTTACGAAAATAAAAAAAATCTGAAAATTAATCCTATCTAAAAATAAAAAAGAAAAAAAAACATATCTTGGTTGGCTCACAGTCTCTCTAAGATCGACTCAGACATCGTTAAATTCCTCAACAACTTGTCAAACTCTTGGGCACATATCTCACATAAACCTGCATAATGTGTTGATAAACTGAAACAAAATAATATTGCAGACAAAAACTGTAACGGCCCGGGATTATGATTCTCGAGTTACGTTTCGAGGGATGAAACCCCTCGTTGGAATCTTGCGCCCCGAGTACAGGTTGTAGGTTTGAAATCGAAGATGTGTAGTTTAAAGTGGGATTTTGCACCCAAATCCTGAAGGTCCGTTGGAGACCCCGCGGTAAACCCCTGTACATATCCTAACTCTACAACGCGGAAAAATCCTTTATTATACAAAGGGCATAAGTTCTGAAAACGATATAACAAGTGCCACGGCAGAGCCGGGTCAAAACAGAGTATGTATAATTAGGGAGAAATCCCAAAAGCATGAATCTGGTGAAGTCAGGTTTCAAACGCTCACTCTTCGCCATAAGAATAGACCCCGTCACAACAGCACAAAATCAAGCAGTGTATCGGGTACCTGAAACTATACCACCAAGTCAGGCCAAGAGTCCGCCCGCGGGTCCTCTAACCGCGCTGAGGACATATAATACGCCTAAACCTAGAATAAAGGATGCCTTCATGCAGTACTGGAATATTAGCCGCACTATCATGTTCCTAATTCATATGTGCAGAATATTAAATAAGGCTTTAACAAAGAATACCAAGTGGTATATCCCTCTTCTACTACCATCCCCCTTCCAGGTAGGGTGGAGACTAGCCAGTTCGATTCGATAGCATCTCAAATCTTATCATCATATCGTATCTCATCATCATATCGTATCTCATCATCATATCGTGGATCTTGCGAAAAGAAAATAATAATGCTGATAATAGTAAAGGTGTTCCAACGACCCGAATGACTCAGGACGAACCCGATGGAGCTGGGCTGTCCTATGACCCTATCAGGATTCTAGGACTCACAGATAACGACCGTTCTGTATTCAAACGCATACAGAATAAGGATGCTCATTCGTAAGTGCAATTCCTAAACATGATACTACATGACATGCTCTTATGCATATGCAACATCTACATACTATATGACACATCAGGCAGGAGGTACTGGTTACTGATTAAGCCCCGGAGGTACTTACCTGGCTAGCAGACCGGCAACAGAACAATCCATCACATAGTATTCACAATCAAAGAGTATCACCTAGTACATAATGGAATATACATAAGTCTACATTCAACTATTAAGCACTCAAGCACACATCAATCAATAGAACAAGTAACATATTATGGAAGTCATTTCATCGCATCATCCACTCCTCAAAACCACATCGTTCTCCATAAATCATTCAACCAATTCTGCATGTTCATATACGTCATTTCCGCATATACCTCAATGGTTCATCAAAATCATAAGACATAATTTGTGTGATATAAAATCCTACTAGATCGCCATAATTATCCAACATTTAATCTCATTTAATAATTCACTACAAGTCATGCTATTAGTCATACATATCATACTGTTAGTCAAACGATCATATTATCATGCTAGTTAGTCATCGAATAAGTCTTATTCCCAACTTAGTTTCACAACCGTTTCAAATCCCGGTTAAATAGTTAAATATTCCGACCCTTAAAATACTCGCCGAATTCCCTTTTTAATTTATTTATTAGACTACTTTCCATCCTTGAAATTCTTTTCCAAATTCTTTTCTAACAGGCAAGTCCAACTTATTTATGTTAAATTCCAATTATTATTATAGATATAATATTATAAAACACCATTTAATAAAACACCCTTATAAGTTATTTTCAAATCCCCTAAAATCCAAACCGTTTTTATTTAATAAAATCAACCCTTTATAAATCTCCAAAATTAATACTTTATCTTTTAAATCCTCAAATGCTATTATAATATATTTTAATTACCACTAATTAGTTAAATTATAAACGGATAACCCGAACCGTACCAAACCGAACCCGTTATATAATCCCAACCCGGTTTAATAAATAACAAATATATATGTATATATGTTAGCAAGAGGGACCCACCAAAGGCCACACCATCCTTCTTCTTCCCCGAATTTCAAATGGGGGCTCCCGCCATGGCCATCCTCACGTGATCCCACCGGCGACGTTGCACTGTGCCACTGATCGACGGAGCTTGCTACATCGCTCAGCCTCGCCCAGCTCCTTGGCTCTCCCGCCTCCCTCACTCACACATGCTGCTCCCGGCCTCCCTCTCGACGCTCGCTCGCCTCGCCTCGCGCTCACATTCTACTCTCTCGAGCTCGACGGAACTCTCGATCTCGCCCACCCTCTCCACAATCAGCCCTCACGCACTCTCCGAGCACCCGAGGACAAGAAAAGAATCAAAGCAAACCGAGGAAAAGGAATGATGTTCGAAGGCTCACCGAGGATGTTCGCGACTTTGGAGCTCTCGATCGGAGTTATAGGCTTCGTCGGTGGCTCGCGATGGCTTGTCGGACCTACGTCGTACATGGGTGAGTGTGATGGAGAAGATCGAGGACGATTCCGATTAAAACGGAGGAGAATCACTTACCGGAACGTGGTTCGCGCTTGAACAGGGGAGGTGGAGCTCCGGTGGCTCGTGGTGGCGCTGGAGGGCTCCTGGGTGGCGTCATGGCGGCGGCGGACGTCGGAGGAGGTGTGGGTTGATGCTGCCGTTGTTGCTCTTCGAGAAAGGATGAGGGATGGGGTGTGTGTGGTGGTTTGAAGATGCGGCGTCAGAGGGCGTGTTGTACTGTTGTTGCAATGTAGATCAGTGATGGTGAGGAGACTTGAAAGGGAGCAGGTGAGCGGGAATGAATGAAAGAAGAGGAGAATGGAGGAGATCTAGAGATGGCGGGGTATGGTGATGAAGAAGAGCGGGAGTGATAGAAATGACAGAATGAATGACGGGGTGAGGGGTGGGTATGGTTACTGATGGGAGTGGGTAGAGATTGTGTGTGGAATTGGTTAAACAAATACCCGAAAATAAATTCCGAATACGTGAATTTTGAATTCCGCAATTAGTTTTCAAATGTTAGTTTCCCCGACTCTCGCTCTCTCGAACAATTAGATTTTTAAAATCGACAAGGATATCACAATCCGATAATTGTTTTGAATTTTCGAGGAAAAAGGATGGAAATTATTCGTCAAATTTTATATTCCGGTCGGAATCCGCTAAATGAGTTTTAAAACCGATTAAATTTCATTTTTAATTCTCTTTTTCCAAAAAATTAGGATTTGAAAATCCGAGCCTTTACATCATCCACCTCTAAAAACAAGTCTCATCCCCGAGACAAAAATCATTTTAAAATAGGGGATGAAGTTTGAAATTGGTGAGTCCAAGGATCATGTCATTGATCCCGTAAGTATCTCATAAGTGCCCCTATGAGATCCTCACAGTACCGTTGCCGTGATAATAATATCCCCAATAGACCTGAGCAAGAATGTGATATGGGCCCCTACCACATCCTTAATCTGACTCCTCCGTCATATCATAACTCAAAACATCACAACGTCCTCTTTAAAACACCGTTCAAAACTTCAAGTTCGACATTAGTCAAAAGCATTCCTAACCTCTTCATTCATCCTACCATCCACTTCTAAAGGCTAATCTCATATTCTCTTCCTAGGTTCTAAGACATAAGGTTCAACAGTTCAATTTCTATCATTTCCATCATCAAGCATCATGTATATATATCGAATAACAATAGCACCTCACGTCTAATAGCATAACATAATCACCCCAAGAATAGCCACATAGCATAGCATATCTAGCATCGTATCATATATGGTAGAATTTATCACATCATCTCACGGAAGTTACACACCATATCAATCATATAAGCACGTTATATCAATCAGATAAATACATCATACTCATTCTAACTACCAAGCGTCATCGCATTAGAGGCAAACAACTGCTTCCGTACAGTAGCATTCCATCAGGTTCAGGGATAACTATGTTAGCACTACAGTTCCCTATTGTCAACGACAACACATCAGAGAATCAACATCGTCTATAGCATAGAATTCGCACAACATTCGGCTCCAAGTAAAGTATACACTAGATCCCTATCTCAGGACAATCTGCCTTACACTACCAATCATGACGAGACACGACCACTACTCACCATCCCTTGCACTAAGATCAACTTCACCGAGGTCTACCAACTCAATCCACTACCAGTTCTAGGAACCATTGTATCCTGCTCACATACAACCTTTCTAGCCTCATAACTATTCGCAATCAAGGTCGAATACCCAAACCAACTACAAGGTATCCCAACTCCTATGCCATCAAGCCATCTAAGGGTCAATCCTTCTTCGACATCCCGATCTCATGTCCTACCTTCCACTCGACTATCATCTCCTAAAGAGACATCGCTAATCACCTTGCTAACTTAATCATACTCCCCACGCCACTAACCACTCTTACTAACCATCCACCTCTAAGGACCCAACTCATGCTGACCATCTCACACCTGACACTCCCGACCAATTCTAATGCAGAACCCAACTAGTGGTACTCCTAACCACGAATCACCATGACCAACAAGCCGACCCACTCTAGATCCTCTTCCCGGCATACTCTACCTAGACTAGTTCCCTCAACTCTGCATGTTTCCCCAAATTGCCTCAGATCGCACTTCCTTAAACTTCGAAATCTCTACCACTTAAACCCTTATGTACCGATCATCATTTTCACCAAATTCCAATGACATCCTCGTCCGAATTTCCTAAGCATCGTAACTTCACCAGCCTTCAAAAATCTCTCTAGCGTCCTCAATACCTTCTGCTTTGCCTAGTTCCCAAATCCATGCACATAATCTCTCTATCTCAACCTTAAGCCCGCAGTCTTACTATGAATCTAAACTACATCATTGCATAGCTACCAACCTTTCCTCGAAGATTCATCTCACATCTTCAATTACCTTAATAGCCACAAATGACCTCCACTCATAAATCCCGATTCATTCCCTATGCCAAAATCCTCCAACAACGCATCTAGAGATCATTCACTCATAAATTCCCCAAGCCTTACCAATCCTATCTAAACAACCCCCAAATACTCATCACATGAACAACCCTGATATGAACAACCTAATATCCTCGATCGATAATTTCCCAAGCAACCTCATACTACTTTTCCTAGGAAATTCCTCAACCTCATCCCTTACCGAAATCGCCCCCACTCTCAGCCGCTACCCTCCTATCCTAAACGCTCACACCGCACACCCACTACTTACCGACACTCCTAGCTAGGACATCTCCCTCAAAATCTCAACATACTAGCCCCACTCCCCACCTAAGACCTACCTGGAAGCTCATCTATACTCAAAAACCACTATCTTTGACACATCCCAACTCACTCGGCTCTACTCAAGCTAACGCATCATTCCTGCACCCCATTTCACACAACCAATGACCCAATCCGAAGACCTCAATCCACCTGCCACTTTTTGACCCGTCTCACCGAAGAATCTCACGACTCAAGCTCAAGAAGAAAGCACTCCTAGACATATAACCTATAACCTACTCACCAGCAAGTCAGTATACCAGGCACCAAGGCACATCATCATAGAAACAAGTTAGTCAGACAATCATTGCTACCAGTTTAGGACATCCGTCATCACACATTCAATTATGTCAGTTCTAGGCCTATCACACAACATCAATTCCGATTAGTATAGAAGAATCCACGATTTGAATTAAGAATGCTCTTCCTCGTGTTAGTTGGGAGGAGCCCGTTCACAACTGTCATCTTTGAAGCATATTCGTCCTTTTTGCCATCGGTGACGTTGTTCCTGGGGCCCAGGGGTCATATGTCCATCACACTTACATTGCGCCGCTTCGGTGTCATTCACTCGTTCGCCCTTTCTTCCATGTCATCATTCATCATGGGATTGCGCGGGGTTAGAGGTTACGGAGATAGGGGAGGGACAAGGGAGGACAACACGACTTCCATAAGGATTCAGACATGGTCCACGACTAGAGACGACAAGATAAGAGACCAGATCCCACCCCGAGAGTTACAATGACGCCCTTATAATTGTGGCACGCAGACACATAAAAATCAAGAGATATCATCACATTATTTCACACTAGCATGCACCTATCTCAAGGAATATCGATTTATGCATTCATAACATGTTCATATAATCAGCTTCATATGTACGCAGAACAAGCTAGCAACCTATAATTTCATTCACCAATCATGCGTGATAGACTAAGAACATGTGTGCACAGACTGACATGGGACATATATGACATAAGTTGTGCAAGATCTAGCAAACATCACAAGATATCATATGCACGACTTATCACTCATTTAGATACACAATTAAGCAAGTCATAATATTACGGAAAGCATGTTAAGATGTACCCTAAAAATCATGCTAAGGGTATGGTCAATTCATGCAGGGTTGGTATAGCAACTATCTCATCACATACATCCATATTCGCATAGTAAGACTAGGACGTCACACAATCATACGAGGGCCTATAACTGGGAGGTATATGTCCTAAATGATACTAGCAATACTCATTAAACACGTACACAGTAATGAGGTCCAATTAGGTTAATCTGGCATGCTAAGTCATCCAATTCACGTTTTAAACATACAACGAGAGTTGACCACACTCTCATGGACCTAGTTCATAGGGAGAGAGTAATCATGAGGATTCAATACATACGGTACATACATCCACTAATAAGTGTAACCATGCAAGGTACGAGGTAAGTCATCTTGAATTATACCAATATAGCATTTCATGAAATCACAAGGAGGCTATCATTATAATCTTGACAGAATTCTCTAAGGACAATCACCGACTCACCACGCTAGTATGACATGCTGGACACAAGGACATTCACACCGTTTCCGAGAGAAGATGGTAGAATTCATGTTTAGACTCTTTTGGCAAGGCGACACGGTTGACCATTACGAGGCTCAAGAGGGATGACTCCATAAGACAAAGCACTCCTAACTCGGAAGAATGTCGATAATCAACCTCAGGTAACCCTCACATTATACACAATCCCCGAAGGTAGTTAGTTGACCGACCCAAATTTCCCGTAGAGAATGTTGACATTAGGTATGAGACTCGATGAACATCTATGGTTGGAATACAAATAGGACTCAAGTCAAGAGGAACATACACTCTTGACCCTTACTAACACATCCAAGTGCTTTGGTGGGACGGATGACAGAATCGGGATTATCATACAGTCATTTACATGTTCAAATTAAGGCATTCTGATTAGTTCGCTATCCTAAGCACAATAGTACTCAACACGGAAGCAATCAACAAGATTAATATGATCCTCTTCGAGGAGAATCGCCCTCGGGCCCAATTGCATATATGTATATAAAACATAAGCATAGAGACGGTCTATGCCGTCCTTCGAGGGACGGTTGACTGGAGGGGCAAAAACATCACGGCCTCCTCACTCAACACTCTAACCTCCGTGGTGTTCCTTGGAGTCTTCTAGGTCCATCTGTAAATAAAAGCTAATATTTTGCCTACCGTTCCCCGCGTTCTACATCCATAAGGGATGTCTATCGCTTTAGTCTTTACCCACGAGATTGTTTCCCCTTTATTCATTTTAGGTTTAAAGTCCAATTAAATTCATTTTGCCTTTTTTAAAACATTTTCCAAAACCGTTTGAAATCATTGGGCGATTTTCAAAACCTCTTCAACCTATTGTACTCGGATTGCAAAACCTCAGCTCTGATACCACCTTTGTAATGGCCCGGGATTATGATTCCCGAGTTAAGTTTCGAGGGATGAAACCCCTCGTTGGGATCTTGCGCCCCGAGTACAGGTTGAAGGTTTGAAATCGAAGATATGTAGTTTAAAGTGGGATTTTGCACCCAAATCCTGAAGGTCCGTTGGAGACCCCGGGGTAAACCCCTGTACCAGTCGTAACTCTACAACGTGGAAAAATCCTTTATTATACAAAGGGCATAAGTTCTGAAAACGATATAACAAGTGCCATGGCAAAGCCGGGTCAAAACAGAATATGTATAATTAGGGAGAAATCCCAAAAGCATGAATCTGGTGAAGTCAGGTTTCAAACGCTCACTCTCCGCCATAAGAATAGACCCCGTCATAACAGCACAAAATCAAGCAGTGTATCGGGTACCTGAAACTATACCACCAAGTCAGGTCAAGAGTCCGCCCGCGGGTCCTCTAACCGCGCTGAGGACATATAATACGTCTATACCTAGAATAAAGGATGTCTTCATGCAGTACTGGAATATTAGCCACACTATCATGTTCCTAATTCATATGTGCAGAATAGTAAATAAGGCCTTAACAAAGAATACCAAGTGGTATATCCCTTTTCTACCACCACCCCCCTTCCAAGTAGGGTGGAGACTAGCTAGTTCGATTCGATAGCATCTCAAATCTCATCATCATATCATATCTCATCATATTATCGTATCTTATCATCATATCGTATCTCATCATCATATCGTATCTCATCATCATATCGTGGATCTTGCGAAAAGAAAATAATAATGATGATAATAGTAAAGGTGTTCCAACGACCCGAATGACTCAGGGCGAACCATCGGCTGTCCTATGACCCTATCAAGGATTCTAGGACTCACAGATAACGGTCGTTTTGTATTCAAACACATACAGAATAAGGATGCTCATTCGTAAGTGCAATTCCTAAACATGATACTACATGACATGCTCTTATGCATATGCAACATCTACATACTATATGACACATCAGGCAGGAGGTACTGGTTACTGAGTAAGCCCCGGAGGTACTTACCTGGCTAGCAGACCGGCAACAGAACAATCCATCACACAGTATTCACAATCACAGAGCATCACCTAGTACATAATGGAATATACATAAGTCTACATTCAACTATTAAGCACTCAAGCACACATCAATCAATAGAACAAGTAACATATTATGGAAGTCATTTCATCGCATCATCCACTCCTCAAGAACACATCGTTCTCCATAAATCATTCAATCAATTCTGCATGTTCATATACGTCATTTCCGCATATACCTCAACATTTCATCAAAATCATAAGACATAATTTGTGTGATATAAAATCCTACTAGATCGCCATAATTATCCAACATTTAATCTCATATAATAATTCACTACAAGTCATGCTATTAGTCATACATATCATACTGTTAGTCAAACGATCATATTATCATGCTAGTTAGTAATCGAATAAGTCTTATTCCCAACTTAGTTTCACAACCGTTTCAAATCCCAGTTAAATAGTTAAATATTCCGACCCTTAAAATACTCGCCGAATTCCCTTTTTAATTTATTTATTAGACTACTTTCCAACCTTGAAATTATTTTCCAAATTCTTTTCTAACAGGCAAGTCCAACTTATTTATGTTAAATTCCAATTATTATTATAGATATAATATTATAAAACACCATTTAATAAAACACCCTTATAAGTTATTTCCATATCCCCTAAAATCCAAACCGTTTTTATTTAATAAAATCAACCCTTTATAAATCTCCAAAATTAATACTTTATCTTTTAAATCCTCAAATACTATTATAATATATTTTAATTACCGCTAATAAGTTAAATAATAAACGGATAACCCGAACCGTACCAAACCGAACCCGTTATATAATCCCAACCCGGTTTAATATATTACAAATATATATGTATATATGTTAGCAAGTGGGGCCCACCAAAGGTCACACCAGCCTTCTTCTTCCCCGAATTTCAAATGGAGGCTCCCGCCATGGCCATCCTCACGCGATCCTGCCGGCGACGTTGCACTGTGCCACTGATCGACGGAGCTTGCTACATCGCTCAGCCTCGCCAAGCTCCTTGGCTCTCCCGCCTCCCTCACTCACACTTGCTGCTCCCGGCCTCTCTCTCGACGCTCGCTCGCCTAGCCTCGCGCTCGCAATCGACTCTCTCGAGCTCGACGGACCTCTCGATCTCGCCCACCCTCTCCACAATCAGCCCTCACGCACTCTCCGACCACCCGAGGACAAGAAAAGAATCAAAACAAACCGAGGAAAAGGAATGAGGTTCGAAGGCTCACCGAGGATGTTCGCGACTTCGGAGCTCTCGATCGGAGTTATAGGCTTCGTCGGTGGCTCGCGATGGCTTGTCGGACCTATGTCGGACATGGGTGAGTGTGATGGAGAAGATCGAGGACGATTCCGATTAAAACGGAGGAGAATCGCTTACCGGAACGTGGTTCGCGCTTGAACAGGGGAGGTGGAGCTCCGGTGGCTCGTGGTGGCGCTGGAGGGCTCTTGGGCGGCGTTATGGCGGCGGCGGACGTCGGAGGAGGTGTGGGTAGATGCTGCCGCTGTTGCTCTTCGAGAAAGGAGGAGGGAGGGGGTGTGTGTGGTGGTTTGAAGATGCGGCGTCAGAGGGCGTGTTGTACTGTTGCTGCAATGTAGATCAGTGATGGTGAGGAGACTTGAAAGGGAGCAGTTGAGCGGGAATGAATGAAAGAAGAGGAGAATGGAGGAGATCTAGAGATGGTGGGGTATGGTGATGAAGAAGAGCGGGAGTGATAGAAATGACAGAATGAATGATGGGGTGAGGGGTGGGTATGGTTACTGATGGGAGTGGGTAGAGATTGTGTGTGGAATTGGTTAAACAAATACCCGAAAATAAATTCCGAATACGTGAATTTTGAATTCCGCAATTAGTTTTCAAATGTTAGTTTCCCCGATTCTCGCTCTCTCGAACAATTAGATTTTTAAAATCGACAAGGATATCGCAATCCGATAATTATTTTGAATTTTCGAGGAAAAAGGATGGAAATTATTCGTCAAATTTTATATTCCGGTCGGAATCCGCTAAATGAGTTTTAAAACCGATTAAATTTCATTTTTAATTCTCTTTGTCCAAAAAATTAGGATTTGACAATCCGAGCCTTTACAAAACCGTTTCAACTCATCAAATATACGAGCATGGCTCTCTGGAGAGGGTATGCAATACCACCAATACAGTTCCATTGGTGGCTTCTCAAAATATTCACTCCTCTTTTGGCATCTCTTAGCTCTTTGTCCGTTTGCACCCTCATTAAATTCAAACAACAGAATCCTCTTTGTCAAATTTTCCTCATCTTGCTCATCTATCCAATCTCCTAAGATCTCCTCGTCAAGAGGGATGATAGCGTAGTCGTCACTAACCACCACCTCCGTCTGCCTAAGAAAAATCTCTGAAATAATTGGAATTATAATTTGTTGAGCCACTTAGATCCGCTTCATCTCGTTATTGAAATCAGTTTGGATCATTATAAGTTGGGACTCCATTGCAGCAAAGTGCTCTTCCATACGGGGCAACATTGATGATTCTTGTGATGTTTGCGGGGCCAGACATGGAGGCTCTAGTTGTCCGATTTGGAGTTCTAATTGTGCAATCTCATGTATGATATTCATCTCACGAGAAAGTTGAGTTTTGCACAAATGATGTACTTCCTTAACCTTTTCGATCGGAACCCTAAACATTGGACAATCTTTAAATATATGATTAGAAACTCCGCAAAAATCACAAAATAAACCATGCTTCATCTTTAAAGGGAACACACCTAGACACACGAAAACAAACAGTTAGTAGCACGGGAGTTATGAACCATAAGATAGGCTCACAACAAAATTTGTTATATAAAATAATCGGCAAACACACAGAACAAAGAAATAAACTTTGATTCCCCAGCAACGGCGCCAATTTGATGGACGGTTTTTAGTCGCGTAAATCTTATCAAAATAAATTCGAACCTACCTAACTAATGTAGTGTGGTAAGCACGAGTCGATTCCACAGAGAATCAAGTTATTCCTAAGTTAAGTTTATTTACCAATTAGTATGAAACGGGGGGTTTTGAGTGATTGAAATAAGAAAGAAAACAAAATAAACTATAAACTAATTAATGGAGATAACGATTAATAAAATAGTTTAATCTACAAATATCCACTTTAGTTGGTTAAATTGATATTGTAACTTCCTCTTGTCCTTTTAGGTTTCTTATGAATGCCCTTGTCCCAACCTAATATAGTTACTAGTCCAATCAGTCTTAGAAACCGTTATCAATCGAACAATCCCTAAAGAAGGATTTAACCCAATTGATAGCTTTAAGTTCAGATATTAACCAAGGGATTTGCAGTCTCTAAAGAAGGATTTAACAATACATCCAACTTCCTACCCATCCAATTAGTTCAATCAGCCCTAAAGGGATAAGTTTGCCACTTTGGTTAAGGTTCGCAATCAGGAATCTACAAAACTCTAACAATTGAATTGATTCTACCAAGTTGATCAGGCAAGATAGAATAAAACAATCAACATTCAAGCACAAAGAAGTCGAAACATTCAATATAGAAAATAAGAAACCAGAATTAGAAACTCACAATCCATCCAAATAAAACTTCAAATTGTGGACGAAACGGAGGAGTTTAGTTCTCCATAAAAATAAAACAAAAGACAATTAGGTTTTAGGGGTGGAAAGTTAGTCAGCCGTATACCGTATCACATTCGGCCTCCCCACTTTCCGTATGAATGTATGTATATATATAAATTGATATCCTAACCTATCTAACTATCGCAATTTATATAATATAAATAATACTAACACGTCTAATTCCATCTATCTAGTATTCTAGTTTAATCTCCCTTTGTAGTGGAAGCTGCCGACTTTGGACGCACCATAGCCTTCTCTTGGTGCAATTCATCAGCCCAATTAATTTATTCGTATGTGAGTGGCCTGACTCCGTATAATTTGTCCAATGTAAATTATTCCAAATATGCTCTAAAATACCTGAAAGCAATCAAACACGGGTGTAGACTCCGAAAACAAAATAATACTGAATAAGTTATAAAATATGTAAAAATATTCTAAATTAAGATGCAAATATATACTTAAAGCATGATTAAAATAGACTCTATCAGCCGCCGGCGTAGGCTTGGCCCCCTCCGCTGCCGCCTCCGTCTCCGCTTGCATAGGTGTCGCCGAGAAGCTGGCGATGAGCGGTGGCGGAGGCTAGGCTGGCCAGCCCAAGAACAAGAAAGAAGACCGCTACTGGGATTTTGTGAGAAGCCATTATTCTTTCAATTGATCAATTAAGGATATGAATGTGTGTTTTGATCTGTTGAGTGATTGTAAGATGGAGGTTTGAGGGGCTATTTATAGATCGAGATGGAGGGATGGATCACCAAGGATGTTACTCCATCTAAAGATCTCACTTGCTACTTGCTAGTGTCAATTCAAATCTATCTTTAAGTCAATCATATATACCCATACACTGTACGTCTATGTGTAATTTCAAATTAATTAATTACTTTTTAGTACGTGGTATACTATCTAACTTTTTTGTTTCTTCTTTCATTGAAGCAAAACTAATTAAGGATCAAGGGGATTTGCAAACCGGTCGGTCTTAAACCATCTCCATTAAAATTTGAGAACACGGTTTCAGACTTTGCAATTTGTATTTGAGATCATGTCGACGGTATATATATCTTGTTTAATTTGGTCTTCCTTTGCATTTTTAATTTTTTTTTATGGTAGGTAAAAATTAGGCGGATCTTACAGGCGCAAGATGCCACATGATCATCCAAAAGGATGATGCTACAAAGATCTCTACAGGTACGGAAGTTTGAAAACATACAAATATTCCTAGACTTAGCTATAAAATCAGCTGCCTTGTTTGCTTCCCTGTAGCACTGTCTGAATTCGATGATGTCAAAGCTTGAACTAAGTTTCCTTATTAGTTCCACTTCCCGGAGAATTCCCCATCTAACGTACTTGCTATCATTGATTGCCTTGGAGACTTCCAAGAAATCTCCTTCCACTATGACTCGTCGTAGACTTTTAGCTAGAGCTAAGTTTACACCTGCACAAAACGCAACAGCTTCTGTTTGGATGGCAGAGCTTGCTTCCGTTTCAGATTGAAAGATATCAATCACAGAACCATTATGGTCCCTAATAATCCCCCCCCCCCCACTTGGCAATCGCCAGTGGGTCTTAGAGAGCCATCTACGTTGATTTTGTAGATAACCCTAGGCGGTTTGATCCATTTGGAATTGCGTCTTCTTTTTATAGTTGGCGCTGAGGGTACATTTTTAGTTTTGGCTGCACCATGCCATTCACTAAGATCCGTTATAATTCTTATAGCCATCTGGCAAGGGGTGTCCGGCTTTTCATTCCTAAAGATCATATCATTCCTAGCTTCCCAAATTTTTTGCCAAATAATGCAGAGTTCTTCAATAGATTTCTTGTTATTATCAAGTACCAAAACTTCGCTCATTCTGGTGCAAGAATTGGGTATCAGTGGTGTGGTTTTACTCAATCTTTGTTTGTAGGCAGCAATAGTCATTCTAGTGACTTGACAAAGGATAAAAAAATGGTTGTTGTCTTCGTTACTATCATTACAGAAACAACAACAAGTCGGGACTCTATTGATATACCTATTTAATCTCTCCTTTGTAGCAAGACTATCAATGGTTATCTTCCAAAGAAGATTTTTTATTCTTGGGGGGGAGGTTTAGTTTCCATATCCACTTGTGATCCGTAGAATCTTCTTTGCTATTCTTAACCATTTGTCTGACCGATCTAGTAGTAAATTGGCCATCCGAGGTAAATTTCAAAATTAGTTTATCAGGAGTGTTCCAGTTAGGAATTCGAATTTTGATGATTTGTTGGACAATGTTATTGGGGAAAATCTCATGGAGGAGGGGAACATTCCACTCCTTGTTAGATGTGAACAACTGGTTAACTTTAAGGTCAGGATCCATATGTTTTTTAAATCTTGTGAGATTATGATTGAGAACCCAGGGATCTTTCCAAACGTTTATGGAGTCTCCATTTCCTACTATCCATAGTAACCCTCGAAGGAATTTTTCTCTTAAATGAAGTAGCCTTCCAAATTGCCAGGATGTATTCTGCGATGTTTTTTCCATTAATCCTTCCTGTTGGAGGTATTTCTCTTTAATAATTTTAACCCAAATGTTATTTGGCTCAAAGTAAACTTTCCAAAGTAATTTCATTTGGAGGCTGATGTTCATGTCCTCCGCAAGTTTCAGTCCTAATCCTCCTTGCTCTTTAGGTTTACATATTTTATCCCAACTAATTAATGGGGTGTATCTTTTAGACTGAAGTTTGTTCAAAAAGAAATTCTTTTGAATTTGATCAATTTGGTTTAGTATACCTTTCGGAAAGAGGAAATTTTGAATTAGGTAGTTGGTTTTGGAGCTCAAGTTTGCTTGTATTAGAGTTGCATGCCTCGCTTGGCCGAGAAAAGAGGCCTTCCATTTAGATAGCTATTTTTCAGACTCTCAATGGCTTCGTTAAATACAACATTTTTAACCCTTCCCCTTATTGACGGGATACCAAGGTAATTCTCAAGAGTTTTTGAGATCAGGATGTTCATATCACGGCCTAGGGAGTTGGCCAGGTTCAGATTTATGTTTTTCGAGACTTGGAGAGAACTCTTTTTATAGTTAATGGTTAGCCCCGAGAGGTTTGAAAAATTGTTGAGAATATTTTTAATCGTGTGGGGATTCTTATGGGAGGCTCTCGAAAAAATTATCGTATCGTCTGCAAAAGAAAGAAAGGGAATTGGAATACCATTTTTTGTTAGTTTAATTCCTATCAGGGCATCATCGTATGTTGCTTCCTCTATTAGTTCTTGCGCTAAATTCTCCATGACGAGGATGAAGATATAAGGGGCAAGTGGGTCTCCTTGTCTTATCCCTC
Organism: Persicaria maculosa; assembly: GCA_963922045.1. NCBI lineage: Eukaryota > Viridiplantae > Streptophyta > Magnoliopsida > Caryophyllales > Polygonaceae > Persicaria > Persicaria maculosa. The sequence goes on from OY998254.1 coordinate 54,161,386, forward strand.
TCCCAGGTTTGAATTGGGTGCCAGGGCGATTGTTGACTAATACTGAGAATGTAGTTGTTGTAATGCAGTTCATGACCCAATTAATCCATTGTGGTGCAAAACCAAATTTAGAAAGATTAGCTCTTATGTAATCCCAGTTGATTCTATCATAATCTTTTTCCATGTCTAACTTAAGAGCCATCCATCCTCTTTTTCCTTTTTGTTTGTGAAAGTTATGAAAGATTTCATGAGCGATAAGAGTATTGTCTTGGATGGATCTTCCTTCTATAAAAGCACATTGGAACGGATTAATCAATTTAGGTAAAATAGGTTTGAGTCGGTTTGCTATGATCTTAGTTATGAGCTTGTAAATAGTATTGCATAAGCTAATATGCCTATAGTGATTGATATTTAAAGGATTTTCAACCTTTGGTATGAGGGCTATGAAGGTTTGGTTAATTTCATATAACATACTTCCAGAATGGAAGAATGCTTTAACTTCTTTGCATAAGGAGGATCCAATGATTGTCTAATATTTTAAGTAAAACTCGGGGGGGGGGGGGGGGGGGGATAACCATCTGGACCAGGGGTCTTATCTTCCACCATACTACTTAGAGTATCTTTGATTTCTTTATTTGAGGGAGGGGTTAGGAGGGTGGCATTGTCATTAGAAGTGATTTGAGCTTGTATATGTTTTATTTGATCACTTGAGATAGGAGATCTAGGTTGGGCTATAAATCTATGAGACATCTTTGGTTAGAAATATCTTGGGTGTGAGTTAGTTGGATGTCATCTTTGGTGATAAAGGTAGAAGTGGAATTTCTGAAATTCTTGATTTTGACAGTGGTTTGATAGTATCTAATGTTTCTATCTCCTAATTGAAGGTGTTTTATTTTGGATCTTTGTTTCCAGAATCTCAAGTTTTATTCTAAGAGTGCTGATTTTTTCTTTTCTAATATGTTAAGCTTTCTGATGTCATTGGTTGATAAGGAACCCTAGGGGAGGTCTAGTTGCAGCTTCTGAATATTGTTTTCGACCACTTCGAGTTGCTTGAGAATATTATTTTTATGGTTTATACACCAATCCTTTATGTTCTTTTTTAGAAGCTTTTGTTTCTGCATGAAAACATGAACGAAAGATCCGACAAATTTATTTTTCCAAACCTTATTAACTATGGGTTCAAAGTTGGGGTTTGTGGACCAGGCCATTTCGAAGCGAAAGGGAGCTCCCTTAAAGCCATCTGAGGAGCTTATTTGTAGGGTGATAGGGTAGTGATCTGAGGAAGAGAAAGGATGATGACGAACTCTTGTGTTCTTAAAGTGAGACATGATCTCTTTGTGAGCTAGAGCACTACTAAAAACGTAGGAAATAGCTACGGAAAAAAGCAACGACATTGGCCACCAACGACATTGGCCACGAACTCTTGTGATTTTCTATGCTTTCTCTGGGAAATGATATGGTAATTCCCATCTACCTGCACTAGAAAAAATTGACCAACTATTTTAAAGTGCATAAATAATGCATCTAACACTCAATGTATAAAGTATATTAATAAGATAATAAAGTGCATGAATAAGATATCAAAGTGCATGAATAAGATATTAAAGTGCATTAATAATATATCTAACACTCATGTGCACACAGGAATGAACCATTGTTGGTAGTTGCTTCTGGTAGAGATACCATTGTTGGTGTTGGAACTTGATATTCTGAAGATAATATGCAGAAACTATACAACAATAAGGGATAACCATGAAGTAATAATACCACAGATGAATGGCATTATAATCTCCAACCTTGAATAATCAACAAGATTATCTCATAAAATGACCAAATCTTGATTTTGCTCAAAATTGTAGGTGGCAAGTTGGGGAGGTGATCTGAAAGAACGTGGAATTTTGACAGTATCTCTTACACCAAGGGATAACCATGAAGCACAAGTTCAATTCTATCTTGCATGTGGTATCCCTGCAATCCTTGGCATTCTTTCTACACATCGGCCTCCTTTCCCGTCGAGCTCTTTTGGTATGGCTCATTGCTCTAGATGCCTCATTCCTTGGACGGAGTTTGATATGCATTTCTTTCATTATTAACTCAGTTTTGTTGGTCACATTCATGTATAAATGATTTTGCTGCGTGTTTTATTAGATTGTATCATCTTTGGTTCCTGATCCTCTGGTTCTACAGGTGCGACATGAAATACATTCGCTTGGAGATGGGCAGAATCCTTCGTCCAAGAGGCTACATGGTCATCCAAGAATCCACTTACTTTGTGGACGCGATTTCCATCATTGCAAAGGGGATGAGATGGGGCTGCAAAAAGGAAGATGCGGAATCTATAGTTGAGAATAAAAGGATACTCATCTGTTAGAAGAAACTCTAGTACGCGCAGAAGAGTTCAACATGATCACTACTTGGCTTCTGAAGCATAGTTATGGAAGAAATTATTGGGATTTCAAGAAAGATAAACGAAGAAAGATAGGTATGTGGGTGCTCTGTCCAAGAGGAGAGGCTTCATACAACACATGGAAGATTCATCAGTGACGATAAATTCAATCTGTAACACATGGTTAATGAATGTAGTATGGTGTAGAAGTAGCTACTACGATTCTTATGTGATAGGGTTGCATTCTATTCATTTTTTACTTGTTCTCTAACTTACTTTGAGCCATCTAGACTTTGTAGTTCATTGGGGCAAAAAAAAGTAAAAATGTGAACGGGTGTATTTTGAACTTTGTGTTATGTAATTTACTTGTTGAGAAGTAAAAATGTGAACAGGACGTCGAGAAATTTGTTCCTCATCTTTTCCTCACTCTATCTGTCATACTTGTTGTAGCAACAGTAAGACTCCCTATATTTGTTGTTATTTAATTCAGAACAAACTATTAATATTATAAAAACAACAGCAACCAACAACACTACAGTCTACTAAAATGCCACATGATTCATGTGATTATCATTCTATAAAAAATGTTATATTCACTCTTTTTTTTCTTGATGAAAATACTAATTAATTACTTTAAAATACGTTGGATGTTCATGGAATTAACAAATGCAAAGACATGCTTCAAAAGAGCAGTTCCTTATATGCTTTATTTTCTCAAGAGATATGCAGGTTGAAGCTAATCAACATCACTTACTCTCTTACGTAGTTATCTACTCCATATAAATCTGGTTGGGGATATTTTTCATGATATATTCATGTTGTGTTTCAGAAATTAGATTTTTTTATGTTGTGTTTCTATAAAATAGAGTCACTGACATACAAATTTTAGCTAACTATTAGCCATACACTTCATCATTTTATTCTTGCACTTTATCATTTTGTTTATGCACTTTACAATCTTAATTGTCCACTTCCTAACCTTATTTATGCACTTCGTATAATTATTCATACATTTCATTGTTTTATCCTTGCACTTTATCATTTTATTTATGAACTTTATAATCTTAATTGTGCACTTTAAATTTTGAACCATGTCCATGTTTCTCTTAAATTTGAACTGATTAATTTTTATTTTAGGTGGAAATTAGTTTCTATTATTCATACAATTCGTCAATTTTTTTTTGCACTTTATAATCTTAATTGTGCACTTCATAATCTTATTCGTGCACTTCATAATCTTATTCATGCTCTGCATCATTTTATTTATGCACTTTATAATCTTAATTGTGCACTTCATAATCTTATTCATAAACTTAATGATTTTATTGTTGCACTTCATAATCTTATTCAGTCACTTCATATTATTATTATTCATAAACTTCATCATTTTATTCTTGCACTTTATAATTTTATTCTAAATGTGAACAATTGTATTATAAATCTGCACAATTGGGGTCTTACTTTTGCACAATTGATTGAGACAAGATCGGCCAGATTCCTTCACTATTTTTTCATAATTGTTGTATTCACACTTGTCTTTTAAATCTGCACAATTGTATCTTACTTTTGCACGTTTTAATATTAGTTTTTGTTGTATGCACACTTACACACTTTATAATATTATTCTTGCACTCTATGGTATTATTCTTGCACTTTATAGTATTATTCTTGCACTTCTGTAATTTTTGCTAAGATCTGTAATATTTACTTAAATATGAAATTTGTAATCTGGATATGTTTTTATTTACGCTAGAATAATTTAATGATTATTGCTCATATGTACTTTAAAACATACTCTAATAAAATAGTCTTGATTTGAAAATTAACCTTGTAATATATAATGCTATTTTATAATGCTTGTTTGCACATTACAATTTTACTTGTGCAATTTATGATCTTATATTTGCACATTAAAATTTTATTTTTGCACCTTATACTTTTATTCATGAAGAGAAACATTGTACTCATTAGTGATAAACATAGAATCATAGATAGCCTATGTGGGATTTGAACCCGCATTTTTGTGCGTAGGCACATTGCTCTACCATTTTGAGCTAATAGGCTTTGGTGCAAAAACTTCAAAGCTTAAGTAGAACAATGAGCAAAAGAGTTTATATCTGAATGCTTGTTTACGTTGCAAACAGATTCGTAACATATAGGATGTATAAAAAAAATCGTAACATATAGGAACTCTTCACGTTCTCTGCTGATGGACTGCAAAAAACAAACAAAAAGGGTTGACTCACTAAATTGTTTAGCAACGAAAATATACACAATAGAAAATAAGAAACAAAATATCTAAGATAACAGTCATACAGATGCAGATGCTAACACTGCCAATGCACGACTAAGTTCACAAAGTTGTTCTTGTTTTTCCAATGACTTGGCTAATGCTAGTTCCTGTTCTTCTTTTGTAGTCACATCGATCATTTCCTTCAACGCCAGATCCTCTTCACTGTCCGCGGATTCCTTTAGTCTAGCTTGCTCTTATTCCATCTCTTCTTCTTTCTCATGTCATCAGTTTGAATAAAATGAACTAATCAAAGGCCATAACCAAGCAAGAAAAGGTCAATGTACAATATGTGGACATGTTTCATATTCAAAGGAGACATCGCGAGCAATGAAATGTGTCATAACTTGGATTAAAAAATTCTAATTACTCAAATAGTATATCTACTCCAACTCTCCAAGAACAGCAACCCAGTCGCATAAAAGTATCAAATTACAAGTCGAACAAGTTTCACATCTTTCTGTAACAGTTTATTTCACAAAGCTAGAGCTGTAACGGCCCGGGATTATTATTCCCGAGTTACGTTTCGAGGGATGAAACCCCTCGTTAGGACCTTGCGCCCCGAGTACAGGTTGAAGGTTTGAAATTCTAAACTGACATTTTCAAGGGGTATTTCATACCCAAGTTCGAAGGGATCGTTGGAATCCCCGGGAAAGTCCCCTGTACCTATCGTAAGTCTAAGCGTGGAAAACAAAAGGTCACACAAATAGCAGATGTAAAGCATAATATAAAGGGGGTGCCATGGCAGAGCCGGGTCAAAACATGATCAACCATTTAAATCCAAACCGTAATTAAAGTGGTGAAGTCGGAATCTCAACTCTCTCTTTCCGCCATATTAGACCCCGCGATCATGGAGCCAAATCAGCATCAATAGTAGTAAGCATAACGGATACCTAAAAAAATTGATAGTGGGCGGGATCAGATCGATGCCCACTTTGGCTCTGGATCCCGGCCCTAAGCACACATATACGCTATACCTAATAAAGATGCTTCTAGATGCAAGGCAGAAAATTAACACACTAACATGCTCCTAAGATCAAGTGCATAATAATAATAATAATAAGGCCTTATCACAGAATACCAAGTGGTATATCCCTCTCCTACCTCCACCCCCTTCCGATAGGGCGGAGACTGGCCAGCTCGTGAATGCATTCCATAATAATCGGGCGGCACGCATGCCCAACCCGTATCCACAATAAAATAAAGCCCGCATGCAGGAAGTTCCATGACTCGATTGACTCAGGACAGGACCCGATGGGACTGGGCCATCCTATAACTTTAGCAAAGACTCTAGTTACTTCACAGATAACGATCGTTCTGTTTACATACGCATAAAGAAATAGAATGCTCAACGGTCAATGCAACCTAGCATGGTACTACATGGCATGTTGATCATGAATGCAAGCACCTAGTATATCATGCACCTAAAGCAGGGAATTTCTCTAGTTCAATCTGAGTAAGCTCCGAAGAGACTTACCTGGCTTTGCAGAACAGCATAATAAAGGGTCCAGCACACATAAATCATAGTCACAAGTATCACCTAAATACACATCAGAACATATATGTATAAATATACGCCTAATCATTCAAGCACTCAAGGCGCACATCATCCCATTCAGCCACATTCATATACTCGCAATAATACTCATATATCCGCATGATCTTATATCTCCAAAGTTCATTATATTAATCATGGCTCATAAGGCATAAGTCAAGCGATAACATAACTCTAACATCTCATCATGCCATTAATCATTCGTACATGCCATTAGTCCACACAAAATATGCTATTAGTCAATCAATCATATCATCATGCTAGTTAGTCATCGATCACTTAATTTCCAAGTTAGTCCCGAAAACCGTTTCGAAAACCAAGTTAACTAGTTAGAAATTCCGACCTAGGAAAATGCTCATCAAATTCCTTTCTCAAGTTAAATCCGATAATACCTTTTTAAATCTCCAAGTCTCATAATCTTATACTTTTAAATCACCTTAATATTATATCTTTAATCTCAAAATAATATTTCATATTTTAATCCCAATAATATTATATAATATTTCAAATACTATTTACTTTTAAACATCTCCATAAAATATTTCTAAATCCTTTAAAATCCCAACCTTTCTCATTTAATAAAATCTTCCCTTTATTTTATAAAAATTATAAACCGACCCCTTTTATTTTAAATTACCAAAACCACCCTCTTATTTTGTCCAATCTCTAACCGAATTTCATTTATAAAATAGGCTCAAATTAATGTTCTTTTGTTTGTGGAAAGATTAGGCCCATATCGTTAATTCTTTAAAACCCCAAATCTTGGCCCAGAAATTAGGCCCAAAAGCAAATCCCATTTCCCACTTTAAATTCTGAAAACCGAGCTGGGGATTTAAAGAAAGGAAGAGGGCCCAGGGTGATGTGACGGCTGAGGTGGCGAGGGGCCCAGTCTTCTGTTATGTAGGCACGAATGAGAAGGGAGGATTGGAGGATGAGAGCTGCTCAGGCTCCTCGAAGAACAGGGAAGCGCTGGGAGCGCTCGGGGTGGTGGTCGGCGAAGGGGCTCTAGCACCGGGAAGGTGGCGGTGCCGCTGGTAGTGACCGGAACCCGAAATGGTGGTGGCGGAATGGAGCCTGGCGAGACAAGAAGGAAGGGAGAGATATGTGGGTGGGTGGTGTTGTTTTTGTATTTGTTGTTTCATAGATTTGGGAAAGTTACAGCTTGAGGTTGTGCTCCAAAACAAGGGGAAAATGGGCTGTGAGTTTTGGAAGGAAGCCAGAGGTGTGGGGTTTGCAATCAGCTGCCTTGGTCAAAGTTGCTTAAGGTGGTTGTTTGAAAAGTTAAAGATGAGATGGGGGAGAATAGGTGTATGCAGTAGGCTGAATCAGGCCGGCAAATTTGGTTATTTGTCATATTTGGGGAAGCAAGGTGGTGAAGAAGGTAGAGGAAAGATGGGATAAGATTTTACCCAAACTAGAAGAAGATGAGTTGGCAACAGGGACTGGATAAGAATTTGTGAAAGATGACGGAATTGTGGTCCTGAGACAAAAATTTGAATTTTTGACGATTGGTATTTCGAATTCCGCTCTCTCGATCTAATCCTGACTCGATCAAATTTTATTTTCAAAAATCCGAGAAAGATGTTTCCATGTCGAGTTAGCTTTCAAAATTTTATTTTTGGTTGAAAATCCGCTTTACGAGATTAAAATCCGAATTGGAGAGTTTTTTCGCTAAATCCCGCTTTGAAATTTATTATGATTTTCTTTTTCTGAAAAATTGGGATTTAAAAAAAATCCGAGCCTTTACAAGAGCAAAGATACATGATTTAAATTATTGACCCTAATGAGGTCCTTCTCCTCAAGGAACTCTAGCTTTCTTCTCCTCTCAGAAACATAATCTTCTAAAGGCAAAGTTGTGACAACAGTTTCTACTACCTTATATGGAAGAGACGACAAGGTTGCTTGAACTGCTTGCTCGGGTTTTACCTCCTAGAAACCATATATGCTTTGAAATTGAGGTTTCAGACACTGCAAGGGAAAGAGTAAGTATCATTATGCCAATAGAGCATTAGCGAATAAACAAATTTCTAGGCAATATGAAACAGTACCTTGAAATAATTAGTAGAGAAGAAGGTACAGAATGATTAAGAGATAAATCAAGCCAATCTCGAAGCTGCAAATTGAAGAGAACAGTCACATTAAATGCAAACCTAGTAACAGACATTCATATGCAAATTCAAAGCAAGAAACTAAATCCTCTTAAGTATACTTTCCAAAAAATGAGAAAATAAAAAGGTTTACCTATTGTCGCATTTCTTGTATTGAACTTAATCCCAACATGCCTCTTTCTCTACAACCCCAACATGGAACATCAACTTGACAAGGTTTTTTTTGAACGCGTCGACTATTTCTCCCAAAGCTGGTACCATAGCCATCAATCTGCTGCCTATAACCAGGAATGAAAGATTGATTTAGCAATTTAACTATTGATTCATCCACATGTCCAACCAGAGTGAGAGAGCCGAGTGAAAACAATTAATCTAAAAGAGAATTGAAAGACAATGAAGGATAAATTAGAAAGTGAGAGAGCCAAGTGAAAACTGAGCAAAAAGCACACAAGAAGTAGCACAAATACAAAATAGCAGTAGCAGTATAACACAATTTTAGCACAGCAGCAGCAACTACAATATAACACAAATACAACAAAAAAATCAATTCCGAAAAATCCTAAAATCTTCATAATCAAACGTTACAAAACAAGAGGATGATAATAAGAAATCTGCACATAAAGATAGAGAAAAGGAAAAAGAACAGTACCAGGCAAATCCCAAGGCTCGACCTTGCAGACATCAACTTCTTTGATGACGCTAACATCACTCTCACTGCCATTGATCTTGAGACGAAGGTAGTGATCAACAAGCTCTACATCCGTCGGCCTGAATCTAAACCCCAGTGGTAGCTTTTCAAACGACAAGATCACCATTTCCCCTCAAAAACAAAAAATCACAACAAATAAAATCCGAGAATCCAAAGAACAGAATCAATTCTTCTTCCAAGCAACACTCCGATACTAAATTCTTTTGATTTCTCGGGTTTCAAACCGGAAATTAAGAAATGTTGCAAAACAGATCTCAAATTGGAGAGAGAAAGAGAGATTACATGGAAATCGTGGGATCGGACGATGGGAAAGAGAGAAGAGGCACTGAAATTCATCCTCATCCATCAAAGTTGCTGATCCAAGCCTCTGATTCACTGAAGCATCTCCTTTTAGCGGATTCAAACATGAAGCCTAGAGGACTAAATGCGTTGAAATTTGGCATGGAATCACCGTCCTCGTCTCATCCCCACCAGCGCGCCGCCGCCTTCCGACACCGTTCAATTTCAGACACCGTTCAATCGTCGAGCATGAAGAAGGATTGAACAGGAGCAGAGTGAACACATGCAGGAATACGTCTATTAGAAACGAAATACTTAAATCGGGTCGGCCCATTAATACACAAGATCCGCGCCCCAACCTATGAATATGACCCATTTTCACTTGCCAAATTTTCATTTTAAGGAGTATTTTCATTTGAACCATTACCCCTATATATATATAATTAGTGTTATTAGCACCGACTATTTATCTTTAAATAAAATTATTTCATTCTTTGTAGAATAGACGCGCTTAGGAAAATAATTAGATTGTGTCAGACACGCGGATATGACCGATTACAAATAAACCGAATTGGAGCCAATGAATTTCATCATCAAAATGAATGGTTGAAGTTGGACAAATTCAACCGTTAAAAATAACTTACAGTTAGATTTGCCTCCTTTTTTTTTTTTTTTTTTTAAAGCAAGATAAGAAATTCAGTTCTCTAGACAAGCCTAGAGAAACCTAGAGACCGGACAAGCCGGTGGATGAACTAACCATCATGTACAACTGGAAGCAAATAACTGAAGCAAATAACAGAAATAAAATTACAGGAGCAAATGACATAAAATAAAAAACAAGGAACGTATTACACTGCGAAACACAAGCCAAAAGTAGAACGAAACGATCGGCCAAAAGGACAACGCACACAGCGAACTCTAGGGACCAGCGAACACCTTAGATTATGGACTCAAAGAGCCTTCAGATGTCAATCGCACTCCACGACGTCATCTAACATGACACAACAACCATCGCTCACAAGAAGCCTGCAACACAACAAGAATAGCACAGTACACTAACCCGCAATTCAACCACAAACCACACCAATGCTCAATCAAACCCCAAGCACTCATCTCAACCCTCAAGGACGATAATAAAATCGTGGGCAGGCTACCACAAGGATAAGCCTAAATAGAGGTGATAAAAAACAAGACAATGAAGACAAAAAGAGCAGTGATGAACCAGAAAGCGAAAAAAAGAGCGGACTACAACAATAAAAAAGGCTGGTGGCACAAGAGGATTCCCCGAAGCACCGGCTGGTGGCACAAGTCGGGGCTAACAACAAAGGACGACACAAAGCCAAGGAAGGTGCAGAGACATTCGGTTGGGAGAAGGCTGGAACCAAGCCGAGGTGGAGACGAAAATGGCAACGGGACCACGGTAGGTGGCGGTGGCAAGCCCTCACAGGCGGCGAGCCAAAGAGGAAGGCGATGGAGCCATGGTGGTTGTAACCCAACGAGGTAAAGAAGGAATCGGAGAGCTAACACTCTCTAACTTCGACGGACCCAACCGAAGCAAATAGAACGAAGTCATGGCGCGCAGTGGAGCCGAGGCGGCCAGTGGAGCCGAGGAAGGCGGTCGGCGAGGCTGATAGTGGCATGGCTGCGACGATGACATGAAGGTAGAGGTCAAGACAATGGAGGGTTGTGTAAGATGGTGGGGAGCTGCGGCCCAAACGGAGGAAGTCGGAGGCGGAAGCAAGCACAAGCTGATTGGCGGTGGTAGTATTAGGTTAGATTTTAACAAAGAGGTTAGATTTGCCTCCTCTTTCACCCCCACCCCCACCCTTTTTTTTAATTCTTTTTTTTAGGTGTACAGCTCGATAAATTTGATAGTCAAATTCGTATGATCCAAGCACCAAATAAATGATAAAAATAGTCACTTGAGTTGGGTTGGGTACACAATTAAAATGTCCAGAACACATTTTAAATATGTTTTCAGTTTTAAAACATGGAAAAAATGGTCACTTGGGGAAATTAAAATTTTATGATGAAAAAACATGTTTTAAAAACATAATAAAAATTATTTTCTAAAATAATCAATATTTTAATTGTCTATATTTTTAAAACATGAATTTTCATAATAAAATTTTATAAATATATCAATATAAGGGTATAGAATCTAAAAATAATTTTTATTGATGTTTATTTATAACCGAAATAATTATTTGATGCATCATAGCTGGATAGTACGCAGGGGACAGAGGATCCGGACTATATTTAAGCTGAGTTATAAAAGCCTTCAACACCAAAGAGTTAGGTCTTCATGTATAAGGGTGTGTTTTTGGCGGTAGGTTTTGGGGGTTTAAAAAAAAACTAGAACAGGATGTTTGGTAGGAGGTGTAGGCAGGGTCGAGAGTTGCATGTGTGTGTTTTTTCCATGAAAATGGAACCTTAGAGGGTAAGGTTTGAGAGATTTTTTCGGGCGTTTTAGAAATTACCCTTGTCCTTCTTAGTAGTTGAACCTGAACGTACCACAAGTACGACTTCAGAGCGACCTGTGGAGGTGTGAATTGAATCAGAAAGAAGAGAAAGAGAAGACTAAGGCAAGGGAGGGAGGAGGACAATGACTAAGGAGGAGTCGAACAACGTACAGTGGGAATGGTGGGAGGATGCCAGTAGAGCTGTTAGTTTCCGAGTTCCATGGATGGGAGAGTAGAGAGAGGGGGTGGGAAGAGATCAGGGTAAAAAAAATGAAGGTATTTTAGATTTTTTTTTATCACATAGCATATCCTTCTTGCACACCTCCAATCCTCCATCTGATGCGGGACCATCTTCTACAACTCCACCTGACACACCTATCATTCTTGCAGAAGGACCAATGACTCGAGCTAGAGCTAAGAAGCTTCAGAGAGACTCATTCAACTTTGTGAGTCATGCATTGTTCTCGAGCAAGGTTCAACTCCCCGAGCCTACATTGAAGACCTATATGTGCATAGGGATTCAAGATGAACTCGAGCCACCTTAGTTATATGTGCCGAATGGACTAAGTGTTGGGGCTCCATTTTATTACTATTTTTAGTATTAATTTTACTTAAGTTATTTTAGGAAACTTTAGAGGTTATTTATATTATTTTCCTAAGTAGAGTTTTATCTTCTTTTATCTTCCTTAATTACTTGAGTTTTATCTTCTTTTTAGTATTAATTCCTAAGTAGAGTTCTTTATTGATTATTGCACTAATCTTGAGTTTGTGATTGTTTGTGGTTGCATAGCCTAAACACAAAGCCTAGCCAAGACCAGTGGAGCCGACCAAGCCATGTGCACATCCCTTGTGTTCACCCTAGAGCCGACAGTATCCTTGTCCCCATAAGTCCAAGCTTGGCCGATTTACATACACCACACAAACCCTAGTTTGTTATCTTTCTATTCTTTTCTATCTTTGGAACTTTTAATCTATCTATATCTATTTCCATTTATCTAATTGCCTATTTAAATTTTGAATATTTGTTGGATTGAATTCAATTATATCTATCAAATATATCTAAAGGCAAAAGATAGATCTTGTTACCATATTTATCCAAAGGCTGTCTATTTATTTATCTTTAGGGCTAAAATTTTTATCTTTTCACCTGTCATCTCATATTTTTCGAGTTCTTGTCCATTGCTTTGAGTCTTTTCTTACATTAGTTTTATAAAAAAAAAATCAGATTAAAAAAAAAAGAAAAAAGAGATTGAACTTGGACCTAGGAGGATAAAATTCACTAGGGGCAAAAGTAAGTCAAAAAAAAAAGAGAAAGTATTGTTGATCTAGTGCAAGAAAACTCCAAGGACATATTTTTGGTGAACCTTTTCTCAGCCCTATTCGACATTACCTTCTACCTAAACACATACCTCCCACAAATCCCAAAATTGAAACCCTACCTTGCAACTACAACATCCTAACTTAAAGGTTTTCAATCAAAAGAGGTAAATTTCCATACTTTCTTATTTTTATTTTATTTCTCTTTATTTCCAGCTTCTGTTGAGTTGATTGTGGCTGTTGTCGAGCACTTTCTCCTTCTGTCGAGTTGCTTTTGGTGTTGTGTCCAAGAGTTCTCAGCCTTATCGAGTTCTCTTTATTGCGTATCGAGTTGCTGTTTTGCTTTTGTCGAGTGCCTTGACCCCTGTCGAGTGCATTCTAGAGTCTGTCGAGTTGATTCTTGCTATATCGAGTGCTGTTTAGCCTGCAACGAGTAGTATAGCTTGTATCGAGTTCTCTACAGCCTTTGTTGAGTACTCTTGAGTGTTGTTTCATTCATTCTCTTGAATTCATATACTTTGATTGCTTAGTTCTTTGCTTGAGTGTTGATTTGCCCAAAGCGGATTGCCCTAGCAAGCGTGACATATCAATCAGAGAGGGAGTGTGAGCAAAACACAATTGTGAGTTGTTTATATTTTTACTAATCTTTTACATAGTTTTTTGTTCATTTTATTTGCAATGTCTCAGCCAGGTAACCAAGTGAATGACGAAAATAATCCCAACAATGGGAACAACTCGGGTACTACCGTGACACCCGAGCAATTCAACACCCTCACTACCACCTTGACAGCCATAATGGATCAGTTGACGGATTTGGAAGCTAGGCCGAGTGGTTCTACAACAGTGGGTGGTCAAGGTAATCAAAGGCGTAACGAGCCGCCTCGCGATGAAAGGGAAGTCAATAATCCTAACCCTAATCTTAATGTCAATCATCCTATTTTTGAAGAAAACAACTCTCCACGAGGTGGGAGAAATGATAGGAATAATGAGTTTGTGCAGGGTCAAGGACAAGGAAGGGGAAGAGGATGAGGCTTCCAAGAGCAATACTATTACTCGGAGCAAGACGATGACTTCCAAGAAGAGGAGTATTGGGAGCAACGCTCGAGAAGGAATCAAAGAGGAAATCTGCACCGAGCACCTAGGTACAATGATGAGGACGGCATAGGTAAGGTGAAGGTAAAGATTCCTCCTTTTGATGGTAAGACTGACCCAGATGCTTATATTGATTGGAAAATTAAAATGGATAAAATCTGGAATTGCCATAATTTCTCTAATGCTAAAAAGGTACAACTAGCTTCCCTAGAATATCAAGGTTTTGCATTAATTTGGTGGGATAATCTAGTTAAGGAAAGAAGAAGAGCCTTTGATGCACCTGTTGCTTCTTGGGATCAACTAAAAGCATTAATGAGAAATAGGTTTGTACCTCAACACTATGATAGAGAGCTTATGCAAAGATTAGAAAATCTAAAACAAGGTAACAAAACTGTTGAGGAAACCTTTAATCTTATGCAAGAAACCATGGCTAGAGCTAATGTAGTGGAATCACATGAGAAAACTAATGCTATATATCTTAGGATCTTGCATCCCGCTTTAGCTCATGAAATTGATAACTTTCCCTATACTACTCCTACTGATTTGTTACATTTAGCAATTAAAGTAGAAAAGGGACAGCGCTATAAGAGCCAAGGTAGTAGAGTGTCGAGTGGCCAGCAGCAAGGGTGGCGCTCCAATCGGCCTCAACAGCCCCAAGGGCGCTCAGATATGGGTTCTAGAGACCGAGCCCAGCAGCCCCAATGGAGAGGTGAAAGCCGACAGCCCCAGCAGCCCCTCGAAAAAGGAAAAGGTCCATGGAATGGACGTGAATCGTCTGGAACATCTACTAGTCCCAAAGGGAGTAATGTTAACCCTTCTACCACTCGTTCTAGAGATATTGTATGCTTTAAATGTCAAGGTAGAGGTCATTATATGAAGGATTGCCCTAATAAGAAAACTCTCATGGTTCATCATTTAGGAGAATATGAATCTGAAAACTCTTCTGATGAACATGATGAGCATGCTAATAACAATGATCAAAACCTTAACCTTATATGCTATGATAATGATGATGATGAGGTCGAATATGAAAATGGTGAGTCTCTGATTGTTAGGAGAATTTTAAGTGTTGTTCCTACACCATGTGATGATCAAAGAGAAAACTTATTTCATACTCGATGCTTAGTTAAAGGAAAGGTTGTAAATGTGATCATTGATGGTGGTAGTTGTTGTAATTTAGCTAGTCAAGAAATGGTTGACAAATTGCAATTATCTACTGTCCAACATCCTAGACCTTATAAATTGCATTGGATGAATGAGTGTAGAAACTTGAAAGTAAATAGGCAAGTTAAAGTGCATATTAAACTAGGACATTACGAAGATGATGTTTTATGTGATATTGTGCCTATGCAAGCTTGTCATATTTTATTAGGTCGTCCTTGGCAATTTGATCGTAAGGTCCAACATGATGGTCATACTAACCGATATGCCTTTACTTTTCAGGGGAAGACTGTCGTTCTCAAGCCCATGACGCCTATGCAAGTGGCTGACGAGATTGAGAAGTGCAAGGTAGTAAAGGTGAGTTAGATAAGGCGGCTCAGTCGAGCCAAGTGGATCCTCCAAATCGGCCTAAGGGTGTGTTTTTGGCTTCCAAAAGCACATTCATAGACGATTTTGTGGATGGGAATACAACTATTATGCTTCTTTGTAAAAGCCTGAATATGTTGAGTGAAGAGCTTAAATCTTCTCTTCCATCAAACATACTCAGTCTACTTGAGGAGTATAAAGATGTGTTTCCCGATGACATACCAGCAGGTCTACCCCCTATTCGTGGAATTGAGCATCAGATTGATCTTATTCCAGGGGCTGCCTTGCCAAATAGGCATGCTTACCGTATGAATCCCACTGAGACCCAAGAGGTCCAATCCCAAGTTCAGAAGCTATTGGATAAGGGATATATTAGAGAAAGCTTAAGTCCTAGTGTTGTGCCTGTGTTATTAGTCCCTAAGAAAGATGGTACATGGAGAATGTGTGTAGATTGTAGGGCTATTAACAATATTATTGTTAAATACCGTCATCCTATTCCACACTGAGATGATATGCTATATGAACTACATGGTGCTTCTATATTCTCGAAAATAGATCTTAGGAGTGGCTATCATCAAATTAGAATGAAGGAAGGCGATGAATGGAAAACAACATTTAAAACTAAGCTTGGTTTATATGAGTGGTTGGTTATGCCTTTTGGTTTAACTAATGCACCTAGTACTTTCATGCGTTTAATGAATCATGTGCTTAGACACTATATAGGGAAATTTGTTGTTGTTTATTTTGATGATATTCTTATTTATAGCAAATCCCTTAAAGAACATGAATCACATCTTAGAGAAGTACTTAAAACTTTGAGAATTGAACACTTATATGCTAATTTAAAGATATGTGAGCTATGTAATGAACAAGTGTCTTTTCATGGTTTTGTAGTAAGTTCGAGTGGACTGCGTGTCGATGAGGCTAAGATCAAAGCCATACAAGAATGGCCAACACCCACCAACATCGGCCATGTGCGCAGCTTCCAAGGTCTCGCGAGCTTCTACCGACGATTTGTGCGCGACTGTAGCACAATTTCAGCACCTCTAACCAAACTCACAAAGAAGAGGAGTGAGTTCATGTGGGGAGCAGCTCAGGAGTAGGCGTTCAACAAGCTTAAGGACAAGCTCACACACGCACCATTACTAGCACTTCCGGACTTCTCTCGGCCATTTGAGGTTGAGTGCGATGCTAGCGGAGTTGGTATTGGTGGAGTCCTATGCAGGAAGGTAAGCCTATAGCCTTCTTTTCTGAGAAACTTAAAGGTGCTTGTCTTAACTACTCTACCTATGATAAGGAATTATATGCTTTGTATAGAGTGCTTAAGACATGGTCTCACTATCTATGGCCTAGTGAGTTTATTCTTAAAACTGATCATGAATCTTTGAAACACTTTAAAAGCCAAGATAAACTTGATAGGAGACATGGTAGATGGATGGAGTTCATTGAAACATTTTCTTATGTGATTAAATATAAGAAAGGCAAAGACAATGTGATTGCTGATGCTTTATCTAGAAGACATGTTCTTTTAACCACTTTGGATTCTAGAGTCTTAGGCTTTATTTACATTAAGGAATTGTATGAAAATGATCTGGACTTTGGTAATGCTTTTCCAAAATGTCTAGCAACAGGCCCATTCGATGGTTTTTACATACATGATGGTTTCTTATTTCGAAAAGATCAAGTGTGCATTCCTAGATGTTCTCTGCGATTATTACATGTTAGTGAAGCCCATAGTGGTGGATTAATGGGACATTTTGGTAGAGATAAAACATATCATACACTAAAGTCACACTTTTATTGGCCACATATGCTTAGGGATGTAGAACATTGCCTTAAAAGATGAATAGATTGTATAAAATCTAAAGCTAAGCTTATGCCTCATGGCCTACACCACTGCCGACCCCCTCGGCCCCTTGGGAAGACATTTCTATGGATTTTGTTGTTGGGTTGCCTAGAACTAAGAAAGGGAGGGATTCTATATTTGTAGTGGTTGACCGATTCTCTAAAATGGCTTATTTTATTGCATGCCACAAAACTGATGATGCTACCAATGTTGCTAATCTATTCTTTAGAGAGGTAGTAATATTACATGGTGTGCCGAAAACAATAGTAAGTGATAGGGATGTGAAATTCTTATGACATTTTTGGCGAACTTTATGGAATAAATTAGGAACTAGATTGCTATTCTCTACTTCTAGCCACTCCCAAACTGATGGCCAAACTGAGGTGACTAATAGAACCCTTACTACTGTCCTAAGAGCCATAATTAGGAAGAATTTGAAGCTTTGGGAAGAAGCCTTACCTCATGTGGAGTTTGCATATAATAGAACAATGCATTCGGCTACTAAACTCACTCCATTTGAATGTGTCTATGGTGTTAATCCACTAACCCCTTTTGATCTTACTCCATATCCTATGAGAGAGAAAGAATCATTTGAAGCAGGTAAGCATGTCGAGTTCATTAAGGAGCTACATGAACGGACACGTGAGAAGCTTAAGCAGAAGGCTGAATACAATACTAACAAGGCCAACAAGGGACGTCGCTTGGTCACATTTCAGCCTGGGGATCTCGTGTGGGTGCACCTAAGGAAGGAGCGGTTTCCAGAAGCACGGAAGAGCAAGTTAGCACCTTGTGGTGATGGACCATTCAAGGTGAAAAAGAGAGTGGGTGACAATGCCTACCAATTGGAGCTTTCTGGAGACATGGGCGTGAGCGCTACGTTCAACATCGCCGATCTAATCCCTTACTTCGCTGTGGATGAAGACTTTGATTCGTGGTCGAATCCTTTTCAAGAAGGGGAGGTTGATGCGGGACCATCTTCTACAGCTCCACCTGACACACCTATCATTCCTGGAGAAGGACCAATGACTCGAGCTAGAGCTAAGAAGCTTCAGAGAGACTCATTCAACTTTGTGAGTCATGCTTTGTTCTCGAGCAAGGTTCAACTCCTCGAGCCTACATTTAAGACCTATATGTGCATAGGGATTCAAGATGAACTCGAGCCACCTTAGTTATATGTGCCGAATGGACTAAGTGTTGGGGCTCCATTTTATTACTATTTTTAGTATTAATTTTACTTAAGTTATTTTAGGAAACTTTAGAGGTTATTTCTATTATTTTCCTAAGTAGAGTTTTATCTTCTTTTATCTTCTTTAATTACTTAAATCGGCCAAAGAACAGCCCTATGGTCTATATAAGCCGATTCCATCTATGTAGATCAATTGGAACTTTGATAATAGAAATCTCTCATATTGAGTGTTACACACGTGAGTGTTGATTGATCGACTAGAGCTGTGCTCGTTGATCATCGATTGGTATCTTGTGTCAGCTTGGTTTGCTTTGTGTTCATCAACTTCGCAAGACTTGGTGATCCTAGTATCCACGAGCCCTATCCTTGTGCCTCCAAGTTGTCCGCTTGGTTGTGTAGGGTTGTAGAGGCGGGTTATATAGTCATTGGTATTGTTTCCTACCCTCTTAGGAGGCCTGGGGTCTTTATCTTGTTTTATATAAATCGACTCAGTCCTTATCGGTCGTGTCTTTATTGCAATTTCGAGTCTTTATCAATTCTTGCATCAAGTCTTGTTATTTTCCTTTTGTCGACATCGAGTATAATATGTTCTTGGTGTTCTTTATTGAGTCTTGATCGATCTTGATCCAATCTTGGTCGATTCTTTAAGTCCTTTGCTGCGTCCTTTTGGTTTCTTTGAGTTCTTGCTTCCGTTCTTTAGTTTCTTGCTTGTTTGTCGAAGATCGGGCCATCCTGCGGCTAACCCCGTATCACCATCTCTATAAATAGCCTCAGAAACCTCCATCTTACAATCACACTACAAAACACACATTAATTTATATGGTATCTCCTTAATTGAATTCAAAGAAAAATGGCTTCTCACAAAATCTCAGTAGCAGTCTTCTTTCTAGTTTTGGGGCTGACCAGCCTTGCCTCAGCCACCGCCCGCCGCCAGCTTCTCAGCGATGCCTATGCAAGCGGAGGCGGAGGCGACAGCGGAGAGGGCCAAGCCTACGCCAGCGGCCCAGCGGTGGGGGAGGTGACGGGGCCTATGCTGGCGGGGAAGGAGGATATGCTGGAGGCTATGGGAGTGGGTAAGGAAGCGGCAGCGGAGTAGCGCAGGGAGGGGCCGGTGCTTCAGCGGGAGGAGGCGGAGGCGGCAGCGGCGGTGGTGGAGCCTACGCCGGTGGTGCTGGTGGAACTGCCTATGGCAGCGGTAGTGATATCATCTTGTTCTATGTGATTTTATGTGTCTTGTGAGTAGGATTTATGTTTATTAAGTGTCACTTTATATGTGTTTTTATGTGATTTATGTGTTATTTCGAGTATAGAGGTCTACACATGGTGTGTGTGAAATTTCAGGTGTTTCGGTGCATATTTTGGACTATCTAACGAGCCAAGGAAAATGAGCAAGGAACGAGCCATGTTCGAGGATGATCCTTGAAGTCGGAGTATGTCCATAGAGAGCATTCGAGAGACATGAGTCGAGACAAGAGAGCTTTGAAGTTCAGAATCAAAGAAGCAAGGTGAACTCGGACTCGAAACCTAGAAGTATCGAGTCAAAACAACGAGCAGAGAAGGAAACCACGAAGTATCGAGTCGATACTTTCAACTATCGACTCGGTACCTGAGCCTTTCGAGTGAAAGAAACCCTTACAGTAGTGAAGTATCGAGTCGATACTCAGAAGTATCGAGTCGATACTTGTCCTCAGCGTCAGATCGTCGGGATTTTTATTCGCTTTTATATTTTGGTAAACGACTTTTTATTATATTTTATTATTATTTTAGGATTATTTTCATATTTTTCTGAAAAGAATATAGATAGAGAATTAGGGTTGGAGGAAGGACGTCCAATTTTTCACGTCAGAAACTAGTTGCAGACATTGAGAGTTTTAGGCTATTTCAGAGATTTCTCCTTGAAGGTTTGTTTTACTGGATTCAAGAATACGTTTTGTTAATCTAGTCTTATATTCTTTCATCATGAATCCTTTGATTGTGTCTGAATCCATGTCTAGCTAGTTTTCTTGTTCTGGGGTTGGGGTGATCCCAACGATGCTGAGATAGACATGTGCGTAATGATTGCCTGAATGAATTCTATTGTTTGTTTGATTTGATTCATGAGTGCTTAATCCGATTAATTCCATGATTGATTGGAATCCTTTTGATGTTCAACATGCGCCGGCTGCGAATTGAGATTGGATACATAGACAAAGTTGTTGGAAAACATGGATTGAACTTGAGAATTGTTTATGAGCAATCTATTTAATTCTCTTGATGATATTAAACTATCGTAGGCAACCTAGGTTTGAATTGATATAGCGGATCGCGCCTGCGATTGTTTGATCGATTTGCTCGCTAGGGTCTAAAGTGCTTAAAGAGTTCAACTTGATTGATTAATCTACAACAAGCGCAAGCTGAGTGGTAATTGATTGAAACGGACATAGTTATTGCAACATGCGTAGGCTGAGGGATAACGACTTTAGATAGTTTACCTTCAAATATCTCTTTTCAATTTGTTCAGGCATGAAAATTATGTAGTCTATCGAGGATGCATTGTTATGGTGAACCCTGACTCTGGAATGTTTCTCATCATATATTCACAAATACTTGCAATTTGTTATATTTCTTCTTCTTATTTCTTTATTCCTTCAAAAATTAATTCTTCTATTTGGCTTAGTAAACTAGTTGAGGTTGTGCAATTGATATTCACACGATTCCTGAGATTCGACACTCGATGACTACAATTGACACCGTACGCTTGCGGGGTGTTGGTTTTAGACCGATCAAGTTTTTGGCACCCTTCCGGGGACTGTCGATAATATCAGTTGTGTAACAACAATTGGTTTTTCTAAGTCTTTTTGTTATTTTTAATTTGTTTTCTTTTGTCTGTGGTTTCAGGTTTGTGCTGTGACTTTTATGCGAAGATCTAGAAGCTCAGGAAATCTCTTACTGTTTGATCCTGAGATTGAACGGACTTTTCTAAGGCTTGCTGCACAAAGAGCCAGGGATCGCGAGATGGGAGACAACTTGAACAACCAGCAGCTGGTTAACTATGCTGCTGCGTCGCAGACTCTGGGGCAACGGATGAACCCCACACAATTTGTTCCTACTCCTGGGGTTGTGTTTCCAACAATTAACATAAACAACTTTGAGCTGAAGCCCGCCCTCATCAACATGATTGCTCAGAATCAATTTGGAGGTGGTCCTGATGAGAATCCTCACCAGCATTTAACCACTTTTAAGGAGCTGATGAACACGGTGAAGATGCACAATGTTACGGCGGAAGAGCTTATGCTGCGAGGTTTCTCATTCTCTTTGCGGGGACGAGCAAAGAATTGGTACAATTCAATCTCCCCCAACACTATCACAACATGGGAGATGCTTACTTCTGAGTTCCTGGACAAATTCTTTCCGCCGAGCAAGATTGCTGAGCTGAGGAGCAAAATTCACACTTTTGAGATGCAAGCTGGTGAGAATCTTTATGAAACATGGGAAAGGTTCAAGGATCTTTTTCTTGATTGTCCTCAACATGGAGAGCCGAAAATCAACCTCTTGGAGATCTTTTATAAGGCTCTTAATGGCGCTACCAGGGTACTCATTGATTCCTCATATGGAGGAACCTTTGCGGATAAGACTGCGGACGAAGCTTGGAATTTTCTTGAAAAGACCGCTAAGCACTATGGAAGATATTCATCATCTAGAGGGTCTTTGAATTCGAAAAGGCAAGCTGGGCTGTTTGAGGTAAACACCGAGACATATAGGGATGCCAAGTTTGATGCTCTCTCCTCTGACGTCAAGAGCATAAAGAAGATGCTTGAGAATGTAATCCCTATAAGATCAGCAGCGTCTTTTGTTTTAAAATCTGCAGTACCTTATCAATGTTGTGGCGCTACCACTCACACCATCTCGACCTGCGAATTGTTTGCTTCCCAGAATAGTGACCTGATAGAGGAAGAAGCTAACTGTTCTGGAAATTTCAATATGGATCAAGGCTACAACAACAACTACAACTATAACCCCCGTGCTAGAGATCATCCAGGCTTCTCCTATGCTAACAATCAGGGAGCTCAAAATCTACCCCCTGGATTCCAACAGAGGCAACAGGGAAACCAAGCACCAACTCGAGAAACATCATCACCCAGTGTAGAGGAGATGTTAAAGCAAGTACTGGCTAATCAAAATGCAACAGAAGCCAGGAATCGTGAAGTAGAAGCTAAGACTGAGGCGCGATTCAAGATGCTTGAAACCCAAATGGCTCAACTGGCCCTCAACACTCCTAGAATATCCGGTCACTTGCCAGGAAAGAGTGATGAAAACCCAAAGGGTCATATAGCTGCAGTGACCCTAAGAAGTGGAAAGCAACTGGAGGAAGTGCAGAAGCCTGAGACATCCAAGGCTAAGGAAGTGCAAACATCACACCAACAAGGGGAAGTTAAGGCACCAGAACAGCAAGAGAAGGAGGCGTCATATGTGCCACCACTGCCATTCAAACCTCCCCTTCCATTTTCGCAAAAGAGGAATCAAGCCTTGTTGGAAAAGAAATATGAGAATTTTATGGAAGTTCTCAAGAAACTACATCTAAACATTCCATTCACTGAAGCTTTGAAAGAGATGCCATCATATGCGAAATTCCTTAAGGAGATCCTCTCCAACAAAAGGAAGCTCAACGAAGGTGAAGTTGCAACTCTTGGTAAGCAAAGCACGGCATTGATCCAGAACAAGATGCCACCCAAGCTCAAGGATCCAGGTAGTTTTTGTGTCCCTATTACTGTTGGTGACTTCCGTTATAATGCTTTATGTGATTTAGGTGCTAGCGTTAGTGTACTTCCACTATCGATTTTCAAAAAGCTTGATTTTGGCGAACTTAAGCCAACTAAAATGCAACTCTGGATGGCGGATAGGACAGTTGCTCACCCGGAAGGCACCCTGGAGGATATTCCCATTCGATTAGATAAATTCTATGTGGCTATTGATTTTGTTGTTCTTGATATTGATGCTAATTCTCCTGTGGCTATTATACTTGGTAGACCATTTTTAGCTACTGCAGGAACATAATTTTTTGTCCGGTAAGGAATCCTCGCCTTTAATGTTGGGGATGAGAGAATTGAGTATAATTTTAATAGGTCTGTGAAAACCCCTGCTTTTGAGGATGAATATTGCAAGGATGATGAGGTAGACAAGGGGGATGCAAGAGCATATGATGTCGATCATCATATATGATCCACTTGAAGCTTGCCTAACCGCTAGCGTCATGACTCGAGACCATGAACCACTCCTAGCTAATGCAGTGGATGACTTGGAAGCATCGCCTGAGGCACCCGAGCTCGAAGAAACCCTCCCGGAAAGCTTAGGAATCGAAGCCCAGAAAGTACCGAGTCGATACCTTGGCTGCTAGAAGAAAATTTCGAGTCGGCGTCTACTGTAGCTCAAGTCGATCCTCCTGCGCTCGATCTGAAACCGCTTCCCGCTTCTTTAAGGTACGAATTCCTAGGCCCTAACTCTACATACCCTGTCATTATAAATGCTAATTTGATTGATATTGAGGTTGAAAAACTTTTATCTGTCATTCGATTACATAGAAAAGCCATAGGGTATTCAATTGATGATTTGAAAGGGATTCCACCTTCTTTGTGCATGCATAGAATTTTCATGGAGGATAATCATAAACCCACTATAGAGAATCAAAGACGATTTATCCCAACATGAAAGAAGTAGTGCTAAAGGAGGTTCTGAAATTGTTAGATGCGGGAATAATTTTCCCTATTTCTGATAGTAAGTGGGTTAGTCCTATTCATGTGGTTCCTAAAAAGGGTGGTATGACTGTTGTTAAAAACCAAAATGATGAGTTAATTCCTACTAGGACTGTAACTGGCTGGAGAATGTGCATTGATTATAGAAAACTGAATACAGCTACTAGAAAAGACCATTTTCCACTTCCTTTTATTGATCAAGTCTTAGAAAGGTTAACTAAGCATTCACACTTTTGCTATCTTGATGGATATAGTGGGTTCTGGCAAATTCCTATTCACCCAGATGACCAAGAAAAGACGACCTTTACTTGCCCTTATGGAAACTTTGCATATAGAAGGATGCCTTTTGGTTTGTGCAATGCACCCGCTACTTTTCAAAGATGCATGATGGCTATATTCTATGACATGATTGAGGATATTATGGAAGTGTTTATGGATGATTTTTCTGTGTATGGTTCTTCCTTTGATGCATGTTTGTCTAACCTGGCTAGAGTTTTAAAAAGGTGTGAAGAGACTAATTTGGTTTTGAATTGGGAAAAATGCCATTTTATGGTGAATGAAGGTATTGTTCTTGGTCACCTAATTTCTAGTAGAGGAATTGAAGTGGATAAAGCAAAAATTGAAGTGATTGAGAAATTGCCACCTCCATCCTCTATCAAAGGAATTAGGAGTTTCTTAGGGCATGCTGGCTTTTATAGGAGATTCATTCGTGATTTTTCTAAAATTGCTTAGCCATTGACTAACCTTTTAGTGAAGGATGTACCCTTCAACTTTTCCCCAGAGTGTCTTGAGTCTTTTCGCAGGTTGAAAGAAGCTTTGGTATCCGCTCCTATCATGCAATCCCCAGATTGGGATCTTCCATTTGAAATTATGTGTGACGCGAGTGATTATGCAGTTGGTGCTGTCCTTGGACAAAGGAAGGATAAAAAGCTTCATGCCATATATTACTCTAGTAAGACTTTAGATGTTGCTCAGATGAACTACACCACCACAGAAAAGGAGCTGCTAGCAGTAGTCTATGCCTTTCAGAAGTTTTGATCATACCTCGTCGGCTCTAAGGTGATTGTTTACACCGACCATGCCGCAGTCCGCTACTTGTTACAGAAGAAGGATGCCAAACCACGTCTTATTCGATGGATCCTCTTGTTGCAAGAATTTGATTTGGAGATCAAGGATAAGAAAGGATCGGAGAATTTTGTAGCAGACCACCTGTCTAGACTTCCTTTGGAGCAAATAGAGGAAGTTGATGATTTGAGGCCGATTGATGATTCCTTCCTAGATGATCTCTTATTTCAAGGCATTGTTTCCACTATATTCGATGTCAATGAGGAACTTCTGAACGTCTCAACAAAGGGGCTTCCATGGTATTCTGATATTGTAAACTATCTTGTTTGCAAGAAAATTCTGTCTGGGCTATCATTCCATCAGAAGAAGAAATTCCTCCATGATGCTAAGCACTATTATTGGGATGAGCCT
Organism: Persicaria maculosa; assembly: GCA_963922045.1. Taxonomy (NCBI): domain Eukaryota; kingdom Viridiplantae; phylum Streptophyta; class Magnoliopsida; order Caryophyllales; family Polygonaceae; genus Persicaria; species Persicaria maculosa. The sequence continues at coordinate 54,187,327 of OY998254.1, forward strand.
CTTCTCTTCAAGCAGGGTAGCGATGGAATCTTTAGGAGATGTATTCCAGAGGAAGAAGTTGAGAGTGTTATGCGACATTGTCACACCCTCCCCACAGGAGGACTTGCAAAAGCTTTCAAGACTACTGCAAAGATTCTGCAATCAGGACTCTTTTGGCCCACCATGTTCAAGGATGTGCAAAGGTTTGTGGTGTCTTGTGATGAGTGCCAACGCTCAGGAAACATCTCTAGACGGAATGAAATGCCACTCAATACCATTCTAGAGGTCGAGCTTTTTGATGTTTGGGGAATAGATTTTATGGGCCCCATTCCCAACTCTAGCGTCTACAAGTATATTTTGGTTGCTGTGGATTATGTTTCTAAATGGCTAGAAGCCATAGCCACGCCTACTAATGATTCTAAGGTTGTGGCAAAGTTCATGAAGTCCACCATCTTCCCTAGAGTTGGAGTTCCGCGAGTGCTCATTAGTGATGGTGGTTCACACTTAATTGAGAGAAGTTTTGAAGCACTTTTGAAGAAGTATGGGGTCAATCATCGAGTAGCTACTCCCTATCATCCTCAGACTAGTGGTCAGGTTGAAGTATCTAACAGAGAGATGAAAAGTATTTTAGAGAAGACAGTCTCTCGAAGTCGGAAGGATTGGTCAAGCAAGTTTGACGATGGATTGTGGGCATATAGGACTGCCTACAAGACTCCTTTAGGCATGTCTCCTTATCGCATAGTTTATGGTAAATCTTGTCATCTTCCGGTTGAATTGGAGCACAAGGCATATTGGGCTATCAAGGCACTGAATTTTGATGCAAAGTCAGCAGGGGAGAAAAGAATGCTTCAACTCCAAGAGCTTGAGGAATTGAGACAAGACGCTTATGATAATGCCCGGATCTACAAAGAAAGGACCAAGAGGTGGCATGATAAGCGCATTGTTCCAAAAAAGCTTGAGGAAGGCGACTTAGTATTACTCTACAATTCTCGCTTGAAGCTTTTTCCAGGCAAGCTGAAATCTCGATGGAGTGGCCCATTTGAGATCCGAAAGATTCACCCTCATGGTGCTGTAACGGTATGGAATGAAAAGTGGGGTGAGTTTAAGGTGAATGGGCAACGCTTAAAGAAGTATTATGATGGAAATCAAGTTGGAAAGGTGGGACTGATCCACCTTATATTACCAAAAGTCTAATAGCTTTTGAAAGTCAGGCTGACGACTAAAAACCAAGCGCTTATTGGGAGGCAACCCAGGTATGCTTTCTTTCTTTCATTTTTGTTATTCTAGAATAGATTTTTATTAAAAAACAAAAAAGAAATAAAAAAAATCAGCTCTTCGAACAGTTCACATTTTTCTAGTTTAGTTTTTTTTTAGTTCATTTCATAATTGCTGTGTTTTTTATTAAAAAAAAATGGAAAAGCTGAAATTGAAAACAGGAGACAGTGGTCTCTCTTCTCACAACTCCCGACCCGATACTTCGAACATTCAAGCCTTCTCCTTCCCCCAGCCGCCACCCGATCCCTCTGCCTCGCTGTGCCGCCGCGCCGCTCACCAGCAGCCACCAGTGCCGAGCAAACCAGCCGCCGGCGCAGACCACAGCCGCCACCGCCGCCTCTGCGACCACTGTTCACCGCAGCCACCAATACCCCTTCATCCCAAATCCCATCTAAACCCCTAATCGCAATCGGATCTAAAGATTTGTGGTATGTTCCCTCTCATTCTTTCTCTTCTTCATCTAATTGTTGTCTTTTGGTTGAAATTTTGTTGAGAATGTTTGAGATATTTAGGGTTTGGGTTATTGAAGGTGAGTTGAAGGTTTAAGGGAAAATTGAAAATTTTGATTTGTTGAGAAGCATATTGAGTAAATTTCTGGAAATTGATTGTTCCTGAATACCTATGAGGATGTTCTTGTGTGCTTGGAATGATAAGTTGAAGAAATTTCTTGATTTGGTGCTTTGAGAAATTGATTGATAGTGGAAGTGGGTATGAGTATGTCAAATTGTTTGGAGCTATTATATAGTTTCCCCTTCCAAAATACATGCTGAATTTTTATTCTTCACTATTGAGATGGGGACCTATGATGTAGGGTCATCCTGCTTTATTGCGCTATTTTGTCGGATGGCTATTAATTTAAGTATGGGGTTACTCTTTGTGGTTGCTGTCTTTGTTGGAGCATCACTCGCTATATGATTGACTGCGTTTATTTAAGTGATTGTTTAACCCCTAGCTCATCGACATATTTGTTTGTTCTCTTGGTTTTTTTGTGTGGTTGTTTGGTGGAGGTCATAATGAGTAGGAGAAGCAAACACGCATGAGCATCCTCTTCATCCCAATCTCGGCTTGATATGGTGGTGTTCGACTCCACCGAGCATCGAGAGAAGTTCGATTTGTTCAAGGATGCCCACCATTATGGACCTAAGTACTATCATCGGAGCGACATGGAGACCATCAACTGCCATGCAGAGATCGAGAGATTATGTGCTCATGGGGGAATTTCCCCCCTCATCATCATGGACCTTCCGGCATACCCAGCTCTCACTAAGGAGCTCCTGTGCAGCTTCTCGCTGTAGGCTGATTCCAACACATTAGAGGGCAATATGACATTCAGATTGCGCAATGTTGCGAGATCATTGACCATTGCCAACCTCAATGAGATCCTAGGATTTGATTCAAATGTGGGTCCGTCGCTTGTATCATCAGCTGCACTACATAGATTCTGGTACAGGATGATAGGAAAGGGCCAGTTCCTAGGAAGCAAGTCCTCAAGCGCTGACATCATTAACCCTTGCTTTCGTTTCATCCATAAACTCCTGGGCTGGACTATCTTCGCTCGTCATGAGCAGAACAAGGTGAAGACTAGTGAGCTTAGGATTCTTGAGAGCCTTGTTAGTGGGCGACCCATCAACATTGGCTTCGAGTCGGCAAGTCACCTTTTCTATTTCGCCAGGAACCCGTCCAATCATCTCGTTGTAAGAGGTATGATTGCAGCTCTTGCTGTTCGTTTTCGGGTTGACCTCAATCGATACACACATATTGCTCCTGGTTGGGTAGACATTGCCCATTTGTCTGCCCAGAGTATGATTAAGAACATCGATTCTGTGCCCCACCTCGCCCTGAAGATTGGGGATCGTCGCCATTGTGAGTTCAACCCCCAGCACATGTATATCTTAGAGCGTCGGAATTGGTTTGAAAGCTGGACTGGTCAGCCGGTCCCGTTGATTGAGGGTATGGAGTCCGAGGAATCTAGCGATGATGAGAAGGGTGTTGAAGCAGACACAGCTGATGGACATCACTCAGACGGCCAGACTGCGATGGATACAGATGATTGGCGCCAACCTACATATACACCCTTTCAGTGGGCCGACGAGTTTCGGACATTGAGGGAGGACATGTCTGACTTATCCACCAGAGTGGGCTCTTTGGCGCTTGCTCACGAGCAGATACAGCAGCAGCAATCCGGTATTCTGAACCGGTTGACTGCGATCGAGCAGCAGAACACCCAATCCTTTCAGTTGCAGCAGCAGATATGGGAGCACCTAAAGGGCCGTCCCTATCAGCCACCACCACACCAGTAGTTCTATGTGAGTCTCTCTTACCCTTTATTTCTTATTCTACATTGGGACAATGTAGGTTTCAAGTATGGGGTGGGATATTTATGTGAGTATATGTTTATATATTTGTCTTTTATGTTTCAGGGGCTTGACAGCCCTGATGTTGAAGCCTATCTGAAGACTATTTGAAATTCTTATGTTCTTGAGTCTTTTTATTTGGAGTCTATGTTATAAGTATTTGTGTTAGAAGTTCTATGTTAAGTCGTCATGGTTGTTGCAAGCTTATATGGATGATTGATGTACCCTAAATATGTTAACTACCACAATGATGGAGTATTTGCCTACGATGCTAACATTCGCCTTATATTTATGTCATTATCTTTTGATAAATTGCCTAGCATGGAGTTATTTGTTAAGACAAGCATGACTTAGCCCCTAAACAAAAACCTTGTGAGATTTGAGCCTAAAGGACTAGCGTTTATGTGGGTATTCTCATTCCTTTTCATGTGTGACACTCACTTTTGTTGCTATATGCAGAACTTGCTTTAGACTCTTATTTGAGGCTGCATTATATTATTTGTGTACATAACATTAAAATGATTGAGGCATTGATTTCATTAGCCATTTTTTTCTCTCTCTTTACCTACCTTTTACATGATCCCTCTGTTTGAAACCCCTTTGAGCCTATAGCCTATTCTTTGGAAGCTCCACAAAAATTATCCAAGCCATATTATTTAAGCCTTTTTACCTGTCTGGGAAATTGGTATGACTTTATTGAATGGTTATGATGATGGAGTGGCAAAAAGCCAATATGGGGTGGAGATCATTGGTGGCATGTGTTTAATTTATCCTGCTTTGAATGATTTATGCGATGTTGTAGAAATTCCTTGGGACAGGAGGAGGACAAAATTCACTCTTGGGTAAAAGTCAAGAAGAAAAAAAATACGGTTAGTAACCGATCTTGCTTGTGGAGAATAGAATTCACACAAGGAGGAAAATATACAAGTGAGGTACTGAGACACTCAGTAACCGGGTGCATTCATCACAAATGTTTGTATTCGCGCAAAACGGTGTTGAAGCTAGAGAGGTATGAAAAGAGTGAGAAACAAATAAAAAAAGAAAGAAAAATGATTGATTGTAGTCTGAAGTGCTTAATTGATAAAGCATTATTTGTGATGGAGTTGGTGTGATTTGGTTTGGTTTGTGAAGTTGTTGGCATTGGTGTTTTACTGGTTACTCTTTAGCATGCCTTTTTCCCGGATTTTCGCACCACATAGCCTAAATATTTCCATACCTTATTTTCCTTTACCTTAGCCTCATTACAACCTTTACAAAAGTCCTCATGATTTTGTTGTGTGCATGATCTCAAGCGGTGGAGATGTAGAACGTTGGGCAAGCTTATGGTATAGATAAGCACAATTGTTGAGACCGAGCGTAAATTTCATCCCTTATACACATTTGAGTGAGAGTTATTCACATCAAACATCCAAGTAAGGGTTGGGGCTTTTGATTGCTTTGTTTTCGGTAATGAGGAAACATGCTATTATGGCATTTGTCTTGAGATTTTGATTGCATTATTATCTTCAAGAGGGCTTGAATAAGTTGAGGCAAATATTTTATCTTGCACTTGTGGTTTGTTCTAATTAGTCTTGCTTGGGGACAAGCAAGGTCTAAGTATGGGGTATTTTGATATCATCTTATTCTATGTGATTTTAGGTGTCTTGTGAGTAGGTTTTATCTTTATTAAGTGTCACTTTATATGTGTTTTTATGTGATTTATGTGTTATTTCGAGTATAGAGGTCTACACATGGTGTGTGTGAAATTTCAGGTGTTTCGGTGCATATTTTGGAATATCTAACGAGCCAAGGAAAATGGGCAAGGAACGAGTCATGTTCGAGGATGATCCTTGAAGTCGGAGTATGTCCATAGAGAGCATTCGAGAGACATGAGTCAAGGCAAGAGAGCTTTCAAGTTCAGAATCAAAGAAGCAAGGCGAACTCGGACTCGAAACCTAGCAGTACCGAGTCGAAACAACGAGCAGAGAAGGAAACCACGAAGTATCGAGTCGATACTTTCAACTATCGACTCGGTACCAGAGCCTTTCGAGTGAAAGAAACCCTTACCGTAGTGAAGTATCGAGTCGATACTCAGAAGTATCGAGTCGATACTTGTCCTCAGCGTCAGATCGTCGGGATTTTTATTCGCTTTTATATTTTGTTAACCGACTTTTTATTATATTTTATTATTATTTTAGGATTATTTTCATATTTTTCTAAAAAGAATATAGATAGAGAATTAGGGTTGGAGGAAGGACGTCCAATTTTTCACGTCAGAAACTAGTTGCAGACATTGAAAGTTTTAGGCTATTTCAGAGATTTCTCCTTGAAGGTTTGTTTTGCTGGATTCAAGAATACGTTTTGTTAATCTAGTCTTATATTCTTTCATCATGAATCCTTTGATTGTGTCTGAATCCATGTCTAGCTAGTTTTCTTGTTCTGGGGTTGGGGTGATCCCAACGATGCTGAGATAGACATGTGCGTAATGATTGCCTGAATGAATTCTATTGTTTGTTTGATTTGATTCATGAGTGCTTAATCCGATTAATTCCATGATTGATTGGAATCCTTTTGATGTTCAACATGCGCCGGCTGCGAATTGAGATTGGATACATAGAAAAAGTTGTTGGAAAACATGGATTGAACTTGAGAATTGTTTATGAGCAATCTATTTAATTCTCTTGAGGATATTAAACTATCGTAGGCAACCTAGGTTTGAATTGATATAACGAATCACGCATGCGATTGTTTGATCGATTTGCTCGCTAGGGTCTAAAGTGCTTAAAGAGTTCAACTTGATTAATTAATCTACAACAAGCGCAAGCTGAGTGGTAATTGATTGAAACGGACATAGTTATTGCAACATGCGTAGGCTGAGCGATAACGACTTTAGATAGTTTACCTTCAAATATCTCTTTTTCAAATTGTTCAGGCATGAAAATTATATAGTCTATCGAGGATGCATTTCTGGAATGTTTCTCATCATATATTCACAAATACTTGCAATTTGTTATATTTCTTCTTCTTATTTCTTTATTCATTCAAAAATCAATTCTTCTATTTGGCTTAGTAAACTAGTTGAGGTTCTGCAATTGATATTCACACGGTCCCTGAGATTCGACACTCGATTACTACAATTGACACCGTACGCTTGCGGGGTGTTGGTTTTAGACCGATCAGGTAGCAGCTCCGGGAGTGGGTACGGTTCAGCCTCAGGTGGGCGGGCTTCTGCAGGAGGTGGAGGAGGGGGTTCGGGAGGAGGAACCGCCTATGCTGGAGGGGCACAGGGTGGTGGCTATGTACAAGGTCCGGTAGTGGTCATGGCAGCGCCGGTGGCGGTTATTAATTACACTAATATAATTACCGGCCAGTGTACTAGTAAGTGTGTTGAATTGTTTCATAAAAAAGAAAAAGTGAATAATAAAGGAGCAGGCTTAGGCTAGTACTTAGTAATGTACGTACGTGTAAAATGGAGCGAGCTTGCTTTACGTTACGTATGTTTGCATGTAATTTGCTTTTCAATCAATTCACACTACTAAAAAAAAAGGAAATAGCTACAGATGGTTAGCCACGAATTATAGGCGACCCTGTATTCGTGGCCATTAGCAATGACATTGGCCACGATTGTTCCTGACCGTGGTTATATTCGTGGCTAATACTCATCCTGGTCAGACATGCCAAAACATTCGTGGCTAATAGCAACGACCCAGATGTCCGTAGCTGATTTCGTGGCTCGATATGTGTTAGTGTTAGTAAATAGCCACGAACGTAGCCACGAATAAGATTGTCGTGGCTGTTTTCGACGCCGATATGGCCGCAACACAATATGCGTCGCTAAATCTGTGGCTATTAATCATCGGAAATCAAATGAACATATGTGGTGAGTGCGCCTTGGGTCACTAATTCTAGGCGGGCCGGATATATCATGAATGGGCTATCCGATTGCAATCGATCCGTGGCGGAATCCGGGTACAAACTCTCCCAAAATTTATTGGCTCGGCCCATTAGAAACTAGTGAAAGACCAATTGGCCCATTAAAGGGATGATTTAGCGACGATTGAATCCGTGGCTAAATCCGTGGCTAAATCGGCTCAAATATAACTATGTTTTCCCAGATTGGCCCATTAACGGGCCCAAATGCGCCTATGAATTTTTTAAATAAATTAATAAGTGTTGAAAAAAATATATATTAACTAATTAATAAATTCTTATGAGAATATTATAAGGCTTTGTTTAGAGGAAAACTCATATAAGTAACTAATAAAACCTTATATTAAATAATAAATTCTTATTATAATACTATGAGGTTATATTTTCAGGAAAATTCATATAAGTAACTAATAAAACCTTATATTAACTAATAAATTCTTATTAGAATACTCTAAGAGTATGTTTTGAGTAAAACTCATATAAGTAGCTAATAAAATCTTATATTAAGTAATAAATTCTTATTATAATACTATAAGGTTATATTTTGAGGAAAACTCATATAAGTAACTAATAAAACCTTAAATTAACTAATAAATTCTTATTAGAATACTCTAAGAGTATGTTTTGAGTAAAGCTCATATAAAACCTCGGCTTCATGATTCCTGGCTCTGGAAGGCTGTCCTGACAGTGAAGACTGAGATTGGTGAGATGCTGGTCGATGCTACGGGGCTCCACCCACAGCTGGATAGTGTGCTTAACGAAGATGCTGGTCGATGTATGCTGTACTCCGCCCCCATGGGGAACTTGTGCAGTGGGGAGAGCTGATTTGGGAGCGTCCACACTGTCGAAAATGGGCTTTCTGTACTTGGCTGGCTGCAAGAAATAGAATACAAATAGGACACATAGCCAAGCACTGGATGGGAGAGGCTTCGACTATCTGCCCGCTATGTAGGAATGCGGAAGAAACGGTTGAACACCTCTAGTTCTCATGTCCGGTCATCAATGAGGTGCAAGATCTTGTCTTTGCTTGGAGCGGCATTGGCTGCAGGTTTGATACAGTCCTGGAGTGGCTGAACTGGTTCGCAAGTGAGCACAAGAGCACAAGGAAAAAGCAAGTATATATCATGAAGTTACTAAGTTTCCAAGCTCTCATCTATTTTACTTGGCAAGCGAGAAACAAGCTAGTGTTTTGCCAGGAACCTTTTATTGTAAATAAATGTGTGTCTCTTATTATTGCTAGCTGTCGAACCCGCTTATCCATGGATAGAAAACTCATACCCATGGATAGGTTGACTCGGCAAACCCATAGGTAGTCTTCGCTCTGGTTAGGTGTTAGTTGGATGTTTTTTGGGATGACAGAGTCGGCAACTAGGGGGATTGGGTTTCTTTTGGCGTTGTTTGACAGATTGATGGTGTTGAGTGGGACATAGAGTGGGTGGGTATAGAAGGGGCATTTTGGATTAGTTTTTTGGCCTTCCTTCTTTCGCAAGACCCTTAGTTTGGTCTTGCTTTTTTGTAAATTGGTTTTTACAACCATAGCTATATATTTACCTATTCAGAACTAATTAAACCTTATACTAAGTAATAAATTCTTATTATAATACTATAAGGTTATGTTTTGAGGAAAACTCATATAAGTAGCTAATAAAACCTTTTACTAAGTAATAAATTCTTATTATAATATTATAAGGTTATGTTTTGAGAAAAAACTCATATAAGTAGCTAATAAAACCTTATACTAAGTAATAAATTCTTATTATAATAATATAAGGTTATGTTTTAATAAAAACTCATATATGTAACTAATAAAACCTTATACTAAGTAATAAATTCTTATTATAATACTATAAGGTTATGTTTTGAGGAAAACTCATATAAGTAGCTAATAAAACCTTATACTAAGTAATAAATTCTTATTATAATACTATAAGGTTATGTTTTGAGGAAAACTCATATAATTAACTAATAAAACCTTATACTAAGTAATAAATTCTTATAATAAAACTATAAGGTTATGTTTTGAGGAAAACTCATATAACTAACTAATAAAACCTTATACTAAGTAATAAATTCTTATTATAATACTATAAGGTTATGTTTTGAGAAAAACTCATATAAGTAACTAATAAGAGTTGAATAAATCCTTATATTAAGTAATAACTTCATATTGGAATGCTATAAAGCTATATTTTGAGAACAACTCATATAAGTAACTAAGAAAAGTTTAATAATATCTTATATTAAGTAATAAGTTCTTACGAAAATACTATAATTCAGAGTATGTTTTGAGGAAAAACTCAAATAAGTAAGAAATAAATGTTTCATAAAACTTTATATTAAGTAATAAATTCTTATTAGAATACTCTGAGAGTATGTTTTGAGTAAACCTCATATAAGTAACTAATAAAACCTTATATTAACTAATATATATATATATATATATATATATATATATATATATATATATATATATATATATATATATATATATATATATATATTAGTTAATATAAGGTTTTATTAGTTACTTATATGAGGGGCGCGCTCTAGTGAAAACCAATATTGTGGTAGAAACCGTGAGGAGCGTTTTGATTGGTTGACACTGTGGGGCTCACAGGTAGGGCTATTTTGGTAGCAAATTGCAAATTTACCTAAACTTTATAGAAATTACGAAATTTTTCTAACTTTTTATAATTTTATCAAAGTGAAATAACGAAGGTTTATAAATGACTTTTAGTGGTACTAACTACCATAATCTACTAACTGTATTATCAATAATGAGTTTTCTGTGGTTTTTAAGCCCACCACGCTCTGCAACTAAAACTTTAAGCTAAAGAGGTTTGAAACATACCTGAACGTAGTTACTCTGGACCGTCGGCGTTCCTATAGCTTCTGGCTTTCTAGAGGTGGCTAACCTTCAACCAGACCTCCCTTAGTTCAGACTGAGCATAGATCTGTTTCGTTTCCTACCTCAGATCGTAGTATCTAACTTTTGGGTTTGATTTTGAGAGAGTGAAAGGATTTGAATCAAGAAAACAAAGTATTCAGAACATAGTGTTCAATTAAGTAGCTTTCCCTTTCTTAAAACAAACTTTATTGAATCTGAGAAATATTACAACACACAAGCACTTCTAATTTAGAACTTAAACACACTTAACACTCATATCAGAATATCCATTGAAGGGTTTTGAACCTTAGAGTGATGGAAACACCAATCTACTCAAATTCAAAACGCTTTTACTTCTCTTTCTGATTTACAAGACTCTTTCTCTCTTCTCATATGGTTTTTCTCTCTCTGGAATTCTGTGTCTTGAGAAGTCTGAGGAGAGCCCTTTATATAAAGCTACTTGAAGGGCATTCGATGCCTCTCCAACGACTAAATCAAGTGGCCTACAGATTGGCCTGATAAAGCACACAGTAAAAGCACACAGTACACCCATTATTTTACAGGTTTATGTGGTAAAGCAAAAACAAATCGGAAAGTACAATAATTATGCTTGGTGGATGATGATGGCTTTCAGTCATCCAGGTTCTGGACCCCTTCGTCTCCCATATTGGCTTCCAGGTCATCATCATTGTAATCTTGAACTAGATCTAGAGTATTATCAAACTCTAGATCTTGATCGTTGTCTAGATCGAGATCAAGCATTAATCCTTCAATGTATTTTTGATCCCATGCAATCAGTAAATCAATCATTCTCTCGTGTCCTCTTTTATCTAAAAAGTGACCTGCCTCTATTTCTGCTAAGTAAAGCTCGATGGATTCAGACCTGTTTATAACTTGCTGCATTAATGGCTTGAGTTGTGGGGTTACGATGAAGGTTGTATTTCCAACTTTGAATATCCCACAGTCAGTGTGTCTATACTTGGTGATGTTGTAGTAGATGTAACAGAACCCTTTTGCTCTTGCCTCCCACGAATGCCTTACTACGTCGATTCTTCCTTCCACTACTGGATCTGTCACGTACCAGTAGTCTTCCCTTAATAGTAGGAAGATTAAGTAATGTGGTAATCGGGTTTTTCCCTGGCTAACATCCATGTAGGCACTGATAACACGTCAACAATTTATTTCTTCTATCTTCTCAAACTTCGTTGCTCTGAGGAAGACCTCCTTCTGGAACTTAGTGAAGTACTTGTACAAGATGCTCTCTTCTTCTTTCTTTGCCCATGGTCGCTTGTAATTGTAGAGTCCATTACACATTCCATATTTCCATGATTTTAAGTAATCTGCATCTTCATCTGGCACGATGGAAAATGTTAATCCTCCCAATCCGGCGCCATTGTTTACAAAAAAATGGTTACACCATTCTCTCATCCTTGCTGGAGTACCGTGATCTCTCAAAGTTACCATCCAGTAGAAGTTTTGGAAATCTCTTATCCTTCATCTTCTACAGATGTCTTCCTGGAGTTCAATAGGTAGCTGGAGAACTTTTATTATTATCTCGAGGGTTAACATTCTTATAACCGCTCTGTGTCTTGTTTGTAAGAGTCCACGACATAATCTATTTTCAGTAAATCTTCAAAAATCAGCAAAAATATACAAACTTGGAGGGGAAACCCATCCATTGTATCCTCATATTTCTCCTAAGAGATCAATATCGTATGGGTGGAACACCCACTGCGGATTTTCCCACCGAGTTTGATTTCTCTGATCCATCAGCTAACTCTCTTGTTAAGCTGTCAGCTAGAGAATTTTTCGATCCCTACACATGTTCAATGGTAAAAGTGAATTGATTAAGGGCTAACTGCAAACGCAGGAGTCTCCCATGCGCATTCATATTATCAAGATTATTATTTATGAAACCCAATATTTCTTTACAATTTGTTCTGACTTTAAAAGGTTTAGGAGATAAGAATATTATAAACTTCTGGATTCCTCGATAAGTTGCAAGAATCTCCTTTTCCATGACAGTGTAATTATATTCAGATTTGTTGAAGCTGCCACTGCTATACCTGCAAAGCTTATTATCTTTCTTTAGTTTCAAAATAGCTCCCCAATGATAATCACTAGCATCTGTTTCTAGAACTAACTCATCTTCTTCATTAGGTAAAGTCAATATTGGAAGTTTTTCACATCTTCTTTTCAGTTCTTGGACTAATTTAGTATCTAAATGAGTCCAGTTCCAAAATTGATCTTTCTTTAATTTAACCTGTAGAGGTTTTCTTAATTTGGCTAGATCTTTAATAAAAACAGAAGCATAAGTAAGACAACCTAGAAATCTTTCTAGTTGTTTTCTATCCTTGATTTCATCAGGAAATTTTTCTACCTTTTCCAGAATATGTTCTTGCAAAATTATTTGACCTGCTTTAATCCTTAATCCTAGGAACTCAATTTCAGGCTCCGCATAAATGCATTTTTTCTGTCCTAAAATGATTCCATGGTCAATACATTTTTGAGTTATAGCTTTCAAGTCATGCTTATGTTGTTCTATAGTTTTAGAGAAGATTAAGATATCATCAATGTAAACTAGGCAACAGTGCTTAAATTCTTTGAATATATTATCCATTCTTCTTTGAAATGTCTGTGGTGCATTTTTTAAGCCAAAGGGCATGAGTACCCATTCATAATGACCTTGTGGAGCACTAAATGCAGTAAGTGGATTACTTTTTTCATCCATTCTAACTTGCCAATAGCCACTTTTACAATCCATTTTAGAGAACCAAGTGGCTCTTATTATGGATATAATATCCATAAAAAACAGTATTATCATTAAGCCTTTTATAATTGATAACCATAAAAATTCTTGTAAACCATTTGTTTTAATCTAATGACAGCTTTTGGATCTAATAGTTCTATGGTAGCAAATGATTTATCTTTTGCCCAAAGTTTTAAAGGATTTTCATAATATAACTCCTTACACATTTTTTCTTGTTTCTTAAGGATTTTTTCTTTTATTGTTACCTCGCATATAAAGAGTGCAAATTCTATTTGTGTAGGAAGAATATATATTCCTCACCACGCTTAGTGCGCGTAAATTCTATTGCTTGGTGTGTATAATGATAAGACACATTTAGGTAGTGTTAATATAAACATTTAGATGTGTTTAGGTAGGGTAAAATGCATGCGTTAGAGTAGTTTTCATGTTTTTATTATGTTTCAATTAGAGTCGGAATCTACGAGATTTGTGCATGATTTCAGGTGATTGTAAAGAGGTGAAGCTAATCTCGGGCCAATGTTGGAAGATTGGACGAGAATAGAAGAGCACGCGAGCCAAGGAGAGGAGCTAAACATGTAAAGGATTGGAGCTGTCCAAGCTAGCGACGCTGCACTAAAACAAGTGGTTTGAAGGCTGTATTTATCGAATCGGGGCATACTTATACTTGTTGGAAAGAGGATTCGAAGACCTAGAACTTCATGTTTACGACTTTTCCAAATCCGTCCTTGAAAACAGCAAAATCTGGACGTCAAGATGGCTGCTGAAAAGAAACTCGGTCTGGGCATCAAAACTCGCCCGAGTTCTTTGGTTTCTCGCCCGAGTTTTGTAGCGCTTGCAACTACAAGGACATGGGCTGTTACTCATGTTTAATTGTTGAAAGATGTTATTTTTAATTATGGTTAATTAGAGAGGAGACCAAAGAGTGGAACAGCTAAGTAGGTTTTGGTGTGTTTTTGGTGGGGGAACCACAAACGGAGTTTGGTACGAAGCCAATTGGAGACCCTTTGTGAATTCTCAAGTATGAACAACTAAATCTCTTGGCTTGGGGAGATTAATCAAAGCTTCAGGTTTGCAATTTCATTGTGATATTTCTAATTCCTTATACTTCTCTCTGAATATTATTGATTCTCTGCGCCGAATGTTTAGGGTTTTCGTGAATTTTCATTAGCCTGATCAGCTGATGCTTGTTCATGATAATCTATAGCTAGATATAGGTAATTACTGGTTGAGTTATCTATATCCTTGAGTAGCAAAGTATAAATCTCTGAAACTGGTTGATTTAGGGATTTGTATAAAGAATTGATTTGCAATTGATGCAATAACTGGTTGTGCGCGTCGATTGTCTTTGTTGATTTCCTTTAAGCTTCATCGGTTATTGAATTGAATCTTGATAGTTTCAAGATTGTTTGATAATTAGGGTTTTCAGGGTCTGGTTGTCCTATTAACTAGATTCGATAAGGAATTGGATTCAAAAGGCCTAGTCTTTTCACAACAAAGTATTCAAGAGGAAGTTATCTATTCGATTTCGATGATCAATGAACAAACCTGATTCCTGAGATTGGTTGACCTAAGCTATTTTTCTTATATTCATTCACTCAAGCTATTTAGTTTGCTACTTTTGTATATTTTTGTTTCTTAATTATTTAGTTTGAATCATCAAAATCCCCCATCTTTATTTCTTGTTTTTGTTGACACACTCTGACTTGCATACAAATTGCTGACTCTCTGTGAGATCGACCCGTACTTGCCAAACCACATTAGTTAGATTAGTCAGATTTATTTGATAGGATTTAAGGCGACTGAAAATCCTCTGTCAAATTTGGCGCCGTTGCCGAGCATCTCCGATCAGCATCCATCCCGGAGAGTCACAGAGCCCCAGCCTCCGATCCCGAGCACGCCTGGATCTATCCCGAGCAACTTTCGGCCTCGTTCCCAGCAGCAACAGCTGCCTATCCACCGAAGGCATCCAGCAGTCCGTCCGAGTCTCAGACCCTCCTCCCGAGCATCGAGCACATTCACTAGGCCACGTCGCCGACCACCACCATCTCCGGTCAGCCATCTCTGTCCTTCTCCTTCCTCCATTGAAGAGTTAAAGGTAAAATTTCAAAACCCTAATTTCTAGGTTTTCTCAAATTGAATAACTTTGTGTAATTTAGGAGTTGATTGGGTGAAATTAAACCTTATTTGTGCTATATTTGTTGATGGAAGGGGATTGAGTTTGGAACTTGTCTTGATTTTATAGTTTGGGATGCCATGTTGGAGGAGAAGTTGCAAAGTGGGGTTTATTGAGTTTAGGCATTGAGTTGATTTTCCTCTATGCTATAAAATTTGATTTGAATTGTCTTATTGAGCTTATTGACATTAGCATTGATGGATTTTGGCTTGCTTCTTGTTAAATTGCACTAATGGTGAAGATTTGAGGTTTGTTTGTGTGTTGTAGGTGGATTGACACCATCAATTATTATTGTGAGTTGTCCTTGCTTGGACAATAAATATTTCTTTGTTGGTGTTGTCTTGCCTTGTTTGTGGAGATTAGGTAGTGGTGTCTCTTTGAGGCCGAGAAGAGAAAGAATGTTGGCTCACCTTACTCGATCTTGTGCTTGAATTCATCATCTCCGCCTGATATGTAGATGACTCTATAAGTGTTTTCCTTTCTATTTTATTTTTCACATTGAGGACAATGTGTGAATTAAGTGAGGGGAGGGAACATTTACATGTTTGCATTTAGGTTGCATTGTCTATATTTCTTTCTTGTTTTTGCATTTCATGGTTATTATTCTTAGTCTTGCATATTATTAAAAAAAAAAGAAAAAAAATCATATAAAAAAGAAAAAAATCAGCATGCATGACATTCTAGATTTAGGATCTATCAGATAACCCCATCTTTACCACTTGTCTTATATTTAATTTTTCTTAATTCAATTATGAGTCCCATGATATGCTTGAATTGTTGATCCTTGTCTAATTTATTTAGTCTATTGGAGCCTGAGATAATTGATTGATTGAGCATGTATGACTCTTACATTTTAGGTGGCATTGAAATCCAACAAAAATTTACCTTGTGAGTTTATTTTGGGCTTATTGGGACTATGCTTTATTGATGTCCTTTTGCTTCTTGTGTGTGATGCTCTCCAATGTGACTACCTCTAAGAATTGAGATTGATATCTATGTCAAGGCCGTATATTTTGATTATTACTTGTGATTTTCATGTGATTGAGGCATTAATCTTTTTTTAGCCATGTTATTCCCTTTCCACCTTACATAGTATCCTTGCTTGAAGCCAAATTTGAGCCTTTTAGCCCATTTTTGTTTGTCCCACAAAATGTCTTTTATCCGATTTTAGCCTTACCCTATCCGGGAATTAGGGAGAAGATTGGTGAAAATGTTTCTTAGTGGAGTATTTTGAGCATTTGGAAGTTATGTATGGGTGGTGTATTCTTTTGGAGCTTCATATGGATGATTATTGTGCTTAATACTCAGGGCCTAAGAAGGATAAAGTTCACTTAGGAGTAAAAGTCGAGAAAAAATCGTAAAGAGAAAAAAATTAAGAAAAGAGAAGAAGAAAAATCATCAAAAAATCAAGAGAAAAGAATTAAAAAAGAGTGAGTTGGTTAACAAGAGTTGTGCTTAAGTTTTTATTTGTGGATGGAGTTAGAGTTTGAAGTCTTTTGGTTGAAGAAATGTTTGGTTGTGAGTGTTTTTCCGGTTGTAGTTGAAATCTCTAGTTCCCGGATTATGAGCACCACAAGCCAAAAACATTCTCTACCTAAATTTTCTCACCAAGCCCCATTACAACCCTTACAAGACCTGATGATGATTATTGCTTGTAATGTCACTCACGGTGGAGATTTTGATGTGGATTTCAATATTCATGTAGCTTAGTTGCATTGGATTGAGTTTGAGCGGCATTGAATTAGCCTAAACACAAGAGTGAGAGTGAAACACTTTATATACCCGGTAAGGTTGGATTGAAATGTGCCTAAGCTTTTGAGTTGCCCAAATACATGTGATGATGTTGATTATTGTCTTGTGCCTCCTTCTTGGTTTGGATTGTGTTTTGACGAGGTGAATGCATGAAGAGTGTATTTGTGGGATGTTTGATTGGATTGATTTTGTTTTCTTGAGGACAAGAAAGGTTCAAGTGTGGGGGAGTTTGATAAAACACATTTATGTAATTTTAATATAAACATTTAGATGTGTTTAGGTAGGGTAAAATGAATGAGTTAGAGTAGTTTTCATGTTTTCATTATGTTTCAATTAGAGTCCGAATCTACGAGATTTGTGCATGATTTCAGGTGATTATAAAGAGGTGAAGCTAGTCTCGGGCCAATGTTGGAAGATTGGACGAGAATAGAAGAGCACGTGAGTTGAGGAGATGAGCTAAACATGTAAAGGATTGGAGCTGTCCAAGCTGGCGACGCTGCACTAAAACGAGTCGTTTGAAGGCTGTATTTATCGAATCGGGGCATACTTATACTTGTTGGAAAGAGGATTCGAAGACCTAGAACTTTCTGCTTACGACTTCTCCAAATCCGGCCTTGAAAACAGCAAAATCTGGACGTCAAGATGGCTGCTGAAAAGAAACTCGGTCTGGGCATCAAAACTCGCCCGAGTTCTTTGGTTTCTCGCCCGAGTTTTGTAGCGCCTGCAACTACAAGGACATGGGCTGTTACTCATGTTTAATTGTTGAAATATGTTATTTTTAATTATGGTTAATTAGAGAGGAGACCAAAGGGTGGAACAACTAAGTAGGTTTTGGTGTGTTTTTGGTAGGGGGAACCACGAACGGAGTTTAGTACGAAGCCAATTGGAGACCCTTTGTGAATTCTCAAGTATGAAGAACTAAATCTCTTGGCTTGGGGAGAATAATCAAAGTTCCAAGTTTGCAATTTCATTGTGAGATTTCTAATTCTTTATACTCCTCTCTGAATATTATTGATTCTCTGCGCCGAATGTTTAGGGTTTTCGTGAATTTTCATTAGCCTGATCAGCTGATGCTTGTTCATGATAATCTATAGCTAGATATAGGTAATTACTGGTTGAGTTATCTATATCCTTGAGTAGGAAAGTATAAATCTCTGAAACTGGTTTATTTAGGGATTTGTATAAAGAATTGATTTGCAATTGATGCAATAACTGGTTGTGCGCGTCGATTGTCTTTGTTGATTTCCTTTAAGCTTCATCGGTTATTGAATTGAATCTTGATAGTTTCAAGATTGTTTGATAATTAGGGTTTTCAGGGTTTGATTGTCATGTTAACTAGATTCGATAAGGAATTGGATTCAAAAGACCGAGTCTTTCCACAACTTTCCACAACAAAGTATTCAAGAGGAAGTTATCTATTCGATTTCGATGATCAATGAATAAACCTGATTGCTGAGATTGGTTGACCTAAGCTATTTTTCTTATATTCATTCATTCAAACTGTTTAGTTTGCTACTTTTATATATTTTTGTTTCTTAATTAGTTAGTTTGAATCATCAAAATCCCCCTTTTTTATTTCTTGTTTTTGTTGACACACTCTGACTTGCATACAAATCGCTGACTCTCTATGGGATCGACCCGTACTTGCCAAACTACATTAGTTAGGTTAGTCGGATTTATTAGATAGGATTTAAGGCGACTGAAAATCCTCTGTCATATAAGCTTGTTTAATCTTTTTAACCCAAGCATCTTCTCTATTGATGTTGAAGACCATCATGTCTAGGTGTTGAGTTGCTGGAACATGGAGTCTTTGGAAATTATTTCCAATTATCATATCATGTGGCGGCTGATCAGTCGCCCAGAGTGTAGGAATTACACATTGGACTCCTCCTATCATGATAGGTACATCAGAAGCTAATTCTGAATGGACCATAATACTATCATCAACTATTCTAATCTGAATTGGTCTATGAGACTTCTGCCAAATAAATTATGGAAATAATGCCTTCTTACCAAAGCATACTGAACATCTGTTGTCTACAAAGGCACATAACTCATATTTATTGAAACCTTCTAAGCAAATACTTATTGGGATATAAATGTTATTGGGGTTGGTAATTCTATAATTTTTCATTAGTGACTCTTTGTTGACATGTTCTAAGCTTTCTTCTACTCTCATATTATTCCCATAGAGATGTTTGAGGTCTAGTACTTTCATTCTCATTCCTATTTCGTCTTTAAATAATGGATCTGTGAGAGATTCTTTGAACTCCTTAGCCCTTGGATCATTTTCATATATAGGTGCACTAATGGTTTTAGTGGAATATCCTATTAACTTTCCTTTTGGTTCTGAACTAGATGATCCCTCTTGATTTTCTCTAACCTTTTGAACTATCGGAGGAATTGAGGTTATTGATTCCCTAAATGGACTAGAACCTAGATCTAGGCTATGTCTGGCTGATTCTTTTATAATTTTATTTTCTAACCTCTTGTTTAGTGCCGCAATCATCCTTACTATGTCTTCATCGACCACAAACAATTTGTCTTTTCTACTAGTGGTAGCTCCCTGATTCCTCGGAGTAATACTAAGATTATGATTGAACCTAAAACTATTGTTTCTAGATAAACTTGGACATCTAGAGAGACTGACTGGTGGTTTAGCATTCGTATGGATTCTACCTTTTTCATCTATGGTTAAAATCTTATTATTGCTAGTGCCCGTACAATTTTCAAATGCGTTTATCCAAATGGTCTTAAGTCTTATTTGATCAAGTTTTAGCTTAACTGGTACAATCTCCTTGCTTGGACCTACAACCTCGTGCTTCTCAGCTTCTACTATATGGCCTTTTGTGGAGGATTTGTAGTATTCTCAAGTTTATAAACTACCTTCCACTTTAATTATAAAGGACAAGTTCCCTTATGCATACTAATACCTTCTGTTAACAATTTTATAGCCAAGAACTTAGATGCATAATGATATTCTAGACTAACATAATAGTTAGGTCTACAGATCCAAGAAACTGCTCCTTGACTCAAATTACAGACTATCTCACTAATGCATTGATCACTAAACTTTTTGTGTCTAATATCACAAACAAAATTAATGCATTGCACATCTTTTCCATAGTCTTGTAATGGAGTTATAATTACTTGGATGCCACATATGAAAATATATTTAATTTTTTTTATCTTAGTTATGTTTTTGAATGTTTGCCCAATTGATTAAATTTACATCAGTTGCTTGATTTTCATTATTCTTGACAGTTACATCTCCAGACATTTCTTCGCAAACATATTTAGCATATTTAGAGAATAATGATTTTTTAACAAACTGTTCTTTAGCGATGATCGGGAAATCAACCCCTGCTCTAGTCATTTCTTCAACTTGTTCCTCATCTATAGAGGTTTCAGCTTCCTGAAGTTGAGCTAAAGTAGTCATTTCATATTCATCAGAGAACTCACTAGGAGATTCTCCTTCCATCATTTCATTAATTTCTTCACCTTCTAATGACTCAGTTTCAGAATCTATATCTTCTTCAAGCTTTTCTTCTATTATTTCTACTATCCCTTTGTTATTTCTTAGGGCTAGATCTACTGCTTCATTTTCAGATAGCTCGATATAATCCAAACTGCCTAAGGCTTCTACTAGTCTATTGTTTTTCGTATTTTTGCATTCATTAGCATAATGACCGGATTCTCCGCATGCCCAACATTTGCAGTTTTTCTTTTTCTCAGGATAAATCGAGGCTTTCTCGAAAAACCTCCTATTTTTAGAGAATGGTTTTTTATAATACTTTTTATAATTTTTTTCACCTCTTTGTTTATTGAAACTTTTTCTCTTATAGTTTCTTTTTCCTTGGTAATTGACGGAGGGAAAACATGTCGTTGATCCGCCAAAGAAAACTCAAACCTATAGCAAGTATAGCAATTAGCAAGAGGTCGATCCACAGGGAAACTTATAGTTCAAGTTTGATTCAAGTGTCAATCAAAGTAACCAATTTGTGGGGTTTTTGTGTGTGAAAGTTCCGCCTTTTATCAAAGCGGATTGAAGCAAACAAAAGTAAATGGTTTTAATTCAGACAATTAGGAGAAGCAATTCTACCTACAATTTTCCACTTTATTGGATTGAAGCGATCATTGTAACTTCTTCTCGTCCTATTAAGTTTCCTACGAATGCTCTTGTCCCGACCTAATATAGTTATTAGTCCAACCAGTCCTAGCAACCCTTATCAATCGAACATTCCCAAAAGAAGGATTTAACCCAATTGATAGCTTTAAGTTCAGAGATTAGCCAAGGTATTTGCAGTCCCTAAAGAGGGATTTAACAACACATTCAACTTCCTACATATTCAATTAGTTCAACCAGCCATAAAGGAACAAGTTTGCCACTTAGGTTAAGGTTCACAACCAGGAATCTACAAAACCTTAGCAATTGAATTGATTCTAACTAATTGCGTGGGCTAGATAGAATAAAACAATAGACAATCAAGCACAAAGAAGTTGAAGCATTCAAATATAGGATACAAGGAACGAGAATTAGAAACTCACAATTAATCCAAACAAAGCTTCAAATTGCAGGCAGAATAGATGAGTTTAGTTCCTCATGGAAGACATCGCTCAAATCTCTAAAGTGTCTAATGAACGAAAGAATAGAATAGAAGTGCTGGAAAAATAACTAAAAGTCAACAATCCAAGTCGGCCATGAAACAAAACAAAAGCATCTAGGGTTTTTAATAATCGAAACGCATCGTCTAGGCGCTGACGACCAATGCTGTGGCCGCGGCATATGCTGCGGCCGTGACATTAGCAACTTTCTCCAACCCACTGCAGCGGTCCCTGTTGCAGCCGCGGCATTGCTTGTTGCCGTGTCTTCTTGTCTAGATTCGCGGGTATCTCCACTTGTCTTGCTTCTCTTCCTTCCTTGCTTCTTTCCAATGTTTCTTGTATTCCTCTTCAAGATATTGCATCTCCCAAATGTGTTTCGATTCAATCTGCAAGATAAACACAAATTTGCGCAGAATCCGAACTCTTCTAGAATAATCAAAAGATGCAATTTAGCAACAAAGTATGAAAGAAATGCAACCTAATTAAACTAAAAATGCATATAATGCCTATCTAAGATATGCATTATCAAATTCCCCCACACTTAACCTTTGCTTGTCCTCAAGCAATGATAGAATGAACATGAATCAATTTATCCCACAGGAAATCTCTTCAGGTTTCAACCTCATCAAAAAACAACATCATAGCAGGTGAAAACATAAACCAAGCAAACAAACGTCATAGCATGTATTATAGTGATCAAAGCTTAGAAGTAGACATTATCCAACCTCACTAGAAATATGTGTTTCACTCATGTGTTTAGGCTTTAAGGTACAACTCTCAACTCAAACCAATCATGCACTAAACTCATAGACATTGACCACCATATCACCAAATATCTACCGAAATGTCATTACTTGCGGGATACAATAAAGAAAACCAAATAAAATGTGACACCTTTTTTTCCTTTTTTTTTTCTTTTCCTTTTTTTTCTTTTTCTTGTCTTGGTGTTTTCCTTACGCGAGGCGCAAACATGGGTGTCATGAATGGCCCCGGTCTATCAACACCTCAACCTACTAATATGAAGTCCACTTGAACATCTTTTGAGGAAAGTTGCAAACATGAGTGTCATAAATGAACCTGGTTACTCAATGATCAAGCTTTCTTCCCTAGTGGATAGTTTTCAACACTTTTTTGCGCGAATCATACCCATGGGTGTCATGCGTAGACCCGGTTACTAAGTGCATCTCCTCCATGTGATAGTTCGTCTCCCGCACATTGCTATCGATGTCGTGGAGAGTGAACTCGAAGGAGTCCTGGCGCATGGACATACGATGGAACTCGGTGAACATGTGGTCTGATATCATCCTATTTTAGGTGATTTTAGGTGTCTTGTGAGTAGGTTTTATGTTTATTAAGTGTCACTTTATATGTGTTTTTATGTGTTTTATGTGTTATTTCGAGTATAGAGGTCTACACATGGTGTGTGTGAAATTTTAGGTGTTTCGGTGCATATTTTAGAATATCTAACGAGCCAAGGAAAATGAGCAAGGAATGAGTCATGTTCGAGGATGATCCTTGAAGTCGGAGTATGTCCATAGAGAGCATTCGAGAGACATGAGCCGAGGCAAGAGAGCTTTTGATGCAGATCAAGATGGCCTTTTGTGGGTCAAACAATGATCTTGATCCAGGCGAGCTCTCAAGACCGATTCGAGGGCTATTGATGGCGAAGAGTGTCATTCTCAAAAGGAGGAAGAAGGCTCCACCATGGAACAAGGTTCAAAGGAGCAAGGTGAGCTAATGTTCATGTTTGAGTTCGTTCTTAATGGGTTGACAGCATATCGACGTCTCAGTAAAATGGGTCGTTCGGAGTCCATATTTATCGGATGAGGTCGTACCATACCTTGTTGGAACGAGGACGAAAAGATCTACAACTTTTCTGTTGAAGGTTTCTCCAGAATCGACCTCGAGAATGGCCGAAATTCATCATCTTTACAGCTGTCACTGTTTGGACGAATTTTCACATATTTATTTAGTTAATTTCGAATTTTAATTAATTAGATATATTTATTTTATACAATTAGGAAATAATAAGGTGGAAGGAAAATATCTCATCTAGGTAATTCCTTTTCTACGAAGTTGTTAATTTTCTATCCTTAGTTAGTTTTACTTATCTTAGGAAAGATTTACATATCTTTAGATTATTTGATTTTATCTTTAGTTACCAAAACTCTATCTTTTGCACAAGATAGAATTAGTCTATTGTCTATTTAAACTCATGTTTTACATTTAATAAAAATCAGATTGGAAATTATATTGAGGAACCCTTTTTAGGATTAAAAAGGTTCTTCAATCTTCCAATCCAAAAGCCTTCGCAATCAATTTATGTTCTTGCTCATCCGATACCAAATCAAGATCTAAACACAATCCCAAACCACGCACAAAGGAGAAATACATTCCTCAAAACACACGTCAAACTCAACAAAGACAAAGCTGCCAGAACCGTCGCTACTGCAGAACCCAGCAACCGTCGCTGCGGCGGCCGCTGCAATATATCTGCGGGTGCAGCATCCGTCGCCATCACTGTTTCCGTCGCTGCTACTGCTGTGTTTGTCTGCTGGATTTTAGCTGTGTTAGCCGTCGCTGTTCATTGTTTTTACATTTGTCTTTTGTTTTGTTTTTCTTACTTGCTTCCGCCGTGATAAATTCAAAGTCTTTATTGTAATTGATTGTAAACATCGAGATTAGAAAGGATAATTGCAAGATCGGGCCATCAATAGTTTGGTGTTCTTGATCCTGAACCCATAGGTGAAGGATCGGGGATCCCAAGCGTATCAAGTGGTACCAGAGCCGTAGGTTTCGCAAGTTCTTGTTTTTTTTCTTGATGTTATTCACGATTTGATTCAATGTTTGGCATTATCTGGGGAGACTGGGATAATGATCCGACCCATGGGTTGCACAACAACGACGCCAACGAGAGTTGCAGAGACGAGCTTTGCAACAACAAGCTTTAGAGCGACAACGAGAGGCTCAAAGGCACCGCCTTTGGCTTCAACGTCAAGCAGAGATCGAAGAGGAGAGGCATCAACAACAACGTCGCCATCAGATTTGGCTTCTCCAACAAAGAGAGGCTGAGGAGGAACGACTCCGAGAGTAGGAAGAACGACGCCAAGAGGAGGAAAGACGTCGAGAGTTTGAGGCTTGGTTTGCGGATGTCCTTGCTCGCTACCATCAAGGCTTTCCTCCACCCCACACACCGTCTTCTGAATTTGTTATTGCTCCTGCCAACGAGGAGGTCGTGGATTCAGAGATCAACGACGCAGCCCAAGAGGAGGTCGAAATCGTTGCTCAGAAAACAGCACAGCGCGATGATTTTGTTTCGCATATTCCCGTTGACTCCGACCTCGGAACTGAGTCAACTCAGTCTTGTTGCGAAGCTGACTCAACGAGCTTTCCAACGATGGGTCACACGCTGCAAGACTCCCCCGGGAAGACCTCCGAAATTGCTCTGCAAGTGGACTGCAGTGCTGCGCCAGATGACGTGGTTGCTTTTGACGACAACGATGAGGACGTTAGGGACACTTCTCTTGAGTTAGCTATTGTACCTCTTGAGAATGTTCCTCATGTTGAGAATTCTGGAGTTCATAGGGTTATTGAGCCTTTTGATTTTGTTCCTTTTGATTGCTTGATGATCCCTAAGACAGGTGTTGTTTTTGAGGTTCCTTTGTCTCAAATTCTGCTGGCGCCATCTCAAGTTGATGCTCAGAGAAGTTACTTTCTGAGTGCTGCTCCTTTCCCAATGCTCTTCAATGACTCAATTTGAGGATGAATCGAAGCTAAGAAAGGGAGAATGATGCAAATCAAGATGACCTTTTGTGGGTCAAACAATGATCTTGATCCAGGCGAGCTCTCAAGACCGATTCGAGGGCTATTGATGGCGAAGAGTGTCATCCTCAAAAGGAGGAAGAAGGCTCCACCATGGAACAAGGTTCAAAGGAGCAAGGTGAGCTAATGTTCAAGTTTGAGTTCGTTCTTAATGGGTTGACAGCATATCGACGTCTCAGTAAAATGGGTCGTTCGGAGTCCATATTTATCGGATGAGGTCGTACCATAACTTGTTGGAACGAGGACGAAAAGATCTACAACTTTGCTGTTGAAGGTTTCTCCAGAATCGACCTCGATAATGGCCGAAATTCATCATCTTTATAGCTGTCACTGTTTGGACGAATTTCCACATATTTATTTAGTTAATTTCGAATTTTAATTAATTAGATATCTCATCTAGGTAATTCCTTTTCCACCAAGTTGTTAATTTTCTATCCTTAGTTAGTTTTACTTATCTTAGGAAAGATTTACATATCTTTAGATTATTTGATTTATCTTTAGTTACCAAAACTCTATCTTTTGCACAAGATAGAATTAGTCTATTGTCTATTTAAAGTCATGTTTTACATTTAATAAAAATCAGATTGGAAATTATATTGAGGAACCCTTTTTAGGATTAAAAAGGTTCTTCAATCTCTCAATCCAAAAGTCTTCGCAATCAATTTATATTCTTGCTCATCTGATACCAAATCAAGATATTTTAGCCGTCGCTGTTCATTGTTTTTACATTTGTCTTTTGTTTTGTTTTTCTTACTTGCTTCCGCCGTGATAAATTCAAAGTCTTTATTGTAATTGATTGTAAACATCGAGATTAGAAAGGATAATTGCAAGATCGGGCCATCAATAGTTTGGTGTTCTTGATCCTGAACCCATAGGTGAAGGATCGGGGATCCCAAGCGTATCAAGTGGTACCAGAGCCGTAGGTTTCGCAAGTTCTTGTTTTTTTTCTTGATGTTATTCACGATTTGATTCAATGTTTGGCATTATCTGGGGAGACTGGGATAATGATCCGACCCATGGGTTGCACAACAACGACGCCAACGAGAGTTGCAGAGACGAGCTTTGCAACAACAAGCTTTAGAGCGACAACGAGAGGCTCAAAGGCACCGCCTTTGGCTTCAACGTCAAGCAGAGATCGAAGAGGAGAGGCATCAACAACAACGTCGCCATCAGATTTGGCTTCTCCAACAAAGAGAGGCTGAGGAGGAACGACTCCGAGAGTAGGAAGAACGACGCCAAGAGGAGGAAAGACGTCGAGAGTTTGAGGCTTGGTTTGCGGATGTCCTTGCTCGCTACCATCAAGGCTTTCCTCCACCCCACACACCGTCTTCTGAATTTGTTATTGCTCCTGCCAACGAGGAGGTCGTGGATTCAGAGATCAACGACGCAGCCCAAGAGGAGGTCGAAATCGTTGCTCAGAAAACAGCACAGCGCGATGATTTTGTTTCGCATATTCCCGTTGACTCCGACCTCGGAACTGAGTCAACTCAGTCTTGTTGCGAAGCTGACTCAACGAGCTTTCCAACGATGGGTCACACGCTGCAAGACTCCCCCGGGAAGACCTCCGAAATTGCTCTGCAAGTGGACTGCAGTGCTGCGCCAGATGACGTGGTTGCTTCTGACGACAACGATGAGGACGTTAGGGACACTTCTCTTGAGTTAGCTATTGTACCTCTTGAGAATTTTCCTCATGTTGAGAATTCTGGAGTTCATAGGGTTATTGAGCCTTTTGATTTTGTTCCTTTTGATTGCTTGATGATCCCTAAGACAGGTGTTGTTTTTGAGGTTCCTTTGTCTCAAATTCTGCTGGCGCCATCTCAAGTTGATGCTCAGAGAAGTTACTTTCTGAGTGCTGCTCCTTTCCCAATGCTCTTCAATGACTCAATTTGAGGATGAATCGAAGCTAAGAAAGGGAGAATGATGCAAATCAAGATGACCTTTTGTGGGTCAAACAATGATCTTGATCCAGGCGAGCTCTCAAGACCGATTCGAGGGCTATTGATGGCGAAGAGTGTCATCCTCAAAAGGAGGAAGAAGGCTCCACATGGAACAAGGTTCAAAGGAGCAAGGTGAGCTAATGTTCAAGTTTGAGTTCGTTCTTAATGGGTTGACAGCATATCGACGTCTCAGTAAAATGGGTCGTTCGGAGTCCATATTTATCGGATGAGGTCGTACCATACCTTGTTGGAACGAGGACGAAAAGATCTACAACTTTGCTGTTGAAGGTTTCTCCAGAATCGACCTCGATAATGGCCGAAATTCATCATCTTTATAGCTGTCACTGTTTGGACGAATTTCCACATATTTATTTAGTTAATTTCGAATTTTAATTAATTAGATATCTCATCTAGGTAATTCCTTTTCCACCAAGTTGTTAATTTTCTATCCTTAGTTAGTTTTACTTATCTTAGGAAAGATTTACATATCTTTAGATTATTTGATTTATCTTTAGTTACCAAAACTCTATCTTTTGCACAAGATAGAATTAGTCTATTGTCTATTTAAAGTCATGTTTTACATTTAATAAAAATCAGATTGGAAATTATATTGAGGAACCCTTTTTAGGATTAAAAAGGTTCTTCAATCTCTCAATCCAAAAGTCTTCGCAATCAATTTATGTTCTTGCTCATCTGATACCAAATCAAGATATAAACACAATCCCAAACCACGCACAAAGGAGAAACCCATTCATCAAAACACGCGTCAAACTCAACAAAGACAAAGCTGCCAGAACCATCGCTATTGCAGAACCCAGCAACCGTCGCTGCGACGGCCGCTGCAATATATGCTGCGGGCGCAGCATCCATCGCCACCACTGTTTCCGTCGCTGCTACTGCTGTGTTTGTCTGCTGGATTTTGGCTAAGTGTTAGTCGTCGTTGTTCATTGTTTTTACCTTTGTCTTTTGTTTTGTTTTTCTTACTTGCTTCCGCCGTGATAAATTCAAAGTCTTTATTGTAAATGATTGTAAACATCGAGATTAGCAAGGATAATTGCAAGATCGGGCCATCAATAGTTTGGTGTTCTTGATCCTGAACCCATAGGCGAAGGATCGGGGATCCCAAACGTATCAGCTTTCAAGTTCAGAATTAAAGAAGCAAGGCTGACTCGGACTCGAAACCTATAAGTACCGAGTCGATACAATGAGCAGAGAAGGAAACTACGAAGTATCGAGTCGATACTTGCAACTATCGACTCGGTACCTGAACCTTTCGAGTGAAACAAACCCTTACAGTACTGAAGTATCGAGTCGATACTTGTCCTCAGCGTCAGATCGTCGGGATTTTTATTCGCTTTTATATTTTGTTAAACGACTTTTTATTATATTTTATTATTATTTTAGAATTATTTTCATATTTTTCTGGAAAGAATATAGATAGAGAATTAGGGTTGGAGGAAGGACGTCCAATTTTTCACGTCAGAAACTAGTTGCAGACATTGAGAGTTTTAGGCTATTTCAGAGATTTCTCCTTGAAGTACGTGGAGTCACTCCCGATATAGCAGTAAAAGCAAGACGTGTAAGCGGATCGACTCATCAAGTTCCCATTGAAATAGGATCCACACAAGGAAAAGCACTTGCCATTCGTTGGTTATTAGGGGAATCCCGAAAACGTCCGGGTCGAAATATGGCTTTCAAATTAAGTTCCGAAATAGTGGATGCTGCCAAAGGGAGTGGCGGTGCCATACGCAAAAAGGAAGAGACTCATAGAATGGCAGAGGCAAATAGAGCTTTTGCACATTTTCGTTAATCCACGAACAGGATCTATATGGTTTATTTTGTTGGATTCAAGAATACGTTTTGTTAATCTAGTCTTATATTCTTTCATCATGAATTCTTTGATTGTGTCTGAATCCATGTTTGGCTAGTTTTCTTGTTCTGGGGTTGGGGTGATCCAACGATGCTGAGATAGACATGTGCGTGATGATTGCCTGAATGAATTCAACTATTTGTTTGATTTGATCCATGAGTGTTTAATCCGAATAATTCTATGATTGATTAGAATCCTTTTGATATTCAACACGTGCCAGCTGCGAATTGAGATTGGATACATAGACAAAGTTATTTGAAAACATGGATTGAACTTGAGAATTGCTTATGAGCAATCTATTTAATTCTCTTGAGGATATTAAACTATCGTAGACAACCTAGGTTTGAATTGATTATGCGGATCACGCATGCTATTGTTTGATCGATTTGCTCGCTAGGTTCTAAGTGCTTAATGAGTCCAATTTGATTGATTAATCTACAACAAGCGCAAGCTGAGTGGTAATTGAATGAAATGGACATAGTTATTGTGAGATGCGTAGGCTGAGTGATAATGAATTTAGATAGTTTACCTTCAAATATTTCTTTTCAATTTGTTCAGGCATGAAAATTATATAGTCTATCGAAGATGCATTGTTGTGGTAAACCCTGACTCTGGAATGTTTCTCATCATATATTCACAAATATTTGCAATTTGTCATTTTCTTCTTCTTATTTTCTTTATTCCTTCAAAAATCACTTCCATTATTTGGCTTAGTAAACTGGTTGAGGTTCTGCAATTGGTATTCACACAGTCCCTGAGATTCGACACTCGATTACTACAATTGACACCGTACGCTTGCAGGGTGTTGGTTTTAGACCGATCAAGTTTTTGGCGTCGTTGTCGGGGACTGTCGATAATATTAGTTGTGTAACAACAATTGGTTTTTCTAAGTCTTTTTGTTATTTTTGATTTGTTTTCTTTTGTCTGTGGTTTCATGTTTGTGTTGTGACTTTTATGCGAAGATCTAGAAGCTCAGGAAATCTCTTACCGTTTGATCCTGAGATTGAACGGACTTTTCGCACAAGGCTTGCTATACAAAGAGCCAGGGATCACGAGATGAGAGACAACTTGAACAACCAGCAGTTGGTTAACAATGCTGCTGCACTGCAGACTCTGGGTCAACGAATGAACCCCACACAATTTGTTCCTACTCCTGGGTTTGTGTTTCTAGCAATTAACATAAACAACTTTGAGCTGAAGCCCGCCCTCATCAACATGATTGCTCAGAATCAATTTGGAGGTGGTCCTGATGAGAATCCTCACCAGCATTTAACCACTTTTAAGGAGCTGATGAACACGGTGAAGATGCACAATGTTACGGCGGAAGAGCTTATGCTGCGAGGTTTCTCATTCTCTTTGCGGGGACGAACAAAGAATTGGTACAATTCAATCTCCCCCAACACTATCACAACATGGGAGATGCTTACTTCTGAGTTCCTGGACAAATTCTTTCCACCGAGCAAGATTGCTGAGCTCGGGAAAAAAATTCACTCTTTTGAGATGCAAGCTGGAGAGAATCTTTATGAAACATGGGAAAGGTTCAAGGTCCTTTTGCTTGATTGTCCTCAACATGGAGAGCCGAAAATCAATCTCTTGGAGATCTTTTATAAGGCTCTTAATGACGCTACTAGGGTACTCATTGATTCCTCATCTGGAGGAACCTTTGTGGATAAGACTGCAGACGAAGCTTGGAATTTTCTTGAAAAGACCGCTAAGCACTATGGAAGATACTCATCATCTAGAGGGTCTTTCAATTTGAAAAGGCAAGCTGGGCTGTTTGAGGTAAACACAGAGACATATAGGGATGCCAAGTTTGATGCTCTCTCCTCTGAAGTCAAGCATAAAGAAGATGCTTGAAAATGTAATCCCTACAAGGCCAGCAGCGTCTTCAGTTTCAAAATATGCAGTACATTGTCAATGTTGTGGCGCTACCACTCACACCATCTCGACCTGCGAGTTGTTTGCTTCCCAGAATGGTGACCTGATAGAGGAAAAAGCTAACTATGCTGGAAATTTCAATAGGGGTCAAGGCTACAACAACAACTACAACTATAACTCCCGTGCTAGAGATCATCCAGGCTTCTCCTATGCTAACAATCTGGGAGCTCAAAATCCACCTTCTGGATTCCAACAGAGGCAACAGGGAAACAATTTTGCTAGGCCGAGAAGTACTCGAGATGAAGACTTACTCGAGCCCGACTAGGAGAAGTACTCGAGATGCACCAAAGATACCCGAGATTGACCAAGTTCTACTCGACGTCGACCAGTTTTACTCGACGTCAACAACAATTTTGCTAGGCCGAGAACGAGTTGGGCCGATCCGAGGACAAGGAGAATGCTTAGCCACGAAGCAAGGACGGTTCTATCATCTATCTATCAACATCTATCATCATGGGGAAAGAGATATTTACCATAAGAAGATTTATTATTTACCACATTAGATTTATATCTTGTTTATCTAGATTTATATCTTGAGGATTAGACAGAGATTGCTTTCCTTGGATAGCAAGGATTAAGTCCTATAAATAAAGCCCTAGGGGCTGATTTTTATTCATTCAATTTCAGAGATACAATCCCAATAGCAAGTAGAGAGTTTAGGAGTTCAAGGCTTTTAGGGTTTTGGCGCTTTTGCGAAAGTTGGAGTGTCGGGATTGTAAAGGTCGCAAATTTAGTTTAATGCAACGTTATTTCCTTTCTTCAATCATGGTTCCTATGTCAATGAGCGAGTAGTCCACCTACTTCTAGGGTTGGGGTGAGCCCGATGATAGTCATGCGCGCTTGAGGTAAAGATTCAATATTTATTATGTTTTGATCATCCACTATCTTTATTATGTTTATTCCCTAAATAATAGAGATTCGGGTTAACCATATGGATTATAAACATAAAATTGGTAGATACAAGTAAGGTTACTTGAATGAGTTGTCTAATTGTTGGAAAAGGCGAAAGCTTGCTCATTTGATTTGATTTCATAATCATCTATATTTATCTTGTCTTATGCGTGTTTGGTTATCGGTGATGCAAACCCCGGTCTTGGAAGTTTTCTTTCATATTTGTTTCTTTAGAATTATCAACCTCGGTTTATTTCTGTTCATCATTCATTGCCATCCTTACACTCTTCGGCCACATTTGCCGACGTACTAACATTTCTGCAGGGCTACTCGAAATCGACTAAATCTAGTCGACGTCGACTACTGATAGTCAGTATCGAGTTCCCCACTCGAGATTGATTGTCGTTTGTGTTTCGCAGGTGCTCAAGAAGAGCAAAATCTACTCGACGTCGAGGACACTGGTCGACGTCGACTACCATCAGCACCTGCTGTTGCTGTTTTCTGCTCGAGATCGACTGCACTGATCCCTGTCGACTACAACCTAGTCGAGATCGAGTGCTTTTGAGTCGACTTTTAAACGTGATTCATCCGCTATCTGAGATCCGCTGACCCGCTTCCTCATGGATCGAACTTGACTACCTTCTACTACAATGAGAGGGAGTCTTGTAATTATTTGCTCGGAACGGAATGGGTTTGCTTTGATTTATTTATATTTTATTTGCAAATTCTCGATTTCCTCCTCCAACACCAGGTACGTTCTTCTCCGACCAAAGACTTCAAGAACTCAACTCCGAGGGTTTTAAGTCAGGGAGGATCGCAGAGCTCTTCTACTTCTCTCTTGAATTGGATCCCTTCTTTGAGGGCTCAAGGGGGGTATTTATAGGGATGCTAAGCGAGTAGCTAGCTAGGGACCTCGTTTGTGGATAGTAGACATGTGTAACGCATTCCCTCATACTAGAGGGTTGGGTGTTTATACGTTGTTGTGTTAGCGGAGAGGTGCTTGACTAGCAAGCTGCTTGCATTTTCCCAATGGGACAAGGGGGACTACGGGCCCTGTTCGCTATGGTGGTATGCTTGTTCTATTTAGGGGAGGACTGTTGTGAGCCTAATTTGCCATGTTTTATACTTACTTTTATATCATT
Source organism: Persicaria maculosa (assembly GCA_963922045.1). Classification (NCBI taxonomy): domain Eukaryota; kingdom Viridiplantae; phylum Streptophyta; class Magnoliopsida; order Caryophyllales; family Polygonaceae; genus Persicaria; species Persicaria maculosa. Next base: position 54,220,631 of record OY998254.1, read on the forward strand.
TTCTGCAGGCATCTCATACATTTGGGCTAGAATGGTTCAGAATCTATGTAGTTTATGTTTATTTGCCAATTATGGAATCTACACCAGTTTCTGTTTAATTTCGCAGAAATCGAGGCAATTTACAGCAGTTCAGAGAAAGGAGGAAAAGCTCGAAGTCAACTACAGAAAGTCCAAGGTTAAGGAGTAGCGGAACCAGGACAAATCAAGCTGGAAGCAAGAAAATCGAGTCGACAACACACTGGTCGATATCGACCTATCTAAGTCGATATCGAGTAAGCAACTCGATTTCCATCCAGAGAAGCCAGAATCGGCTAAGGAAGAAAAGAGAAATCGATATCGAGTACAGCAACTCGATATCGAGTAACCCAAAAATCGAGCAGAGATCCCAGAATCGACCCGAGAAGCTGAAGAAGAAAGGAAGAGGACGATATCGACTTGAACTAGTCGATATCGAGTTGAAGCTGGTCGATGTTCACCCCTGGAGCCGAGATCGAGTCAGGAAGTGAAGACGGAAAAGTTGCAGGTCGATATTGAGTGACCCAAGTCGATATCGAGTTGACACCCAGTGGCCTATTTCGAGCTAGTCCGAATTCTAATCAAAGTTCTATCCAAAGTCCAATGGAGATATCCACAAGATCAAATTCTATCAAGATCTATCAAGTTGGAAGAGATATTTACCTACATTAGATATAATTCCTTGTTGATTTATTTCTTTATTTCCATGTTTTTATCTTATGTTAGTAGATAGATTTAGATATAGTTGTTCCATCCTAGAATAGCTACATGGAACACTATAAATAAGCCATTAGGGGCTGGATTTTATTCATTTAATCAATGCAAGCCAAGCCAAGCCACAAGAGAGCAGAGAGAGAGAGAGAGAGAGAGAGAGAGAGAGAGAGAGAGAGAGAAGGTTGGAGCCGAATAGAGTTTGTGAAGCGAGAGCGGAGTTGTCTTTTTCGGTTGTAAGCTTTCTTTTATTTTATTTAATGCAATTTAGTTCCCTTTATTATTGATGTCTTTCTTTATGATGAAGAGTGAGTAGTCACCCAACTTCTAGGGTCGGGGTGAGCCCGACGGTAGCCGTGTAAGGTGATGCGGTAAAGGTACAATCTTTTGATGCGATTTCGTCTTCTATCCCTATGAGCATGATTCTTTTGCGAAAGTTGAAGGTGATCCTTGTTTGTGTTATTGAAGCGAAAGTGATCTTAATACAACTTGGATTAATTATGTGAAAAAGGGTTAGTAACAATTATGGTTTATGTGAAAGCCTCTATACTCCTATTTGTTAATAACGAAAGTTATTTGATGAAAAGCATGATCTTTTATGCCTTTATGTGTTATTTTGCATGGTTATCCTTGTGGTGTTGATGCCTTGATCTTGGAAGTCTTTTATTTTATTGATTTATTTCAAAGAATTTCGGATTTAAAGTTTCTGTTTCAAGTCGATTTCGAGTACTTGCAGTCGATTTTCTCACTCGATATCGAGTTCTGTCAGGTCGATATCGACCAAAATTCTGCTGTGTGTTATTTTTCTGCTTTTCTCTGTGTTTGCTGTTTGTCTGGTTTATTTTCTGTTGAGTTTCTGAACTGAAAAGGTGGGTGTTGACACGCTTCCTCGTGGATCGATCCTGACTGTCTTCTACTACAACAGGAGGAAGTCTTGTATTTATTTGCTGAGACGGGGAGTCAGACTGATTTTATATTTATATTTATTTCATACTTCACCATCCTCCTGCAACAAAAAATTGGCGCCGTTGTCGCGGAAGCCATCAATCGCGCCTTTTTTAGTTCTATTTTCTTTCTTTATATTTGTTTTTATTTTTAGTTCCTTTTTACTTGCTTTTTCTGTTTGCTTTTCAGGTGCATGCGAAGAACTGATCGCACGCCTATAGACCCAATTCTCGAGCCAGAATGCTTTTTTCATCTTCAGCAAAGGCTTAGGAGAAGACTCATGTCGACATCCGACAACGAGAATGCGGGCCAGCTCACACCAGCACAGGAGCTTGAGCAACTCCGCCAACAGATTGAGGCACTCACCACCACAGAAGCTGAACACGCCCGACGAGAGGCGGAGTATGCACATAATCAGCAGCGGTGGGAGGCAAGGGTAGATCGTGAGATCAACGCGAGAAGGGAACTTGAGGAGCGGGTTGGGCACATCTCATCCAATGCAAAGGAGTATCTGCATCCTACTCTGGAAGTTCCAGAATCAGCGATCATTCTTCCCTCTATTAACTTTGAAATTCGTCCTTCTTTTATTACTGAAATTAGAAGGAGTAAATTTAGGGGAAGAATAAATGAATGTTCTTTAGAGCATGTCACCACTTTTATAGACTTATGCGAAGCTATAGCTGATGGTGCCAATCTTGAATATTTAAATCTAAAGGCTTTTCGTTGGTCCCTTGCAGGAATAGCCCAATAATGGCTGGAAGGATTTCCTGCACGATCAATTAGCACTTGGAACGAGCTACAGGACCTATTCCTCAACAAGTTCTTTCCTCCTGCAAAGACAGCTGCCCTTAGACAACAAATCACGGCTTTGAGACAAAAGCCAGGAGAACCACTAGCACAAGTCTGGGAGCGCTACAAGAGGCTTCTGAAATCCTGTCCTACTCATGGTCAGCCGCCCTACGGTATCCAGGAGATCATCTTCAACTGCCTCGATGTGCCTACTAAGGATCGGATCAACAACTACACCAACTATGAGTATCTTGGATACACTCCACGTCGAGCATGGGAGGTATGTGAGACATTGGCCAACTACGACAACACATATGGGACTTCTGCGGCCTCTTCTGACGAAAGGTATGAAAGGTCTGCCCCGTCTATTCCGTTGTATGTGCCACCTAAGGAGGTTGATCCAGACGGCAGGGACCAGTTCCACAATGATCAGGTACGTTGCCTTACCAAACAAGTTAAATTCCTCTCTAAAGATAAACCTTGTTTGGAATGTGGGTCTGTGAGGCACAACACTACTGCGTGCCCACACGTCGATCAAGTACATCAAGGAGAGACCCACGAAGAGGTAGGGTATGCGGGGGGACACTACTCAGGGCCACATCAGAATCATTCTGTTACCCAACCACCAACTGACATTCGGGGGAATGACAATGCTCATAGCAGTAGAGATACTCTTCCAGACGGGTGAGGCTGCACTAGAAGCACCAAGGGATCTCCTGAAATACTTACTCAAGAGTAATTCCTTCCAAACCCCCCTCTCCTCTTGCATCAACCTCCAACCCACCTTAGCAACGAGCGCGAGATTCAGATCGGCCAAGCACATAATCCCAAGCCCTCCGAGATAGCGTGGTTTGATGATCTCCGGCCATGCAACTTTGTGCATCTTTGTCTTCTCCTTCGTTGAGCCCCAAAGGAAGTTCCGGCATAACTTTGAACGTGGCCGAACCAACGCAATCTGGATTCCCGCAGTTTGTCAACAATACTCGCAACTCCAACTTTTCTTCTAATATCGACATTCCTGATTCTGTCAAGAATTGAACTAGTTTTATATAAAGAAGTAAATTTCTTGTCATATACTAATAACAAGAAATTTTGTACAAGGACGTTTCATTAAGACCATGTATGGGTAGTGGCTCATGCCTCCCCCTTTCAACTCTCTCCAAAGCTCGGAAACTCCCTCTGGGGCAAAATCTTCCTTGGCTTAAACAACCTGTGCTACTCACAAAGCCCCAAATCAATCTCAAAAACAACCTGAAATCCTTGATAGATTGTCGATCTGTTCGGTCGGTGCCCCCAATCTCCCCTTTCATTCCTTCTGGGTAAAATTCAGGCTCTTCTCGGGAGTCCGACACCAAATCTCGAATCCTTGAACGATTGTTGAATCTCTCACGCACTTGTCTCTATCGCCACCATTTGGTCGGATGGCGGGGTGCTGGCCATCGATCCTTGGTGTGCAAGGATCAATGGTGGTGCCTTGCACGCCAAGGGCTACTGTGTGCTGGCATTGGGACTACTCCTTGGCGTGCAAGGTTAACCTCTTTGTTTATATATATAAATCCTGAATCTGAAAAAAGCTTGACTTAAATTTTGAAAGGGTTTGACCAAATCCCATGAGGGCTTGGAAAAGAATAATAATTTTACTAACTAGTATAACAGAAATAGCTATTGGCGGGGAAAATTTTCATCACTGAAAATTGATTTTTCATCATTAAAGAGATTTGGCGAGGAAATGCATTTCGTCGTCGGTTCCTCGCAAAAAGCTCGTCAAGTAAAGATTAATCGAGGGAAAAATATTTTGTCGCTGAAGTTTTTATCGATGAAATCATTTTGTCTCGCCATAACTATTAACGACTAATATTTTTCTCGTAAAAAGACAAACTTTTTGTCGCTAAAAAAGTGGAAGGACTAAAAAAAATATGTTTACTCTGTTTGGCAACAAATATAATTTCATCGCTAACATAGTGATCATGATGTTAGCCCGATTGATTTTAACAAACTTGGTTATATCAAATCTCGTAAAAAAAAAAGAGAAATGGTTGCTTTGAACAAACTTGGTTATATCCAATCTCATAGTGATCACTCTTTTTTAAAAAAGAGGAAGGGTAAATGATTAACCTCAAGTCATTCTTGGATTCAAAATTTCAGATCAAAGATTTAGAGAGTCTTCACTATTTTTTGGGCATTAAATTTCTTCTAGTTGTGAGTGGGATATTGTTGAGCAAACCCAAGTTTTTCAAATAGTTGTTCCGTGATTTTTGTTGTTCTAATTCCCCTGTCGTGAGTCCTCTTGATCGTCAACTTTGTCTTTTGCCTACCGATGGCACTCTGTTATCTAATCCTTCGATCTATCGTTGGTTGATCAGTAAACTGAAATTCTTAGTGCACATTAGACCCGACTTAGTGTTTGCAATTTAGTGCTCCAGCTGATCGATTTGTGCAGTTTCCTTAGACGCCTTATATGGAGGTTGTTTACCATGTGCTTTGATATCTTAAGGGGACTACTACTCGGGGTTTGCTCTTATCTCGGTCTGCTGAATTTAAGCTTCATGCTTTTTGTGATGCCGATTGGGCAAGAAGTTGCCAGATTTTCAGGTGCTTGGTGAGTGGTTATGTAGTTTTTTTTTCGGATTAAGCCCCCTGTATTGGAAATCGAAGAAACAACAGGTTGTTTCTCTGTCCTCCGCAAAAGTCGAGTATCGGTTGTTGCACTAGGTATCTATTGAACTCGCTTAGTTAAGTCGGCTCCTTGTTGAGTTGGATGTTCATGATGTTACTCCGATTGATTTTAAGTGTGATAATCTGGCTGCTTTTTATATCGCTCAAAACCCTATTTTTCACAAGTGAACAAAACACATCGAGGTGGATTGCCACTTTGCACAAGAAAAGCTCCTCGAAGGTCTTATATCCTTGTCGTTTGTTCCTTCTCACGCTCAGCTGGTTGGTCGTCTCACCAAGAGCTTGGCTGGTTTTCATTTGCAGCCTTTACTATGCAAGCTTGATCTGATTTTCCCACCCCAAGCTTGAGGGGGGTGATAGGATATACCGGATTTACGGGTTTATTCAAATATAGGTTATATTTTATATTGGGCAAGTTCTGTATAATGGGCCGGTAGTCTAAGTTAGTAGTATAAAGGTTGTAATCTTAAGAAAACAAAGATATACAAAAAAAAAAAAAAACACAGTTTTTCGATCTTTCCTTCAAAAAATCCCTGCTTCTTCTTCCTCATGTCAGTTCCTAGTTTTCTAAGATACTAGTCTTATTACCCGCGATCTTCGCGGTTTTTTCATAACTTTTATTTATATAAAATAATTTTTATTAATTTAAATAATTTTATAAATATATACTTCTCATACATTTTTTCATATGTCATTTTTATAATTAAAGTATTTCAATTAATTATCTTTTTTTTTGGTGTAATTCAATTAATTATCTTATAAGAATTTATGTATGTGTATATATAGGTTATGATTATGAAAGGCTATAAAATAAGATTAGGCTAAATTTTTAATAGATAGATTATGAAGCCCCCTTATTTTAATTAAATATTTAGTTGTACACATGACATAATCAAACACTCATATACAGGTTAAATAAAAGAAAATATTTTATTTATATTCAAACAAAACATAGTTACATAAAACAAATTATTAATATACAAAAATTGAAGCTATAATCATATTCATTGTCGAGAGTGTTATAAACGTTGGCTTTTATATTCATGCAATTTGCAATTTAATATACTTTAATATTTGTTTAAACCTGATTTAATTTAGAATTGTTACGTAAAAATATCCTTATCTTTATTAATCTCTTTGTTTACTATTTTCACCTCTTAAAGTTTGTTTACTATTTTAATCATGTTAATTTATTTTTTCTACCAATTTATTAGAAATTTTATTTTCATGTTATGGCTCAATTCAATTTGAGGATATAGATCGGACTGTGAATAATCAATTTACCACGTACCATGCAAACCCGGTCATTGGAATTTGATTTCATACAATTTTTACTCTCTTTGGGTTAGATAGATTTGTTATAGGTTTATTTTTCATCAAATAATCCCGTTAATATTTTTATAAATAATATAAGTGTATTTATTTTTATTTTTAAATATATGGATAAGACTAATCTAACCTTTTTCGTATAAATTAATCTAATCTAGATTTTTTATAGATAAAATATTTATAAAATAACTTAAGGTAAAATGATAAGATTTGTAAGATATGAGGTTGAATATTTATACTAAAAAATAATAACATAAATATTTACCATAATACCATATATGATAAAGAGAAAAAAAAAGATTAATCTATGTTGTAAAACTAATCAAATATGTACGTAGTAATTTATATTATCTTTTAAACATATGCATATATATTACAAAAAGATTAATTTCAAATTATATTACTAATTTTTTCTTTCAAAATATCTTTATTTCTATCTTGAAAGTTTTATAATTATCGTTTATAATATGGACACATAGGAGTGTTGCGATTATTCATAATATTAAAATAATTATGATGATAATGACAATAATAGGTTATCTTAGATGTGTTTAAAAGATACCAGATACTCGTGTTTGCCTTAGATTATTCATAATATTACTATAATTAATATAATGGGTAATATATAATTTAGGATATTAAAATTATTAAAAAAAACTATTATATTAAAAGATTGTTTCTTAGATGAGGAGTATAAAAGAGAAGTTTTCTAACTAAGATTCCTAGATAAAAATATTTATCAAAAAAAGTTAAAGGTAAAATGATAAGATTTGTAAGATATGAGGATGAATATTTATAATAAAAATTAAATTTAATCTTCAATTAAAATGGATACATAGGATGACACGTGTATAAATAAATGGTGTAATCGTCTGACGTGGCTTAAATATATTGGATCATCATTAATTGACCTGTCAAAGACCCGGTCCAAATTGCACCATAGTACGACACATAAGCGAATCGCACCAGAGCCCGCCACATAGGATTTCCACGCCTCTGTCTTAGTATTATATATTGATATTGATTGATTGATAGTTCCATTTTCTCGATTTCTTTTGTTTTTAATAGATGGAACAGTGATGAAATTTCAATTTCAGGAATTGGGGAGATTTCAATTTGGGGCTACCTTTACGATTCAATTAGGGTGCTTAATTTTTCCAACTTTTTGCCATCCATATAATATCCCGGTTCTACACAAAAAAGATACTAACTTGGACTTTGGAAGTGGGTGCATTCAGAGGCGGAGCCAGGGGTTCATATACCCCCCTCCCCCCACCCCCCACACACACACATCCGATAAATTATCTGTGTATTCTCCCCGTTGATAGCTTCTTTTTTATATATAATACATCATAATCCGACATCTGAGTAAAAAGAGGTGTTGATAGATACACCGCAAATGTTGATTAAGGATTTGCACGTCCTTTTTGACATGCATGCACGTCGTTAACAACGTGCAAGTGTGGAACTGTGCACGTCGACTAGCAAATTAGGGTTTGCACGTCGAAAGCAACGTGAAATATTTGCACGTCCTTAACAACGCGATGTGCAAATATTGCACGTTGCTTTCGACGTGCAAACCCTAGTTAGGGTTTCGCGTTTAGGGTTTAGGGTTTAGGGTTTTCGAGGGTTTTATATTGTCAATTGAAAAAATTGAAAGGTTTAGCTAGTGGAGTTGAAGGATTTAGGGTCTAATTAATGGTAAGCAATAATTGTTAAGGTTTTCATTCGGATAATATGCGAATAATGTTGCAAGGAACGGAAAAAAAGGTTTACATCCATAATTTTAATAAACTGGTGGAATAAAATCTAGGAAAAGTGTAAAGGGTGACCGGACTCGACACGTAAGGCTCGAAATCTCTCAAACTGAGCTTGAAACGGAGCATCCCATCCTTCGACGCTCGGTTGATGATGTGCGACCCATTCTGGCGGAGGCGGCGGAATATGAGCGTTAGGACGCAACCAGATCTATGAGAACGGAAAATTAGAGTTAGAGTATTGACATATAGATGAAAAGCAAGAATAGGTAACTAAAAAAGACGTTTGAAGTCGTACCGCGTCAAAATGGTCTTGGTTTCCGATGCAGGCTAAACCAAGAGTTGCTGATTGAGGGTTGTTAGTAGGTGTCGGCGAGGTCATGGGGAGACATGTGAACGGATGATGCCAAGCTAGGACGACAAGAGGAATCTGATATACCGTTGCAAATACTAAACCCATGATGGGTAGCTCTATCCACCGTCTCCTATCACCATGCACAGGTCCCGCTAGACCTGTCAAAATGTGACCCGATCCGAGGACCCGACCCGACCCGACCAGTAAAACGTGGGTTTTGGCGCAAATATTTCAACCCGAAACCCTAAGCAACCCGAACCCGTTCAACCCGCAAATTTCTGGGCCGGGTTGGGTCGACCCGTGGGTCACCCGTTGGGTCAAGCTTTAAGATAATAAAAACATAAATAAATTATAATTTAACCTAATATTGAAATTTATTACTAATAATAATTAAGATTGAATATCATATTTTTCATCATCAACTTTACTTTATAATTTAACATTACAATTTGTTATGTATATAAAATTACATATTACTATTGTAGCAACATTAATTATTATTTTTCAATAATATAACTATTATTATGATAATATAAAAATTTTAGATTTATGAACTATGTAAATAGTCATTAAAAATACTCTATATTTTTACTTTTAAATGTCGTTTACTATTCATGTATGGTTTTAAGGATAATAATAATTATATAAAATATCAATATATATATATATTATATATAATTTCATACTTCAAAAACTAAAAAGAATGAAATTATAACAAGTAATAAATTTTTATTGATATTTTTCATAATTTTATCATTTTAAAATAACATGTATAAATAGTAAATAACATTTAAAAAATTATGGATGAGTAGCGCTCTTGACCCGTTGGGTCGACCCGAACCCGTTAAATATGGATCTGGGTTGAGCATTTCATGACCCGTAACCCGAAATGACCCAACCCGGAATGGACCCGAACCCGAGATGACCAGACCCGAACCCGACCCGCCCGACCTATTTGACAGGTCTAGGTCCCGCCCATCTCTGGTAGTCGACGAACTGCTGGAATGGGTACCCTCCCATATAACAATCGGCGTAGAGATCGGCGTGATCCTCAAAGTGATTGCATAATAACGTTTTGAGTTCCGGGAAAGCAGACTTGCCGATCGGTGATGTCAATGACGCCAAAGCACGGTAGCCACAATGACCATCTCCAACAGTGTCCCTCACACCCTCAATATGACCGAGCATGAAGGGATCAACGTTGTTTCGACCCCAGTTGAACCCTCCGAAGACATCATCACGTCCACGTCGAGCTAAGGTCGCTTGTGGACGATGTCGAGCAGCATTTCGAGCAGTACGTGCTTCTTCTCTCTCAAATCTTTCCCTTAACTCCTCGTATGGCAACGGGTTGGTTCTGCAGGCATTCCTCAACCCCGAGGCCTCCCTTTCCTTCGGACTCTTGCAGATGAGGGTGGGTGGAGCTCATCGTCGCATACATCGTTGGAAGCCGTGTATGAAGATGACAGCTCATACGATAGTGGGGTGTCGTCGATGTTAGTCCATGACAAATCCATCCAGAACGGGTGGATGTCCTCGGCGGGTATCGGAGTACCGGAGTTGACGTATGCTTGAATCTCATGGACGCAAGAGATCCCATAACAAACCCTCCAATGTTGGTCCGTGCATTCCAGAGGAATGTTTTGGTTCAAGACATCCTGCCACATCTTGTACAGATAATCGAAGCACTTTTTGGAGATTAAAGTCTTTACCTCATCAAAAATGTACGTTGACTTTATGCGCCGTTGTTGGCCATTTGAAGCGATCGAACTCCAAAGCAGTCTGCAGCTCATGCAGTTGACAATCGTTGACTCTATGGATTGCATCGATCACGATGCGAAAGTCACCAGTCGATGAGTGCAATGCCTCCTTCAGAACCCTGTGTTGACCCTCAACTCTGTACACATTGAAGTGCATACCACTAAGTGCTTGATGTCATATCATATTGTAATGGGAGATACGAAGTAAGGTGTACATGTTTGTCGTACGGGTGCCGAGATGGAAGACATTATCTACGTAGCATCGTACGATGTTCCTGCTGTACGGAAGCCACACCGCCTCTAAATACACCACCGCACCTGGGAATGGGTACCATGCAGCGTGTAGCGCCCGACGACGACGATTGAATGATTCCTCCAACCTCGATTGGAACAACCCCCAACAGTTGCCCTTGAAGGTGCCAGCGTGGTTTAAATTCTTTGTGATCTTCAAAGCAGCTTCCTCGCATCTTCTCATCACGTGTAACCAGCAAAGAAGATACTGAACGTTGGGGAAGACAACATTTAGCGCCGCCAAGAGACCTAGCTCCCGATCAGTCATAATAGCTTGAGGTTGAACCGTCACAAGCAAGATCTGAAGCTGACGCAACACCCAGGCGTATGTGTCTTCGTTCTCGTGCGACATGAAGGCATAGGCGATGCAGTAAGTCTTGCCCGAGGGTGTGAACCCGACCACCTCGCACAATGGAATCCCATATCTGCAAGTGTAAATATGTTACATGTACAATACTTTATAATTGGCTATATGTGCAATAATGTAATCGTAATTAAGTAACTTACGCATTTGTTTTGTACGTGTTGTCCAATACGATGACGTAATGGAACCTTCGGAGTAGCCTTATCCCGTCAGGATGCGCTAGGAAGAGGTCGCTCAAGATGTTGTCGTCATCCGGATGTCGTCTGAACTCGTAGTAGTACCTTCTTTCCTGCAGACGATGCAGGGTATCTTGGGTCATCGTCCGACTACCCCTTTCTTTGGTGACCATCATGTTGAGCGTGTTGGTAAGGGAACGCGATGATGTGACATTTGTCTCATCTAACTGCCTCAATCCGTACCCAATGGCTTTTGGGGGAGTACCAATTTCCTTCAACCACCTAGCCATCTTCTTTTCCCCCTCTATCATCTGTTCGGCGATGGCATGACCCTTCAAGCTCGTGGAAAGCCCGTGGTTATGAACATCGTGGGTTACCGTCATAACCCAGTGACCTGGCGGAGCTTCGTGCCCGTGTAGAGAGAATGGCCAACCGTTTATCTTTGATTGCGTGCTTCGGAGCTTCCTCCCGCGTGGTCTGTACTCCCCATACTGCTCGCAAGCAAGGAGAACCCCACCTGGACGGTTCGACGCCCCCGTCCAAGACCGCTTGATTACTAAAATCATGCAGTGTTTTAGACCCAAGTCCTGAAAATGCGTAACCATTTCGTTACGGTCATTCCAAACCCTTGGGTCTAAGAACTCAGATGTGAAGTCTCGAAACTGTAATAACATTTGTGTTCCTGATCTACATCTTCACCATCAACTTCACTTGAAAAGTATTCATTAGAACCATTATAGTTAGATTCATCCCTCGGCCATTCCACTATTTGCATTCTCAGCTAAATTCTTTTCTCAGTTCACATCAGTGAATTATCAGATTCCTTAAATGCCCTCCTTTCATTCTCATGAGGGTTGCTCTTAGATTCATTTTCACCATAATCAACTGCCTTCATCATTACGTACGCACCTATTATGATTCAAAAAATCAAAAAGTCCCCCTCATTATATGAAAGGGTAAACTGCAAAAAACCACCCCTTAAATATGCTATATTGCTCAAAACCACCCCTTATATCACTAATTGCCCAAAACCACCCATAAAAGCATATCAGTTAGCAATCAACCACCCTCTTCCAATTTCCGTTAGGAATCCGTCAAGATATGAAATTCCCATTTTTAATAGAAATTAATTGAAATAAAACAATTTAAAAAAGAATGATGTTAATTTGGTAAGTGGGTGAGATTAGAGGAAGATTGCAGCTTGGAGAAGGATAACTTGAAAATTTGGGGGTTTTATGTTCTCATAATCTAAAACCCTGGATCTGTAATATGGGAGTTTTTATGTTCTCGTAATTTGGGGCTTGTGGCGGCGAGGAAGAAGGCGACTTCGATCTGGAAAATAGCACAAGAAAATGAAGTGGCGAAGGACTGGAGGAGGGTTGGCTGATTGAGGACGGCGACGGAGGAGAGAAAGTGGGGCCAAAAATCCTTAAGTCGCCCCACCGTTGAAACCACCAGGCACCACCGTTGTTGCACTATCTTTGTATCTTACCTCGATCGTCCTAGTCTGACCGAAGCCTTGTGACCTCCGCCATCCACTGGCCAGTGGTCACTGCATAGTTCGTATAAAGGAAGGTGAAAAGGGTCCTTCTAACCTTCTATAGCATATTTTTATTTTTAATTGTTTTGAATGTAAATTAATAGATTAAACATAATTAAATTTTTTTAAGAAATCAAATATCCACTTACCATATCAGCATAATCTTTTTATATTTTTTTTTGTTTTATTTTCTTTTATGCACTAAAAACACCAGTTAAAAAAATGTTTTATTTCAATTAAATTGCATTAAAATATTAAAGGATAGGATGGTAATTTCATACTTTTAACGGAATCAACACGGAAACCTGCCGAGGGTGGTTAATTGTTAACAGGGATGGTTTTATGGGTGGTTTTGGGCAATTAGTGATATAAGGGGTGGTTTTGAGCAATATAGCATATTTAAGGGGTGGTTTTCTGCAGTTTACCCTATATGAAATTATAGACCTTAAACCCTAAAATAAATCATATACTTTTTACACTAAAATGAACCATGACCTTACCTGCGTGCTTGCTTAGAAGAATTTGAATTGGCGAGCAAATGTGAGTGGCGCAATGTCTTTGGGAGTGTCGTCCTCTTTCTTCCTCCTTCGCGAGAGTGAGTGCTCAAGTGCCTTTTTTTTATATAGGCGAGAGTTTGGGGGAGGAGGGTGTCAACCACGGTTACCAACACCCAAGAGCGTCCCTGTGGACGAGAGTCTGGAACTCATAATCAGAATCTCATAACGACGGAGCGGCCTCTAAGGCCAGGTGAGCGAGACGATCAGCTGCTCTATTGGCTTTCTTAAAGATATGTGTAACAGACGCCACCTCAAAACAGCGAAGCAATCGGAGAGAATTTGAGAGTAAAATCTCATGTCCTAAGGATTCGACCAAACATCGTTGATTGCATTAACAGTCGCGAGACAGTCACCTTCCACAATAAGACTACGGATCCCAAGCCGATGAGTTTCCAACAACCCAAGCTGTATAGACCGACAACCTCAGCCTGAAATAATGTAGACATCCTCTCGCATCGTTTGGCGCCACATGCAAAGATCCCCTCCTCAGCGTCCCTGGTCACAAACCCTCGAGTGCCTTTGTCCTCACCTTTCTCTGTATATATATAGATGATTTTTACCATAAATATTTTATCAACCAATTATAATTATTTTATTAGCAAAATAATTTAAAAATTAACTTAAAATAAGATTAATTAGTTGACTAAAATAAATTAACTAGAAAGGTAGATAATTATATCGTGCTAATTAATTACCTATATACATCGATACATATTCATATATTACCAACACTACTAAAAAAACAAGAAATAGCTACAGATGCTTAGCCACGAATTATAGGCGACCATGTATTCGTGGCCATTAGCGATGACATTAGCCACGACTGTTCCTGACCGTGGCTATATTTGTGGCTAATACTCATCCTGGTATGACATGCCAAAACATTCGTGGCTATTAGCAACGACCCAGATGTCCGTAGCTGATTTCGTGGCTCGATATGTGTCAATGTCAGTGTCAGTAAATAGCCACGAACGTAGCCACGAATAGGATAGTCTTGGCTGTTTTCGATGCTGATATGGCCACAACACAATATCCGTCGCTAAATCCGTGTCTATTAATCATCGGAAATCAAATGAACATATGTGGTGAGTGGGCCTTGGGTCATAAATTGTAGGTGGGCCGGATATATATCATGAATGGGCTATCCGATAACACTCAATCCTCTGCTAAATCCGGGTACAAACTCTCCCAAAATTTTTGAGCTCGGCCCATTAGAAGCTAGTGAAAGCCCAATTATCTTATCTCAGTCCATTGAATGATGTGGTGATTTAGAGACGATTGAATCCGTGGCTAAATCAGCCCAAATATGACTATGTTTTCCCCGATTGGCCCATTGACGGGCCTAAATATGCCTATAAATTTTTTTTATATAAATTAACAAGTGTTGAAAAAAAAATATATTAACTAATTAATAAATTCTTATGAGAATATTATAAGGGTATGTTTTGAAGAAAACTCATATAAGTGACTAATAAATGTTTAATAAAACATTATATTAAGTAATAAATTCTTATTAGAACACTATAAGAGTATGTTTTGAGGAAAATTGATATAAGTTACTAATAAATGTTTAATAAAACCTTATATTGACTAATAAATTCTTATTAGAATATTATAAGGATGTTTTGAGGAAAACTCATGTAAGTGTCTAATAAATGTTTACTAAAACATTATAGTAAGTAATAAATTCTTATTAGAATACTATAAAGGTATGTTTTGAGGAAAACTCATATAAGTAATATTTTGAGGAAAACTCATATAAGTAACTAGTAAAAGTTTAATAAGATCGTATATTAACCCATAAATTCTTATTAGAATATTATAAGGGTATGTTATGAGGAAAACTCATATAAGTAACTAATAAAACCTTATATTAACTAATAAAGTCTTATTAGAATACTCTAAGAATATGTTTTGAGTAAAACTCATAAAAGTAGCTAATAAAACCTTATATTAAGTAATAAATTCTTATTATAACACTATAAGGGTATGTTTTGAGTAAAACTCATATAAGTAACTAATAAAACCTTATATTAACTAATAAATTTTTATTAGAATACTCTAAGAGTATATTTTGAGTAAAACTCATATAAGTAGCTAATAAAACCTTATATTAAGTAATAAATTCTTATTATAATACTATAAGGGTATGTTTTGAGTAAAACTCATATAAGTAACTAATAAAACCTTATATTAACTAATAAATTCTTATTAGAATACTCTAAGAGTATGTTTTGAGTAAAACTCGCATAAGTAACTAATAAAACCTTATATTAACTAATAAATTATTATTAGAATACTCTAAGAGTACGTTTTGAGTAAAACTCATATAAGTAGCTAATAAAACCTTATATGAAGTAATAAATTCTTATTATAACACTATAAGGGTATGTTTTGAGTAAAACTCATATAAGTAACTAATAAAACCTTATATTAACTAATAAACTCTTATTAGAATACTCTAAGAGTATGTTTTGAGTAAAATTCATATAAGTAGCTTGTAAAGGCTCGGATTTTTAAATCCTAATACCTCGGAAAAAGAAAATCAAAAGGAATTTTAAAGTGGAATTTAGCGGAAAAACTCTCTATCTTGAACTTTGATTTCGTAAAATGAATTTCCGACCTAATTAAAATTTTGAGAACTAAAATGACAACCTTGATTTTCGGATTACAAATCCTAATTGCGCGAAAGAGAGAGAGCGGGATTTGAGAAGCTAACGTCGGAAACTAATTTCGGGACGCACCTCGAGACCACAAGTTCCGTCTCATATCACCAATTCTTATCAAATCTCTACACTTGGTCCCTTGTTTGACCAATTCCAACTCATCTTCCCCCTAATTGACAAATCCTATCCTCTTCTCCTCTTACTCCCTTCCTTGATTCCCTTTTTATTTGGAAAAAAAACAAAGCCCCTTTCCCCACCCAATCTGCACAAAATCAGGTCCTTTTGACTCATTCCCAAACACAACAAACAACACTTCTACTCCTCTTTTGAAATCAGCCTTTAGAAAAGAGACAAAGACCCTACAACTTGTCTTGTCTTCACAAATTAGAAACACAGCCTTCTCCTAAACACCACATTTCATTTTTCCATTTCAGCTTTCAACATCCCTCTCCCATTGAGGACTGTCGTGAGCTCCCAACGCCAACCATTCCTCCTCCTTGCTCATCTTGGCCACCACCGTACCTCCCCAAGTCACCGTCACCGTCACCGCCACCGTCGGCCACCCAGCCGCCCTTGGAAACCACAACTCCTCCTTCTCCGTTCCGAGAGCAGCGCAGCAGCAGCTTCCGCCCTCTCGCTCCCTTCCTCTTCCCGAGACAATGCCAGCAGCAGACTCCTCGACACCTTCTCATATCCGCCGGCAGCAGCAGCGCCCACGGAGAGTCCCCGGAACCACCGAGCGCAGCCCCACCGCATTCTCCTCCTCCGCCCGCTCCGACCACGGTAAGAGCCTCGTTTCTACTTCCTTTTGTCCTTGAACCGAGTAAGATCGAGATTTAACCCTCCTTTGTCCTCCCTAGGCAACCTCCGACGCGATTCCATCTCCAGTGAAGCCCGATCGAGCCCGACGACATTCTTCCGGCGAGTCTCGAATTCCCCTCGGTGAGCGCTTCTTTCTTCTTCTTTTCTTGTCGATTTTGTGTCCATGAGTGTCGGGATTGGGTGGTCTGAAATCGTCGCCGGCCAAACCTGCTCCTCCTTTCTCTCGGTTTTTCAAAGGCCGCCGGAGCTGCTCTCTGTTTCTGTCGAGCAGCAGAGGTGGAAGAAGACCTCCATGGGTCCCGCCTTTCCACGCCAGCACATCCGACCCCACCTCTCTCTTTTCCTCCTTTTGTGGTTCGGGTTTAAATGAAAGAGAGTTGGCCTTGGGCCTATTTCCCTTTTTTTGGCCGAATGTTCTATTTTAACCAAACAAATGAATTGGGCCTTTTATTTCCAGAAACAAAATGAATTGGGTTTAAATATAGGGCTCGGTTTTTGGGTTCTAACAAAGTAAAGGGATCGGTTTTATAAATTCCATAAAGAGCTGATTTTATTAAATGGAAATGGCCGAGATTTTAAAGGATTTAGAAATATTTTATGAAAAGGTTTAAAAGTAAATGGTATTTGAAATACTATATTATATGATTTGAGACTTGGAGATTTAAAAGGCATTATCGGATTTAACTCAAAAAGGAATTTGACGAACATTTTCCCATGGTCGAGATTTCTAACTATTGAACTCGGATTTTGAATCGGTTTTCGGGACTAACATGGAAATTATGTGATTGATGACTAACTAGCATGATAATATGATTGAGTGACTAATAGCATGTTTTGTGTGGACTAATGGCATGTATGAATGATTAATGGCATGAGATGTTATAATTATGTATCGCTTGACTCATACCTTATGAATTATAATGAACTGTTGAGATATATACGGATATGTTATGATGAGAATGATGTGGTATTATGGAATGTGGCAACATGATGAGTGGTTGAACTTGATGAGATGATGATTATGGTGTGGTTATACTTATTGAATGATGTGTGTTTATGTGATTGAGTGATTAGATGTAGACTTATATATGTGTTATGATATGCATCTAGGTGATACTTTGTGATCATGATTGATGTGTGTCGGACCTTCTATTATGCTGTTCTGCATAGCCAGGTGAGTTCCTATATGAGCTCACTCAAATTCGAAAAGAGATCTCCCTTCTTGTAGCCATATGCATACTAGGTGATTGCATTCATAATAAGCATGTCATGTAGTATCCTGCTAGGATTGCACTCATGATTGAGCATTCGTTTACTCATTGCTTTTGTAAACAGAACGGTCGTTATCTGTGAAGTAACTAGAGTCGTTGCTAGTGTTATAGGACGACCTAGTCCCATCGGGTCCCGTCCTGAGTCAATCGAGTCATGAACTTCCTTATATTATGAGATGTCTGCGGGCTTTATTGTGGAACGGGTTGGGCATGCGTGCCGCCCGATTATAATGGAATGCATTCACGAGCTGGCCAGTCTCCGCCCTATCGGAAGGGGGTGGAGGTAGGAGAGGGATATACCACTTGGTATTCGGTGCTAAGACCTTATTATATTTATGCACTTGTATGTGTCTGCTTGTTTGGGATTACATTGCGTAGGGCTTCGATCCGACACCGCCCCGCATACATTTTTGTTAGGTTTATTTTGCAGCATGATTGTTCCTTGCTTCTGTAACGTGGGAACTCTCTTGGACGATTGCAAAGAAATGGTCTAACCTTATATTTCGATAAATACGCTTACTGATTTGGTTTTGACCCGGCTAGGCCGTGGCACCCTCTTGTATTACACCTTGTTTCTACTATTTGCATGACTGTTGGTTTTTCACGCTTTGACTCATGACAGGTACTGGGGACTTCCCCGGGGATTCCAACGATCCCTTCGAATTTTGGGTATGAAATCCCACTTGAAAACGTTATAGTAGAATTTCAAACCTTCAACCTGTACTCGGGGTGCAAGATCCTAACGAGGGGTTTCATCCCTCGAAACGTAACCCGGGAATCATAATCCCGGGCCGTTACAAAGTTGGTATTAGAGCCTAGGTTATGCAAACCGAGTATGATAGGTTGAAGTGGTTTTGAAAATGGCCCAAGGTTTTCAAATGGTTTTTTTTAAAATGTTTTAGAAAGGGCAAAATGAACTGAATATGACTAACTCAAATGGACCAAATATGAACTTGACTTAATAAATCTGGTAATTAAACAAAGGCAAACGAAGGGGTAGTAAAGGCGTTAGACCATCCCTATTGGATGTAGTTGGGAACGGGTAGGCAAAATATAGCTTATTCTTTTACAGGTGGACTTGAAGACTCCAAGGAACCGAAGGTTGGAGTGACATGGGTTAGGAGACCGAAGATATTTACCCCTTCGGTCGGCTGTCCCTTGAAGGACGGCATAGATTGTTTCTGTGATTATATGCGTTATTTCCAACTGGGCCCGGGGGCAATCCTCCTCGAAGAGGATCATATTAATCTCGTTGATTGCTTCCATGGTGAGTGTTATTGTGCTTAAGATAGATAACTAACCAGTAAGCCTTGACTTGAATCATGTAATGAATAACCGTGCAAACGGGATAGCGGGAGAATACCTCGTTCTTATGTCATTTGAATTCCTGTCTTGTCGGAATACCTCTTCCATAATTCAAACGCCTCATGATTCTGCCTCTGTCAACCGTCCCACCAAAAACATTTAGGTATGTTAGCAAGGGTCGAGGAGCGCTTGTTCTCCCCGTTTCGAGTCCTGTTTGGTATCCCACCATCTATGCTTCTATCGAGTCTCGTACGTGAGGTTGGTGTCTTCCACGGGAAATTTGGGTTGGTCAACTAATTACTTTCGGAATCATGTCGGATGTGAGGGTTACTTGAGTATGTTAGTGGAAGTGATGACTGAAGTAGTTTGGAGTTAGGAGTGAGTTGTCTCATGGAGTCATCCCTTTGATCCTCGTAATGGTCCCCCATGTCTTCTTTCCACAAGAGTCTAAACACGAGTTCTACCCCCACTTCTCGGAAACAGTGTGAATGTCCTTGTGTCCTACCGAGCGAGTCATACTAGTGTCCCGCGGTAAACGGGGTAATGAGTCTGTGATTGTCCTTGGAGAATTCTGTTCGGTTGTAATAGTAACCCTCCTTCTAATTGCATGACATAATGCATTGATATATTTTAGCATGCATGACTTGTCTGATATCTTGCATGATTGCAATTGTGAATGAGTATATGTGTCGCATGTATGAATTTCCATGATTGTTACTCTCCCTCGAATTAGGTACATGATAGTGTGGTCAACCCTCTTGTATGAGTATCATGTGAAATAAATTCCTAGTATAGTAAGTTGATCAAATTGAACCTCGTTGACTATGTACTTGCTTAATGAGTGTTGGTAGTATCATGTAGGATATATATCTCCCAATTATGGACCATCATGCAATTATGTGCCATACTTGTCATAATACATTTTCATGTTTGTATTTGATGTGATAGTTTCTATGCCCAAATGACTTAACTATATTCTTAGACATGATTATTAGAGTGCATCTTAACATGCTTACCTTGAACCCACATTGTTTTGACCTGCTTATGTGTGCATTTAAAATGAGTAATAAATCATACATGCGATGTCCTATAATACTCGCTATGTCGTATATAACTTATGTTGCATATGTCTATTGTCTGTTCGTGCATACATGATCTTAATATGTCAAGCATGATTTGTGCATGAGATGATAAGTTTTTTAGCCTATCCGCATGCATGTAAAGCTGATTATGTGAACATGTTATGAATGCATAGGACGCTATTCCTGTTATTAGGTAGATGCTAGTGTGGAATAATATGATTGAGATATTTCGTGATTGCTATGTGTTTGCTTACCGCACTTGTAACCTCACAGAATACCCTAAGGGCATTGTTGTAACTCTCCGATTTGCGTCTTGTCTTAAGTCTCGTCATCTCTAGTCCTGGTCTATGTCTGAATCCTTAAGAAAGTCGTATTGTCCTCCCTTGCCCTCCCCTATCTCTGTGACTTCTAACTCATCGTGACTTCTAACGATCGAATGGAATCCGAGTGGTGCAACGGAAGCGTGGTGGGTCCATGACCCATAGACCACGGGACAGACGTCGCCGATGGTATACAAAGGACGGGCACATTTCGAAGATGGTAGATGCAGATGTGGTTCTCTTAGATGACTCAAGGAAGGACGTTCTTCAAACCGCGAATCTTCTATATTAGTTGGAATTGATGTTATGCGATAGGCCTAGAGCTGACATAATTGGAAGTGTGATGACCGATATGTTGAATTGGAAGTGAATGATTGCATGAATAACTTGTGTTTGCGATGACATGCCTTGATGCTTGAGTGTACTGACTTGCTAGTGAATATGTTATGAGCTATATATGTGGTGGTGCTTTCTTCTTGGGCATGAGTCGAGTGATTCCTCGGTGAGATGGGTCGGAAAGTGGAAGGTAGATTGGAGACTTCGAGTTGGGTCATTGGTGGTGTAAGATGAGGTGTAGGAAGGATGTGTCAGCTTGATAAGAGCCGAGTGATTTAGGACTTGTCAGAGATAGTGCTCGGTGAATAGAGTTGAGTTTCCAGGTAGGCCTTAGGTTAGCGGTGGAGTTAGTGACGTAAGAATCTGAGGGAGAGGTTTTCGTTATAGGTAGTGTGGGGCAATAGCGTTGCGAGTAGTGTAGTTCTAGGGGTGGATGAGTGAGTCAAGAGTGGATCGGGAGATTCTTGAGGGGATATGGTGATAGGCGGGCTAGTGTGCCAAGAGAGAGTGTCTAGATAGTTCAGGAGCGAATCGTGGGCGGCGTTGAGGATGATCTGTTAAGGGATGTCTAAGGAACCGTAGGAATTGGGACTATGTTGTATGTGCGGTGATTTAGGAACGGTTTTGGTAAAGGATGAGATTGAGGAAGTGCTAAGGATGAGTAGTATAATGTTGCTCAGGAAATTATCAATCTTGGGTGTTAGGTTGTTCGTATCAGGGATATACGTGTGATGAGTATTTGGGGATTGTTTCGATAGAGTTGGTAGTGCTTGGAGAATCCGTGAGTGAAGGATTTTTTTAGATGCGTTGTTGGAGGATTTTAGCGTAGGTAATGAATCAGGATTTATGAGTGGAGGTTTTTATGGCTATTGAGGTATTTGAGGAGGTGAGATGAGTCTTCGAGGAAAGGTTGGTAGCTAGGCAAGGATGTCGTTGAGAATTCTAGTAAGACTGCAGACTTGAGGATGAGATAGGGAGATTATGAGCTTGGAATTGGGAACCAGGCAAGCGTAAGGCATTGAGAGCGCTAGAGAAGGAAGGATTTTAGAAGGTGTGGCGGAATTGCGGTACTTGGGGAGGTTCGGATGAGATGTCGTAGGAACTTTGTGGAAATAATGATTGGTAAAGAGGGCTTTGGATGGTAAGGTGTTATGGTTAAGAAGTAGGAGCTTTATGCATGTTAGGAATATGAAGAAATGAGGATTCTAGAGTAGAACGGCTTGAGGATTTCGAATGGTTAAGGTTTAGTAAGTTTCGGAATGGGAATTTAGTATGGCGCGAGTGGTTCGCTTTGATCTTTTGGGAGTTGAAACGCTAAGGTTCGGTTTGGATGGTTCTTGAAGAGCTAGTTAGGATGAGTGTGTTGTTGGTAATTTGAGATAGATGCGGGTAAGGAATAACTTGGTAATTCGTGGTTGGGAGTTAGCACTATATGGTTTTCTGTGTTAGAGTTGGTCGGGAGTGTCAGGTGTGAGATGGTCCGTATGAGTTGGGTTCTTAGAGGTGGATGGTTAATGAGAGTGGTTAGTGGTGCGGAGAGTATGATCAGGTAAGCAAGGTGATCCGAGTTGTCTCTTTGGGGAGCTAATGGTGGGCGGAGTCTTAAGAGCCTATGAAGAGTCAGCGAGATTGTCGGAGAGCATCTAGATCGTTCGTGAGAGCAGTTCAGTATAGAACTTGGGATTTCTCTCAGAAGTTAAAGATGGGACTGGTAGAGGACCCCTAGGACGAGCGTATGCTTTATAGAGAGTTTTGGTAGTCGGTCGAGTTGTTAAGCTTGTCGGAATAAGGGAATTATGGGATTGGGAACTCCGAGACATGGTTTTAGGTGGTCGAGTAGGATTTGAGGTCGGGATGCCAAAGTAGGCTGGTTCTTAGATGGCTTGATGACATGGGAGTTGGGATATATAGTAGTTGGATTGGGTATTTGGCTTTGATTGCGGATAGTTACGAGGCTAGAGAGTTTGTATATGAGCGGAATGCAATGATCATTGGAACTAGTATCAGATTGAGTTGGGAGACCTAGGTGAGGATAATCTTGATGCGAGAGATGAGGAGTAGTAGTTGTAACGACCCGAAATTTATGTACCCGAATTAACCTCCATAAACCTACTTAGAAGGTAAATAAGGTTCGGAGTACTAGATTATCGGGGAACGTTATAGGAGAAGTTTGATCTTCTCCCATGAGCTTTGGATCTTACGACCCAATACGAGTTATTATTAGGTTCATTTAAGCGGAGGATTTAGTTGTCAAAAGATGGGGATTACGAACCCCGAAAAGATCGTAAGCCCGTTGGAGGCTTTACCTGTCCTAGACTATCGCGAAAATGTTTCGAATAGAAATAATAACGGAAATCATAAATACAACAAAACGCCACGGCCACGCCGGGTCAAAACGATAAAAGTATGAGCAAAAGGGTACGATTGTCAAGCGCCTCCCTCACTCTAATCGTCCAAAAGGTCTGTCCCGACAACCATCCACATAAGTAAGTCATATCGGGTAAGGGGTACCTGAATCTAAAAACAAGAAATAAATCGGGGTCAATCATCGGAAATATACACACTCAATGCCATATAAAGAGGCATACTTAAATTACATGAATGTTAAAATGTAACACATAAGGAAGTGTATAGATATATATAAATGCGAAATAAACACACAAGGGCCCGTATCATCATCATAATCATCATCATGATCACCATCATATCATAATATCTTCTCAAACGTACTCATCCTTCTCAAACATACTCATCCTTCTCAAACATACTCATTCTTTCTCATCATAAGCCTTTCATCATTTCATTCGTGTTCCATCGAGTATAAGTCATTTATTCAGATTTTGACGGCCGTCCTACCATAGACACATAGCATACATATGAAGTGTTGGATTTACTAAGTTCATCCTACGTCATATTCCGGTTTATATTCCTAAACATGTTACTAGGTCACGTGATGCATGAAGACTCTCGATAAGACAAAGAGTATCACATAAATCCATCATGAGTAAGTCCAGGGGACTTACCTGGAGTCCGGAGAATAAGCAAGCAATAAAGTGCACAACCAAGGATCCAATCAACAAGAGCCTATTAATTTCATTAAGATTTCATTAGGTGGTATTCTAATGCAATGTACCCAACCTAATAATCAACATACATCCACATAAAGTTCACGATTCTATAGATTACGCACTTTGGTTAAGTGATCCGGACTTAACCAGTTATAATCTATATCGTATTATCACATAATCGATTTTCTTCTCATCGGATCATAAGCCAAGTTATGGGTATACTTCATTTCTGTATTTTATATGCTCTAAGTTTCGGTTATGCCATCACATATTTAGCCATATTCTTAGCATTCCCTTAACCAAGTTTTCTAACCGAGTCATTATAAACACTGGTTACTAAAACTATAATAACTCTTCATCCAACCGTTAGATCGCCCTAATTTTTGAAGGACAGTTAAATAACATTCCCATGAACATCATATTAAGATTTCAGCCGAATCAGACCGTTGGATTGGAAATAAAGTCCAAATTACAGAGACAAATATATCCATTTTGTTTCTTGACGTTTGCTACAAAACGCAACCAAAAACACATAGAGGCTCCACTTCCTAATCCCTAATTTACACATAAGGATCCTAACCTATAGAGGGGAAGGTGGATGAGAGATTACCCTCGAAGCCTCTCTCGAAAAAGACCAAACTACCCCTCCAAGCTTCCCGGGACCTTGTGCCAAACACCTAGCATTTTTGACAAATCCAAACCAAAACATAAAAGGAATTCTTAGACAAAAACCTTCAAAATTAGTTTTAAAACAAGTATAAAATCAGATTTGAAGGGGAGGAAACCAAGACGCACCCAAACACACTTGAAAACCTCAAGAACACAAAGGGCTCAGCACAGCTGGCTCGGAAACGGGGCTCAACGGGTGGCTTAATGGGACTGGATTTTTGTGAACTCACTATGGTTGGAAAGGCCTCTCTTTTGTGGATATTTGGCTTCAAGAATCAGCCAAAAAGCTTAAGTGAGGAGGGAGTTATGGTGGTTTGAAGTTGGCAAGGTTGCTAGGGCAACTTGCTCTCTCTTTCTTTCTCTCTTTCTTTTTCTTTCTTTCCTTCTTCTTTTCTCTCTAATTTTTGGCGTGTGAAGTGGCTGAATGAGGCCAGAAATGTGTCTTTAAGAGAGCCAAAAGGTGAAGCCAAGGTTGGTCAAGGAGTTGGTAAGGTTTAGGTAGAATAGTGGCCAAATAGGAACAAGTCATTCATCCAACATGGCTTCTATTTGTTTAATGCAAAAACATATGGCTCATATTTGATCATATAAAGGGCTGAAATGGGGTGGTTTGGGCAGCAATTTAATGTTAAAACAACGTCCCGAAATGTCGCGACAAGTTACGAAAATTACCGAAATAAACGGATGACAAGGCTTTTGCCTCACTAATATTTCTCGGAATTTTATCATACGAATTCCAATAGATTGGAATTGTAATCCTCTTTCCATATAAAATATGTCATCCAAAAATTTTAAAATTTTCCGGGTTTTCAAAATCGTCAAAAGAAGGATAATTGATCGAATTATCCCTAGGAAATTAATTAAATCTTAATTAATCATAATTAAAATTTTCAGTCTTTACAATCATCCACCTCTAAAAACAAGTCTCGTCCCCGAGACCAAAAAGATTCAAACCGTTGGAGAAGGTGTTAAACCTTGAGTCCTTGGATCGGAACAAAAGGCACGCGATCATCTCGGATGCGTCGTCCAAGAATCTCATGAGGCTTTTGTCACGACCGTAATAGTCTCGAACGGCGTCGTCGAGCATGTGAATGGGCGCCCCCATCACATCTCGCCTCAACCCCCAAGAGTATCACAACTCGAGAGATATCATCATCCTACCGCTAGGTCTTAGCCGAAATTCCACGATGGCCGTCGCGGAAAGTCCGTATCCACTTTGCGAAGCACAATGAGCTTACCCGGATCATGGAAGCTTTAACTCAAATCATTTTCGAATCAATTCCAATTAAAAGGTGTTGGCGTCCTGACACGACTTGGCCTAGACTCCTCTAGACTCCGCTCGACCTTCTCTCTCGGGAGGTGGTCATCCACCTCTAAAGTTCAAACCCGATTCTCGACATTCTATTATCCCAACAGGAGGGTGGATCAAAAATCCACCTCTAAGGATCAAACATATGATTTCATTACGGCTCAATCAAAACAGAGGGTGGATTAACATCCACCTCTAAGGCTAAGCCTTATTCCTTTTCCTAGGTTCAACAATCCAACATACCATCATTTATCAACCATACTCACAACAATCACATATCAATGATAATCACGTCATGTAGGACCGCTCATGGGCCCCACCACGCATATCAATCACAGAAAACGCGCACTCAGTCACAAAGGTAAACCCCCAATCACACATAGTACGGCTAAGGGTCCCCCTCCCAGGTACTCACCGGCCACTCACGCAGTCGAAACTATATCTGCCCGTGGCTGTACATACGACGCTAGCAACTCATCTAATACATCTCCATAGCTCGCCCGTATACTCTCCTCTGTCTCCCAAGTAGCCTCCTCGGGGCTCCTCCTAGCCCACTGTATTAGTACCAACGGTACCTCTCTGTGCCTCACCTTCTTGACCCGGCGGTCAAGAATAGCAATCGGATGTTCCACGAAGGTATGGTCAGGTGCTATCTCTAATCCGGAGTAGTCCAATCTGTTACTCGGATCTGGCTCGTACTTCCTCAGTTGT
Organism: Persicaria maculosa; assembly: GCA_963922045.1. Classification (NCBI taxonomy): domain Eukaryota; kingdom Viridiplantae; phylum Streptophyta; class Magnoliopsida; order Caryophyllales; family Polygonaceae; genus Persicaria; species Persicaria maculosa. Next base: position 54,247,452 of record OY998254.1, read on the forward strand.
GACACGTGGAAAACATCGTGTATACCAGCCAAACGGGGCGGTAAAGCAACTCTGTAAGCTACCTCTCCTACTCGCTCGAGGATCTCAAAGGGCCCCACATATCTAGGGCTCAGCTTGCCCTTCATCCCGAATCTTCGGATCCCTCTCATCGGTGACACTCGCAACCAGACATGATCTCCAACCTCAAAGGCCAACTCAGTTCTGCGCCTATCAGCATACTTCTTCTGTCGGTCGTGCGCAACCCTCAGACGCTCTCGGATCCGTCTGACCTGATCTGTCGCCTCTTGCACGTATTGTGGTAGTGTCCCCACTCGGTCTGCAGGCTCATCCCAGCAGATAGGCGACTTGCATCGCCTCCCGTACAACGCCTCAAAAGGAGCCATCCTGATCAATGAATGATAGTTGTTGTTGTACGAGAACTCTACTAGGGGAAGATGTCGAACCCACAGGTTCCCCCACTCCAAAACACAAGCCCTCAGCATATCCTTCAGCGTCTGAATCATCCTCTCGCTCTGCCCGTCCGTCTGCGGGTGATAGGCCGTGCTGAAATGCAACTTGCTCCCCAGAGCCTCGTGCACCTGCCTCCAGAATCTCGAAGTGAAGCGGCCATCTCTATCAGATACTATCCTCTCGGGAACCCCATGCAACCTCACTATATGTTGTATAAAAGCTCGGACTAAATCAGACACGGGCCATGTCTCCTGAATCAGAATGAAATGGGCGGTCTTGGTCAACCTGTCGACTACCACCCAAATCGCATCAAAGCCTCGTGATATCCGTCCACTTCCACACAGGGTCGGGAAGTGATCGTGTCATCCCTCCGGGCTTCTGGTGCTCTATCCGCACCTGCTGGCAGACCTGACATCGAGCTACAAACAAAGCGACGTCAGTCTTCATCCTGTGCCACCAGAACGTCCTCCTCAAGTCCTGGTACATCTTATTCGATCCCGGATGGACCGAATAAGGAGTGGAATGTGCCTCTATCATGATCTTCTGCTTCAGGTTGTGCACATCAGGCACATCAACTCGTCCCTGCAACATCAGCATCCCATCATCTCGGACGGTAAATGACCTACAGTGGCCCTAGGCCATGCGCTGTCGGATATCGGCAATCCGCGGACACTCTGTCTGCGCTCGTCGGATCTCATCCATCAACTCTGACTGAACCTCTAGGAAACTCAGCTGTCCACTCTCTCGCTATGACCAGACCTCTATCCCATAACTGATCAGATCCCGCTGCAACTCAGGTCGAGCCGTCAATCTGGACAAAACAATCTCCTGACGAGTCTTCCGACTCAAGGTGTCGGCCACCACATTGGCCTTCCCCGGGTGATACTCAATCTCCAACTCGTAGTCCTTGATCAACTCCAACCACCTCCTCTGACGCATGTTCAGCTCCTTCTGCGTGAAAATGTACTTCAGATTTTTGTGATCGGTCATGATCCTCACTGACGTGCCATACAGATAGTGCCTCCAGATCTTGAGCGCATGTACCACTGCGGCTAGCTCAAGATCGTGCGTGGGGTATGACTCCTCCCCTGGCTTCAGCTGGCGTGAAGCGTAAGCGATGACCCGATCCCTCTGCTGTAGCACACAACCTAAACCTGAACTCGAAGCATCCGTGTAGACTACGAAGTCCTCCGTCCCTTCTGGTAGTGCTAACACTGGCGCGGATGTCAACTTCTGCTTCAGCAGATCAAAACTGGCCTGGCACGCCGGGCTCCACTCGAAGGGTACTCCCTTCTTCGTTAGCTGCGTCATCGGCCTAGCTATGCTGGAGAAGCCCTCGACGAACCGTCGGTAATAGCTAGCCAAACCTAGAAAAGACCTGATGTATCTAACGTTCTTGGGGATCTCCCAAGCAACGATAGCATCAACCTTCGATGCATCTACTGATATCCCTGCTGCGGATATAACATGACCAAGAAACATCACCTCGGAGAGCCAGAAGTCACACTTGCTAAACTTCCCAAACGGTTTATGCTTCTGCAGAATCCTCAGCACAATCCTCAGGTGCTCAGCATGCTCTTCTCTACTCCTCGAGTAGATCAAGATGTCGTCGATAAATACCACCACAAATCTGTCAAGTAAATCGATGAACACCCTGTTCATCAACTCCATGAAGGCGGCTGGCGCGTTGGTTAGCCCGAACGGCATAACCACAAACTCGTAATGTCCGTATCTAGTCCTGAAGGCCGTCTTCGGGATGTCCTCTGCCTTCACCCTCAGCTGGTGATAACCTGAACGCAAATCTATCTTCGAGAAGACGACAGCTCCCTGCAACTGATCCATCAAATCGTCTATTCTCGGCAACAGGTAACGGTTCTTCACCGTAGCCCGGTTCAACTCTCTGTAATCTATGCATAGCCTCAACGACCCATCCTTCTTCTTCACGAACAACACTGGTGCTCCCCACGACGAAGCACTCGGCCTGATGTAGCCCTTCCCGGCTAGCTCCTCCAACTGTGCCTTCAGCTCGGCCATCTCTGTCGGCGCCATCCTGTACGGGACCCTCGAAATCGGCCTGGTGCCTGGCTCCAACTGTATAGCAAAAAAAAACATCTCGCTGTGGCGGAAGTCCTGGTAGCTCGTCTGGGAAACGTCAGCAAACTCACTAACAACGGGGGCATCTGTCAGGCTAGCTCGCTCGTGATCCACCTCTAAAGCATAACACCAGTAGCTCGTACATCCTTGGTCTAGAAGTCTCGTCGCTCGAACGACGCTGATCTGGGCTCCGCGGGTCGTGGCCTCTTTCCGCCAGATGAAGTGCGAAAAGCTGAAGACGTGGCAGCTGTCAAACGTAGTTGCTGATCATAGTAGAGGATCATCTCTAAAAATCTGTCATATGTCATTCCCTCCATGCTGGTAGAGATCAGAAGAACGTCTGGCGGAAGCCTCATAGAAAGCATGCGGATGCGCATCTCGTCAGTGTTACAGACCTTTCCACAATAGACGAGCTCCTTCTTGAACTTGCAGACGATCTCGGAGATAGATAGTCGTGGGTCATAGCGGGTGCTGAAGAACGCAACCTCTCGTGCTGCTTGTGTCCCAGATGGACAGTACTCTCTCAGCATCAACTTCCTGAACTCCTCGTAGGTCCATGCAGTACGATCATCACAGTAGACAAGCCATCTGTCATAAGCATCTCCTCGAAGCTCCCCAACCGCAAGCCTCTGTCTCTCCGCATCGGGTACTCCAATCAAGCTGAAAACTCCCTCGAGTCCTCTGAAGAACTGCTCGATATCCTCTCCGGGTCCGGCCTCGAAGATAGGCGGGCTACTCTGTGATAGTCTCTTCACCCAGTCGGTGACACCAGCCGATCTCTCTCGCTCTAGCAACGCGAGTAATGCCCTCTCTATCGCTGATCCCTTCTGCTGCCTATCAGCCTCTCCCTCGTGTTGTCCGGGGATCTCGACCTCAACATCGGTCTCAGTCTCAGTCTCTGTCTCGGGAATGCGGCCACGACCTCGGCCACGTGGTCTCCCGCGTCCTCTAATAATCTGGGTGTCGACCATGCTGACAACTGGACATTTAACTGTACTCAATATACAACTAAATAAAACGTCTTCTTCAAGGAAGACGACCCTCAGGCACATTCATCTCACATAATTACATCCCTTCAAGGGGATGGCCCGTAGGCACAATTTTATATCGCACGGAAGCTAACTAGATAGCTATCCTTCGAGGGATAGCTTGGCGAGCCCGCCTCTAAATCCTATCCTACTCCAACCACCATGGTTGCTCCCTTGGAGTCTTCCAGGCCCGTCTGTAAGGAAAAGCTAGGCAGTCTACCCGAACCCTTCAACATCTCTAAGGATGCCTATCGCCTTGTCTCTACCCGTCGATCCTATCTCTCATCTATAAAGATCCTAACCATTTCCATTTTCCAAAGGGTTTTCATCTTTGCCCTTTAAACATTTCGAAATCCTTGAAAATTTCCAAAACGGTGGGCGGGTTTTGAAAATTAATTTTTTAACTCGTGCGTACTCAGGTCGAACAACCTTGGCTCTGATACCAACTTTGTAACAACCCGAAATTTAAGTACCCGAATTAACCTCCATAAACCTACTTAGAAGGTAAATAAGGTTCGGAGTACTAGATTATCGGGGAACGTTATAGGAGAAGTTTGATCTTCTCCCGTGAGCTTTGGATCTTACGACCCAGTACGAGTTATTATTAGGTTCATTTAAGCGGAGGATTTAGTTGTCAAAAGATGGGGATTACGAACCCCGAAAAGATCGTAAGCCCGTTGGAGGCTTTACCTGTCCTAAACTATCGCGAAAATGTTTCGAATAGAAATAATAACGGAAATCATAAATACAACAAAACGCCACGGCCACGCCGGGTCAAAACGATAAAAGTATGAGCAAAAGGGTACGATTGTGAAGCGCCTCCCTCACTCTAATCGTCCAAAAGGTCTGTCCCGACAACCATCCACATAAGTAAGTCATATCGGGTAAGGGGTACCTGAATCTAAAAACAAGAAATAAATCGGGGTCAATCATCGGAAATATACACACTCAATGCCATATAAAGAGGCATACTTAAACTACATGAATGTTAAAATGTAACACATAAGCAAGTGTATAGATATATATAAATGCGAAATAAACACACAAGGGCCCGTATCATCATCATAATCATCATCATCATCACCATCATATCATAATATCTTCTCAAACGTACTCATCCTTCTCAAACATACTCATTCTTTCTCATCATAAGCCTTTCATCATTTCATTCGTGTTCCATCGAGTATAAGTCATTTATTCAGATTTTGACGGCCGTCCTACCATAGACACATAGCATACATATGAAGTGTTGGATTTACTAAGTTCATCCTACGTCATATTACCGGTTTATATTCCTAAACATGTTACTAGGTCGCGTGATGCATGAAGACTCTCGATAAGACAAAGAGTATCACATAAATCCATCATGAGTAAGTCCAGGGGACTTACCTAGAGTCCGGAGAATAAGCAAGCAATAAAGTGCACAACCAAGGATCCAATCAACAAGAGCCTATTAATTTCATTAAGCTTTCATTAGGTGGTATTCTAATGCAATGTACCCAACCTAATAATCAACATACATCCACATAAAGTTCACGATTCTATAGATTACGCACTTTGGTTAAGTGATCCGGACTTAACCAGTTATAATCTATATCGTATTATCACATAATCGATTTTCTTCTCATCGGATCATAAGCCAAGTTATGGGTATACTTCATTTCTGTATTTTATATGCTCTAAGTTTCGGTTATGCCATCACATATTTAGCCATATTCTTAGCATTCCCTTAACCAAGTTTTCTAACCGAGTCATTATAAACACTGGTTACTAAAACTATAATAACTCTTGATCCAACCGTTAGATCGCCCTAATTTTTGAAGAACAGTTAGATAACATTCCCATGAACATCATATTAAGATTTCAGCCGAATCAGACCGTTGGATTGGAAATAAAGTCCAAATTACAGAGACAAAAAGCTTAATGGGACTGGATTTTTGTGAACTCACTATGGTTGGAAAGGCCTCTCTTTTGTGGATATTTGGCTTCAAGAATCAGCCAAAAAGCTTAAGTGAGGAGGGAGTTATAGTGGTTTGAAGTTGGCAAGGTTGCTAGGGCAACTTGCTCTCTCTTTCTTTCTCTCTTTCTTTTTCTTTCTTTCCTTCTTCTTTTCTCTCTGATTTTTGGCGTGTGAAGTGGCTGAATGAGGCCAGAAATGTGTCTTTAAGAGAGCCAAAAAGTGAAGCCAAGGTTGGTCAAGGAGTTGGTAAGGTTTAGGTAGAATAGTGGCCAAATAGGAACAAGTCATTCATCCAACATGGCTTCTATTTGTTTAATGCAAAAACATATGGCTCATATTTGATCATATAAAGGGCTGAAATGGGGTGGTTTGGGCAGAAATTTAATGTTAAAACAACGTCCCGAAATGTCGCGACAAGTTACGAAAATTACCGAAATAAACGGATGACAAGGCTTTTGCCTCACTAATATTTCTCGGAATTTTATCATACGAATTCCAATAGATTGGAATTGTAATCCTCTTTCCATATAAAATATGTCATCCAAAAATTTTAAATTTTTCCGGGTTTTCAAAATCGTCAAAAGAAGGATAATTGATCGAATTATCCCTAGGAAATTAATTAAATCTTAATTAATCATAATTAAAATTTTCGGTCTTTACAGTAGTCGTGTCTTGTTATGGTTGATAATTGCAGACAGGTTCTCTTGAGGATGTGATCTAGTAGATGCTTTACTTGGGGATGAATGTTTTGCGAATTCTATTCTTTAGACGATGTTGATTCCCTAACATATTGCCATAAACAATAGTGAGCTGTTAGTACTAACAATAGTTATCCCCTGAACTTGATGAAATGCTAGTGTACAGAAGTACTTGTTTGCCTCTAATTTGATGATGCTTGGTAGCTAGTATGAGTATGATGTGATTATCTAGTAAATATGATGTGCAACCTCTACGATGTGATGCGATGGATCCTACTATGTATGACATTATGCTAGGTAGGTTATGGTGTGTGACTATCCCTGACATGAGTATGACCTAGTTATGAATGTGTGATATGATTGTTATTGATGTACGGTTGCTATGTTACATGATGCCTTGAATTTGAATTGCTAGGATGATAGAACGGAATTGATGAGATTTGATTTTTGACTTGGAACCCAGGGAGGAAATATGGGAATAGCCCTTAAAGGTGGATGATTCCACCTCCTGAAATTTGAAACCCGCGTGACTAACATCGGGTTAAGGGATTTTGAATGATATCAAGAAAGAATTAACGTGGATTTTGGGAAATTGAATGCGATTGAGAATTTCCATGATTTTGAGACCAATCCTTTTCAAACTAAGGAACCCTTTTGAAACTTTCCGACCCGAGCTCGCATTATGGCGCCCCACGAAGTGGATACAAGTATTTTATAGGGGCCCTTATAGAATTCTTGCTAAGACCAAGTGGAGATGCTATGATGCATTTCGAGTTATGATATAACCGAGAAGTCGGGGTAAGGATGTGGTAAGGGCCCATATCACACTCTCGCTACGACCTATCGGGAATGTTATGGCCATGACAACGATACTGTGAGAATCTCATAGGGGCACTTATGAGGCACTTGCAGGATCAATAGAATGGTCCTTGGACTCACCTATTCCAACTTCATCCCCTCCCTTGTTTTGATTTAGTCTCGGGGACGAGACTTGTTTTTAGAGATGGATGATGTAAAGGCTCGGATTTTTAAATCCTAATACCTCGGAAAAAGAAAATCAAAACGAATTTTAAAGCGGAATTTAGCGGAAAAACTCTCTAGCTCCAACTTTGATTTCGTAAAATGGATTTCCGACCTAATTAAAATTTTGAGAACTAAAATGACAACCTTGATTTTCGGATTACAAATCCTAATTGCGCGAAAGAGAGAGAGCGGGATTTGAGAAGCTAACGTCGAAAACTAATTTCGGGACGCACCTCGAGACCACAAGTTCCGTCTCATATCACCAATTCTTATCAAATCTCTACACTTGGTCCCTTGTTTGACCAATTCCAACTCATCTTCCCCCTAATTGGCAAATCCTATCATCTTCTCCTATTACTCCCTTCCTTGATTCCCTTTTTATTTGGAAAACAAACAAAACCCCTTTCCCCACCCAATCTGCACAAAATCAGGTCCTTTTGACTCATTCCCAAACACAACAAACAACACTTCTACTCCTCTTTTGAAATCAGCCTTTAGAAATGAGACAAAGACCCTGCAACTTGTCTTGTCTTCACAAATCAGAAACACAGCCTTCTCCTAAACACCACATTTCATTTTTCCATTTCAGCTTTCAACATCCCTCTCCCTTTGAGGGTTGTCGTGAGCTCCCAACGCCAACCATTCCTCCTCATTGCTCATCTTGGCCACCACCGTACCTCCCCAAGTCACCGTCACCGTCATCGCCACCGTCGGCCACCCAGCCGCCCCTGGAAACAACAGCTCCTCCTTCTCCGTTCCGAGAGCAGCGCAACAGCAGCTTCCGCCCTCTCGCTCCCTTCCTCTTCCCGAGACAACGCCAGCAGCAGCCTCCTCGACACCTCCTCATATCTGCCGGCAGCAGCAGCGCCGACGGAGAGTCCCCGGAACCGCCGAGCGCAGCCCCACCGCATTCTCCTCCTCCGTCCGCTCCGACCGCGGTAAGAGCCTCGTTTCTACTTCCTTTTGTCCTTGAACCGAGTAAGATCGAGATTTAACCCTCCTTGGTCCTCCCTAGGCAACCTCCGACGCGATTCCATCTCCGGGGAAGCCCGATCGAGCCCGACGACATTCTTCCGGCGAGTCTCGAATTCCCCTCGGTGAGCGCTTCTTTCTTCTCCTTTTCTTGTCGATTTTGTGTCCATGAGTGTCGGGATTGGGTGGTCTGAAATCGTCGCCGGCCAAACCTGCTCCTCCTTTCTCTCGGTTTTTCAAAGGCCGCCGGAGCTGCTCTCTGTTTTTTGTCAAGCAGTAGAGGTGGAAGAAGACCTCCGTGGGTCCCGCCTTTCCACGCCAGCACATCCGGCCCCACCTCTCTCTTTTTCTCCTTTTGTGGTTCAGGTTTAAATGAAAGAGAGTTGGCCTTGGGCCTATTTCCCTTTTTTGGGCCGAATGCTCTATTTTAACCAAACAAATGAATTGGGCCTTTTATTTCCAGAAACAAAATGAATTGGGTTTAAATATAGGGCTCGGTTTTTCGGTTCTAACAAAGTAAAGGGATCGGTTTTATAAATTCCATAAAGAGCTGATTTTATTAAGTGGAAATGGCCGAGATTTTAAAGGATTTAGAAATATTTTATGAAAAGGTTTAAAAGTAAATGATATTTGAAATACTATATTATATGATTTGAGACTTGGAGATTTAAAAAGGCATTATCGGATTTAACTCAAAAAGGAATTTGACGAACATTTTTCCAAGGTCGAGATTTCTAACTATTGAACTCGGATTTTGAATCGGTTTTCGGGACTAACATGGAAATTATGTGATCGATGACTAACTAGCATGATAATATGATTAAGTGACTAATAGCATGTTTTGTGTGGACTAATGGCATGTATGAATGATTAATGGCATGAGATGTTATAATTATGTATCGCTTGTCTCATACCTAATGAATTATAATGAACTGTTGAGATATATACGGATATGGTATTATGGAATGTGGCAACATGATGAGTGGTTGAACTTGATGAGATGATGATTATGGTGTGGTTATACTTATTGAATGATGTGTGTTTATGTGATTGAGTGATTAGATGTGGACTTATATATGTGTTATGATATGCATCTAGGTGATACTTTGTGATCATGATTGATGTGTGCCGGACCTTCTATTATGCTGTTCTGCATAGCCAGGTGAGTTCCTATATGAGCTCACTCAGATTCGAAAAGAGATCTCCCTGCTTGTAGCCATGTGCATACTAGGTGCTTGCATTCATAATAAGCATGTCATGTAGTATCCTGCTAGGATTGCACTCATGATTGAGCATTCGTTTACTCATTGCTTTTGTAAACAGAACGGTCATTATCTGTGAAGTAACTAGAGTCATTGCTAGGGTTATAGGACGACCTAGTCCCATCGGGTCCCGTCCTGAGTCAATCGAGTCATGAACTTCCTTATATTATGAGATGCCTGCGGGCTTTATTGTGGAGCGGGTTGGGCATGCGTGCCGCCCGATTATAATGGAATGCATTCACGAGCTGGCCAGTCTCCGCCCTATCGGAAGGGGGTGGAGGTAGGAGAGGGATATACCACTTGGTATTCGGTGCTAAGGCCTTATTATATTTATGCACTTGATCTTAGGACCATGCTAGTGTGTTAATATTCCGCCTTGCATCTAGAAGCATCTTTATTAGGACTAGCGTGTGTATGTTTCTACTTGTTTGGGATTACATTGCGTAGGGCTTCGATCTGACACCGCCCCGCATACATTTTTTTTAGGTTTATTTTGCAGCATGATTGTTCCTTGCTTCTGTAACGTGGGAACTCTCTTGGACGATTGCAAAGAAATGGTCTAACCTTATATTTCGATAAATACGCTTACTGATTTGGTTTTGATCCGGCTCTGCCGTGGCACCCTCTTGTATTACACCTTGATTCTACTATTTGCATGACTGTTGGTTTTCCACGCTTTGACTCATGACAGGTACATGGGACTTCCCCGGGGATTCCAACGATCCCTTCGAATTTTGGGTATGAAATCCCACTTGAAAATGTTAAAGAAGAATTTCAAACCTTCAACCTGTACTCGGGGCGCAAGATCCTAACGAGGGGTTTCATCCCTCGAAACGTAACCCGGGAATCATAATCCCGAGCCGCTACATAGCTAATAAAACCTTATATTAAGTAATAAATTCTTATTATAATACTTTAAGGTATGTTTTGAGTAAAACTCATATAAGTAACTAATAAAACCTTATATTAACTAATGAATTCTTATTAGAATACTCTAAGAGTGTGTTTTGAGTAAAACTCATATAAATAGCTAATAAAACCTTATATTAAGTAATAAATTCTTATTATAATACTATTAGGGTATGTTTTGAGTAAAACTCATATAAATAACTAATAAAACCTTATATTAAGTAATAAATTCTTATTATAACACTATAAGGGTATGTTTTGAGTAAAACTCATATAAGTAACTAATAAAACCTTATATTAACTGATAAATTCTTCTTAGAATACTCTAAGAGTATGTTTTGAGTAAAACTTGTATAAATAGCTAATAAAACCTTATATTAAGTAATAAATTCTTATTATAATACTATAAGGGTATTATTTGAGTAAAACTCATTTAAGTAACTAATAAAACCTTATATTAACTAATAATTTTTTATTAGAATACACTAAGAGTATGTTTTGAGTAAAACTCATATAAGAAGCTAATAAAACCTTATATTAAGTAATAAATTCTTATTATAATCCTATAAGGTTATGTTTTGAGTAAAACTTATATAAGTAACTAATAAAACCTTATACTCTCTCCGTCCAAAAATACATTGACTTTTACTATTCATGCACGCTTTTTTAAGAGCTAAAAACTATATAAAATATTAACTTTTTTATTAATTTTTTTTAATAATTATAAACTTATTATCAATAAGTTTGTAATTATTAAAATAAATTAATAAAAAAGTTAATATTTTATATAGTTTTTATCTTCTTAAAAAAGCGTGCGTGAATAGTAAAGTCCATGTATTTTTGGACGGAGGTAGTATTAACTAATAAATTCTTATTAGAATACTCTAAGAGTATGTTTTGAGTAAAACTCATATAAGTAGCTAATAAAACCTTATATTAAGTAATAAATTCTTATTATAATACTATAAGGATATGTTTTGAGCAAAACTCATATAAGTAACTAATAAAACCTTATATTAACTAATAAACTCTTATTAGAATACTCGAAGAGTATGTTTTGAGTAAAACTCATATAAGCAGCGAATAAAACCTTATATTAAGTAATAAATTCTTATTATAATACTATAAAGTATGTTTTGAGTAAAACTCATATAAGTAACTAATAAAACCTTATATTAACTAATAAATTCCAATTAGAATACTCTAAGAGTATGTTTTGAGTAAAACTCACATAAGTAACTAAAAAAACCTTATATTAACTAATAAATTCTTATTAGAATACTCTAAGAGTATGTTTTGAGTAAAACTCATATAAGTAGCTAATAAAACCTTATATTAAGTAATAAATTCTTATTAAAACACTATAAGGGTATGTTTTGAGTAAAACTAATATAAGTAATTAATAAAACCCTATATTAACTAATAAACTATTATTAGAATACTCTAAGAGTATGTTTTGAGTAAAACTCATATAAGTAGCTAATAAAACCTTATATTAAGTAATAAATTCTTATTATAATACTATAAGTGTATGTTTTGAGTAAAACTCATATAAGTAACTAATAAAACCTTATATTAACTAATAAACTCTTATTAGAATACTCGAAGAGTATGTTTTGAGTAAAACTCATATAAGTAGCTAATAAAACCTTATATTAAGTAATAAATTCTTATTATAATACTATAAGGTATGTGTTTGGATGTAAAAATTCGTCCTTTATTAAAATGTTACTTGATACGCTCGTGGGATTATTTTCGTGAAAGACTTCACGTGATAGTTCGTATATTATACGCGAGAGCAAGTTTGGTGACAATGATTGCAAACAAGTAAAGAGCGCTCGGATTGTGTTACGTATTAAATAAATTATTTCAGCGTACTACAAATTCGTGGGCTAAAGTATACAAGTTTAATACAATAGTCGGGCATACAATAAAAAAATCTATTTAAAGCTGCCGAGGGCGCAAATCCCGTCACTTGGTAATGAGTTTCTCGAAATCCAATATTAGCTTAGTTGTCCGACCAAATCTGCAAAAGCTGAGATTAAAAGCTGAATTAGTGGGTTTTGTTTGTGAAAATCCGGTGGCCCAAAATAGGCTACAAAGGCAAGCCCAAGACAATAATAGAAAAAAAAAAGAGGGAGGAGGCCCAACCAAATTTGGCTGCCAGATCCCACGTAAGCCAGAATACACAAAAAAGAAAAAAAATCAAAGTGATGGATAACAATTGAACAGATAGAAGAAAAGATCTATCAATATCCTTAAAAAAAAAGTTACACCAAGCAACTCAAAACCCAAATTGATTTCAAAAAGAAAAAGAACCAAATGGGAACCACCTCCTCAAGACACATATAAACTTAACTGCGATGGCTCTCTCTCCTCTAGCAATAAGGGCACCTTTGGGTTTATCATTCGGGACTTCAAGGGTTCTCCTGCCTACTGTGGCTGGGGACCTTCACCAATTGATTCGGTATGTGGTTGTGAAAGCCATGGACTATGGAATGGCATACTCGCTGCAAAGAAATTGGGAATTACGAAATTGACTATAAAAGGAGATAACCTAACAATTATTAAGTGTTTAAAAGGGTTGGGGAAGCCTATTGGAGACTCGGATATGATTGTCCCAGACAGTCTAGTCTCGTTGGGCTTCTTTTGTTTGGTCGAGATTTGTCATGTCTACCGGGAAGCAAATCTAGTGGCAGATCGGCTATCACGGCTTGATTATGCTTCACTTGGTCCATTGACTCCTGATGATTCTCTTTTGCGTAGTCTCATCCGAAAGGATGCTCTTGGCTGATAGGGCGTAGTCCTATGACCAAATTTTTTCCGTTTCAAAAAAAAAATCCTTGTAAAAAAGGGGGGGAAGATCAGTTCCTTTTGGTACGTGTGTTCTGTTAAAAAAGGATAAAATATTAAAAGATATGATCTATTCTTCTATGCCTTCACCCTATAAAAGATAGCCAAGTCTAGGGTTAAAAAAAAAAGCACACACACCAGAAAACACAAAAAACACGCAGCACGCACAGAGCACAGAAAAAAGCTGCAGAGAAAAAAAGAAGAGAAGAAGGCAAGGAAGAGAAGAAGAAGAGAGCCAACAAGGTAGCTCTCCCTCTATGCGTGGGGATTCCTATTGATTCTTGAAACCCCGCCCTTGCAAACCCTCAAGCTTTCGCTCGTGGATCAGGCCCTTGCAAACCTTGCAGGCTTTCGCTTGTGGCCTGGGTCTCGGAATCATCAAATTGTCCCCAAATCAAGCCGATATGCTGCCAAAATCGATTCTCGAAACCCCGCCCTTGCAAACCCTCAAGCTTTCGCTCGTGGCTTAGGCCCTTGCAAACCTTGCAGGTTTTCGCTTGTGGCCTGGGTTTCGGAATCATCAAATAGCCCTAAAAGAGGGCGAAACGCTGCTGGATTTTTCCTAAACTAAACGACGGATTCAGACAGATAAATTGCAAGACGTTCAAGCAAACCCAAAGAAAACAACTGCAGTCAAGACTTTTCTAAGGAAAAGAAATTGAAAGCAAAGAAAAATCACAGATTTTTTGGAGGAAAGGGAACAACTTTTCTGGAGAAAGAGAACGGGATCTCTGGACAAATTAAATCAGCCCAGAGAAACTAGGTTGCTGTAAAAAGAAAGAAAACGGAAGAAAAAAAAACAAACAAACAAAACAAGCAGGACCTTCTTTATCTTGGCTCTCTCCAACAGAGCACATCAAGGGCAGCCCTAAAAATCATCAGGAGAGGGCAAAATTCTCTAAACATGCTAACAAGTTCACCCACAGATTGCAAGCAATCTCATACAAGGCTAAAGAAAAGAAAATTAACTGCAGCCACAAACAGATTTTCAAATAATGCACAAAGCAGCAGCATTAAATTGGAATCAGTTTCTATCCCAAGTAAATCAAATAAATTGGTGCCCTACACTAAGCAAACCAGGCTTTTGTGTGAACATCCAAAGCGAAAGCACTGATTTCTACTTAAAGAGGCTAAACTTTGAGGAGGCAAAATCAGCATCACAGTTCCAAACAAACAAAGAAGATAAGATTACTGCAGTAAAGACATGAGAACAAATTTTCTCATCTGGACAAAGCAAATCAGTTTAGACGAACTAAGTTCCTGGAAGAGGACATCTTCCCAGACAAAGCAAACACAATTCAAATCAAATAAACCCTAAATCACCACGGCTGCTACCAAACTGTAGTTAACCGTGACTACCTCAAATTAAAAACACCTAAATCAAGACTGGCTATTGTCTATCACATACTGATATCTCAATTCGGAAGAGACGAAAGGGCAAAAATAAGCTTGACATACCAAGCCATGTAAAGGCTCGGATTTTTAAAATATTAATTTTTGGAAAAAGAAAATCAAAATGAATTTAAAATAAATTCCGACCCAAATTTTCCGACTTATAAAAATCAATTCCGTCTTTCATTTCGGGTTTTGAACGATCAATCAGCGGAAATTTAAATTCCCGACCCGAACTCTCGATTCCGTCATATTCCGAATCCTTATCCATCCGACTCATCACCTACTAATTGAAGTAAAATCTTATCCTCACCTCCCCTCCCTCTCTACTTGGTTTCCCTTATTTCTAGCAAACAAACAACACCTCACTCTACCCAAAAATATGACCTTTTGTGTTGCAATTTGACCATTGAAAAAAAAAAAAATCAGATTTTTCCTCCCCTCCCTCTCTCTCGGTACACTGTCACAACACAAAAGAACAGACCCAAAAAAACTTGGCTTCCTCCACCGCCATTTCCTCGCTTCCACCACGCCACCGCCAATTCCTCGCTTCCAGCCGCCGTACCACCTCCCACCTCCTTGCTGCCGCACCCCCGTCACTGCCGCGCCACCACACCTCCACCCGTCGCCGCCTTCGCCGCCAGCAGCTCCGGAGCACCACCGCCACCACCTCTCCTCGTCTCCTCCGCGTCCCCTGTTCCCGTCGAGTTCGGTAAGCTCACTCCCTCTCGCTCTCAACCTCACTTAAAGGGGCCACCTTTGTGACCGAATACCTCTGACCCAGGTCCGAGGAGCTTCCCCACGTCGCCGGCGAGCTCAGTCGAACCCCGAGGACCTCCAACGAAGCCCGCCGAGCCTCCGAACATCTCCGGCGCGTTTCGAAGCCCCCTCGGTGAGCCCCCTTTCTCCTCCTTTTTCCTTTCCCTTCCTGTGCGTGTCGGGTGGCCGGAGCTCGGCTCCATCGCCGCCGCCGGAGGCCTCCCCTCCTCCCTCCTATTCTTTCCCCCGCCGTCACCTGGGCAAGGCCCTGTTTCTTCTGGTTCATTCGGCCTAATGGGAGGAAGAAGAAAGGCTTGTGGGCCCTCACTCGCCACCTCAGCTTACACCTCACCTGGGCCCCTCCTTTTTTTTTTACACCTCAGCCGGACCCCCCCCCCCCCCTTCCCTTTGCTCTTCTGAACCCGGTTTTTGTTCTAAAATTGAGGAATAGAAGGGTTTGGGTTTTGGGCCGGTTTTTGGGCTTTTAAAACAAAACAAGTGTTGGGCCTAATTCTTGTGATGCATCAGAATTTGTTTGGGCCTTTTTCTTCCCTCAAATAGGTTTGGGTCGGGTTTATTTAAAACAAGGGGCTCGGTTGTGGGCTAAATTAAAACCTAAGGGCCGGTTTTGGGGTTTTATAAAATAAGAGGGTGGGTTTTGGTAATTTAAAATAAAGTAAGGTTGGTTGGTAAATTAAAAAGGGGTGTTTTGATTAAATGAATATTGTTGGGATTTTATAAATATTTTATAAAGATGTTAAAATAAAGTGATGTTAGAAGTAGTATGTAAAATTATTGGGATTTAAAATATAAAATGTTGTTTTGAGATTTAATATATGATATTGTGGTGATTTATTATTGTGGTTAAATGTTATATGATTATGTTGAAGATGTGCAATTATATGCTAAGTAAGATTTTGAAATGATGGCATGCAAATTGGTTAAGTATGAATTGGAATTATCTTAAGTTGGTGAATTGGAGAATTATATTGAGCATGGTTGTGAGAAGTTGAGATGATAGATTATGAGATAAAGTTGATAATATGGAAATGATGATGTGACGGTTATCATGTTAAGTTGTGAAGTTGTGTGTGTGATAATTCTATGCTTTGTGTGCCTTAGAGGTAGACTCATTGATGTGCTTATACTTGTTAGGTGACCATCTGTGACGTGTCGGATTTCATATTGCCTGGTTGATTGCCTTTTGCTGTTTTGCGATACCAGGTAAGTCTCTTCGGAGCTTACTCAGATTGAATAGAGCTATTCCCTGCTATAGGTGCATGATATACTAGGTGTTGCATTCATGATCAGCATGCCATGTAGTACCATGCTAGGTTGCATTGATCGTTGAGCATTCTATTTCTCTATGTGTATGTAAACAGAACGGCCGTTATCTGTGAAGTAACTAGAGTCATTGCTAGGGTCATAGGGTAGCCCAGCCTCATCGGGTACCCTGAGTCAATCGAGTCATGAACTTCCTTATATTATGAGATGCCTGCGGGCTTTATTGTGGAGCGGGTTAGGCATGCGTGCCGCCCAATTATGAATGAATGCATTCACGAGCTGGCCAGTCTCCACCTATCGGAAGGGGTGGAAGTAGGAGAGGGATATACCACTTGGTATTCTGTGCTAAGGCCTTATTATTATTATGCACTTGATCTTAGGAGCATGTTAGTGTGTTAATATTCCGCCATGCATCTAGAAGCATCTTTATTAGGAATAGCGTATATGTGTGCTTATGGTTGGGATGCAGAGTTAAGTGGGCATCGATCTGATCCCGCCCCATATCAATTTTTTTAGGTATTATTTATGTTCATCCTATCGGTGCTGTTTGCTTATTGCGCGGGTCATTTTGTCGGCGGAGAGTGAGCGCTGGAGTATAGACTTCACCAGACTCTGGTTATACTTTTTTTTGGATTTACACTTTAGACTCCGTTTTGACCCGGCTCTGCCGTGGCACACTTTTGTATTATACTTGTTTTCGCTAGTCGCATGATTTCTGGTTTCCACGCTTAGATTACGACAGGTACAGGGGACTTCCCCGGGGATTCCAACGATCCCTTCGATTTTGGGTATGAAATCCCCCTTGAAACCACTAAAGTAAGTTTTGAAACCTTCAACCTGTACTCGGGGCGCAAGGTCCTAACGAGGGGTTTTATCCCTCGAAACGTAACCTGGGAATCATAATCCTGGGCCGTTACAAAGGGGTATCAGAGCTGAGGTTTTGCAATCCGAGTATGATAGGTTGAAGTGGTTTTGAAAATGGCCCAAGGTTTTCAAATTGTTTTCAAGTGGTTTTCAAATTGTTTTGAAGGGGCAAAATGAATTTAATTGGACATAGGCATAAATTAATCAATTATAAATGGCAATCTCGTGGGGTAGAGACTATGCGATAGACATCCCTTATGGATGTAGAATTCGGGGAAGGTAGGCAAACATTAGCTTTCTTTTACAGATGGGTTATGAAGACTCCAAGGAACTCGAAGGTTGGAGTGCAATGGGTTAGGAGACCATGAGGTAATTGCCCCTCTGGTCAGCCGCCCCCCGAAGGGTGGCATAGATCGTCTCCGTGCTTTTATGTCTTAAATTCAATTGGGCCTGAGGGCGATCCTCCTCGAAGAGGGTCATATTGAATCGATGAATGCTTCTGTGCTGAGTGATATAATTATTGTTATGTAGCAAGCATGGTTGATCCGAGACGTGGCTTAGATGGGCGTGGGGGTAGGGCGCGTCGCGGCAGGGGACGCCCTCGTCGAGTTGTCGCTGAGGGTGCTGAGGAGCGAGTTTCACCGCCGCGAGCTGATGACCGGGTGCCAGCTTCCCCAGAGACTAGGATTGGGCAGCTAGAGGCAGCGCTTCATGATATTCTGAGCGAGTTACGTGGAGGGGCTCGATCTACAGCGCCGACACCAGAGGTCCCAGTTCAGTAGCCAGCCGAGCCTGTGACCGATGCGCGCCCTGAGAAGCGCATCGATTGGGTC
This sequence comes from Persicaria maculosa, assembly GCA_963922045.1. Classification (NCBI taxonomy): domain Eukaryota; kingdom Viridiplantae; phylum Streptophyta; class Magnoliopsida; order Caryophyllales; family Polygonaceae; genus Persicaria; species Persicaria maculosa. The sequence continues at coordinate 54,265,833 of OY998254.1, forward strand.
AAGAGGTTTGCTCAGTGTAGTCCGCCGACCTTCGCGGGAGGCGTCAGAGATGATGTGGAGAGATGGCTGCGTGATATAGAGGGGTTGTTTGACCATGTGGATGTACCTACCTCCGAGCGACAGAGACTTGCAGCAGGACTTCTGCGGGAGGACGCGAATGCTCGGTGGTTTGTCTGCAAGAAGGAGCGGAGCGAGTGGACCTATGACGAGTTCAGATCCCTGATGATGAGAGAGTACTGTCCACCAGGGATACAGATGGCTAGGGAGGTATCTTTTATGTGTGGCACTTATGACCGATCGGCTTCTGTAGCTGCTATCGTTCGCCAGTTCAAGAGCGAGCTGATATACTGTGATCATCTATGCCCATCAGACGAGAGTCGGATCCGTTTGCTGTCTATGAGATTGCCGCCTCCTGTGCTTCTGCATGCGTCCAGCTTGGGAGCTGTCAGCTTTGACCGATTCCTGGAGGTCATCCTTATGTATGATCAGCAGAGGATTCTGTGTGAGACTTCTTACTCTACTGCTCGCCCTGAGGCGAAGAGGGTGCGTCCAGCTGACCCCCGTGGAGATGACAGATCTAGGAGAGGAGCGTTTAGAGGAGGGTATCACGGAGCTGCACAGAGAGCACCCCCAGTCCAGACTTCTTATGAGGGAGATGCCAGAGTGAGGACTTGCCATGGGTGCTTCGGGAGGGGCCACTTCATTGCTTCTTGCCCAGACCGCTCGACTGTGTGCTACGCCTGTGGTACTATGGGGCACCGAGCTGCCACATGCCCTCAGAGTCGTGGAGCTCCCGCTACTGCACAGCCACCGAGACTTCCTGTGGCTCCTCAGCCACCACTGCTGACATATCCCCAGGCCAGGGTCAGGGCCAGGGACGAGGTGACCCTTCCGGCAGAGGCCGAGGCGGAGGTAGAGGAGGTAGAGGTTCTGGACGTGGAGGTAGAGGACCATCTGGGTCAGGTCAGGGTCGTGGATCATCTTCTGCAGGACCGTCAGGGTCAAGGTATGATCGTGGCCAGAGTTCGGGAGGTCGAGGACCAGGATTACCCCCACCGCCCCGCGTATTTCAGATGCATGCTGATGACCGCTCAGCCCCGACTTCCGCAGGTATGATATTCTTCCATGATGAGTGCCTATCTATCTTGTTTGACACTGGTGCGACTCACTGCTTCATAGCAGAGGCGTGCGTGGCCAGGCTGAGCCTGAGCTGCACGAGTGGTTCACCCCTTACTATTGGTCTGGCGGATGGGGCCAAGGTTAGGACGAGTCGTGAGATTTTAGGGTGCCCCATTCGGATAGGTGAGCGAGAGTGGCCTACCGACCTTATAGTTATGCCATTGAGGATGGACGATCTCATCTTGGGTATGGACTTCATGGACTACTACGGGGCTATCATCAACTTGCGGACGAGGACAGTGTCGATTTTGGCATCTGACGAGACCGAGCACCAGGTTTGGGGGAGCGACCCCAAGAGGAATGGATCACTCATCAGCGTAGTCAGAGCCGCCAGACTTTTAGACCAGGGTTGCGTCGGGTATTGGTGTTATGCTTTAGAGGTGGATCGCACGCACCCCAGTGTATCAGATGTTCCCGTTGTCAGAGACTTCGCAGATGTGTTTCCAGAGGAGCTGCCAGGACTTCCCCCGCCGAGAGAGGTCGACTTTGCGATTGAGTTGGAGCCAGGCACCAGGCCTATCTCGCGAGTTCCTTATCGCATGGCACCGACGGAGATGGCCGAGCTGAAGGCTCAGCTAGAGGAGCTAGCTGAGAAGGGCTACATTCGCCCTAGTGCATCACCTTGGGGAGCGCCAGTGCTATTCGTCAAGAAGAAGGATGGGTCGCTGAGGCTGTGCATCGATTATAGGGAGCTGAACCGGGCGACGGTGAAGAACCGTTATCCTCTTCCCCGGATTGACGATCTGATGGATCAGCTGCAGGGCGCCGTGGTCTTCTCGAAGATCGATTTGAGGTCGGGCTATCATCAGCTGAGGGTGAAGCCAGAGGATGTTCCGAAGACCGCTTTTCGGACCCGCTATGGTCACTACGAGTTCGTGGTCATGCCGTTTGGGCTGACCAATGGACCAGCCGCGTTCATGGAGCTCATGAACCGAGTGTTCATCGACTTCTTGGACAAGTTCGTCGTCGTCTTCATCGATGACATCCTAGTCTACTCGAGGAGTAGAGAGGAGCACGAGGAGCATTTGAGGATTGTGCTAGAGACGCTGAGGAAGCATCAGCTGTATGGGAAATACAGCAAGTGTGAGTTCTGGCTCACAGAGGTGGCCTTCTTAGGCCACGTTATTTCAGCTGAGGGAGTTATCGTGGATCCGGCAAAGATTGATGCCATCGTTGCTTGGGAGGTGCCCAAGAACGTCAGAGACATCCGCTCATTCCTGGGATTGGCTAGTTACTACAGGAGGTTCGTCCAGGGTTTCTCGAGTATTGCTAGACCGATGACGCAGCTACTGAAGAAGGACGTCCCCTTCGAGTGGAGTTCAGATTGTCAGGCCAGCTTTGAGCTTCTGAAGCAGAAGTTGACGACTGCTCCGGTGTTAGCTCTGCCAGATGGGACAGAGGACTTCGTTATCTACACAGACGCTTCGCATTCCGGCTTGGGTTGTGTTCTGCATCAGAGAGATCGGGTCATCGCTTATGCTTCGCGTCAGTTGAAGCCTCCAGAGGTGTCTTACCCCATCCATGATTTGGAGTTGGCAGCTGTGGTTCACGCTCTGAAGATCTGGAGACATTATCTGTATGGTACTTCTTGCAAGGTGATGACGGATCACAAGAGCTTGAAGTACATTTTCACACAGAAGGAGCTCAACATGCGTCAGAGACGATGGTTGGAGCTTCTGAAGGACTATGACTTGGACATAGTCTACCACCCAGGGAAGGCCAATGTAGTGGCAGATGCGTTGAGTAGGAAGACTCATCATGAGGTGGCAGTTGAGAGGCTTACAGCTCAGCGAGATTTGCAGAGAGATCTGTTGAGATGCTGCTTTGAGGTGTGGATTCAGCGAGACCGCGGGCAGTTGTCGTTCTTAGAGGTGCAGGCAGAGTTGTCAGTAGAGATTCGGTAGGGTCAGGCAGATTGTCCAGAGATTGCGGTTCTGAGAGAGCGGATGGCTCAGGGCAGATTTAGAGAGCTTGCAGAGAGGGCAGACGGGATGCTGACCTTCCAGGGCAGAGTTGTAGTTCCCTCAACGTCAGATTTGAGGCAGAGGATCATGCAGGAGGCTCACTCCACCCCTTATTCTGTCCATCCAGGGACGAATAAGATGTATCAGGATCTGAGGAGGAGTTATTGGTGGCAGAGGATGAGAGCAGACATCACAGAGTTCGTGGCCAGATGTCAGGTTTGCCAGCAGGTTCGGATTGATCACCAGAGGCCGGGAGGACCTGTCCAGTCACTTCCAGTTCCCGAGTGGAAGTGGACGGATATCTCCATGGATTTCGTCACTGGGCTGAGGCGAGACGTCAGAGGATTCGACGCTATTTGGGTCGTGGTCGACAGGTTGACCAAGTCGGCCCATTTCATAGCTATTCAGGAGACATGGCCAGCTTCGAAGTTAGCAAACGAGTTCATTCGCCAGATTGTGAGGCTTCATGGAGTACCAGAGAGGATCGTATCTGATCGAGATGGGCGCTTCACCTCGAGGTTTTGGCAGCAGGTTCAGGAGAGTTTGGGCTCCAGATTGCATTTCAGTATGGCTTATCACCCGCAGACAGATGGCCAGAGCGAGAGGACGATTCAGACGTTGGAGGATATGTTGCGATCGTGCGTCTTGGATTGGGGTGATCATTGGGTCAAGCACCTACCGCTAGTGGAGTTTTCCTACAACAACAGCTACCACGCGTCGATCGAGATGGCCCCATATGAGGCTTTGTATGGGAGGCGATGCAAGTCGCCGGTTTGCTGGGACGAGCCTGCAGATACAGTTCTGTCGTTGCCCGAGATGGTCAGAGAGACAGTTGATAAGGTTGGTCGCATCCGAGAGCATATGAGGGTAGCCCAGGATCGACAGAAGAAGTATGACAGACGGAGGACCGAGCTTGAGTTCGAGGTAGGCTCGCATGTATGGCTTCGAGTTTCGCCCACCAGGGGAGTTCGACGGTTCGGCATCAAAGGGAAGTTGAGTCCGAGGTTCATTGGCCCATTTGAGATCCTAGAGAGAGTCGGTGTGGTAGCCTACCGTTTAGCCTTACCTCCATCCTTAGCCGGCGTCCATGACGTCTTTCATGTCTCCCAGCTCCGTCAGTATATTCCCGACCCTAGTCATGTCCTTGACCACTCAGACCTTCACATTGAGCCTGACCATACCTTTGTAGAGCGTCCGGTGAGGGTCCTTGATCATCGTGTCAAGAAGCTTAGGAACAGGGAGGTTCCTTTGCTTCTGGTTCAGTGGTCTAGGAGGAGCCCTGAGGAGGCCACATGGGAGACCGAGGAGAGCATTCGGGCTAGCTATGGAGATGTCTTAGATGATCTACTTGTGTCCTATGTTGAGCCGAGTGCGGTGAGTATGCCTAGCTAGTTGGTTGGGATTGGTTAGTGGTGTCTCTTTGATTGCGTGCTTATGCTTGGTAGTTATGTGCAGATCCTTGGTGATATGATATGATGAGCCTCGATGATATGATGATGTGCTAGATATTATGGTATGTGACTGTCTTTGACGTGCTATAATCTTCTGTTTATCTTGAGAATATGATCATTCTTCTATATCCATGATGCCTAATATTAGAAATGCTAGAGATTGAAATGTGGAATTTTGATTTGACTCGGAACCTAGGAAGAGAATGTGGGATTAGCCTTTAAAGGTGGATGTAGAATGATTGGGAAACTGGGAATGCCTTGTTTAATATCGAATTTAAAGAATAACAAATGGTGATTTAAAAGGAAACATAGATTTTGAGAAAACTATTCCAACCCGAGCTTTCATTATGACGCCCCACGAAGTGGATACAAGCATGTATGGGGGCACCTGTAGATCGCTTGCTAAGACCTAGCGGAGGTGTCAGGATGGTTTTGAGTTATGGTATGCCCGAGGAGTCGGAGTGGGGTGTGGTAGGGGCCCCTACCACATCCTTACTACGACCGATTGGGAGTATTATGATCATGGCGACGGTACTGTGAAATCTCATTGGGGCACTTATGAGGTACTTACGGGATCGATGACGTGATCCTTGGACTCACCAATTCCAACTTCATCCCCACTTTAGAATGATTTTAGTCTCGGGGACGAGACTTGTTTTTAGAGGTGGATGATGTAAAGGCTCGGATTTTTAAAATATTAATTTTTGGAAAAAGAAAATCAAAATGAATTTAAAATAAATTCCGACCCAAATTTTCCGACTTAAAAAAATCAATTCCGTCTTTCATTTCGGGTTTTGAACGATCAATCAGCGGAAATTTAAATTCCCGACCCGAACTCTCGATTCCGTCATATTCCGAATCCTTATCCATCCGACTCATCACCTCCTAATTGAAGTAAAATCTTATCCTCACCTCCCCTCCCTCTCTACTTGGTTTCCCTTATTTCTAGCAAACAAACAACACCTCACTCTACCCAAAAATATGACCTTTTGTGTTGCAATTTGACCATTGAAAAAAAAAAAATCAGATTTTTCCTCCCCTCCCTCTCTCTCGGTACACTGTCACAACACAAAAGAACAGACCCAAAAAAACTTGGCTTCCTCCACCTCCATTTCCTCGCTTCCACCACGCCACCGCCAATTCCTCGCTTCCAGCCGCCGTACCACCTCCCACCTCCTTGCTGCCGCACCCCCGTCACTGCCGCGCCACCACACCTCCACCCGTCGCCGCCTTCGCCGCCAGCAGCCCCGGAGCACCACCGCCACCACCTCTCCTCGTCTCCTCCGCGTCCCCTGTTCCCGTCGAGTTCGGTAAGCTCACTCCCTCTCGCTCTCAACCTCGCTTAAAGGGGCCACCTTTGTGACCGAATACCTCTGACCCAGGTCCGAGGAGCTTCCCCACGTCGCCGGCGAGCTCAGTCGAACCCCGAGGACCTCCGACGAAGCCCGCCGAGCCTCCGAACATCTCCGGCGCGTTTCGAAGCCCCCTCGGTGAGCCCCCTTTCTCCTCCTTTTTCCTTTCCCTTCCTGTGCGTGTCGGGTGGCCGGAGCTCGGCTCCATCGCCGCCGCCGGAGGCCTCCCCTCCTCCCTCCTATTCTTTCCCCCGCCGTCACCTGGGCAAGGCCCTGTTTCTTCTGGTTCATTCGGCCTAATGGGAGGAAGAAGAAAGGCTCGTGGGCCCTCACTCGCCACCTCAGCTTACACCTCACCTGGGCCCCTCCTTTTTTTTTACACCTTAGCCGGACCCCTCCCCCCCTTCCCTTTGCTCTTCTGAACCCGGTTTTTGTTCTAAAATTGAGGAATAGAAGGGTTTGGGTTTTGGGTCGGTTTTTGGGCTTTTTAAACAAAACAAGTGTTGGGCCTAATTCTTGTGATGCATCAGAATTTGTTTGGGCCTTTTTCTTCCCTCAAATAGGTTTGGGTCGGGTTTATTTAAAACAAGGGGCTCGGTTGTGGGCTAAATTAAAACCTAAGGGCCGGTTTTGGGGTTTTATAAAATAAGAGGGTGGGTTTTGGTAATTTAAAATAAAGTAAGGTTGGTTGGTAAATTAAAAAGGGGTGTTTTGATTAAATGAATATTGTTGGGATTTTATAAATATTTTATAAAGATGTTAAAATAAAGTGATGTTAGAAGTAGTATGTAAAATTATTGGGATTTAAAATATAAAATGTTGTTTTGAGATTTAATATATGATATTGTGGTGATTTATTATTGTGGTTAAATGTTATATGATTATGTTGAAGATGTGCAATTATATGCTAAGTAAGATTTTGAAATGATGGCATGCAAATTGGTTAAGTATGAATTGGAATTATCTTAAGTTGGTGAATTGGAGAATTATATTGAGCATGGTTGTGAGAAGTTGAGATGATAGATTATGAGATAAAGTTGATAATATGGAAATGATGATGTGACGGTTATCATGTTAAGTTGTGAAGTTGTGTGTGTGATAATTCTATGCTTTGTGTGCCTTAGAGGTAGACTCATTGATGTGCTTATACTTGTTAGGTGACCATCTGTGACGTGTCGGATTTCATATTGCCTGGTTGATTGCCTTTTGCTGTTCTGCGATACCAGGTAAGTCTCTTCGGAGCTTACTCAGATTGAATAGAGCTATTCCCTGCTATAGGTGCATGATATACTAGGTGTTGCATTCATGATCAGCATGCCATGTAGTACCATGCTATGTTGCATTGATCGTTGAGCATTCTATTTCTCTATGTGTATGTAAACAGAACGGCCGTTATCTGTGAAGTAACTAGAGTCATTGCTAGGGTCATAGGGTAGCCCAGCCTCATCGGGTACCCTGAGTCAATCGAGTCATGAACTTCCTTATATTATGAGATGCCTGCGGGCTTTATTGTGGAGCGGGTTAGGCATGCGTGCCGCCCAATTATGAATGAATGCATTCACGAGCTGGCCAGTCTCCACCTATCGGAAGGGGTGGAGGTAGGAGAGGGATATACCACTTGGTATTCTGTGCTAAGGCCTTATTATTATTATGCACTTGATCTTAGGAGCATGTTAGTGTGTTAATATTCCGCCATGCATCTAGAAGCATCTTTATTAGGAATAGCGTATATGTGTGCTTATGGTTGGGATGCAGAGTTAAGTGGGCATCGATCTGATCCCGCCCCATATCAATTTTTTTAGGTATTATTTATGTTCATCCTATCGGTGCTGTTTGCTTATTGCGCGGGTCATTTTGTCGGCGGAGAGTGAGCGCTGGAGTATAGACTTCACCAGACTCTGGTTATACTTTTTTTTGGATTTACACTTTAGACTCCGTTTTGACCCGGCTCTGCCGTGGCACACTTTTGTATTATACTTGTTTTCGCTAGTCGCATGATTTCTGGTTTCCACGCTTAGATTACGACAGGTACAGGGGACTTCCCCGGGGATTCCAACGATCCCTTCGATTTTGGGTATGAAATCCCCCTTGAAACCACTAAAGTAAGTTTTGAAACCTTCAACCTGTACTCGGGGCGCAAGGTCCTAACGAGGGGTTTTATCCCTCGAAACGTAACCTGGGAATCATAATCATGGGCCGTTACAAGCCAGTAAGCAAAGCGAGGGTCGTTTCTCACAAGGGCCTCATAACGGTAGTCTTGAACCCTGAGTTTGCGTCCTCTGTCAGTTGTCCTAAATCCAAAAGCCAACAAACAAAACAAAATCTAAAATTACAAATCTCAGCCCTAATTATGATTTTTTTCCGAAGCCTAAATCGAATCAAACAAAGGGGCAAATCGTCAGAGAGAGGACTGAAAACAAACCTGTCGCACTTTCTCCTTGCAGCTGGGACGATCCCACTGCTCCGCTCTCTCTTCTTTTGTTGAACAACAAACTCAAGCTACAAATTAGTAGTCTTGGTTAAGTTTCAAATAGCCCGGTTTGTCGGAAATCAATCCAAAAATTAAAGACAGATCGCAAAAAAAAAAAAAAAAAGGACGCCGAACCTAACGGTTCTTCAAGTGATTGAAGCTCCCGAACTTCCTGTTCGCGGGAGCCCCGTTTCATTCTTCACTCGGATTCTTCTCAGCCTCGCCGGACCTTGAACTGGCACCAAATCGAAAAGCCCCCTGAATCTATTAGGATATAATATTAGTCAGGATATATTTCTATCCTTTTGTATTATGTATATCTTTCCATATCCGTTGTGCATACCCAATAGGCCTTGGAGCCCAAGCATTGTATCTATATATTCATTCCAAGTTAATGAAGAGATCAAGAATCACAATAACAAAACCCTATTGATTGTTTACATGGTATCAGCCTTTACCCGATCCTCCTAATTTTTTCCCTTTCGCCGCCGACCATGTCAGCCGACCAAACCCCACCCTCCGCCGTTGTTTCCGACACACCACCCAACCCCACCGACGGCACCAAGAACTCCGGCAACATCCTCCTCGCGGCCTCTGGAACCGGCCCTCTTCCGGCTCTCCAATTTACCAATCTCAATGTTCGCCTTGATCGCTCCAATTACACCCTCTGGCGACACACAATCAAATCTGCCCTCGAGGCGTTTGACCTTGAACCCTTTCTTCCCAAATCCAACGCTCCTACAGCCACCCTTGATGCCCCATCTGGCTCTACAGAACCTGCGCCACCCAACCCAGCCTATGCCGATTGGAGGAAGAAGGACCGTCTGGTTCTTCTTTGGATCCGGTCAACCCTCACCACACCGCTCCTCGCTCATGTTGCTCGTGCGCAGTCCACTCATGAAGCCTGGGCAATCCTTGAGCGTATGTTCTTTGCTCAGACTCATGCTCGTCAGATGCATCTCAAACAGCAGATGCAAAATCTTCAGAAAGGTTCGCTCACCATTCTCGAGTATGTTGAGAAAAAGCGTTCCTTTTCTGATGCCTTAGCGGAATGCGCCTACATTGTTTCTGATGCCGACTTCTTCGTCGAATGCATTCTCAACGGCCTTGGTACATCTTACTCGGCTTTTCTTACATCCTACAACATGCATAAGGATCCGATTTCCTCTGATGAGTTACTTGGTCTTCTTCTTCGGGAGGAGGAGCACATTGCAGCGTCTCTCGTTCCCGCCTCTGACTCGGCCCTCTCAGCTAACGTGGCAAGTCATGGCGGTCGCTCCTCCCAATCCACAGGGCATCCAGAACAACCTCCCAATGATCCCTCTCGACCACGTCCTCAATGTCAGATCTGCTCTAGGACTGGTCATGAGGCCATCAACTGCTGGCAACGTCTCAACACCAACGACTTTCCTCCCACGAACAACACCAGCGGTCGTCGCGGTGGTAGAGGAGGCGGTCGTGGAGGCAGATCTGGCGGCGGCCGCGGCACACACTAGCAGTCCGACCAGCAGCAGCTTCAACAGCAGTTTCAGCAGCCCTCGCCACAGCGCCACGCCTTCAACATTGGTGCTCCTCCGTCCACACTAGTTGATCCCAACTGGTACTTTGACTCTGGTGCAACCAACCATGTGACAGCTGATTTCGGTAATCTTTCTGTTCACTCTGATTACACTGGCAATGAAGGTCTACAGGTGGGCAATGGTATGTCCTTTCCTATTACTTATTTGGGCTCTTCTTCCTTGCCTGCCAATCCTAAACCCATTCGTTTACATAACATCCTATTTGTTCCTCAAATTTGAAAAAGCCTCTTGAGTGTTTCTCAATTGACCAAAGACAACAATGTTTACATGCTATTTTACCCATCTGCTTGCTTTGTGAAGGACATGCAGGGACGCACCCTCCTCAAAGGAATCATTGAGAACGGGCTTTACCATCTCCAACCACCTGATCCATCTCGGCCACCCCATCAAGCCTTCCTTGGAGAAAAGACAAGTCTTCAAACATGGCATGAGCGTCTTGGTCATCCGCATGAGTCTGTTTTCCGTCGTCTAGTATCTATATTTCAATTACCAGTGTTTTTGAATAATCTTAAAACAGTTTGTGAGTCCTGTCAACTTGGGAAGAGTCATCGACTCCCTCTCAATAGTCCACATGAGTCCAGTCAGCATCCTTTTGAATTAGTGTACTCTGATGTCTGGGGCCATGCTCCTGTTGCATCCTTTAATGGCAATTCATATTTTTTAATCTTTGTGGATGATCACACCAAATTTGTCTGGATATATTTTCTGACTCATAAATCACAGGTCCTTCATCATGTTCAGTTATTTCATAAAATGGTTGAGACCCAGTTCTCTACCAAAATCAAGCAGTTCCAATCAGATTGGGGAGGAGAATATCGAAATGTCTCCTCCTTTCTTCAGTCTCAAGGTATTTTACACAGAGTCTCCTGTCCTCACACTTAATCCCAAAATGGGGCTGCTGAGCGTCATCACAGGACTATTGCTGAAAAGGGTCTTGCCATGCTCTCTCACGCTAAACTACCTCAGAGCTTCTGGGAGCATGCGTTTCACACGTCAGTCTACCTTCACAACAGGACTCTCACTCCTGTGTTGCATTACAAATCTCCCTTTGAGAGTCTTTATGGCAAAATCCCTGATTACAAATTCCTTAAGACTTTTGGATGCCTCTATTATCCATTTCTGCGCCCCTACACCTCCAACAAATTGGAGTTTTGGTCATCCCCTTGCATTTTCATTGGCTACAGCTCCAAACACAAAGGGTACTTGTGTCTTCATGTTCCCACAAATCGAGTCTATGTCGCTCGTCATGTAATGTTTGATGAAGCCATCTTCCCATACCCGTCTCATACAGCCGTTCACTCCCCCACACCACCCTCCGACTCGCATCTCCCCACCCTAAGCCTATTACAGCAGGCTTCCTCCCCTTGGCTACCATCGCCCCTCTCCTCACCACCGTCCCCGCCGACAGCCCCTACTCCCTTGACGGCACCCCATCCGCTGCACTCCGACCAGTCCTCGAACTCGGCCACACCCATGCAGCAGCTGCCTCCCCTACCACAATCTCCAGCCGACATCCCCACCACCACTCCCGGCTCGGTCTCACGCTCTTTAGAGGAGGAGCTTGCGGCTCAAGTGTCTCCATCTCAAGGTACGTCTCCTTCTCCTATCCCTGCTGAGCAACCCATCATTCCATCCTATTTTCGCCCTGCCGCTGATAGCAAACATCCCATGCTCACACAAGCACAAACAAATAAATTGAAACCCAAAGCTCATATCACCACAAATCACCCTCTTCCCTCTATTCCTGACTTGTATGATGAACCAAAAACCTTCCTTCAAGCCTCCAAATCCCCTGAGTGGCAGAATGCCATGCAAGTTGAATTTGATGCCCTCATACGTAATGGGACTTGGACTCTTGTACAACGCCCTCTACATGCTAACATTGTTGGTTGTAAGTGGGTTTACAGGATCAAGCGTCGCGCTGATGGTTCCATTGAGCGTTATAAGGCTCGCCTTGTTGCAAAGGGCTTCAATCAGGAAGAAGGGGTTGATTACTTTGACACCTTCAGTCCAGTTGTCAAACCCACCACCATTCGCATTGTGCTCTCCCTGGCTCTCCATCAGTCCTGGCCTCTCCGACAGGTTGACATTAATAACACCTTTTTGAATGGTGATCTTTCTGAACAGGTGTACATGGCGCAACCTCCAGGGTTCGTTGATCAGTCTTCTCCCCATGTTGTCTGTCTGCTTCATAAAGCTCTTTATGGCCTGAAGCAAGCGCCCCGTGCCTGGTTCACAAAGCTTCGGCAATTTCTCTTACAGCATCGCTTCCGTCCCTGCCAGTCAGATACCTCGCTATTCATTGGTCCGCTGTTAAGCGGATCTTGCGCTACCTGAAAGGTACTATTTCCTCTGGCCTTGTCTTCCGTCCCCTTACTGACAGTCGCCTTGTGGCCTTCTCTGATGCCGGTTGGGCATCTGATGGTGATGATTGTCGCTCTCAGCATGGGTTTGCCATCTACTATGGTGGTAATCTTATCAGCTGGGCATCTAAGAAGCAAAATGTTGTCGCCAAATCCAGTACTGAAGCTGAATATAGGGCCATTGCCTTTGCCGCTACTGAACTCATTTGGATTCAACAATTGCTATATGAATTGCGAGCCCCAGCTGTTCGGCCTCCCATCGTTTTGTGTGACAATTTGAGTGCAACCTACATGTCCGCCAATCCAGTTTTCCATCAGCGGTCTAAGCACATCAAGATTGATTACTACTTTGTTCGTGAGCAAGTTGAGGATGGCTCCCTGATTGTTCGTCATGTCCGTGGTCAGGATCAGATTGCTGACATCTTCACCAAAGCGGTCGGTACGGCTCGTTTCCTCTCCCTGCGCTCCAAGCTCCATGTTCGTGACCCTCCATGAGCTTGCGGGGGGTATTAGGATATAATATTAGTCAGGATATATTTCTATCCTTTTGTATTATGTATATCTTTCCATATCCGTTGTGCATATCAAATAGGCCTTGGAGCCCAAGCATTGTATCTATATATTCATTCCAAGTTAATGAAGAGATCAAGAATCACAATTACAAAACCCTATTGATTGTTTACAGAATCGAACAAATTCGAAACCCTAAAATCACAATTTGGGGAAAACCGGTTAAGGGTGGAAATTAAACACTAAATGGAAGAGGATTCATGTGAGAATCTAAAATCTGGGCTAAGAATTACCTAAAAATGGGATTGAGCATGAGATTTCGGGAGAAATTCGTACAAAAAAAAAAAGAAAACTAGAACGCGTACCTGGGCATGGAATTTCTTCGTAATAGCGAAGCACAATTAGCTTCCCCTTTTCTCCGCCACTGTTATGCACTCCTTCCGGTTCAATCAAGAATAGCTCAAATCTGGGGGAGGGCGAAGTATTGTCATGAAGCCGAGGAGAGGCTCGTTCTCAGAACAAAAAAAAAGAAGAAAAAGAAAGAAACAAAAAGAAGATACAGAGGGCGAGGTCAAAAATCATAAAAGAAGAATGATGACGCTTGCTTCTGTAAATAAAAGTGGGCTGGGCTTGATTTAAGAAAAAAAAAGGAAGAAATGAATTGGGCTCGGCTTGCTTCTGTAAACAAAAGAAGTGAATTGATCCACCAAATTAAAAGAAGAAATGGAATTTGGAGACTATCAAGAGATGCAAAAAAAACATGCATCTCGGCTTACATCCACCAAATTATAATTGGCATAAGTTAGAAATTGGGTTTAATAAAAGTAATAAAATTAAACTCATAAAATTTCGTTGCCAGTTTATTCTAGTGGGTCAATCTTAAAATTGACTTCTAAGCAAAAGACGGAGTCAAAATCTCAAATCAAGTTTTCCTCAAATTCAAACGGTTCCAAAAAGAACTACGTAAAGACTTGACGCTTCTTATGGGCTACGTAGGTAACCCGACATTAAATCCAAAAAAATATATCGGGTACAGTCGTCAACCTCTAAATTCACTTTTAAATGAATACGAGGTCAAAGTCCAACCAAATTAAATCATTTGTTCTCAAAAGAACTACGGGTGATTTGATCTCGTTCCAAACGGGTACGTAGGACACCCGACATAAAGCTCAAGCTCGTCGGGTTCAATCACCAAAACCCAAAAATAAAATCAATTCAAATACTCTGAACTACGTAAGGCTTGATTCTCTTCCAAGAGATACGTAGGCAACCCGTTAAAATTCCGGGTGCAGCCCAAATCACCAAAACCATTTAAGCCTTGGTGTCGATACAACTTCGAATCAAGAGGATAACCAAAAGGGGTCGAACTCAAATTCTAAAAAAAAAATTAAATAAAATATGTTTTACAATTATTCGCGCATTTTTGTTCAACATATTTTTGGCACGCCCAGTGGGACCCTTTTTGCCTTTTCATCTCTTAGTCGTGTTGATGCTAATATTTGCCTATTTTTTATTTGTAGGAGAAAAATGGCACCAAGAGCTATTGTCAAATTCAACGAATTACCTGCTACCTTTCTCGTGGAAGGTGGTCGCTGGCTGAAGAGGAGATCGTTCAAGGTCCAGTTTGACGTGACTAGGGATTCGATCATCGCTGAGATCCCAACTAACAACAGCTTCGAAGCTATCAGGGAGGAAGGAACCGACGGAGAAGAGCTCAACCTCAGGCCTGCTCGTGGGCCAATCATTCGAGTTATCAAAAGAAGCGTTAACTCGGCCAAGGTCTCAAAGCCAGTTGTGAATGAGGCGAAGAAGGAAAACAAGCCTCGCAGGAAGAGGGGACGCAAATGTGGTTCCCAACGCGGAAAGACAAGAGCGCTTCGCAAATTGGCTCGTTCCCCTGCTCTGGAACAGGCCAATGCAACACTGTGGAGAGCTGCCAAGGATCTTATCGATAGCCCAAGGAAAACTTTCTTTGGGTCTATCCCTGTCGACATGGACAATGTAGTCTAGGTTTTGGTTACCTCCTATTCTGATGAGGAGTCGGAGGAAGTATCCTCAACTGTGAAGGCTCAAAGGGCCAAGGTTCCAGAGGTTGAGGTACCAAATCCGGCCAAGCCTCAAAGGGAGACAGCTAAGGCTTCTCAAGCCCAGAAGAAAGGAAAGGGTCCAGCTATAGCCGAGAAATCAACGTCGCTTTCTACCCAATTAGAAAAATGTAAGCGGCGAGTGACAAGGTCTATGTCTAAGGCAGAGTCATATGCTAGAGTGACCACCCAATCTTCGAATCCAGAAACGGTTCAAGAAGAAAAACAAAATTCCCCATTATATGGGGACTCGACTTCTCTATTTCAAGAGGAGGATTTTCCGCTTGTTGTAAGCGAGGGTGGGTCATCCAGTGACTCTGAAGAAGAAGTTGAAAGCATGCCAGTTCTAGTGACTGGGGCAACAAGCACTGAAGAGCAGCTCCAGGAATTACAAAAGAAGCTAGAAGAAAGGGACGCTCAAATTAAATTGCTCATGGACCAACTCCAACAGCGAAATTCGAAGAACAGGGAAGAGCAAAATTCGGAGAATAGGCAAGAGATTCCCAAGACGGGAGAAAGCAGTGCTTCTATCTCTCCTCAGGAAATAAAAGAGTGGATCGCACAGGGGATTCGAGAGTTCAAGATTTCTCAGAGTCCGCCTGTGATCGGTTACAGAAAACCCTATCCTGCGGAGTTCGATGCGATCCCATTTCCTCCGAACTACCAAAGGCCGAATTTTGATAAATTTGACGGCCTCAATGGGTCCCCACGTGAACATTTAGCTCACTTTTACTCGGCATGTGGAGAAACTGCCTTAAGTGATCAGCTACTGATAAGACAATTTGTCCAATCACTACGGGGATCCGCGTTCACATGGTATACTCAGCTTCAACCTGAGTCTATCCATACATGGGACGAGATGCAAAGGGAGTTCCTAGCTCAGTTCATGAGCTCGAAAGCCAAGGTGTCCATCATGGATCTAGCTAATACACAGCAAAGACCGAATGAGTCCGCAAATGACTTTATCGCAAGGTGGAGAAGTTTGAGACTTCAATGCTCAGAAAAATTGAGCGAAGAGGCATGTGTGCAGATGTGTGTCAACAATCTACTCCCAGAGCTCGCTATACATGTTGGTAGTGCAGAACCCCGTGCTTTTGATACCTTGGTTTCAAAGGCTTGCAATGTTGAACGCCAGCTAGCTCGAAGCAAGCCCAACCCAAGCCGACCTCAAAGCAATGAGACGAGGAAGGATGACAACAAAAAGTCGCCAAAAAGAGGAGAATCCATGGCTACGTTCATTAAGCCTCGTGGAAAATCTGCTGGAAATAATCCTAGAGCGCAGGAAAAGGGGCAAGCAAAAGAGCCCATTAAAAGATTGTCTCTCGAAGAGAGAAAGCAGAAGAAGTATCCCTTTGATGATGAAGATGTAAGAGGAATATTCAACGAGCTCATGACGGAGAATATGTTGTCACTCCCCGAGCCAAAGAGGCCAAACGAGGCTAACAAAACGGGTGATCCAAAGTATTGCCCTTATCATCGAATTGTTAGTCACCCTCTCGAAGACTGCTATGTGTTCAAGGACATCGTGGAAAGGATGATCAACAAGGGAGAAATCGAAATCGAAGGTCAAGCTCAAAAGGCCAAGCAGCCTCGTCAAACCCCATCTCTATAGTAGAAGAGGTTGAGGTTATTCCTTCACCAGATGACATCCCTACAGTGTCATTACCCCCAAAGGCAGTCCCGGTACAATTTCAGGTGCGTGACAAAGTACGCATTGTTTGGGCATATCCTGACATGCCAAGGGAAGAACCAGATTGCCCGACTCTGTATGAGGTCCTAATGCAGTCAAACATTGAAGAATCATCTTTCGCAAGATGAAGACACTGGGGATGGTTCTAAGTGGCAGGTTTGTCTAAGCCGAAAGAAGTCTCATCCAAAAAGTACTCGGCATACCAGACCTACGGGCTTTAGAATGATCGCTAGAAAGCCCGAGAAGAAAAATAAGAAAAAGAAAAACAAGAGCAAAAACAAGAAGAACAAGAAATTAGAAGATGATTCTGATGAAGAGTATATCCAGCCTATACGCCAGATCTTTACTCTGAAGGACTTTATTCCGAAAGAGCTCTTGGAAAATGATTTTTCTGAAGAGGAGTTATTTTGGGAAGAAGAAATTGTTCAATGTTGCATGGCCACATGGGCCGAAAAAGTTGAGGAAGAAGAGTTAGAAGCTGATGAAGTTACTCTTCGTTCGGGAAAAAATTTGCTACCTCCTAAGCCCAAGGAAAAAGGGAAAGGGAGGGGGCCACTTGTCAACGAGACTCCAGATGCTGCAAATTTTGAAGAGGCGGTTGAAAAGGAGACTCCCACATTGGGTCAGAAAGACCAGGAAGCTGGGACATCCGCCCAAAAAGATGTCGTGCCACGGAGGCATGTGTTGCTTCGTAAAGCTTCTTTTAAGGAGCAAGTGAAGTACGACGTGATCGGCCATTTAAAGTGCATTCCTACACGTTTAAGTGTATATGACGCATTACAAATGTCGACCGATTTTAGGAAGGCCTTGATTCAAGCCCTCATGGATCCAGAAGATTATAAAGATCAAGTGGATCGAGTTGAGGTTGATGAAGTGACATTACCCACTTCATCTCAATGTGCTTCATGTATGGCATCCGTAACTTTCTCTGATGAAGACCTCCAATTAGGAAGTACCGATCACAATAGACCTTTATATGTCACGGGTATGATTGGAGATGCAAAAGTCAACAGAATCCTGCTGGATTGTGGGTCTGCGGTGAATCTATTACCTTTACGAGTCTTGGAAGCGATGGGATTGACCGTCGATCATCTGTCGCCCACATTGCTCACCATTCAAGGTTTCAACCAGGTGGAACAAAAAGCTTTGGGCGCCATTGCCTTGAAAGTGGTTCTGGATGATCTTTATAAGGACGCCCTTTTCCACGTCATCGACGCTGGAACCTCCTATAACGCTTTGCAAGGGAGACCATGGCTCCATGCCAGCAAGTCGATTGCTTCTACACTTCACCAGTGTTTAAAGTACACCGATGAGAATGGAAATGAAAGAACTATCCGTGGCGATAGCGATCCTTTTCAAGGTGAAAGCGTTAATTACGTAGACGCTAAATTTTACAAGACTGTGCACTCTAACTCCAGTCCCCGTACGGAAACGAAAGAGGAGGGTAAAAGTGACAGTCCTCGAAAGGGAGCAAGGGCCCAAGAAGAGTCCCCGTCGCCCAAGGTCTCTCTTGTCCGAAGAAGAGAAGAGCCAGAGACACGTCCGAAGGTGTTATTCAAATACACACCCAAGAATAAGAGACAACCCGGCCAGAAGCCATTGAGTACAGCAGAGAAGGCTATGCACTCTCTAATGACAAGCGACACTTGTCCTCTCCGTAAAATCAACCAATCTATTCCAAAGAAGAAGTTGGTCATTCAAAGACATTTCGGAGATAAAAGAAATGAAAATGTGAGGGTGGTGTTCAAGGGCGAATCTTCTAAGACGCCAGTCAAGCAGGGCTCTTCAAAGCATCATAAGGCCGTCAAAGTTAAGGCGACAAGACCTCTATTGAAAAGCAAAGCTTCGCGGAAATCCCTCAATAAGATCTCGATGGATGATCTACAAATCTCTCAAGAGGGGGAGTTATTATCTGCCAAAGTCTTGGAGCCTATGACTCTAACAAGCCAAGAGCAAAATATGTTCTCACAAGACGCAACAAATGCACCTCGAGTCACGATTTTCAAAAGACTTGGGACGGGTGTGCCAAGAGCTTCTGTGTTCGAGAGGCTTGGAAGAGTTAACGTGCCTAAAAACAAGAGGGCCAACACCAAGAAGACCAGAAAGTGGAAGCTGAAGAATAAGAAGCCAGAAACCTCCACTTACAAAGATGAGGATCCCATGGATGCTCAAACAGAAGAAGTAAATATGGTGTTGACCTATACAAGGAGCGAACCAGGTGAAGATCCTCAGGATTTTCTCAATTTGGTCCAACCTGCTCCACCAGAAATGGAAGATGGAGGTCAAGCTACGGTTGACAAACTACAAGAGATCAACTTGGGGACTACAGAAGACCCTAAGCCCGTATTCGTTAGTGCTTTGCTAACGGAAGAAGAAAGACGATCATACGAGCATCTTCTCAACGAATATAGAGATGTGTTTGCTTGGGGATATCAAGACATGCCTGGTTTGGATCCTAAGGTGGCTATGCACAAGCTATCTGTCTCCGAAGAGGAAAAGCCAGTAAAGCAAGCTCAACGTCGTTTTCGGCCCGAGCTGACAGTGCAGATTAAAGCTGAAGTCAACAAGCTCATTGAGGCTGGATTCATTCGCGAGGTCCAATACCCAATCTGGTTAGCAAACATTGTTCCCGTTAAGAAGAAAAATGGCCAACTCCGTATATGTGTGGATTTTCGGGATCTAAATGAAGCATGTCCCAAGGATGAATTTTCTCTTCCGATAACCGAGTTGTTGGTTGATTCCACCACGGGTTTTCAAGCTCTATCCTTCATGGATGGCTTTTCGGGGTATAATCAAATTAAAATGCATCCCGAGGATGAAGAGCTAACAGCTTTCCGAACACCTCTAGGCACGTATTGCTATACAGTAATGCCTTTTGGTCTGAAAAATGCGGGAGCGACCTATCAAAGAGCCATGACAGTGATCTTTCATGATCTGCTTCACAACACCGTTGAGTGCTATGTGGATGACCTTGTGGTGAAAAGAAAGAAAAGAGAGGATCATTTGGATGATCTCAAGAGAATCTTTGAAAGGTTGCGAGAACACCAATTGAAGATGAATCCCCTTAAGTGTGCCTTTGGCGTAACATCATGCAAGTTTCTTGGCTTCATTGTTCGAGGACGGGGCATAGAAATCGACCCCGATAAAATCAAGGCAATCGTGCAAATGCCAGCCCCGAGGAATCTCCGTGAGTTGCGAGGTCTACAGGGCAAACTTGCCTACATCCATCGTTTCATTTCAAATCTGACGGGGAGGTGTCAGCCCTTTCTAAGGTTGATGAAGAAAGATGTTCCATTCATATGGGACCAAGCCTGTCAAAATGCTCTTGACAGCATCAAGAAATACTTGACTGACCAGCCAGTCCTCATGGCACCAGTTCAGGGAAAACCCTTAGTCTTGTACACCGCAAGTCTTGAGCGGTCGTTAGGGGCAATATTAGCCCAAAATAATGATGAAGGAAAGGAAAATGCCTTGTACTACATCAGCCGAACGATGGTTGGGGCAGAACTAAATTATCCTGCTATGGAGAAGATATGTCTAGCGTTGATCTTTGCTATCCAAAAGCTACGGCATTATCTCTTGTATCATCAAATCACATTAATCTCTAGAGCTGATCCTTTGCGATACATCTTGTCCAAGACGGGTGTTGTCAGGAAGACTAGCTAAATGGGCTATGCTTCTGGCTCCCTTTGACATCAAGTTTGTGCCTCAAAAGGCGGTCAAGGGGCAAGTTATAGCTGATTTCTTAGCCGCCCATCCTACTCCCGATAACGAGGAGTTAGTGGATGATTTGCCAGATGAAGAAGTCTTCATGACAGAAGAAAAATCTCGGCAGTTATACTTTGATGGCGCTGTAAAGAGAAGAGGGGCCGGAGTAGGCATAGTATTCATCACCCCAACCGAGGGAATAGTGCCTTATTCATTTTCTCTTTTAGAAAACTGCACAAACAACGTGGCAGAATATGAGGCACTCATCATTGGCCTGGAGATAGCTCTTGAGATGAACGCTGACCCATTAAGGGTGTTTGGTGACTCTCAGTTAGTAATTAGGCAGCTGAATGGTCAGTATGAAGTCAAAAACACAAATTTGCTTCTTTTGCATCAAAGAGCCAGGCATCTCATGCACCAGTTCCGTCAGATAGAAGTTGTGCATATATCAAGGTCCGAAAATGACCAAGCAGATGCATTGGCTAAATTGGCCGCGTCACTGACATTGCCAAGTGAAAGAGAAATCGAGATTACAATCGGGGAGCGACATTTGCTTATGCCAGCTTTGGAGCGAGCCAAGCCCAACGAAGAGGTAGATGTCGTTTTCGTATATGAAGTCGAGGAAGAAACAGATTGGTGACAGCCTCTCATCGAGTATCTTCGTCATGGAGTCCTTCCTGATGATGCTAAAAAGAGAGTGGATGTTAAAAGGCGAGTGTCAAGATTCCTACTTAAGAATGAAACTCTGTATCGAAGAACATTCGATGGAATGTTATTAAGATGCTTGTCAAATGAAGAAGCAAAATATATCCTCGCAAAAACCCACGCCGGGGTATGCGGAGCGCATCAAGCCGGTCCAAAGTTAGCTAATCAAATCAAACGACTGGGCTATTATTGGACAACAATGGTGAAGGATGCCATGGATTTTTCTAAAGCTTGCCACGCTTGTCAAATTCACAGCGACTTCATACACCAGCCTCCTCAATTGTTGCACCCGACTACTTTGTCATGGCCATTTAATGCATGGGGTCTCGACGTTGTAGGGTGTATAAATCCATCGTCCTCTCGAGGACACCAGTATATTTTGGCTGCTACAGATTACTTCTCAAAATGGGCAGAAGCCATACCACTGAAGGAAGTGAGGGCTAAAGAAGTCGCTAACTTCATAAGGACTCACTTGATCTATCGATATGGAGTTCCTTCAAAAATCATCTCAGACAACACTCTCTACTTCAAAAATCAGATGCTGGTGAAGTTGAGCGAGAAGTTTGGGTTTAAGCATAGCTTCTCATCGAGCTATAACCCGTCATCAAATGGTCAAGCTGAGGCATTTAATAAAGTGCTATGCAAGATCCTAAAGAAGATGGTATCAAAATCCAAAAGAGATTGGCATGAACGGCTACCAGAGGCACTATGGGCTTATCGAACAACAACACGCACATCGACTGGTTGTACGCCCTACAACCTGGTCTTTGGGTCTGAAGCTGTTTTACCCTTAGAAATTCAGTTGCCATCTCTCAGAGTTGTAATTCAGCTCACCGACCCGGAAGAGAATGTCAAGATTCGTCTGGCCGAGCTCGAAGCATTGGATGAGCACCGGCTAGCAACACAACAGAAACTTGAAATCTACCAAGCCCAAGTGGCTGGGGCATTCAATAAACGGGTCAAATTTCGCTCATTCGGTATTGGTGACTTGGTCCTTACCATCAGACGACCAATTGTGATCAACCGAAAATCCCAAGGAAAGTTTGAAGCAAAGTGGGAAGGTCCTTATGTGGTGACCAAAGTTTCCCTAAAGGGGCATATGAACTCTCAAATGCCGAAGGCGAAGTGGTATACTCCTGCGTGAATGGAAAATTCGTGAAGAAATATTTCACGTGAAGCCTCGAGAGTGAAAGTTCCCAGAACTACGTCATGACTTGATCTCCAACCAGGAGTACGTAGGACGTTTGACAACCAAAATATGTCAAATTCAGTCGCGCAAAAAAAAAAAAAAAAAAAAAAAAAAAAAACTGTGTTCGCAAATGATAGTCGAAGCGTTTGGGAAACCCTTCCTAGAAGGTGGGCCCAAAAAATTCGAGTGATGCGGTAAAAAATAAATAAAAAATAAAAAATAATCCCAATTCAATGAACGAGAAAGGATGGACTTGAAATTAGTCCGAGACCGAAGCACCTTGTCGAATATGTGAAGAAAAGGGTGTCCAAATGAACTACGAATGGCTTGATCCCTCATGAAGAGGGAACGTAGGCAATCTAGCTAGTCAAGAATGCTAGATGCAGCCCCAAAAACAAAAACAACACCAATCTCCCCCTTTCAATGGTAATACAAGTGTACTGTCTCGAGGTTGGCCAAAGATAATCAAAATTCTATTGGCCGCCATGTGAAGATCACACCTAGTCGGGATAAAACACACTATATGCGAGCTCCATGTTGTTCCGTCTCAAAGGCCAAAGCAAATGAGGTCAAAAGATTAAGGACGAACTTTGATTCTATTCGACAAGCTTCTCACAAATTCAAAGTTCAGGGGCATCTGTTTGGATGTAAAAAATCGTCCTTTATTAAAATGTTACTTTATATGCTCGTGGGATTATTTTCGTGAAAGACTTCACGTGATAGTTCGTATATTATACGCGAGAGCAAGTTTGGTGACAATGATTACAAACAAGTAAAGAGCGCTCGGATTGTGTTACGTATTAAATAAATTATTTCAGCGTACTACAAATTCGTGGGCTAAAGTATACAAGTTTAATACAATAGTCGGGCATACAATAAAAAAAATATTTAAAGCTGCCGAGGGCGCAAATCCCGTCACTTGGTAATGAGTTTCTCGAAATCCAATATTAGCTTAGTTGTCCGACCAAATATGCAAAAGCTGAGATTAAAAGCTGAATTAGTGGGTTTTGTTTGTGAAAATCCGGTGGCCCAAAATAGGCTACAAAGGCAAGCCCAAGACAATAATAGAAAAAAAAAAGAGGGAGGAGGCCCAACCAAATTTGGCTGCTAGATCCCACGTAAGCCAGAATACACAAAAAAGAAAAAAAATCAAAGTGATGGATAACAATTGAACAGATAGAAGAAAAGATCTATCAAAATCCTTAAAAAAAAAAGGGGGAAGATCAGTTCCTTTTGGTACGTGTGTTCTGCTAAAAAAGGATAGAATATTAAAAGATATGATCTATTCTTCTATGCCTTCACCCTATAAAAGATAGCCAAGTCTAGGGTTAAAAAAAAAGCACACACACCAGAAAACACAAAAAACACGCAGCACGCACAGAGCACAGAAAAAAGCTGCAGAGAAAAAAAGAAGAGAAGAAGGCAAGGAAGAGAAGAAGAAGAGAGCCAACAAGGTAGCTCTCCCTCTATGCGTGGGGATTCCTATTGATTCTTGAATCCCCGCCCTTGCAAACCCTCAAGCTTTCGCTCGTGGCTTATGCCCTTGCAAACCTTGCAGGCTTTCGCTTGTGGCCTGAGTCTCGGAATCATCAAATTGTCCCCAAATCAAGCCGATATGCTGCCAAAATCGATTCTCGAAACCCCGCCCTTGCAAACCCTCAAGCTTTCGCTCGTGGCTTAGGCCCTTGCAAACCTTGCAGGCTTTCGCTTGTGGCATGGGTTTCGGAATCATCAAATAGCACTAAAAGAGGGCGAAACGCTGCTGGATTTTTCCTAAACTAAACGACGGATTCAGACAGACAAATTGCAAGACGTTCAAGCAAACCCAAAGAAAACAACTGCAGTCAAGACTTTTCTAAGGAAAAGAAATTGAAAGCAAAGAAAAATCACAGATTTTTTGGAGGAAAGGGAAAGAAAACTAGGTTGCTGTAAAAAGAAAGAAAACGGAAGAAAAAAACAAACAAACAAAACAAGCAGGACATTCTTTATCTTGGCTCTCTCCAACAGAGCACATCAAGGGCAGCCCTAAAAATCATCAGGAGAGGGCAAAATGCTCTAAACATGCTAACAAGTTCACCCACAGATTGCAAGCAATCTCATACAAGGCTAAAGAAAAGAAAATTAACTGCAGCCACAAACAGATTTTCAAATAATGCACAAAGCAGCAGCATTAAATTGTAATCAGTTTCTATCCCAAGTAAATCAAATAAATTGGTGCCCTACACTAAGCAAACCAGGCTTTTGTGTGAACATCCAAAGCGAAAGCACTGATTTCTACTTAAAGAGGCTAAACTTTGAGGAGGCAAAATCAGCATCACAGTTCCAAACAAACAAAGAAGATAAGATTACTGCAGTAAAGACATGAGAACAAATTTTCTCGTCTGGACAAAGCAAATCAGTTTAGACGAACTAAGTTCCTGGAAGAGGACATCTTCTCAGACAAAGCAAACACAATCCAAATCAAATAAACCCTAAATCACCACGGCTGCTACCAAATTGTAGTTAACCGTGACTACCTCAAATTAAAAACACCTAAATCAAGACTGGCTATTGTCTATCACATACTGATATCTCAATTCGGAAGAGACGAAAGTGCAAAAATAAGCTTGACATACCAAGCCAGTAAGCAAAGCGAGGGTCGTTTCTCACAAGGGCCTCCTAACGGTAGTCTTGAACCCTGAGTTTGCGTCCTCTGTCAGTTGTCCTAAATCCAAAAGCCAACAAACAAAACAAAATCTCAAATTACAAATCTCAGCCCTAATTATGTTTTTTTTCCGAAGCCTAAATCGAATCAAACAAAGGGGCAAATCGTCAGAGAAAGGACTGAAAACAAACCTGTCGCACTTTCTCCTTGCAGCTGGGACGATCCCACTGGCTCTCTCTTCTTTTGTTGAACAACAAACTCAAGCTAAAATTAGTAGTCCTGGTTAAGTTTCAAATAGCCCGGTTTTTCGGAAATCAATCCAAAAATTAAAGACAGATCGCAAAAAAAAAAAAAAAAAAAAAGAGGACGCCGAACCTGACGGTTCTTCAAGTGATTGAAGCTCCTGAAGTTCCTGTTCGCGGGAGCACCGTTTCGTTCTTCAATCGGATTCTTCTCAGCCTCGCCGGACCTTGAACTGGCACCAAATCGAAAAGCCCCCCTGAATCGAACAAATTCGAAACCCTAAAATCACAATTTGGGGAAAACCGGTTAAGGGTGGAAATTAAACACTAAATGGAAGAGGATTCATGTGAGAATCTAAAATCTGGGCTAAGAATTACCTAAAAATGGGATTGAGCACGAGATTTGGGGAGAAATTCGTACAAAAAAAAAAAGAAAACTAGAACGCGTACCTGGGCATGGAATTTCTTCGTAATAGCGAAGCACAATTAGTTTCCCCTTTTCTCCGCCACGGTTATGCACTCCTTCCGGTTCAATCAAGAATAGCTCGAATCTGGGGGAGGGCGAAGTACTGTCAGGAAGCCGAGGAGAGGCTCGTTCTCAGAACAAAAAAAAAGAAGAAGAAGAAAGAAACAAAAAGAAGATACAGAGGGCGAGGTCAAAAATCATAAAAGAAGAATGATGACTCTTGCTTCTGTAAATAAAAGTGGGCTGGGCTTGATTTAAGAAAAAAAAAAGGAAGAAATGAATTGGGCTTGGCTTGCTTCTGTAAACAAAAGAAGTGAATTGATCCACCAAATTAAAAGAAGAAATGGAATTTGGAGACTATCAAGAGATGCAAAAAAAAACATGCATCTCGGCTTACATACAACAAATCTATGTTAATTGCAAAAATCAACCCACTCAAATATAAGAATTATAATTGGCATAAATTAGAAATTGGGTTTAATAAAAGTAATAAAATTAAACTCATAAAATTTCGTTGTCAGTTTATTCTAGTGGGTCAATCTTAAAATTGACTTCTAAGCAAAAGACGGAGTCAAAATCTCAAATCAAGTTTTCCTCAAATTCAAACGGTTCCAAAAAGAACTGCGTAAAGACTTGACGCTTCTTATGGGCTACGTAGGTAACCCGACATTAAATCCAAAAAAATATATCGGGTACAGTCGTCAACCTCTAAATTCACTTTTAAATGAATACGAGGTCAAAGTCCAATCAAATTAAATCATTTGTTCTCAAAAGAACTACGGGTGATTTGATCTCGTTCCAAACGGGTACGTAGGACACCCGACATAAAGCTCAAGCTCGTCGGGTTCAATCATCAAAACCCAAAAATAAAATCAATTCAAATACTCTGAACAACGTAAGGCTTGATTCTCTTCCAAGAGATACGTAGGCAACCCGTTAAAATTCCGAGTGCAGCCCAAATCACCAAAACCATTTAAGTCTTGGTGTCGATACAACTTCGAACATTTTTGTTCAACATTATGTTTTGAGCAAAACTCATATAATTAACTAATAAAACCTTATATTAACTAATAAATTCCAATTAGAATACTCTAAGAGTATGTTTTGAGTAAAACTCACATAAGTAACTAATAAAACCTTATATTAACTAATAAATTCTTATTAGAATAATCTAAGTGTATGTTTTGAGTAAAACTCATATAAGTAGCAAATAAAACCTTATATTAAGTAATAAATTCTTATTAAAACACTATAAGGGTATGTTTTGAGTAAAACTAATATAAGTAATTAATAAAACCTTATATTAACTAATAAACTATTATTAGAATACTCTAAGAGTATGTTTTGAGTAAAACTCATATAAGTAGCTAATAAAACCTTATATTAATTAATAAATTCTTATTATAATACTATAAGGTATGTTTTGAGTAAAACTCATATAAGTAACTCATAAAACCTTATATTAACTAATAAATTCTTATTAGAATACTCTAAGAGTATGTTTTGAGTAAAACTCATATAAGTAGCTAATAAAACCTTATATTAAGTAATAAATTCTTATTATAATACTATTAGGGTATGTTTTGTGTAAAACTCATATAAATAACTAAAAAAACCTTATATTAACTAATAAATTCTTATTAGAATACTCTAAGAGTATGTTTTGAGTAAAAGTCATATAAGTAACTAATAAAACCTTATATTAACTAACAAATTCTTATTAGAATACTCTAAGAGTATGTTTTGAGTAAAACTCATTTAAGTAGCTAATAAAACCTTATATTGAGTAATAAATTCTTATTATTACACTATAAGGGTATGTTTTGAGTAAAACTCATATAAGTAGCTAATAAAACCTTATATTAAGTAATAAATTCTTATTAAAACACTATAAGGGTATGTTTTGAGTAAAACTCATATAAGTAATTAATAAAACCTTATATTAACTAATAAACTATTATTAGAATACTCTAAGAGTATGTTTTGAGTAAAACTCATATACGTAGCTAATAAAACCTTATATTAAGTAATAAATTCTTATTATAATACTATAAGGTATGTTTTGAGTAAAACTCATATTAGTAACTCATAAAACCTTATATTAAATAATAAATTCTTATTAGAATACTCTAAGAGTATGTTTTGAGTAAAACTCATATAAGTAGCTAATAAAACCTTATACTAAGTAATAAATTCATATTATAATACTATTAGGGTATGTTTTGAGTAAAACTCATATAAATAACTAATAAAACCTCATATTAACTAATAAATTCTTATTAGAATACTCTAAGAGTATGTTTTGAGTAAAACTCATATAAGTAACTAATAAAACCTTATATTAACTAACAAATTCTTATTAGAATACTCTAAGAGTATGTTTTGAGTAAAACTCATATAAGTAGCTAATAAAAGGTTATATTAAGCAATAAATTCATATTATAATACTATAAGATATGTTTTGAGTAAAAGTCATATAAGTAACTAATAAAACCTTATATTAACTAATAAATTCTTATTAGAATACTCTAAGAGTATGTTTTGAGTAAAACTCATATAAGTAGCTAATAAAACCTTATATTAAGTAATAAATTCTTATTATAATACTATTAGGGTATGTTTTGAGTAAAACTCATATAAATAACTAATAAAACCTTATGTTAACTAATAAATTCTTATTAGAATACTCTAACAGTATGTTTTGAGTAAAACTCATATAAGTAACTAATAAAACCTTATATTAAGTAACAAATTCTAATTAGAATACTCTAATAATATGTTTTGAGTAAAACTCATATAAGTATCTAATAAAATCTTTTATTAAGTAATAAATTCTTATTATAAAACTATAAGGTTATGTTTTCAGTAAAACTGATATAAGTAACTAATAAAACCTTATATTAACTAATAAATTCTAATTAGATTACTCTAAGAGTATGTTTTGAGTAAAACTTATATAAGTAATTAATAAAACCTTATATTAACTAATAAATTATTATTAGAATACTCTAAGGGTATGTTTTGAGTAAAACTCATATACGTAGCTAATAAAACCTTATACTAAATAATAAATTCATATTATAATACTATTAGGGTATGTTTTGAGTAAAACTCATATAAATAACTAATAAAACCTCATATTAACTAATAAATTCTTATTAGAATACTCTAAGAGTATGTTTTGAGTAAAACTCATATAAGTAACTAATAAAACCTTATATTAACTAACAAATTCTTATTAGAATACTCTAAGAGTATGTTTTGAGTAAAACTCATATAAGTAGCTAATAAAAGCTTATATTAAGCAATAAATTCATATTATAATACTATAAGGTATGTTTTGAGTAAAAGTCATAAAAGTAACTAATAAAACCTTATATTAACTAATAAATTCTTATTAGAATACTCTAAGAGTATGTTTTGAGTAAAACTCATATAAGTAGCTAATAAAACCTTATATTAAGTAATAAATTCTTATTATAATACTATTAGGGTATGTTTTGTGTAAAACTCATATAAATAACTAAAAAAACCTTATATTAAC
This sequence comes from Persicaria maculosa, assembly GCA_963922045.1. Lineage (NCBI taxonomy): Eukaryota > Viridiplantae > Streptophyta > Magnoliopsida > Caryophyllales > Polygonaceae > Persicaria > Persicaria maculosa. Next base: position 54,294,974 of record OY998254.1, read on the forward strand.
TAATAAATTCTTATTAGAATACTCTAAGAGTATGTTTTGAGTAAAAGTCATATAAGTAACTAATAAAACCTTATATTAACTAACAAATTCTTATTAGAATACTCTAAGAGTATGTTTTGAGTAAAACTCATTTAAGTAGCTAATAAAAGCTTATATTAAGCAATAAATTCATATTATAATACTATAAGGTATGTTTTGAGTAAAAGTCATATAAGTAACTAATAAAACCTTATATTAACTAATAAATTCTTATTAGAATACTCTAAGAGTATGTTTTGAGTAAAACTCATATAAGTAGCTAATAAAACCTTATATTAAGTAATAAATTCTTATTATAATACTATTAGGGTATGTTTTGAGTAAAACTCATATAAATAACTAATAAAACCTTATGTTAACTAATAAATTCTTATTAGAATACTCTAACAGTATGTTTTGAGTAAAACTCATATAAGTAACTAATAAAACCTTATATTAAGTAACAAATTCTAATTAGAATACTCTAATTATATGTTTTGAGTAAAACTCATATAAGTATCTAATAAAATCTTTTATTAAGTAATAAATTGTTATTATAAAACTATAAGGTTATGTTTTCAGTAAAACTGATATAAGTAACTAATAAAACCTTATATTAACTAATAAACTCTAAATAGATTACTCTAAGAGTATGTTTTGAGTAAAACTTATATAAGTAATTAATAAAACCTTATATTAACTAATAAATTATTATTAGAATACTCTAAGGGTATGTTTTGAGTAAAACTCATATACGTAGCTAATAAAACCTTATATTAACTAATAAATTATTATTAGAATACTCTAAGGGTATGTTTTGTGTAAAACTCATATACGTAGCTAATAAAACCTTATATTAAGTAATAAATTCTTATTAAAACACTATAAGGGTATGTTTTCAGTAAAACTCATATAAGTAATTAATAAAACCTTATATTAACTAATAAACTATTATTAGAATACTCTAAGAGTATGTTTTGAGTAAAACTCATATAAGTAGCTAATAAAACCTTATATTAATTAATAAATTCTTATTATAATACTATAAGGTATGTTTTGAGTAAAACTCATATAAGTAACTCATAAAACCTTATATTAACTAATAAATTCTTATTAGAATACTCTAAGAGTATGTTTTGAGTAAAACTCATATAAGTAGCTAATAAAACCTTATATTAAGTAATAAATTCTTATTATAATACTATTAGGGTATGTTTTGTGTAAAACTCATATAAATAACTAAAAAAACCTTATATTAACTAATAAATTCTTATTAGAATACTCTAAGAGTATGTTTTGAGTAAAAGTCATATAAGTAACTAATAAAACCTTATATTAACTAACAAATTCTTATTAGAATACTCTAAGAGTATGTTTTGAGTAAAACTCATATAAGTAGCTAATAAAACCTTATATTGAGTAATAAATTCTTATTATTACACTATAAGGGTACGTTTTGAGTAAAACTCATATAAGTAACTAATAAAACCTTATATTAACTAATAAATTCTTATTATAATCCTTATATTAAGTAATAAATTCTTATTATAATAATATAAGGGTATGTTTTGAGTAAAACTCATTTAAGTAACTAATAAAACCTTAAATTAACTAACAAATTTTTATTAGAATAATCTAAGAGTATGTTTTGAGTAAAACTCATATAAGTAGCTAATATAACCCCATATTAAGTAATAAATTCTTATTATAACACTATAAGGGTACGTTTTGAGTAAAACTCATATAATTAACTAATAAAACCTTATATTAACTAATAAATTCTTATTATAATACTCTAAGAGAATGTTTTGAGTAAAACTCATATAAGTAGCTAATAAAACCTTATATTAAGTAATAAATTCTTATTATAACACTATAAGGGTATGTTTTGAGTAAAACTCATATAAGTAACTAATAAAACCATATATTAACTGATAAATTCTTTTTAGAATACTCTAAGAGTATGTTTTGAGTAAAACTCATATAAATAGCTAATATAACCGCATATTAAGTAATAAATTCTTATTACAACACTATAAGGGTAAGTTTTGAGTAAAACTCATATAAGTAACTAATAAAACCTTATATTAACTAATAAATTCTTATTAAAAAACTCTAAGAGTATGTTTTGAGTAAAACTCATATAAGTAGCTATTAAAACCTTATATTAAGTAATAAATTCTTATTATAATACTATTAGGGTATGTTTTGAGTAAAACTCATATAAGTAATTAATAAATCCTTATATAAACTAATAAACTATTATTAGAATACTTTAAGAGTATGTTTTGAGTAAAACTCATATAAGTAGCTAATAAAACCTTATATTAAGTAATAAATTCTTATTATAATACTTTTAGGGTATGTTTTGAGTAAAACTCATATAAATAGCTAATAAAACCTTATATTAAGTAATAAATTCTTATTATAATACCATAAGGGTATGTTTTGAGTAAAACTAATTTAAGTAACTAATAAAACCATATGTTAACTGATAAATTCTTCTTAGAATACTCTAAGAGTATGTTTTGAGTAAAACTTATATAAATAGCTAATAAAACCTTATATTAAATAATAAAGTCTTATTATAATACTATAAGGGTATGTTCTGAGTAAAACTCATTTAAGTAACTAATAAAACCTTATATTAACTAATAAATTCTTATTAGAATAATCTAAGAGTATGTTTTGAGTAAATCTCATATAAGTAGCTAATATAACCCCATATTAAGTAATAAATTCTTATTATAACACTATAAGGGTACGTTTTGAGTAAAACTCATATAAGTAACTAATAAAACCTTATATTAACTAATAAATTCTTATTATAATACTCTAAGAGAATGTTTTGAGTAATACTCATATAAGTAGCTAATAAAACCTTATATTAAGTAATAAATTCTTATTATAATCCTATAAGTTTATGTTTTGAGTAAAACTCATATAAGTAACTAATAAAACCTTATATTAACTAATAAATTCTTATTAGAATACTGTAAGAGTATGTTTTGGTAAAACTTATATAAGTAGCTAATAAAACCTTATATTAAGTAATAAATTCTTATTAAAACACTATAAGGGTATGTTTTGAGTAAAACTCATATAAGTAATTAATAAATCCTTATATTAACTAATAAACTATTATTAGAATACTTTAAGAGTATGTTTTGAGTAAAACTCATATAAGTAGCTAATAAAACCTTATATTAAGTACTGAATTCTTATTATAATACCATAAGGTATGTTTTGAGTAAAACTCATATAAGTAACTCATAAAACCTTATATTAACTAATAAATTCTTATTAGAATACTCTAAGATAATGTTTTGAGTAAAACTCATATAAGTAGCTAATAAAACCTTATATTAAGTAATAAATTCTTATTATAATACTTTTAGGGTATGTTTTGAGTAAAACTCATATAAATAACTAATAAAACCTTATATTAACTAATAAATTCTTATTAGAATACTCTAAGAGTATGTTTTGAGCGAAACTCATATAAGTAACTAATAAAACCTTATATTAACTAACAAATTCTGATTAGAATACTCTAATAATATGTTTTGAGTAAAACTCATATAAGTAGCTAATAAAACCTTATATTAAGTAATAAATTCTTATTATAACACTATAAGGGTATGTTTTGAGTAAAACTCATATAAGTAACTAATAAAACCATATATTAACTGATAAATTCTTCTTAGAATACTCTAAGAGTATGTTTTGAGTAAAACTTATATAAATAGCTAATAAAACCTTATATTAAGTAATAAATTCTTATTATAATATTATAAGGGTATGTTTTGAGTAAAACTCATTTAAGTAACTAATAAAACCTTATATTAACTAATAAATTCTTATTAGAATACTCTAAGAGTATGTTTTGAGTAAAACTCATATAAGTAGCTAATATAACCCCATATTAAGTAATAAATTCTTATTACAACACTATAAGGGTACGTTTTGAGTAAAACTCATATAAATAACTAATAAAACCTTATATTAACTAATAAATTCTTATTAAAATACTCTAAGAGTATGTTTTGAGTAAAACTCATATAAGTAGCTATTAAAACCTTATATTAAGTAATAAATTCTTATTATAATACTATTAGGGTATGTTTTGATTAAAACTCATATAAATAACTAATAAAACCTTATATTAAATAATAAATTCTTATTAGAATACTCTAAGAGTATGTTTTGAGCAAAACTCATATAAGTAGCTAATAAAACCTTATATTAGGTAATAAATTCTTATTATAACACTATAAGGGTATGTTTTGAGTAAAACTCATATAAGTAAATAATAAAACCATATATTAACTGATAAATTCTTCTTAGAATACTCTAAGAGTATGTTTTGAGTAAAACTTATATAAATAGCTAATAAAACCTTATATTAAGTAATAAATTCTTATTATAATACTATAAGGGTATGTTCTGAGTAAAACTCATTTAAGTAACTAATAAAACCTTAAATTAACTAATAAATTCTTATTAGAATAATCTAAGAGTATGTTTTGAGTAAAACTCATATAAGTAGCTAATATAACCCCATATTAAGTAATAAATTCTTATTATAACACTATAAGGGTACGTTTTGAGTAAAACTCATATAAGTAACTAATAAAACCTTATATTAACTAATAAATTCTTATTATAATCCTTATATTAAGTAATAAATTCTTATTATAATAATATAAGGGTATGTTTTGAGTAAAACTCATTTAAGTAACTAATAAAACCTTAAATTAACTAACAAATTTTTATTAGAATAATCTAAGAGTATGTTTTGAGTAAAACTCATATAAGTAGCTAATATAACCCCATATTAAGTAATAAATTCTTATTATAACACTATAAGGGTACGTTTTGAGTAAAACTCATATAAGTAACTAATAAAACCTTATATTAACTAATAAATTCTTATTATAATACTCTAAGAGAATGTTTTGAGTAAAACTCATATAAGTAGCTAATAAAACCTTATATTAAGTAATAAATTCTTATTATAACACTATAAGGGTATGTTTTGAGTAAAACTCATATAAGTAACTAATAAAACCATATATTAACTGATAAATTCTTCTTAGAATACTCTAAGAGTATGTTTTGAGTAAAACTCATATAAATTGCTAATATAACCGCATATTAAGTAATAAATTCTTATTACAACACTATAAGGGTACGTTTTGAGTAAAACTCATATAAGTAACTAATAAAACCTTATATTAACTAATAAATTCTTATTAAAAAACTCTAAGAGTATGTTTTGAGTAAAACTCATATAAGTAGCTATTAAAACCTTATATTAAGTAATAAATTCTTATTATAATACTATTAGGGTATGTTTTGAGTAAAACTCATATAAGTAATTAATAAATCCTTATATAAACTAATAAACTATTATTAGAATACTTTAAGAGTATGTTTTGAGTAAAACTCATATAAGTAGCTAATAAAACCTTATATTAAGTAATAAATTCTTATTATAATACTTTTAGGGTATGTTTTGAGTAAAACTCATATAAATAGCTAATAAAACCTTATATTAAGTAATAAATTCTTATTATAATACCATAAGGGTATGTTTTGAGTAAAACTCATTTAAGTAACTAATAAAACCATATGTTAACTGATAAATTCTTCTTAGAATACTCTAAGAGTATGTTTTGAGTAAAACTTATATAAATAGCTAATAAAACCTTATATTAAGTAATAAATTCTTATTATAATACTATAAGGGTATGTTCTGAGTAAAACTCATTTAAGTAACTAATAAAACCTTATATTAACTAATAAATTCTTATTAGAATAATCTAAGAGTATGTTTTGAGTAAATCTCATATAAGTAGCTAATATAACCCCATATTAAGTAATAAATTCTTATTATAACACTATAAGGGTACGTTTTGAGTAAAACTCATATAAGTAACTAATAAAACCTTATATTAACTAATAAATTCTTATTATAATACTCTAAGAGAATGTTTTGAGTAAAACTCATATAAGTAGCTAATAAAACCTTATATTAAGTATTAAATTCTTATTATAATCCTATAAGTTTATGTTTTTAGTAAAACTCATATAAGTAACTAATAAAACCTTATATTAACTAATAAATTCTTATTAGAATACTCTAAGAGTATGTTTTGGTAAAACTCATATAAGTAGCTAATAAAACCTTATATTAAGTAATAAATTCTTATTAAAACACTATAAGGGTATGTTTTGAGTAAAACTCATATAAGTAATTAATAAATCCTTATATTAACTAATAAACTATTATTAGAATACTTTAAGAGTATGTTTTGAGTAAAACTCATATAAGTAGCTAATAAAACCTTATATTAAGTAATAAATTCTTGTTATAATACCATAAGGTATGTTTTGAGTAAAACTCATATAAGTAACTAATAAAACCATATATTAACTGATAAATTCTGCTTAGAATACTCTAAGAGTATGTTTTGAGTAAAACTCATATAAATTGCTAATATAACCGCATATTAAGTAATAAATTCTTATTACAACACTATAAGGGTACGTTTTGAGTAAAACTCATATAAGTAACTAATAAAACCTTATATTAACTAATAAATTCTTATTAAAAAACTCTAAGAGTATGTTTTGAGTAAAACTCATATAAGTAGCTATTAAAACCTTATATTAAGTAATAAATTCTTATTATAATACTATTAGGGTATGTTTTGAGTAAAACTCATATAAGTAATTAATAAATCCTTATATAAACTAATAAACTATTATTAGAATACTTTAAGAGTATGTTTTGAGTAAAACTCATATAAGTAGCTAATAAAACCTTATATTAAGTAATAAATTCTTATTATAATACTTTTAGGGTATGTTTTGAGTAAAACTCATATAAATAGCTAATAAAACCTTATATTAAGTAATAAATTCTTATTATAATACCATAAGGGTATGTTTTGAGTAAAACTCATTTAAGTAACTAATAAAACCATATGTTAACTGATAAATTCTTCTTAGAATACTCTAAGAGTATGTTTTGAGTAAAACTTATATAAATAGCTAATAAAACCTTATATTAAGTAATAAATTCTTATTATAATACTATAAGGGTATGTTCTGAGTAAAACTCATTTAAGTAACTAATAAAACCTTATATTAACTAATAAATTCTTATTAGAATAATCTAAGAGTATGTTTTGAGTAAATCTCATATAAGTAGCTAATATAACCCCATATTAAGTAATAAATTCTTATTATAACACTATAAGGGTACGTTTTGAGTAAAACTCATATAAGTAACTAATAAAACCTTATATTAACTAATAAATTCTTATTATAATACTCTAAGAGAATGTTTTGAGTAAAACTCATATAAGTAGCTAATAAAACCTTATATTAAGTAATAAATTCTTATTATAATCCTATAAGTTTATGTTTTTAGTAAAACTCATATAAGTAACTAATAAAACCTTATATTAACTAATAAATTCTTATTAGAATACTCTAAGAGTATGTTTTGGTAAAACTCATATAAGTAGCTAATAAAACCTTATATTAAGTAATAAATTCTTATTAAAACACTATAAGGGTATGTTTTGAGTAAAACTCATATAAGTAATTAATAAATCCTTATATTAACTAATAAACTATTATTAGAATACTTTAAGAGTATGTTTTGAGTAAAACTCATATAAGTAGCTAATAAAACCTTATATTAAGTAATAAATTCTTGTTATAATACCATAAGGTATGTTTTGAGTAAAACTCATATAAGTAACTCATAAAACCTTATATTAACTAATAAATTCTTATTAGAATACTCTAAGATAATGTTTTGAGTAAAACTCATATAAGTAGCTAATAAAACCTTATATTAAGTAATAAATTCTTATTATAATACTTTTAGGGTATGTTTTGAGTAAAACTCATATAAATAACTAATAAAACCTTATATTAACTAATAAATTCTTATTAGAATACTCTAAGAGTATGTTTTGAGCGAAACTCATATAAGTAGCTAATAAAACCTTATATTAAGTAATAAATTCTTATTATAACACTATAAGGGTATGTTTTGAGTAAAACTCATATAAGTAACTAATAAAACCATATATTAACTGATAAATTCTTCTTAGAATACTCTAAGAGTATGTTTTGAGTAAAACTTATATAAATAGCTAATAAAACCTTATATTAAGTAATAAATTCTTATTATAATATTATAAGGGTATGTTTTGAGTAAAACTCATTTAAGTAACTAATAAAACCTTATATTAACTAATAAATTCTTATTAGAATACTCTAAGAGTATGTTTTGAGTAAAACTCATATATGTAGCTAATATAACCCCATATTAAGTAATAAATTCTTATTACAACACTATAAGGGTACGTTTTGAGTAAAACTCATATAAATAACTAATAAAACCTTATATTAACTAATAAATTCTTATTAAAATACTCTAAGAGTATGTTTTGAGTAAAACTCATATAAGTAGCTATTAAAACCTTATATTAAGTAATAAATTCTTATTATAATACTATTAGGGTATGTTTTGAGTAAAACTCATATAAATAACTAATAAAACCTTATATTAACTAATAAATTCTTATTAGAATACTCTAAGAGTATGTTTTGAGCAAAACTCATATAAGTAGCTAATAAAACCTTATATTAGGTAATAAATTCTTATTATAACACTATAAGGGTATGTTTTGAGTAAAACTCATATAAGTAAATAATAAAACCATATATTAACTGATAAATTCTTCTTAGAATACTCTAAGAGTATGTTTTGAGTAAAACTTATATAAATAGCTAATAAAACCTTATATTAAGTAATAAATTCTTATTATAATACTATAAGGGTATGTTCTGAGTAAAACTCATTTAAGTAACTAATAAAACCTTAAATTAACTAATAAATTCTTATTAGAATAATCTAAGAGTATGTTTTGAGTAAAACTCATATAAGTAGCTAATATAACCCCATATTAAGTAATAAATTCTTATTATAACACTATACGGGTACGTTTTGAGTAAAACTCATATAAGTAACTAATAAAACCTTATATTAACTAATAAATTCTTATTATAATCCTTATATTAAGTAATAAATTCTTATTATAATAATATAAGGGTATGTTTTGAGTAAAACTCATTTAAGTAACTAATAAAACCTTAAATTAACTAACAAATTTTTATTAGAATAATCTAAGAGTATGTTTTGAGTAAAACTCATATAAGTAGCTAATATAACCCCATATTAAGTAATAAATTCTTATTATAACACTATAAGGGTACGTTTTGAGTAAAACTCATATAAGTAACTAATAAAACCTTATATTAACTAATAAATTCTTATTATAATACTCTAAGAGAATGTTTTGAGTAAAACTCATATAAGTAGCTAATAAAACCTTATATTAAGTAATAAATTCTTATTATAACACTATAAGGGTATGTTTTGAGTAAAACTCATATAAGTAACTAATAAAACCATATATTAACTGATAAATTCTTCTTAGAATACTCTAAGGGTATGTTTTGAGTAAAACTCATATAAATTGCTAATATAACCGCATATTAAGTAATAAATTCTTATTACAACACTATAAGGGTACGTTTTGAGTAAAACTCATATAAGTAACTAATAAAACCTTATATTAACTAATAAATTCTTATTAAAAAACTCTAAGAGTATGTTTTGAGTAAAACTCATATAAGTAGCTATTAAAACCTTATATTAAGTAATAAATTCTTATTATAATACTATTAGGGTATGTTTTGAGTAAAACTCATATAAGTAATTAATAAATCCTTATATAAACTAATAAACTATTATTAGAATACTTTAAGAGTATGTTTTGAGTAAAACTCATATAAGTAGCTAATAAAACCTTATATTAAGTAATAAATTCTTATTATAATACTTTTAGGGTATGTTTTGAGTAAAACTCATATAAATAGCTAATAAAACCTTATATTAAGTAATAAATTCTTATTATAATACCATAAGGGTATGTTTTGAGTAAAACTCATTTAAGTAACTAATAAAACCATATGTTAACTGATAAATTCTTCTTAGAATACTCTAAGAGTATGTTTTGAGTAAAACTTATATAAATAGCTAATAAAACCTTATATTAAGTAATAAATTCTTATTATAATACTATAAGGGTATGTTCTGAGTAAAACTCATTTAAGTAACTAATAAAACCTTATATTAACTAATAAATTCTTATTAGAATAATCTAAGAGTATGTTTTGAGTAAATCTCATATAAGTAGCTAATATAACCCCATATTAAGTAATAAATTCTTATTATAACACTATAAGGGTACGTTTTGAGTAAAACTCATATAAGTAACTAATAAAACCTTATATTAACTAATAAATTCTTATTATAATACTCTAAGAGAATGTTTTGAGTAAAACTCATATAAGTAGCTAATAAAACCTTATATTAAGTAATAAATTCTTATTATAATCCTATAAGTTTATGTTTTTAGTAAAACTCATATAAGTAACTAATAAAACCTTATATTAACTAATAAATTCTTATTAGAATACTCTAAGAGTATGTTTTGGTAAAACTCATATAAGTAGCTAATAAAACCTTATATTAAGTAATAAATTCTTATTAAAACACTATAAGGGTATGTTTTGAGTAAAACTCATATAAGTAATAAATAAATCCTTATATTAACTAATAAACTATTATTAGAATACTTTAAGAGTATGTTTTGAGTAAAACTCATATAAGTAGCTAATAAAACCTTATATTAAGTAATAAATTCTTGTTATAATACCATAAGGTATGTTTTGAGTAAAACTCATATAAGTAACTAATAAAACCATATATTAACTGATAAATTCTTCTTAGAATACTCTAAGAGTATGTTTTGAGTAAAACTCATATAAATTGCTAATATAACCGCATATTAAGTAATAAATTCTTATTACAACACTATAAGGGTACGTTTTGAGTAAAACTCATATAAGTAACTAATAAAACCTTATATTAACTAATAAATTCTTATTAAAAAACTCTAAGAGTATGTTTTGAGTAAAACTCATATAAGTAGCTATTAAAACCTTATATTAAGTAATAAATTCTTATTATAATACTATTAGGGTATGTTTTGAGTAAAACTCATATAAGTAATTAATAAATCCTTATATAAACTAATAAACTATTATTAGAATACTTTAAGAGTATGTTTTGAGTAAAACTCATATAAGTAGCTAATAAAACCTTATATTAGGTAATAAATTCTTATTATAATACTTTTAGGGTATGTTTTGAGTAAAACTCATATAAATAGCTAATAAAACCTTATATTAAGTAATAAATTCTTATTATAATACCATAAGGGTATGTTTTGAGTAAAACTCATTTAAGTAACTAATAAAACCATATGTTAACTGATAAATTCTTCTTAGAATACTCTAAGAGTATGTTTTGAGTAAAACTTATATAAATAGCTAATAAAACCTTATATTAAGTAATAAATTCTTATTATAATACTATAAGGGTATGTTCTGAGTAAAACTCATTTAAGTAACTAATAAAACCTTATATTAACTAATAAATTCTTATTAGAATAATCTAAGAGTATGTTTTGAGTAAATCTCATATAAATAGCTAATATAACCCCATATTAAGTAATAAATTCTTATTATAACACTATAAGGGTACGTTTTGAGTAAAACTCATATAAGTAACTAATAAAACCTTATATTAACTAATAAATTCTTATTATAATACTCTAAGAGAATGTTTTGAGTAAAACTCATATAAGTAGCTAATAAAACCTTATATTAAGTAATAAATTCTTATTATAATCCTATAAGTTTATGTTTTTAGTAAAACTCATATAAGTAACTAATAAAACCTTATATTAACTAATAAATTCTTATTAGAATACTCTAAGAGTATGTTTTGGTAAAACTCATATAAGTAGCTAATAAAACCTTATATTAAGTAATAAATTCTTATTAAAACACTATAAGGGTATGTTTTGAGTAAAACTCATATAAGTAATTAATAAATCCTTATATTAACTAATAAACTATTATTAGAATACTTTAAGAGTATGTTTTGAGTAAAACTCATATAAGTAGCTAATAAAACCTTATATTAAGTAATAAATTCTTGTTATAATACCATAAGGTATGTTTTGAGTAAAACTCATATAAGTAACTAATAAAACCATATATTAACTGATAAATTCTTCTTAGAATACTCTAAGAGTATGTTTTGAGTAAAACTCATATAAATTGCTAATATAACCGCATATTAAGTAATAAATTCTTATTACAACACTATAAGGGTACGTTTTGAGTAAAACTCATATAAGTAACTAATAAAACCTTATATTAACTAATAAATTCTTATTAAAAAACTCTAAGAGTATGTTTTGAGTAAAACTCATATAAGTAGCTATTAAAACCTTATATTAAGTAATAAATTCTTATTATAATACTATTAGGGTATGTTTTGAGTAAAACTCATATAAGTAATTAATAAATCCTTATATAAACTAATAAACTATTATTAGAATACTTTAAGAGTATGTTTTGAGTAAAACTCATATAAGTAGCTAATAAAACCTTATATTAGGTAATAAATTCTTATTATAATACTTTTAGGGTATGTTTTGAGTAAAACTCATATAAATAGCTAATAAAACCTTATATTAAGTAATAAATTCTTATTATAATACCATAAGGGTATGTTTTGAGTAAAACTCATTTAAGTAACTAATAAAACCATATGTTAACTGATAAATTCTTCTTAGAATACTCTAAGAGTATGTTTTGAGTAAAACTTATATAAATAGCTAATAAAACCTTATATTAAGTAATAAATTCTTATTATAATACTATAAGGGTATGTTCTGAGTAAAACTCATTTAAGTAACTAATAAAACCTTATATTAACTAATAAATTCTTATTAGAATAATCTAAGAGTATGTTTTGAGTAAATCTCATATAAATAGCTAATATAACCCCATATTAAGTAATAAATTCTTATTATAACACTATAAGGGTACGTTTTGAGTAAAACTCATATAAGTAACTAATAAAACCTTATATTAACTAATAAATTCTTATTATAATACTCTAAGAGAATGTTTTGAGTAAAACTCATATAAGTAGCTAATAAAACCTTATATTAAGTAATAAATTCTTATTATAATCCTATAAGTTTATGTTTTTAGTAAAACTCATATAAGTAACTAATAAAACCTTATATTAACTAATAAATTCTTATTAGAATACTCTAAGAGTATGTTTTGGTAAAACTCATATAAGTAGCTAATAAAACCTTATATTAAGTAATAAATTCTTATTAAAACACTATAAGGGTATGTTTTGAGTAAAACTCATATAAGTAATTAATAAATCCTTATATTAACTAATAAACTATTATTAGAATACTTTAAGAGTATGTTTTGAGTAAAACTCATATAAGTAGCTAATAAAACCTTATATTAAGTAATAAATTCTTGTTATAATACCATAAGGTATGTTTTGAGTAAAACTCATATAAGTAACTCATAAAACCTTATATTAACTAATAAATTCTTATTAGAATACTCTAAGATAATGTTTTGAGTAAAACTCATATAAGTAGCTAATAAAACCTTATATTAAGTAATAAATTCTTATTATAATACTTTTAGGGTATGTTTTGAGTAAAACTCATATAAATAACTAATAAAACCTTATATTAACTAATAAATTCTTATTAGAATACTCTAAGAGTATGTTTTGAGCGAAACTCATATAAGTAGCTAATAAAACCTTATATTAAGTAATAAATTCTTATTATAACACTATAAGGGTATGTTTTGAGTAAAACTCATATAAGTAACTAATAAAACCATATATTAACTGATAAATTCTTCTTAGAATACTCTAAGAGTATGTTTTGAGTGAAACTTATATAAATAGCTAATAAAACCTTATATTAAGTAATAAATTCTTATTATAATATTATAAGGGTATGTTTTGAGTAAAACTCATTTAAGTAACTAATAAAACCTTATATTAACTAATAAATTCTTATTAGAATACTCTAAGAGTATGTTTTGAGTAAAACTCATATATGTAGCTAATATAACCCCATATTAAGTAATAAATTCTTATTACAACACTATAAGGGTACGTTTTGAGTAAAACTCATATAAATAACTAATAAAACCTTATATTAACTAATAAATTCTTATTAAAATACTCTAAGAGTATGTTTTGAGTAAAACTCATATAAGTAGCTATTAAAACCTTATATTAAGTAATAAATTCTTATTATAATACTATTAGGGTATGTTTTGAGTAAAACTCATATAAATAACTAATAAAACCTTATATTAACTAATAAATTCTTATTAGAATACTCTAAGAGTATGTTTTGAGCAAAACTCATATAAGTAGCTAATAAAACCTTATATTAGGTAATAAACTCTTATTATAACACTATAAGGGTATGTTTTGAGTAAAACTCATATAAGTAAATAATAAAACCATATATTAACTGATAAATTCTTCTTAGAATACTCTAAGAGTATGTTTTGAGTAAAACTTATATAAATAGCTAATAAAACCTTATATTAAGTAATAAATTCTTATTATAATACTATAAGGGTATGTTCTGAGTAAAACTCATTTAAGTAACTAATAAAACCTTAAATTAACTAATAAATTCTTATTAGAATAATCTAAGAGTATGTTTTGAGTAAAACTCATATAAGTAGCTAATATAACCCCATATTAAGTAATAAATTCTTATTATAACACTATAAGGGTACGTTTTGAGTAAAACTCATATAAGTAACTAATAAAACCTTATATTAACTAATAAATTCTTATTATAATCCTTATATTAAGTAATAAATTCTTATTATAATAATATAAGGGTATGTTTTGAGTAAAACTCATTTAAGTAACTAATAAAACCTTAAATTAACTAACAAATTTTTATTAGAATAATCTAAGAGTATGTTTTGAGTAAAACTCATATAAGTAGCTAATATAACCCCATATTAAGTAATAAATTCTTATTATAACACTATAAGGGTACGTTTTGAGTAAAACTCATATAAGTAACTAATAAAACCTTATATTAACTAATAAATTCTTATTATAATACTCTAAGAGAATGTTTTGAGTAAAACTCATATAAGTAGCTAATAAAACCTTATATTAAGTAATAAATTCTTATTATAACACTATAAGGGTATGTTTTGAGTAAAACTCATATAAGTAACTAATAAAACCATATATTAACTGATAAATTCTTCTTAGAATACTCTAAGAGTATGTTTTGAGTAAAACTCATATAAATTGCTAATATAACCGCATATTAAGTAATAAATTCTTATTACAACACTATAAGGGTACGTTTTGAGTAAAACTCATATAAGTAACTAATAAAACCTTATATTAACTAATAAATTCTTATTAAAAAACTCTAAGAGTATGTTTTGAGTAAAACTCATATAAGTAGCTATTAAAACCTTATATTAAGTAATAAATTCTTATTATAATACTATTAGGGTATGTTTTGAGTAAAACTCATATAAGTAATTAATAAATCCTTATATAAACTAATAAACTATTATTAGAATACTTTAAGAGTATGTTTTGAGTAAAACTCATATAAGTAGCTAATAAAACCTTATATTAAGTAATAAATTCTTATTATAATACTTTTAGGGTATGTTTTGAGTAAAACTCATATAAATAGCTAATAAAACCTTATATTAAGTAATAAATTCTTATTATAATACCATAAGGGTATGTTTTGAGTAAAACTCATTTAAGTAACTAATAAAACCATATGTTAACTGATAAATTCTTCTTAGAATACTCTAAGAGTATGTTTTGAGTAAAACTTATATAAATAGCTAATAAAACCTTATATTAAGTAATAAATTCTTATTATAATACTATAAGGGTATGTTCTGAGTAAAACTCATTTAAGTAACTAATAAAACCTTATATTAACTAATAAATTCTTATTAGAATAATCTAAGAGTATGTTTTGAGTAAATCTCATATAAGTAGCTAATATAACCCCATATTAAGTAATAAATTCTTATTATAACACTATAAGGGTACGTTTTGAGTAAAACTCATATAAGTAACTAATAAAACCTTATATTAACTAATAAATTCTTATTATAATACTCTAAGAGAATGTTTTGAGTAAAACACATATAAGTAGCTAATAAAACCTTATATTAAGTA
This sequence comes from Persicaria maculosa, assembly GCA_963922045.1. NCBI lineage: Eukaryota > Viridiplantae > Streptophyta > Magnoliopsida > Caryophyllales > Polygonaceae > Persicaria > Persicaria maculosa. Next base: position 54,311,250 of record OY998254.1, read on the forward strand.
ATAAATTCTTATTATAATCCTATAAGTTTATGTTTTTAGTAAAACTCATATAAGTAACTAATAAAACCTTATATTAACTAATAAATTCTTATTAGAATACTCTAAGAGTATGTTTTGGTAAAACTCATATAAGTAGCTAATAAAACCTTATATTAAGTAATAAATTCTTATTAAAACACTATAAGGGTATGTTTTGAGTAAAACTCATATAAGTAATTAATAAATCCTTATATTAACTAATAAACTATTATTAGAATACTTTAAGAGTATGTTTTGAGTAAAACTCATATAAGTAGCTAATAAAACCTTATATTAAGTAATAAATTCTTGTTATAATACCATAAGGTATGTTTTGAGTAAAACTCATATAAGTAACTAATAAAACCATATATTAACTGATAAATTCTTCTTAGAATACTCTAAGAGTATGTTTTGAGTAAAACTCATATAAATTGCTAATATAACCGCATATTAAGTAATAAATTCTTATTACAACACTATAAGGGTACGTTTTGAGTAAAACTCATATAAGTAACTAATAAAACCTTATATTAACTAATAAATTCTTATTAAAAAACTCTAAGAGTATGTTTTGAGTAAAACTCATATAAGTAGCTATTAAAACCTTATATTAAGTAATAAATTCTTATTATAATACTATTAGGGTATGTTTTGAGTAAAACTCATATAAGTAATTAATAAATCCTTATATAAACTAATAAACTATTATTAGAATACTTTAAGAGTATGTTTTGAGTAAAACTCATATAAGTAGCTAATAAAACCTTATATTAGGTAATAAATTCTTATTATAATACTTTTAGGGTATGTTTTGAGTAAAACTCATATAAATAGCTAATAAAACCTTATATTAAGTAATAAATTCTTATTATAATACCATAAGGGTATGTTTTGAGTAAAACTCATTTAAGTAACTAATAAAACCATATGTTAACTGATAAATTCTTCTTAGAATACTCTAAGAGTATGTTTTGAGTAAAACTTATATAAATAGCTAATAAAACCTTATATTAAGTAATAAATTCTTATTATAATACTATAAGGGTATGTTCTGAGTAAAACTCATTTAAGTAACTAATAAAACCTTATATTAACTAATAAATTCTTATTAGAATAATCTAAGAGTATGTTTTGAGTAAATCTCATATAAATAGCTAATATAACCCCATATTAAGTAATAAATTCTTATTATAACACTATAAGGGTACGTTTTGAGTAAAACTCATATAAGTAACTAATAAAACCTTATATTAACTAATAAATTCTTATTATAATACTCTAAGAGAATGTTTTGAGTAAAACTCATATAAGTAGCTAATAAAACCTTATATTAAGTAATAAATTCTTATTATAATCCTATAAGTTTATGTTTTTAGTAAAACTCATATAAGTAACTAATAAAACCTTATATTAACTAATAAATTCTTATTAGAATACTCTAAGAGTATGTTTTGGTAAAACTCATATAAGTAGCTAATAAAACCTTATATTAAGTAATAAATTCTTATTAAAACACTATAAGGGTATGTTTTGAGTAAAACTCATATAAGTAATTAATAAATCCTTATATTAACTAATAAACTATTATTAGAATACTTTAAGAGTATGTTTTGAGTAAAACTCATATAAGTAGCTAATAAAACCTTATATTAAGTAATAAATTCTTGTTATAATACCATAAGGTATGTTTTGAGTAAAACTCATATAAGTAACTCATAAAACCTTATATTAACTAATAAATTCTTATTAGAATACTCTAAGATAATGTTTTGAGTAAAACTCATATAAGTAGCTAATAAAACCTTATATTAAGTAATAAATTCTTATTATAATACTTTTAGGGTATGTTTTGAGTAAAACTCATATAAATAACTAATAAAACCTTATATTAACTAATAAATTCTTATTAGAATACTCTAAGAGTATGTTTTGAGCGAAACTCATATAAGTAGCTAATAAAACCTTATATTAAGTAATAAATTCTTATTATAACACTATAAGGGTATGTTTTGAGTAAAACTCATATAAGTAACTAATAAAACCATATATTAACTGATAAATTCTTCTTAGAATACTCTAAGAGTATGTTTTGAGTGAAACTTATATAAATAGCTAATAAAACCTTATATTAAGTAATAAATTCTTATTATAATATTATAAGGGTATGTTTTGAGTAAAACTCATTTAAGTAACTAATAAAACCTTATATTAACTAATAAATTCTTATTAGAATACTCTAAGAGTATGTTTTGAGTAAAACTCATATATGTAGCTAATATAACCCCATATTAAGTAATAAATTCTTATTACAACACTATAAGGGTACGTTTTGAGTAAAACTCATATAAATAACTAATAAAACCTTAAATTAACTAATAAATTCTTATTAAAATACTCTAAGAGTATGTTTTGAGTAAAACTCATATAAGTAGCTATTAAAACCTTATATTAAGTAATAAATTCTTATTATAATACTATTAGGGTATGTTTTGAGTAAAACTCATATAAATAACTAATAAAACCTTATATTAACTAATAAATTCTTATTAGAATACTCTAAGAGTATGTTTTGAGCAAAACTCATATAAGTAGCTAATAAAACCTTATATTAGGTAATAAATTCTTATTATAACACTATAAGGGTATGTTTTGAGTAAAACTCATATAAGTAAATAATAAAACCATATATTAACTGATAAATTCTTCTTAGAATACTCTAAGAGTATGTTTTGAGTAAAACTTATATAAATAGCTAATAAAACCTTATATTAAGTAATAAATTCTTATTATAATACTATAAGGGTATGTTCTGAGTAAAACTCATTTAAGTAACTAATAAAACCTTAAATTAACTAATAAATTCTTATTAGAATAATCTAAGAGTATGTTTTGAGTAAAACTCATATAAGTAGCTAATATAACCCCATATTAAGTAATAAATTCTTATTATAACACTATAAGGGTACGTTTTGAGTAAAACTCATATAAGTAACTAATAAAACCTTATATTAACTAATAAATTCTTATTATAATCCTTATATTAAGTAATAAATTCTTATTATAATAATATAAGGGTATGTTTTGAGTAAAACTCATTTAAGTAACTAATAAAACCTTAAATTAACTAACAAATTTTTATTAGAATAATCTAAGAGTATGTTTTGAGTAAAACTCATATAAGTAGCTAATATAACCCCATATTAAGTAATAAATTCTTATTATAACACTATAAGGGTACGTTTTGAGTAAAACTCATATAAGTAACTAATAAAACCTTATATTAACTAATAAATTCTTATTATAATACTCTAAGAGAATGTTTTGAGTAAAACTCATATAAGTAGCTAATAAAACCTTATATTAAGTAATAAATTCTTATTATAACACTATAAGGGTATGTTTTGAGTAAAACTCATATAAGTAACTAATAAAACCATATATTAACTGATAAATTCTTCTTAGAATACTCTAAGAGTATGTTTTGAGTAAAACTCATATAAATTGCTAATATAACCGCATATTAAGTAATAAATTCTTATTACAACACTATAAGGGTACGTTTTGAGTAAAACTCATATAAGTAACTAATAAAACCTTATATTAACTAATAAATTCTTATTAAAAAACTCTAAGAGTATGTTTTGAGTAAAACTCATATAAGTAGCTATTAAAACCTTATATTAAGTAATAAATTCTTATTATAATACTATTAGGGTATGTTTTGAGTAAAACTCATATAAGTAATTAATAAATCCTTATATAAACTAATAAACTATTATTAGAATACTTTAAGAGTATGTTTTGAGTAAAACTCATATAAGTAGCTAATAAAACCTTATATTAAGTAATAAATTCTTATTATAATACTTTTAGGGTATGTTTTGAGTAAAACTCATATAAATAGCTAATAAAACCTTATATTAAGTAATAAATTCTTATTATAATACCATAAGGGTATGTTTTGAGTAAAACTCATTTAAGTAACTAATAAAACCATATGTTAACTGATAAATTCTTCTTAGAATACTCTAAGAGTATGTTTTGAGTAAAACTTATATAAATAGCTAATAAAACCTTATATTAAGTAATAAATTCTTATTATAATACTATAAGGGTATGTTCTGAGTAAAACTCATTTAAGTAACTAATAAAACCTTATATTAACTAATAAATTCTTATTAGAATAATCTAAGAGTATGTTTTGAGTAAATCTCATATAAGTAGCTAATATAACCCCATATTAAGTAATAAATTCTTATTATAACACTATAAGGGTACGTTTTGAGTAAAACTCATATAAGTAACTAATAAAACCTTATATTAACTAATAAATTCTTATTATAATACTCTAAGAGAATGTTTTGAGTAAAACTCATATAAGTAGCTAATAAAACCTTATATTAAGTAATAAATTCTTATTATAATCCTATAAGTTTATGTTTTTAGTAAAACTCATATAAGTAACTAATAAAACCTTATATTAACTAATAAATTCTTATTAGAATACTCTAAGAGTATGTTTTGGTAAAACTCATATAAGTAGCTAATAAAACCTTATATTAAGTAATAAATTCTTATTAAAACACTATAAGGGTATGTTTTGAGTAAAACTCATATAAGTAATTAATAAATCCTTATATTAACTAATAAACTATTATTAGAATACTTTAAGAGTATGTTTTGAGTAAAACTCATATAAGTAGCTAATAAAACCTTATATTAAGTAATAAATTCTTGTTATAATACCATAAGGTATGTTTTGAGTAAAACTCATATAAGTAACTAATAAAACCATATATTAACTGATAAATTCTTCTTAGAATACTCTAAGAGTATGTTTTGAGTAAAACTCATATAAATTGCTAATATAACCGCATATTAAGTAATAAATTCTTATTACAACACTATAAGGGTACGTTTTGAGTAAAACTCATATAAGTAACTAATAAAACCTTATATTAACTAATAAATTCTTATTAAAAAACTCTAAGAGTATGTTTTGAGTAAAACTCATATAAGTAGCTATTAAAACCTTATATTAAGTAATAAATTCTTATTATAATACTATTAGGGTATGTTTTGAGTAAAACTCATATAAGTAATTAATAAATCCTTATATAAACTAATAAACTATTATTAGAATACTTTAAGAGTATGTTTTGAGTAAAACTCATATAAGTAGCTAATAAAACCTTATATTAGGTAATAAATTCTTATTATAATACTTTTAGGGTATGTTTTGAGTAAAACTCATATAAATAGCTAATAAAACCTTATATTAAGTAATAAATTCTTATTATAATACCATAAGGGTATGTTTTGAGTAAAACTCATTTAAGTAACTAATAAAACCATATGTTAACTGATAAATTCTTCTTAGAATACTCTAAGAGTATGTTTTGAGTAAAACTTATATAAATAGCTAATAAAACCTTATATTAAGTAATAAATTCTTATTATAATACTATAAGGGTATGTTCTGAGTAAAACTCATTTAAGTAACTAATAAAACCTTATATTAACTAATAAATTCTTATTAGAATAATCTAAGAGTATGTTTTGAGTAAATCTCATATAAATAGCTAATATAACCCCATATTAAGTAATAAATTCTTATTATAACACTATAAGGGTACGTTTTGAGTAAAACTCATATAAGTAACTAATAAAACCTTATATTAACTAATAAATTCTTATTATAATACTCTAAGAGAATGTTTTGAGTAAAACTCATATAAGTAGCTAATAAAACCTTATATTAAGTAATAAATTCTTATTATAATCCTATAAGTTTATGTTTTTAGTAAAACTCATATAAGTAACTAATAAAACCTTATATTAACTAATAAATTCTTATTAGAATACTCTAAGAGTATGTTTTGGTAAAACTCATATAAGTAGCTAATAAAACCTTATATTAAGTAATAAATTCTTATTAAAACACTATAAGGGTATGTTTTGAGTAAAACTCATATAAGTAATTAATAAATCCTTATATTAACTAATAAACTATTATTAGAATACTTTAAGAGTATGTTTTGAGTAAAACTCATATAAGTAGCTAATAAAACCTTATATTAAGTAATAAATTCTTGTTATAATACCATAAGGTATGTTTTGAGTAAAACTCATATAAGTAACTCATAAAACCTTATATTAACTAATAAATTCTTATTAGAATACTCTAAGATAATGTTTTGAGTAAAACTCATATAAGTAGCTAATAAAACCTTATATTAAGTAATAAATTCTTATTATAATACTTTTAGGGTATGTTTTGAGTAAAACTCATATAAATAACTAATAAAACCTTATATTAACTAATAAATTCTTATTAGAATACTCTAAGAGTATGTTTTGAGCGAAACTCATATAAGTAGCTAATAAAACCTTATATTAAGTAATAAATTCTTATTATAACACTATAAGGGTATGTTTTGAGTAAAACTCATATAAGTAACTAATAAAACCATATATTAACTGATAAATTCTTCTTAGAATACTCTAAGAGTATGTTTTGAGTGAAACTTATATAAATAGCTAATAAAACCTTATATTAAGTAATAAATTCTTATTATAATATTATAAGGGTATGTTTTGAGTAAAACTCATTTAAGTAACTAATAAAACCTTATATTAACTAATAAATTCTTATTAGAATACTCTAAGAGTATGTTTTGAGTAAAACTCATATATGTAGCTAATATAACCCCATATTAAGTAATAAATTCTTATTACAACACTATAAGGGTACGTTTTGAGTAAAACTCATATAAATAACTAATAAAACCTTATATTAACTAATAAATTCTTATTAAAATACTCTAAGAGTATGTTTTGAGTAAAACTCATATAAGTAGCTATTAAAACCTTATATTAAGTAATAAATTCTTATTATAATACTATTAGGGTATGTTTTGAGTAAAACTCATATAAATAACTAATAAAACCTTATATTAACTAATAAATTCTTATTAGAATACTCTAAGAGTATGTTTTGAGCAAAACTCATATAAGTAGCTAATAAAACCTTATATTAGGTAATAAATTCTTATTATAACACTATAAGGGTATGTTTTGAGTAAAACTCATATAAGTAAATAATAAAACCATATATTAACTGATAAATTCTTCTTAGAATACTCTAAGAGTATGTTTTGAGTAAAACTTATATAAATAGCTAATAAAACCTTATATTAAGTAATAAATTCTTATTATAATACTATAAGGGTATGTTCTGAGTAAAACTCATTTAAGTAACTAATAAAACCTTAAATTAACTAATAAATTCTTATTAGAATAATCTAAGAGTATGTTTTGAGTAAAACTCATATAAGTAGCTAATATAACCCCATATTAAGTAATAAATTCTTATTATAACACTATAAGGGTACGTTTTGAGTAAAACTCATATAAGTAACTAATAAAACCTTATATTAACTAATAAATTCTTATTATAATCCTTATATTAAGTAATAAATTCTTATTATAATAATATAAGGGTATGTTTTGAGTAAAACTCATTTAAGTAACTAATAAAACCTTAAATTAACTAACAAATTTTTATTAGAATAATCTAAGAGTATGTTTTGAGTAAAACTCATATAAGTAGCTAATATAACCCCATATTAAGTAATAAATTCTTATTATAACACTATAAGGGTACGTTTTGAGTAAAACTCATATAAGTAACTAATAAAACCTTATATTAACTAATAAATTCTTATTATAATACTCTAAGAGAATGTTTTGAGTAAAACTCATATAAGTAGCTAATAAAACCTTATATTAATTAATAAATTCTTATTATAACACTATAAGGGTATGTTTTGAGTAAAACTCATATAAGTAACTAATAAAACCATATATTAACTGATAAATTCTTCTTAGAATACTCTAAGAGTATGTTTTGAGTAAAACTCATATAAATTGCTAATATAACCGCATATTAAGTAATAAATTCTTATTACAACACTATAAGGGTACGTTTTGAGTAAAACTCATATAAGTAACTAATAAAACCTTATATTAACTAATAAATTCTTATTAAAAAACTCTAAGAGTATGTTTTGAGTAAAACTCATATAAGTAGCTATTAAAACCTTATATTAAGTAATAAATTCTTATTATAATACTATTAGGGTATGTTTTGAGTAAAACTCATATAAGTAATTAATAAATCCTTATATAAACTAATAAACTATTATTAGAATACTTTAAGAGTATGTTTTGAGTAAAACTCATATAAGTAGCTAATAAAACCTTATATTAAGTAATAAATTCTTATTATAATACTTTTAGGGTATGTTTTGAGTAAAACTCATATAAATAGCTAATAAAACCTTATATTAAGTAATAAATTCTTATTATAATACCATAAGGGTATGTTTTGAGTAAAACTCATTTAAGTAACTAATAAAACCATATGTTAACTGATAAATTCTTCTTAGAATACTCTAAGAGTATGTTTTGAGTAAAACTTATATAAATAGCTAATAAAACCTTATATTAAGTAATAAATTCTTATTATAATACTATAAGGGTATGTTCTGAGTAAAACTCATTTAAGTAACTAATAAAACCTTATATTAACTAATAAATTCTTATTAGAATAATCTAAGAGTATGTTTTGAGTAAATCTCATATAAGTAGCTAATATAACCCCATATTAAGTAATAAATTCTTATTATAACACTATAAGGGTACGTTTTGAGTAAAACTCATATAAGTAACTAATAAAACCTTATATTAACTAATAAATTCTTATTATAATACTCTAAGAGAATGTTTTGAGTAAAACTCATATAAGTAGCTAATAAAACCTTATATTAAGTAATAAATTCTTATTATAATCCTATAAGTTTATGTTTTTAGTAAAACTCATATAAGTAACTAATAAAACCTTATATTAACTAATAAATTCTTATTAGAATACTCTAAGAGTATGTTTTGGTAAAACTCATATAAGTAGCTAATAAAACCTTATATTAAGTAATAAATTCTTATTAAAACACTATAAGGGTATGTTTTGAGTAAAACTCATATAAGTAATTAATAAATCCTTATATTAACTAATAAACTATTATTAGAATACTTTAAGAGTATGTTTTGAGTAAAACTCATATAAGTAGCTAATAAAACCTTATATTAAGTAATAAATTCTTGTTATAATACCATAAGGTATGTTTTGAGTAAAACTCATATAAGTAACTAATAAAACCATATATTAACTGATAAATTCTTCTTAGAATACTCTAAGAGTATGTTTTGAGTAAAACTCATATAAATTGCTAATATAACCGCATATTAAGTAATAAATTCTTATTACAACACTATAAGGGTACGTTTTGAGTAAAACTCATATAAGTAACTAATAAAACCTTATATTAACTAATAAATTCTTATTAAAAAACTCTAAGAGTATGTTTTGAGTAAAACTCATATAAGTAGCTATTAAAACCTTATATTAAGTAATAAATTCTTATTATAATACTATTAGGGTATGTTTTGAGTAAAACTCATATAAGTAATTAATAAATCCTTATATAAACTAATAAACTATTATTAGAATACTTTAAGAGTATGTTTTGAGTAAAACTCATATAAGTTGCTAATAAAACCTTATATTAGGTAATAAATTCTTATTATAATACTTTTAGGGTATGTTTTGAGTAAAACTCATATAAATAGCTAATAAAACCTTATATTAAGTAATAAATTCTTATTATAATACCATAAGGGTATGTTTTGAGTAAAACTCATTTAAGTAACTAATAAAACCATATGTTAACTGATAAATTCTTCTTAGAATACTCTAAGAGTATGTTTTGAGTAAAACTTATATAAATAGCTAATAAAACCTTATATTAAGTAATAAATTCTTATTATAATACTATAAGGGTATGTTCTGAGTAAAACTCATTTAAGTAACTAATAAAACCTTATATTAACTAATAAATTCTTATTAGAATAATCTAAGAGTATGTTTTGAGTAAATCTCATATAAGTAGCTAATATAACCCCATATTAAGTAATAAATTCTTATTATAACACTATAAGGGTACGTTTTGAGTAAAACTCATATAAGTAACTAATAAAACCTTATATTAACTAATAAATTCTTATTATAATACTCTAAGAGAATGTTTTGAGTAAAACTCATATAAGTAGCTAATAAAACCTTATATTAAGTAATAAATTCTTATTATAATCCTATAAGTTTATGTTTTTAGTAAAACTCATATAAGTAACTAATAAAACCTTATATTAACTAATAAATTCTTATTAGAATACTCTAAGAGTATGTTTTGGTAAAACTCATATAAGTAGCTAATAAAACCTTATATTAAGTAATAAATTCTTATTAAAACACTATAAGGGTATGTTTTGAGTAAAACTCATATAAGTAATTAATAAATCCTTATATTAACTAATAAACTATTATTAGAATACTTTAAGAGTATGTTTTGAGTAAAACTCATATAAGTAGCTAATAAAACCTTATATTAAGTAATAAATTCTTGTTATAATACCATAAGGTATGTTTTGAGTAAAACTCATATAAGTAACTTATAAAACCTTATATTAACTAATAAATTCTTATTAGAATACTCTAAGATAATGTTTTGAGTAAAACTCATATAAGTAGCTAATAAAACCTTATATTAAGTAATAAATTCTTATTATAATACTTTTAGGGTATGTTTTGAGTAAAACTCATATAAATAACTAATAAAACCTTATATTAACTAATAAATTCTTATTAGAATACTCTAAGAGTATGTTTTGAGCGAAACTCATATAAGTAGCTAATAAAACCTTATATTAAGTAATAAATTCTTATTATAACACTATAAGGGTATGTTTTGAGTAAAACTCATATAAGTAACTAATAAAACCATATATTAACTGATAAATTCTTCTTAGAATACTCTAAGAGTATGTTTTGAGTAAAACTTATATAAATAGCTAATAAAACCTTATATTAAGTAATAAATTCTTATTATAATATTATAAGGGTATGTTTTGAGTAAAACTCATTTAAGTAACTAATAAAACCTTATATTAACTAATAAATTCTTATTAGAATACTCTAAGAGTATGTTTTGAGTAAAACTCATATATGTAGCTAATATAACCCCATATTAAGTAATAAATTCTTATTACAACACTATAAGGGTACGTTTTGAGTAAAACTCATATAAATAACTAATAAAACCTTATATTAACTAATAAATTCTTATTAAAATACTCTAAGAGTATGTTTTGAGTAAAACTCATATAAGTAGCTATTAAAACCTTATATTAAGTAATAAATTCTTATTATAATACTATTAGGGTATGTTTTGAGTAAAACTCATATAAATAACTAATAAAACCTTATATTAACTAATAAATTCTTATTAGAATACTCTAAGAGTATGTTTTGAGCAAAACTCATATAAGTAGCTAATAAAACCTTATATTAGGTAATAAATTCTTATTATAACACTATAAGGGTATGTTTTGAGTAAAACTCATATAAGTAACTAATAAAACCATATATTAACTGATAAATTCTTCTTAGAATACTCTAAGAGTATGTTTTGAGTAAAACTTATATAAATAGCTAATAAAACCTTATATTCAGTAATAAATTCTTATTATAATACTATAAGGGTATGTTCTGAGTAAAACTCATTTAAGTAACTAATAAAACCTTAAATTAACTAATAAATTCTTATTAGAATAATCTAAGAGTATTTTTTGAGTAAAACTCATATAAGTAGCTAATATAACCCCATATTAAGTAATAAATTCTTATTATAACACTATAAGGGTACGTTTTGAGTAAAACTCATATAAGTAACTAATAAAACCTTATATTAACTAATAAATTCTTATTATAATACTCTAAGAGAATGTTTTGAGTAAAACTCATATAAGTAGCTAATAAAACCTTATATTAAGTAATAAATTCTTATTATAATCCTATAAGTTTATGTTTTGAGTAAAACTCATATAAGTAACTAATAAAACCTTATATTAACTAATAAATTCTTATTAGAATACTCTAAGAGTATGTTTTGGTAAAACTCATATAAATAGCTAATAAAACCTTATATTAAGTAATAAATTCTTATTAAAACACTATAAGGGTATGTTTTGAGTAAAACTCATATAAGTAATTAATAAATCCTTATATTAACTAATAAACTATTATTAGAATACTTTAAGAGTATGTTTTGAGTAAAACTCATATAAGTAGCTAATAAAACCTTATATTAAGTAATAAATTCTTATTATAATACCATAAGGTATGTTTTGAGTAAAACTCATATAAGTAACTCATAAAACCTTATATTAACTAATAAATTCTTATTAGAATACTCTAAGAGTATGTGTTGAGCAAAACTCATATAAGTAACTAATAAAACCTTATATCAACTAACAAATTCTGATTAGAATACTCTAATAATATGTTTTGAGTAAAACTCATATAAGTAGCTAATAAAACCTTATATTAAGTAATAAATTCTTATTATAACACTATAAGGGTATGTTTTGAGTAAAACTCATATAAGTAACTAATAAAACCATATATTAACTGATAAATTCTTCTTAGAATACTCTAAGAGTATGTTTTGAGTAAAACTTATATAAATAGCTAATAAAACCTTATATTAAGTAATAAATTCTTATTATAATAATATAAGGGTATGTTTTGAGTAAAACTCATTTAAGTAACTAATAAAACCTTAAATTAACTAACAAATTCTTATTAGAATAATCTAAGAGTATGTTTTGAGTAAAACTCATATAAGTAGCTAATATAACCCCATATTAAGTAATAAATTCTTATTATAACACTATAAGGGTACGTTTTGAGTAAAACTCATATAAGTAACTAATAAAACCTTATATTAACTAATAAATTCTTATTATAATACTCTAAGAGAATGTTTTGAGTAAAACTCATATAAGTAGCTAATAAAACCTTATATTAAGTAATAAATTCTTATTATAACACTATAAGGGTATGTTTTGAGTAAAACTCATATAAGTAACTAATAAAACTATATATTAACTGATAAATTCTTCTTAGAATACTCTAAGAGTATGTTTTGAGTAAAACTTATATAAATAGCTAATAAAACCTTATATTAAGTAATAAATTCTTATTATAATACTATAAGGGTATGTTCTGAGTAAAACTCATTTAAGTAACTAATAAAACCTTATATTAACTAATAAATTCTTATTAGAATAATCTAAGAGTATGTTTTGAGTAAAACTCATATAAGTAGCTAATATAACCCCATATTAAGTAATAAATTCTTATTATAACACTATAAGGGTACGTTTTGAGTAAAACTCATATAAGTAACTAATAAAACCTTATATTAACTAATAAATTCTTATTATAATACTCTAAGAGAATGTTTAGAGTAAAACTCATATAAGTAGCTAATAAAACCTTATATTAAGTAATAAATTCTTATTATAATCCTATAAGTTTATGTTTTGAGTAAAACTCATATAAGTAACTAATAAAACCTTATATTAACTAATAAATTCTTATTAGAATACTCTAAGAGTATGTTTTGGTAAAACTCATATAAGTAGCTAATAAAACCTTATATTAAGTAATAAATTCTTATTAAAACACTATAAGGGTATGTTTTGAGTAAAACTCATATAAGTAATTAATAAATCCTTATATTAACTAATAAACTATTATTAGAATACTTTAAGAGTATGTTTTGAGTAAAACTCATATAAGTAGCTAATAAAACCTTATATTAAGTAATAAATTCTTATTATAATACCATAAGGTATGTTTTGAGTAAAACTCATATAAGTAACTCATAAAACCTTATATTAACTAATAAATTCTTATTAGAATACTCTAAGAGTATGTTTTGAGTAAAACTCATATAAGTAGCTAATAAAACCTTATATTAAGTAATAAATTCTTATTATAATACTTTTAGGGTATGTTTTGAGTAAAACTCATATAAATAACTAATAAAACCTTATATTAACTAATAAATTCTTATTGGAATACTCTAAGAGTATGTTTTGAGCGAAACTCATATAAGTAACTAATAAAACCTTATATTAACTAACAAATTCTGATTAGAATACTCTAATAATATGTTTTGAGTAAAACTCATATAAGTAGCTAATAAAACCTTATATTAAGTAATAAATTCTTATTATAATACTATAAGGGTATGTTTTGAGTAAAACTCATATAAGTAACTAATAAAACCATATATTAACTGATAAATTCTTCTTAGAATACTCTAAGAGTATGTTTTGAGTAAAACTTATATAAATAGCTAATAAAACCTTATATTAAGTAATAAATTCTTATTATAATACTATAAGGGTATGTTTTGAGTAAAACTCATATAAATAACTAATAAAACCTTATATTAACTAATAAATTCTTATTAGAATACTCTACGAGTATGTTTTGAGTAAAACTCATATAAGTAGCTAATATAACCCCATATTAAGTAATAAATTCTTATTACAACACTATATGGGTACGTTTTGAGTAAAACTCATATAAATAAGTAATAAAACCTTATATTAACTAATAAATTCTTATTAAAATACTCCAAGAGTATATTTTGAGTAAAACTCATATAAGTAGCTATTAAAACCTTATATTAAGTAATAAATTCTTATTATAATACTATTAGGGTATGTTTTGAGTAAAACTCATATAAATAACTAATAAAACCTTATATTGACTAATAAATTCTTATTAGAATACTCTAAGAGTATGTTTTGAGCAAAACTCATATAAGTAACTAATAAAACCTTATATTAACTAACAAATTCTGATTATAATACTCTAATAATATGTTTTGAGTAAAACTCATATAAGTAGCTAATAAAACCTTATATTAAGTAATAAATTCTTGTTATAACACTATAAGGGTATGTTTTGAGTAAAACTCATATAAGTAACTAATAAAACCATATATTAACTGATAAATTCTTCTTAGAATACTCTAAGAGTATGTTTTGAGTAAAACTCATATAAATTGCTAATATAACCGCATATTAAGTAATAAATTCTTATTACAACACTATAAGGGTACGTTTTGAGTAAAACTCATATAAGTAACTAATAAAACCTTATATTAACTAATAAATTCTTATTAAAAAACTCTAAGAGTATGTTTTGAGTAAAACTCATATAAGTAGCTATTAAAACCTTATATTAAGTAATAAATTCTTATTATAATACTATTAGGGTATGTTTTGAGTAAAACTCATATAAGTAACTAATAAAACCTTATATTAACTAATAAATTCTTATTATAATACTCTAAGAGAATGTTTTGAGTAAAACTCATATAAGTAGCTAATAAAACCTTATATTAAGTAATAAATTCTTATTATAATCCTATATGTTTATGTTTTCAGTAAAACTCATATAAGTAACTAATAAAACCTTATATTAACTAATAAATTCTTATTAGAATACTCTAAGAGTATGTTTTGGTAAAACTCATATAAGTAGCTAATAAAACCTTATATTAAGTAATAAATTCTTATTATAATACCATAAGGGTATGTTTTGAGTAAAACTCATTTAAGTAACTAATAAAACCTTATATTAACTAATAAATTCTTATTAGAATAATCTAAGAGTATGTTTTGAGTAAAACTCATATAAGTAGCTAATATAACCCCATATTAAGTAATAAATTCTTATTATAACACTATAAGGGTACGTTTTGAGTAAAACTCATATAAGTAACTAATAAAACCTTATATTAACTAATAAATTCTTATTATAATACTCTAAGAGAATGTTTTGAGTAAAACTCATATAAGCAGCTAATAAAACCTTATATTAAGTAATAAATTCTTATTATAATCCTATATGTTTATGTTTTCAGTAAAACTCATATAAGTAACTAATAAAACCTTATATTAACTAATAAATTCTTATTAGAATACTCCAAGAGTATGTTTTGGTAAAACTCATATAAGTAGCTAATAAAACCTTATATTAAGTAATAAATTCTTATTAAAACACTATAAGGGTATGTTTTAAATAAAACTCATATAAGTAATTAATAAAACCTTATATTAACTAATAAACTATTATTAGAATACTCTAGGAGTATATTTTGAGTAAAACTCATATAAGTAGCTAATAAAACCTTATATTAAGTAATTAATTCTTATTATAATACCATAAGGTATGTTTTGAGTAAAACTCATATAAGTAACCGGAAAAAGAGTCTTTCAAGCCAAATGGATGTGTTTCCATGCTCTTATTTATTTTACGTGGCTTGCTCGGAACAAGCTTGTATTTAACAATGAACCCTTTGATGTAAATGGATGTGCGAATCTCATTATAGCGAGTTGTCGATCCCGGCTTTCCATCAAGCGTTCTTGTGCTTGATGGTTATCCTGGATCGAAGTAGTACTGAGTTAAGGTAGATTAGGAGGGTAGAAGGGGTTGGTTGGCTTGGAGCAGTGGTATAGTGGGGTTTTTGTGGTTTTTTGGTTCCGTTTGTTAGAGAGGTGGCGGGGTTAGAGGGGACTTTTGGGTATAGTATCACTCCCTTCTTACGTAAGACTCTTCGTTTGGTCTTACATTTTTTGTACATTGGGTGTTTACACCGCAGCTATATATTTTCCAATTCAGAACTCATAAAACCTTATATTAACTAATAAATTCTTATTAGAATACTCTAAGAGTATGTTTTTAGTAAAACTCATATAAGTAGCTAATAAAACCTTATATTAAGTAATAAATTCTTATTATAATACTTTTAGGGTATGTTTTGAGTAAAACTCATATAAATAACTAATAAAACCTTATATTAACTAATAAATTCTTATTAGAATAATCTAAGAATATGTTTTGAGCAAAACTAATATAAGTAACTAATAAAACCTTATATTAACTAACAAATTCTGATTAGAATACTCTAATAATATGTTTTGAGTAAAACTCATATAACTAGCTAAAAAAACATTATATTAAGTAATAAATTCTTATTATAACACTATAAGGGTATGTTTTGAGTAAAACTCATATAAGTAACTAATAAAACCATATATTAACTGATAAATTCTTCTTAGAATACTCTAAGAGTATGTTTTGAGTAAAACTTATATAAATAGCTAATAAAACCTTATATTAAGTAATAAATTCTTATTATAATACTATAAGGGTATGTTTTGAGTAAAACTCATTTAAGTAACTAATAAAACCTTATATTAACTAATAAATTCTTATTAGAATACTCTAAGAGTATGTTTTGAGTAAAACTCATATAAGTAGCTAATATAACACCATATTAAGTAATAAATTCTTATTACAACACTATAAGGGTACGTTTTGAGTAAAACTCATATAAATAACTAATAAAACCTTATATTAACTAATAAATTCTTATTAAAATACTCTAAGAGTATGTTTTGAGTAAAACTCATATAAGTAGCTAATAAAACCTTATATCAAGTAATAAATTCTTATTATAATCCTATAAGTCTATGTTCTGAGTAAAACTCATATAAGTAACTAATAAAACCTTATATTAACTAATAAATTCTTATTAGAATACTCTAAGAGTATGTTTTGGTAAAACTCATATAAGTAGCTAATAAAACCTTATATTAAGTTATAAATTCTTATTAAAACACTATAAGGGTATGTTTTGAGTAAAACTCATATAAGTAATTAATAAAACCTTATATTAACTAATAAACTATTATTAGAATACTCTAAGTGTATGTTTTGAGTAAAACTCATATAAGTAGCTAATAAAACCTTATATTAAGTAATAAATTCTTATTATAATACCATAAGGTATGTTTTGAGTAAAACTCATATAAGTAACTCATAAAACCTTATATTAACTAATAAATTCTTATTAGAATACTCTAAGAGTATGTTTTGAGTAAAACTCATATAAGTAGCTAATATAACCCCATATTAAGTAATAAATTCTTATTATAACACTATAAGGGTACGTTTTGAGTAAAACTCATATAAGTAACTAATAAAACCTTATATTAACTAATAAATTCTTATTATAATACTCTAAGAGAATGTTTTGAGTAAAACTCATATAAGTAGCTAATAAAACCTTATATTAAGTAATAAATTCTTATTATAATCCTATATGTTTATGTTTTCAGTAAAACTCATATAAGTAACTAATAAAACCTTATATTAACTAATAAATTCTTATTAGAATACTCTAAGAGTATGTTTTGGTAAAACTCATATAAGTAGCTAATAAAACCTTATATTAAGTAATAAATTCTTATTATAATACCATAAGGGTATGTTTTGAGTAAAACTCATTTAAGTAACTAATAAAACCTTATATTAACTAATAAATTCTTATTAGAATAATCTAAGAGTATGTTTTGAGTAAAACTCATATAAGTAGCTAATATAACCCCATATTAAGTAATAAATTCTTATTATAACACTATAAGGGTACGTTTTGAGTAAAACTCATATAAGTAACTAATAAAACCTTATATTAACTAATAAATTCTTATTATAATACTCTAAGAGAATGTTTTGAGTAAAACTCATATAAGTAGCTAATAAAACCTTATATTAAGTAATAAATTCTTATTATAATCCTATATGTTTATGTTTTCAGTAAAACTCATATAAGTAACTAATAAAACCTTATATTAACTAATAAATTCTTATTAGAATACTCTAAGAGTATGTTTTGGTAAAACTCATATAAGTAGCTAATAAAACCTTATATTAAGTAATAAATTCTTATTAAAACACTATAAGGGTATGTTTTAAATAAAACTCATATAAGTAATTAATAAAACCTTATATTAACTAATAAACTATTATTAGAATACTCTAGGAGTATATTTTGAGTAAAACTCATATAAGTAGCTAATAAAACCTTATATTAAGTAATTAATTCTTATTATAATACCATAAGGTATGTTTTGAGTAAAACTCATATAAGTAACCGGAAAAAGAGTCTTTCAAGCCAAATGGATGTGTTTCCATGCTCTTATTTATTTTACGTGGCTTGCTCGGAACAAGCTTGTATTTAACAATGAACCCTTTGATGTAAATGGATGTGCGAATCTCATTATAGCGAGTTGTCGATCCCGGCTTTCCATCAAGCGTTCTTGTGCTTGATGGTTATCCTGGATCGAAGTAGTACTGAGTTAAGGTAGATTAGGAGGGTAGAAGGGGTTGGTTGGCTTGGAGCAGTGGTATAGTGGGGTTTTTGTGGTTTTTTGGTTCCGTTTGTTAGAGAGGTGGCGGGGTTAGAGGGGACTTTTGGGTATAGTATCACTCCCTTCTTACGTAAGACTCTTCGTTTGGTCTTACATTTTTTGTACATTGGGTGTTTACACCGCAGCTATATATTTTCCAATTCAGAACTCATAAAACCTTATATTAACTAATAAATTCTTATTAGAATACTCTAAGAGTATGTTTTGGTAAAACTCATATAAGTAGCTAATAAAACCTTATATTAAGTAATAAATTCTTATTAAAACACTATAAGGGTATGTTTTGAGTAAAACTCATATAAGTAATTAATAAAACCTTATATTAACTAATAAACTATTATTAGAATACTCTAAGTGTATGTTTTGAGTAAAACTCATATAAGTAGCTAATAAAACCTTATATTAAGTAATAAATTCTTATTATAATACCATAAGGTATGTTTTGAGTAAAACTCATATAAGTAACTCATAAAACCTTATATTAACTAATAAATTCTTATTAGAATACTCTAAGAGTATGTTTTGAGTAAAACTCATATAAGTAGCTAATATAACCCCATATTAAGTAATAAATTCTTATTATAACACTATAAGGGTACGTTTTGAGTAAAACTCATATAAGTAACTAATAAAACCTTATATTAACTAATAAATTCTTATTATAATACTCTAAGAGAATGTTTTGAGTAAAACTCATATAAGTAGCTAATAAAACCTTATATTAAGTAATAAATTCTTATTATAATCCTATATGTTTATGTTTTCAGTAAAACTCATATAAGTAACTAATAAAACCTTATATTAACTAATAAATTCTTATTAGAATACTCTAAGAGTATGTTTTGGTAAAACTCATATAAGTAGCTAATAAAACCTTATATTAAGTAATAAATTCTTATTATAATACCATAAGGGTATGTTTTGAGTAAAACTCATTTAAGTAACTAATAAAACCTTATATTAACTAATAAATTCTTATTAGAATAATCTAAGAGTATGTTTTGAGTAAAACTCATATAAGTAGCTAATATAACCCCATATTAAGTAATAAATTCTTATTATAACACTATAAGGGTACGTTTTGAGTAAAACTCATATAAGTAACTAATAAAACCTTATATTAACTAATAAATTCTTATTATAATACTCTAAGAGAATGTTTTGAGTAAAACTCATATAAGTAGCTAATAAAACCTTATATTAAGTAATAAATTCTTATTATAATCCTATATGTTTATGTTTTCAGTAAAACTCATATAAGTAACTAATAAAACCTTATATTAACTAATAAATTCTTATTAGAATACTCTAAGAGTATGTTTTGGTAAAACTCATATAAGTAGCTAATAAAACCTTATATTAAGTAATAAATTCTTATTAAAACACTATAAGGGTATGTTTTAAATAAAACTCATATAAGTAATTAATAAAACCTTATATTAACTAATAAACTATTATTAGAATACTCTAGGAGTATATTTTGAGTAAAACTCATATAAGTAGCTAATAAAACCTTATATTAAGTAATTAATTCTTATTATAATACCATAAGGTATGTTTTGAGTAAAACTCATATAAGTAACCGGAAAAAGAGTCTTTCAAGCCAAATGGATGTGTTTCCATGCTCTTATTTATTTTACGTGGCTTGCTCGGAACAAGCTTGTATTTAACAATGAACCCTTTGATGTAAATGGATGTGCGAATCTCATTATAGCGAGTTGTCGATCCCGGCTTTCCATCAAGCGTTCTTGTGCTTGATGGTTATCCTGGATCGAAGTAGTACTGAGTTAAGGTAGATTAGGAGGGTAGAAGGGGTTGGTTGGCTTGGAGCAGTGGTATAGTGGGGTTTTTGTGGTTTTTTGGTTCCGTTTGTTAGAGAGGTGGCGGGGTTAGAGGGGACTTTTGGGTATAGTATCACTCCCTTCTTACGTAAGACTCTTCGTTTGGTCTTACATTTTTTGTACATTGGGTGTTTACACCGCAGCTATATATTTTCCAATTCAGAACTCATAAAACCTTATATTAACTAATAAATTCTTATTAGAATACTCTAAGAGTATGTTTTTAGTAAAACTCATATAAGTAGCTAATAAAACCTTATATTAAGTAATAAATTCTTATTATAATACTTTTAGGGTATGTTTTGAGTAAAACTCATATAAATAACTAATAAAACCTTATATTAACTAATAAATTCTTATTAGAATAATCTAAGAATATGTTTTGAGCAAAACTCATATAAGTAACTAATAAAACCTTATATTAACTAACAAATTCTGATTAGAATACTCTAATAATATGTTTTGAGTAAAACTCATATAACTAGCTAAAAAAACATTATATTAAGTAATAAATTCTTATTATAACACTATAAGGGTATGTTTTGAGTAAAACTCATATAAGTAACCAATAAAACCATATATTAACTGATAAATTCTTCTTAGAATACTCTAAGAGTATGTTTTGAGTAAAACTTATATAAATAGCTAATAAAACCTTATATTAAGTAATAAATTCTTATTATAATACTATAAGGGTATGTTTTGAGTAAAACTCATTTAAGTAACTAATAAAACCTTATATTAACTAATAAATTCTTATTAGAATACTCTAAGAGTATGTTTTGAGTAAAACTCATATAAGTAGCTAATATAACACCATATTAAGTAATAAATTCTTATTACAACACTATAAGGGTACGTTTTGAGTAAAACTCATATAAATAACTAATAAAACCTTATATTAACTAATAAATTCTTATTAAAATACTCTAAGAGTATGTTTTGAGTAAAACTCATATAAGTAGCTAATAAAACCTTATATCAAGTAATAAATTCTTATTATAATCCTATAAGTCTATGTTCTGAGTAAAACTCATATAAGTAACTAATAAAACCTTATATTAACTAATAAATTCTTATTAGAATACTCTAAGAGTATGTTTTGGTAAAACTCATATAAGTAGCTAATAAAACCTTATATTAAGTAATAAATTCTTATTAAAACACTATAAGGGTATGTTTTGAGTAAAACTCATATAAGTAATTAATAAAACCTTATATTAACTAATAAACTATTATTAGAATACTCTAAGTGTATGTTTTGAGTAAAACTCATATAAGTAGCTAATAAAACCTTATATTAAGTAATAAATTCTTATTATAATCCTATAAGTCTATGTTCTGAGTAAAACTCATATAAGTAACTAATAAAACCTTATATTAACTAATAAATTCTTATTAGAATACTCTAAGAGTATGTTTTGGTAAAACTCATATAAGTAGCTAATAAAACCTTATATTAAGTAATAAATTCTTATTAAAACACTATAAGGGTATGTTTTGAGTAAAACTCATATAAGTAATTAATAAAACCTTATATTAACTAATAAACAATTATTAGAATACTCTAAGTGTATGTTTTGAGTAAAACTCATATAAGTAGCTAATAAAACCTTATATTAAGTAATAAATTCTTATTATAATACCATAAGGTATGTTTTGAGTAAAACTCATATAAGTAACTCATAAAACCTTATATTAACTAATAAATTCTTATTAGAATACTCTAAGAGTATCTTTTGAGTAAAACTCATATAAGTAGCTAATAAAACCTTATATTAAGTAATAAATTCTTATTATAATACTTTTAGGGTATGTTTTGAGTAAAACTCATATAAATAACTAATAAAACCTTATATTAACTAATAAATTCTTATTAGAATACTCTAAGAGTATGTTTTGAGCAAAACTCATATAAGTAACTAATAAAACCTTATTTTAACTAACAAATTCTGATTAGAATACTCTAATAATATGTTTTGAGTAAAACTCATATAACTAGCTAATAAAACCTTATATTAAGTAATAAATTCTTATTATAACACTATAAGGGTATGTTTTGAGTAAAACTCATATAAGTAACTAATAAAACCTTATATTAACTAATAAATTCTTATTATAATACTCTAAGAGAATGTTTTGAGTAAAACTCATATAAGTAGCTAATAAAACCTTATATTAAGTAATAAATTCTTATTATAATCCTATATGTTTATGTTTTCAGTAAAACTCATATAAGTAACTAATAAAACCTTATATTAACTAATAAATTCTTATTAGAATACTCTAAGAGTATGTTTTGGTAAAACTCATATAAGTAGCTAATAAAACCTTATATTAAGTAATAAATTCTTATTAAAACACTATAAGGGTATGTTTTAAATAAAACTCATATAAGTAATTAATAAAACCTTATATTAACTAATAAACTATTATTAGAATACTCTAGGAGTATATTTTGAGTAAAACTCATATAAGTAGCTAATAAAACCTTATATTAAGTAATAAATTCTTATTATAATACCATAAGGTATGTTTTGAGTAAAACTCATATAAGTAACCGGAAAAAGAGTCTTTCAAGCCAAATGGATGTGTTTCCATGCTCTTATTTATTTTACGTGGCTTGCTCGGAACAAGCTTGTATTTAACAATGAACCCTTTGATGTAAATGGATGTGCGAATCTCATTATAGCGAGTTGTCGATCCCGGCTTTCCATCAAGCGTTCTTGTGCTTGATGGTTATCCTGGATCGAAGTAGTACTGAGTTAAGGTAGATTAGGAGGGTAGAAGGGGTTGGTTGGCTTGGAGCAGTGGTATAGTGGGGTTTTTGTGGTTTTTTGGTTCCGTTTGTTAGAGAGGTGGCGGGGTTAGAGGGGACTTTTGGGTATAGTATCACTCCCTTCTTACGTAAGACTCTTCGTTTGGTCTTACATTTTTTGTACATTGGGTGTTTACACCGCAGCTATATATTTTCCAATTCAGAACTCATAAAACCTTATATTAACTAATAAATTCTTATTAGAATACTCTAAGAGTATGTTTTTAGTAAAACTCATATAAGTAGCTAATAAAACCTTATATTAAGTAATAAATTCTTATTATAATACTTTTAGGGTATGTTTTGAGTAAAACTCATATAAATAACTAATAAAACCTTATATTAACTAATAAATTCTTATTAGAATAATCTAAGAGTATGTTTTGAGCAAAACTCATATAAGTAACTAATAAAACCTTATATTAACTAACAAATTCTGATTAGAATACTCTAATAATATGTTTTGAGTAAAACTCATATAACTAGCTAATAAAACATTATATTAAGTAATAAATTCTTATTATAACACTATAAGGGTATGTTTTGAGTAAAACTCATATAAGTAACTAATAAAACCATATATTAACTGATAAATTCTTCTTAGAATACTCTAAGAGTATGTTTTGAGTAAAACTTATATAAATAGCTAATAAAACCTTATATTAAGTAATAAATTCTTATTATAATACTATAAGGGTATGTTTTGAGTAAAACTCATTTATGTAACTAATAAAACCTTATATTAACTAATAAATTCTTATTAGAATACTCTAAGAGTATGTTTTGAGTAAAACTCATATAAGTAGCTAATATAACACCATATTAAGTAATAAATTCTTATTACAACACTATAAGGGTACGTTTTGAGTAAAACTCATATAAATAACTAATAAAACCTTATATTAACTAATAAATTCTTATTAAAATACTCTAAGAGTATGTTTTGAGTAAAACTCGTATAAGTAGCTAATAAAACCTTATATCAAGTAATAAATTCTTATTATAATCCTATAAGTCTATGTTCTGAGTAAAACTCATATAAGTAACTAATAAAACCTTATATTAACTAATAAATTCTTATTAGAATACTCTAAGAGTATGTTTTGGTAAAACTCATATAAGTAGCTAATAAAACCTTATATTAAGTAATAAATTCTTATTAAAACACTATAAGGGTATGTTTTGAGTAAAACTCATATAAGTAATTAATAAAACCTTATATTAACTAATAAACTATTATTAGAATACTCTAAGTGTATGTTTTGAGTAAAACTCATATAAGTAGCTAATAAAACCTTATATTAAGTAATAAATTCTTATTATAATACCATAAGGTATGTTTTGAGTAAAACTCATATAAGTAACTCATAAAACCTTATATTAACTAATAAATTCTTATTAGAATACTCTAAGAGTATCTTTTGAGTAAAACTCATATAAGTAGCTAATAAAACCTTATATTAAGTAATAAATTCTTATTATAATACTTTTAGGGTATGGTTTGAGTAAAACTCATATAAATAACTAATAAAACCTTATATTAACTAATAAATTCTTATTAGAATACTCTAAGAGTATGTTTTGAGCAAAACTCATATAAGTAACTAATAAAACCTTATATTAACTAACAAATTCTGATTAGAATACTCTAATAATATGTTTTGAGTAAAACTCATATAACTAGCTAATAAAACATTATATTAAGTAATAAATTCTTATTATAACACTATAAGGGTATGTTTTGAGTAAAACTCATATAAGTAACTAATAAAACCATATATTAACTGATAAATTCTTCTTAGAATACTCTAAGAGTATGTTTTGAGTAAAACTTATATAAATAGCTAATAAAACCTTATATTAAGTAATAAATTCTTATTATAATACTATAAGGGTATGTTTTGAGTAAAACTCATTTAAGTAACTAATAAAACCTTATATTAACTAATAAATTCTTATTAGAATACTCTAAGAGTATGTTTTGAGTAAAACTCATATAAGTAGCTAATATAACACCATATTAAGTAATAAATTCTTATTACAACACTATAAGGGTATGTTTTGAGTAAAACTCGTATAAATAACTAATAAAACCTTATATTAACTAATAAATTCTTATTAAAATACTCTAAGAGTATGTTTTGAGTAAAACTCATATAAGTAGCTAATAAAACCTTATATTAAGTAATAAATTCTTATTATAATCCTATAAGTCTATGTTCTGAGTAAAACTCATATAAGTAACTAATAAAACCTTATATTAACTAATAAATTCTTATTAGAATACTCTAAGAGTATGTTTTGGTAAAACTCATATAAGTAGCTAATAAAACCTTATATTAAGTTATAAATTCTTATTAAAACACTATAAGGGTATGTTTTGAGTAAAACTCATATAAGTAATTAATAAAACCTTATATTAACTAATAAACTATTATTAGAATACTCTAAGTGTATGTTTTGAGTAAAACTCATATAAGTAGCTAATAAAACCTTATATTAAGTAATAAATTCTTATTATAATCCTATAAGTCTATGTTCTGAGTAAAACTCATATAAGTAACTAATAAAACCTTATATTAACTAATAAATTCTTATTAGAATACTCTAAGAGTATGTTTTGGTAAAACTCATATAAGTAGCTAATAAAACCTTATATTAAGTTATAAATTCTTATTAAAACACTATAAGGGTATGTTTTGAGTAAAATTCATATAAGTAATTAATAAAACCTTATATTAACTAATAAACTATTATTAGAATACTCTAAGTGTATGTTTTGAGTAAAACTCATATAAGTAGCTAATAAAACCTTATATTAAGTAATAAATTCTTATTATAATACCATAAGGTATGTTTTGAGTAAAACTCATATAAGTAACTCATAAAACCTTATATTAACTAATAAATTCTTATTAGAATACTCTAAGAGTATGTTTTGAGTAAAACTCATATAAGTAGCTAATATAACCCCATATTAAGTAATAAATTCTTATTATAACACTATAAGGGTACGTTTTGAGTAAAACTCATATAAGTAACTAATAAAACCTTATATTAACTAATAAATTCTTATTATAATACTCTAAGAGAATGTTTTGAGTAAAACTCATATAAGTAGCTAATAAAACCTTATATTAAGTAATAAATTCTTATTATAATACTTTTAGGGTATGTTTTGAGTAAAACTCATATAAATAACTAATAAAACCTTATATTAACTAATAAATTCTTATTAGAATACTCTAAGAGTATGTTTTGGTAAAACTCATATAAGTAGCTAATAAAACCTTATATTAAGTAATAAATTCTTATTATAATACCATAAGGGTATGTTTTGAGTAAAACTCATTTAAGTAACTAATAAAACCTTATATTAACTAATAAATTCTTATTAGAATAATCTAAGAGTATGTTTTGAGTAAAACTCATATAAGTAGCTAATATAACCCCATATTAAGTAATAAATTCTTATTATAACACTATAAGGGTACGTTTTGAGTAAAACTCATATAAGTAACTAATAAAACCTTATATTAACTAATAAATTCTTATTATAATACTCTAAGAGAATGTTTTGAGTAAAACTCATATAAGCAGCTAATAAAACCTTATATTAAGTAATAAATTCTTATTATAATCCTATATGTTTATGTTTTCAGTAAAACTCATATAAGTAACTAATAAAACCTTATATTAACTAATAAATTCTTATTAGAATACTCTAAGAGTATGTTTTGGTAAAACTCATATAAGTAGCTAATAAAACCTTATATTAAGTAATAAATTCTTATTAAAACACTATAAGGGTATGTTTTAAATAAAACTCATATAAGTAATTAATAAAACCTTATATTAACTAATAAACTATTATTAGAATACTCTAGGAGTATATTTTGAGTAAAACTCATATAAGTAGCTAATAAAACCTTATATTAAGTAATAAATTCTTATTATAATACCATAAGGTATGTTTTGAGTAAAACTCATATAAGTAACCGGAAAAAGAGTCTTTCAAGCCAAATGGATGTGTTTCCATGCTCTTATTTATTTTACGTGGCTTGCTCGGAACAAGCTTGTATTTAACAATGAACCCTTTGATGTAAATGGATGTGCGAATCTCATTATAGCGAGTTGTCGATCCCGGCTTTCCATCAAGCGTTCTTGTGCTTGATGGTTATCCTGGATCGAAGTAGTACTGAGTTAAGGTAGATTAGGAGGGTAGAAGGGGTTGGTTGGCTTGGAGCAGTGGTATAGTGGGGTTTTTGTGGTTTTTTGGTTCCGTTTGTTAGAGAGGTGGCGGGGTTAGAGGGGACTTTTGGGTATAATATCACTCCCTTCTTACGTAAGACTCTTCGTTTGGTCTTACATTTTTTGTACATTGGGTGTTTACACCGCAGCTATATATTTTCCAATTCAGAACTCATAAAACCTTATATTAACTAATAAATTCTTATTAGAATACTCTAAGAGTATGTTTTTAGTAAAACTCATATAAGTAGCTAATAAAACCTTATATTAAGTAATAAATTCTTATTATAATACTTTTAGGGTATGTTTTGAGTAAAACTCATATAAATAACTAATAAAACCTTATATTAACTAATAAATTCTTATTAGAATAATCTAAGAATATGTTTTGAGCAAAACTCATATAAGTAACTAATAAAACCTTATATTAACTAACAAATTCTGATTAGAATACTCTAATAATATGTTTTGAGTAAAACTCATATAACTAGCTAATAAAACATTATATTAAGTAATAAATTCTTATTATAACACTATAAGGGTATGTTTTGAGTAAAACTCATATAAGTAACTAATAAAACCATATATTAACTGATAAATTCTTCTTAGAATACTCTAAGAGTATGTTTTGAGTAAAACTTATATAAATAGCTAATAAAACCTTATATTAAGTAATAAATTCTTATTATAATACTATAAGGGTATGTTTTGAGTAAAACTCATTTAAGTAACTAATAAAACCTTATATTAACTAATAAATTCTTATTAGAATACTCTAAGAGTATGTTTTGAGTAAAACTCATATAAGTAGCTAATATAACACCATATTAAGTAATAAATTCTTATTACAACACTATAAGGGTACGTTTTGAGTAAAACTCATATAAATAACTAATAAAACCTTATATTAACTAATAAATTCTTATTAAAATACTCTAAGAGTATGTTTTGAGTAAAACTCATATAAGTAGCTAATAAAACCTTATATTAAGTAATAAATTCTTGT
The DNA here is from genome assembly GCA_963922045.1 of Persicaria maculosa. Lineage (NCBI taxonomy): Eukaryota > Viridiplantae > Streptophyta > Magnoliopsida > Caryophyllales > Polygonaceae > Persicaria > Persicaria maculosa. The sequence goes on from OY998254.1 coordinate 54,340,444, forward strand.
TATAATCCTATAAGTCTATGTTCTGAGTAAAACTCATATAAGTAACTAATAAAACCTTATATTAACTAATAAATTCTTATTAGAATACTCTAAGAGTATGTTTTGGTAAAACTCATATAAGTAGCTAATAAAACCTTATATTAAGTAATAAATTCTTATTAAAACACTATAAGGGTATGTTTTGAGTAAAACTCATATAAGTAATTAATAAAACCTTATATTAACTAATAAACTATTATTAGAATACTCTAAGAGTATGTTTTGAGTAAAACTCATATAAGTAGCTAATAAAACCTTATATTAAGTAATAAATTCTTATTATAATACCATAAGGTATGTTTTGAGTAAAACTCATATAAGTAACTCATAAAACCTTATATTAACTAATAAATTCTTATTAGAATACTCTAAGAGTATCTTTTGAGTAAAACTCATATAAGTAGCTAATAAAACCTTATATTAAGTAATAAATTCTTATTATAATACTATTAGGGTATGTTTTGAGTAAAACTCATATAAATAACTAATAAAACCTTATATTAACTAATAAATTCTTATTAGAATACTCTAAGAGTATGTTTTGAGCAAAACTCATATAAGTAACTAATAAAACCTTATATTAACTAACAAATTCTGATTAGAATACTCTAATAATATGTTTTGAGTAAAACTCATATAACTAGCTAATAAAACATTATATTAAGTAATAAATTCTTATTATAACACTATAAGGGTATGTTTTGAGTAAAACTCATATAAGTAACTAATAAAACCATATATTAACTGATAAATTCTTCTTAGAATACTCTAAGAGTATGTTTTGAGTAAAACTTATATAAATAGCTAATAAAACCTTATATTAAGTAATAAATTCTTATTATAATACTATAAGGGTATGTTTTGAGTAAAACTCATTTAAGTAACTAATAAAACCTTATATTAACTAATAAATTCTTATTAGAATACTCTAAGAGTATGTTTTGAGTAAAACTCATATAAGTAGCTAATATAACACCATATTAAGTAATAAATTCTTATTACAACACTATAAGGGTATGTTTTGAGTAAAACTCATATAAATAACTAATAAAACCTTATATTAACTAATAAATTCTTATTAAAATACTCTAAGAGTATGTTTTGAGTAAAACTCATATAAGTAGCTAATAAAACCTTATATTAAGTAATAAATTCTTATTATAATCCTATAAGTCTATGTTCTGAGTAAAACTCATATAAGTAACTAATAAAACCTTATATTAACTAATAAATTCTTATTAGAATACTCTAAGAGTATGTTTTGGTAAAACTCATATAAGTAGCTAATAAAACCTTATATTAAGTTATAAATTCTTATTAAAACACTATAAGGGTATGTTTTGAGTAAAACTCATATAAGTAATTAATAAAACCTTATATTAACTAATAAACTATTATTAGAATACTCTAAGTGTATGTTTTGAGTAAAACTCATATAAGTAGCTAATAAAACCTTATATTAAGTAATAAATTCTTATTATAATCCTATAAGTCTATGTTCTGAGTAAAACTCATATAAGTAACTAATAAAACCTTATATTAACTAATAAATTCTTATTAGAATACTCTAAGAGTATGTTTTGGTAAAACTCATATAAGTAGCTAATAAAACCTTATATTAAGTTATAAATTCTTATTAAAACACTATAAGGGTATGTTTTGAGTAAAATTCATATAAGTAATTAATAAAACCTTATATTAACTAATAAACTATTATTAGAATACTCTAAGTGTATGTTTTGAGTAAAACTCATATAAGTAGCTAATAAAACCTTATATTAAGTAATAAATTCTTATTATAATACCATAAGGTATGTTTTGAGTAAAACTCATATAAGTAACTCATAAAACCTTATATTAACTAATAAATTCTTATTAGAATACTCTAAGAGTATGTTTTGAGTAAAACTCATATAAGTAGCTAATATAACCCCATATTAAGTAATAAATTCTTATTATAACACTATAAGGGTACGTTTTGAGTAAAACTCATATAAGTAACTAATAAAACCTTATATTAACTAATAAATTCTTATTATAATACTCTAAGAGAATGTTTTGAGTAAAACTCATATAAGTAGCTAATAAAACCTTATATTAAGTAATAAATTCTTATTATAATACTTTTAGGGTATGTTTTGAGTAAAACTCATATAAATAACTAATAAAACCTTATATTAACTAATAAATTCTTATTAGAATACTCTAAGAGTATGTTTTGGTAAAACTCATATAAGTAGCTAATAAAACCTTATATTAAGTAATAAATTCTTATTATAATACCATAAGGGTATGTTTTGAGTAAAACTCATTTAAGTAACTAATAAAACCTTATATTAACTAATAAATTCTTATTAGAATAATCTAAGAGTATGTTTTGAGTAAAACTCATATAAGTAGCTAATATAACCCCATATTAAGTAATAAATTCTTATTATAACACTATAAGGGTACGTTTTGAGTAAAACTCATATAAGTAACTAATAAAACCTTATATTAACTAATAAATTCTTATTATAATACTCTAAGAGAATGTTTTGAGTAAAACTCATATAAGCAGCTAATAAAACCTTATATTAAGTAATAAATTCTTATTATAATCCTATATGTTTATGTTTTCAGTAAAACTCATATAAGTAACTAATAAAACCTTATATTAACTAATAAATTCTTATTAGAATACTCTAAGAGTATGTTTTGGTAAAACTCATATAAGTAGCTAATAAAACCTTATATTAAGTAATAAATTCTTATTAAAACACTATAAGGGTATGTTTTAAATAAAACTCATATAAGTAATTAATAATACCTTATATTAACTAATAAACTATTATTAGAATACTCTAGGAGTATATTTTGAGTAAAACTCATATAAGTAGCTAATAAAACCTTATATTAAGTAATAAATTCTTATTATAATACCATAAGGTATGTTTTGAGTAAAACTCATATAAGTAACCGGAAAAAGAGTCTTTCAAGCCAAATGGATGTGTTTCCATGCTCTTATTTATTTTACGTGGCTTGCTCGGAACAAGCTTGTATTTAACAATGAACCCTTTGATGTAAATGGATGTGCGAATCTCATTATAGCGAGTTGTCGATCCCGGCTTTCCATCAAGCGTTCTTGTGCTTGATGGTTATCCTGGATCGAAGTAGTACTGAGTTAAGGTAGATTAGGAGGGTAGAAGGGGTTGGTTGGCTTGGAGCAGTGGTATAGTGGGGTTTTTGTGGTTTTTTGGTTCCGTTTGTTAGAGAGGTGGCGGGGTTAGAGGGGACTTTTGGGTATAATATCACTCCCTTCTTACGTAAGACTCTTCGTTTGGTCTTACATTTTTTGTACATTGGGTGTTTACACCGCAGCTATATATTTTCCAATTCAGAACTCATAAAACCTTATATTAACTAATAAATTCTTATTAGAATACTCTAAGAGTATGTTTTTAGTAAAACTCATATAAGTAGCTAATAAAACCTTATATTAAGTAATAAATTCTTATTATAATACTTTTAGGGTATGTTTTGAGTAAAACTCATATAAATAACTAATAAAACCTTATATTAACTAATAAATTCTTATTAGAATAATCTAAGAATATGTTTTGAGCAAAACTCATATAAGTAACTAATAAAACCTTATATTAACTAACAAATTCTGATTAGAATACTCTAATAATATGTTTTGAGTAAAACTCATATAACTAGCTAATAAAACATTATATTAAGTAATAAATTCTTATTATAACACTATAAGGGTATGTTTTGAGTAAAACTCATATAAGTAACTAATAAAACCATATATTAACTGATAAATTCTTCTTAGAATACTCTAAGAGTATGTTTTGAGTAAAACTTATATAAATAGCTAATAAAACCTTATATTAAGTAATAAATTCTTATTATAATACTATAAGGGTATGTTTTGAGTAAAACTCATTTAAGTAACTAATAAAACCTTATATTAACTAATAAATTCTTATTAGAATACTCTAAGAGTATGTTTTGAGTAAAACTCATATAAGTAGCTAATATAACACCATATTAAGTAATAAATTCTTATTACAACACTATAAGGGTACGTTTTGAGTAAAACTCATATAAATAACTAATAAAACCTTATATTAACTAATAAATTCTTATTAAAATACTCTAAGAGTATGTTTTGAGTAAAACTCATATAAGTAGCTAATAAAACCTTATATTAAGTAATAAATTCTTGTTATAATCCTATAAGTCTATGTTCTGAGTAAAACTCATATAAGTAACTAATAAAACCTTATATTAACTAATAAATTCTTATTAGAATACTCTAAGAGTATGTTTTGGTAAAACTCATATAAGTAGCTAATAAAACCTTATATTAAGTAATAAATTCTTATTAAAACACTATAAGGGTATGTTTTGAGTAAAACTCATATAAGTAATTAATAAAACCTTATATTAACTAATAAACTATTATTAGAATACTCTAAGAGTATGTTTTGAGTAAAACTCATATAAGTAGCTAATAAAACCTTATATTAAGTAATAAATTCTTATTATAATACCATAAGGTATGTTTTGAGTAAAACTCATATAAGTAACTCATAAAACCTTATATTAACTAATAAATTCTTATTAGAATACTCTAAGAGTATCTTTTGAGTAAAACTCATATAAGTAGCTAATAAAACCTTATATTAAGTAATAAATTCTTATTATAATACTATTAGGGTATGTTTTGAGTAAAACTCATATAAATAACTAATAAAACCTTATATTAACTAATAAATTCTTATTAGAATAATCTAAGAATATGTTTTGAGCAAAACTCATATAAGTAACTAATAAAACCTTATATTAACTAACAAATTCTGATTAGAATACTCTAATAATATGTTTTGAGTAAAACTCATATAACTAGCTAATAAAACATTATATTAAGTAATAAATTCTTATTATAACACTATAAGGGTATGTTTTGAGTAAAACTCATATAAGTAACTAATAAAACCATATATTAACTGATAAATTCTTCTTAGAATACTCTAAGAGTATGTTTTGAGTAAAACTTATATAAATAGCTAATAAAACCTTATATTAAGTAATAAATTCTTATTATAATACTATAAGGGTATGTTTTGAGTAAAACTCATTTAAGTAACTAATAAAACCTTATATTAACTAATAAATTCTTATTAGAATACTCTAAGAGTATGTTTTGAGTAAAACTCATATAAGTAGCTAATATAACACCATATTAAGTAATAAATTCTTATTACAACACTATAAGGGTACGTTTTGAGTAAAACTCATATAAATAACTAATAAAACCTTATATTAACTAATAAATTCTTATTAAAATACTCTAAGAGTATGTTTTGAGTAAAACTCATATAAGTAGCTAATAAAACCTTATATTAAGTAATAAATTCTTGTTATAATCCTATAAGTCTATGTTCTGAGTAAAACTCATATAAGTAACTAATAAAACCTTATATTAACTAATAAATTCTTATTAGAATACTCTAAGAGTATGTTTTGGTAAAACTCATATAAGTAGCTAATAAAACCTTATATTAAGTAATAAATTCTTATTAAAACACTATAAGGGTATGTTTTGAGTAAAACTCATATAAGTAATTAATAAAACCTTATATTAACTAATAAACTATTATTAGAATACTCTAAGAGTATGTTTTGAGTAAAACTCATATAAGTAGCTAATAAAACCTTATATTAAGTAATAAATTCTTATTATAATACCATAAGGTATGTTTTGAGTAAAACTCATATAAGTAACTCATAAAACCTTATATTAACTAATAAATTCTTATTAGAATACTCTAAGAGTATCTTTTGAGTAAAACTCATATAACTAGCTAATAAAACATTATATTAAGTAATAAATTCTTATTATAACACTATAAGGGTATGTTTTGAGTAAAACTCATATAAGTAACTAATAAAACCATATATTAACTGATAAATTCTTCTTAGAATACTCTAAGAGTATGTTTTGAGTAAAACTTATATAAATAGCTAATAAAACCTTATATTAAGTAATAAATTCTTATTATAATACTATAAGGGTATGTTTTGAGTAAAACTCATTTAAGTAACTAATAAAACCTTATATTAACTAATAAATTCTTATTAGAATACTCTAAGAGTATGTTTTGAGTAAAACTCATATAAGTAGCTAATATAACACCATATTAAGTAATAAATTCTTATTACAACACTATAAGGGTATGTTTTGAGTAAAACTCATATAAATAACTAATAAAACCTTATATTAACTAATAAATTCTTATTAAAATACTCTAAGAGTATGTTTTGAGTAAAACTCATATAAGTAGCTAATAAAACCTTATATTAAGTAATAAATTCTTATTATAATCCTATAAGTCTATGTTCTGAGTAAAACTCATATAAGTAACTAATAAAACCTTATATTAACTAATAAATTCTTATTAAAATACTCTAAGAGTATGTTTTGAGTAAAACTCATATAAGTAGCTAATAAAACCTTATATTAAGTAATAAATTCTTATTATAATCCTATAAGTCTATGTTCTGAGTAAAACTCATATAAGTAACTAATAAAACCTTATATTAACTAATAAATTCTTATTAGAATACTCTAAGAGTATGTTTTGGTAAAACTCATATAAGTAGCTAATAAAACCTTATATTAAGTAATAAATTCTTATTAAAACACTATAAGGGTATGTTTTGAGTAAAACTCATATAAGTAATTAATAAAACCTTATATTAACTAATAAACTATTATTAGAATACTCTAAGAGTATGTTTTGAGTAAAACTCATATAAGTAGCTAATAAAACCTTATATTAAGTAATAAATTCTTATTATAATACCATAAGGTATGTTTTGAGTAAAACTCATATAAGTAACTCATAAAACCTTATATTAACTAATAAATTCTTATTAGAATACTCTAAGAGTATCTTTTGAGTAAAACTCATATAAGTAGCTAATAAAACCTTATATTAAGTAATAAATTCTTATTATAATACTATTAGGGTATGTTTTGAGTAAAACTCATATAAATAACTAATAAAACCTTATATTAACTAATAAATTCTTATTAGAATACTCTAAGAGTATGTTTTGAGCAAAACTCATATAAGTAACTAATAAAACCTTATATTAACTAACAAATTCTGATTAGAATACTCTAATAATATGTTTTGAGTAAAACTCATATAACTAGCTAATAAAACATTATATTAAGTAATAAATTCTTATTATAACACTATAAGGGTATGTTTTGAGTAAAACTCATATAAGTAACTAATAAAACCATATATTAACTGATAAATTCTTCTTAGAATACTCTAAGAGTATGTTTTGAGTAAAACTTATATAAATAGCTAATAAAACCTTATATTAAGTAATAAATTCTTATTATAATACTATAAGGGTATGTTTTGAGTAAAACTCATTTAAGTAACTAATAAAACCTTATATTAACTAATAAATTCTTATTAGAATACTCTAAGAGTATGTTTTGAGTAAAACTCATATAAGTAGCTAATATAACACCATATTAAGTAATAAATTCTTATTACAACACTATAAGGGTACGTTTTGAGTAAAACTCATATAAATAACTAATAAAACCTTATATTAACTAATAAATTCTTATTAAAATACTCTAAGAGTATGTTTTGAGTAAAACTCATATAAGTAGCTAATAAAACCTTATATTAAGTAATAAATTCTTGTTATAATCCTATAAGTCTATGTTCTGAGTAAAACTCATATAAGTAACTAATAAAACCTTATATTAACTAATAAATTCTTATTAGAATACTCTAAGAGTATGTTTTGGTAAAACTCATATAAGTAGCTAATAAAACCTTATATTAAGTAATAAATTCTTATTAAAACACTATAAGGGTATGTTTTGAGTAAAACTCATATAAGTAATTAATAAAACCTTATATTAACTAATAAACTATTATTAGAATACTCTAAGAGTATGTTTTGAGTAAAACTCATATAAGTAGCTAATAAAACCTTATATTAAGTAATAAATTCTTATTATAATACCATAAGGTATGTTTTGAGTAAAACTCATATAAGTAACTCATAAAACCTTATATTAACTAATAAATTCTTATTAGAATACTCTAAGAGTATCTTTTGAGTAAAACTCATATAACTAGCTAATAAAACATTATATTAAGTAATAAATTCTTATTATAACACTATAAGGGTATGTTTTGAGTAAAACTCATATAAGTAACTAATAAAACCATATATTAACTGATAAATTCTTCTTAGAATACTCTAAGAGTATGTTTTGAGTAAAACTTATATAAATAGCTAATAAAACCTTATATTAAGTAATAAATTCTTATTATAATACTATAAGGGTATGTTTTGAGTAAAACTCATTTAAGTAACTAATAAAACCTTATATTAACTAATAAATTCTTATTAGAATACTCTAAGAGTATGTTTTGAGTAAAACTCATATAAGTAGCTAATATAACACCATATTAAGTAATAAATTCTTATTACAACACTATAAGGGTATGTTTTGAGTAAAACTCATATAAATAACTAATAAAACCTTATATTAACTAATAAATTCTTATTAAAATACTCTAAGAGTATGTTTTGAGTAAAACTCATATAAGTAGCTAATAAAACCTTATATTAAGTAATAAATTCTTATTATAATCCTATAAGTCTATGTTCTGAGTAAAACTCATATAAGTAACTAATAAAACCTTATATTAACTAATAAATTCTTATTAAAATACTCTAAGAGTATGTTTTGAGTAAAACTCATATAAGTAGCTAATAAAACCTTATATTAAGTAATAAATTCTTATTATAATCCTATAAGTCTATGTTCTGAGTAAAACTCATATAAGTAACTAATAAAACCTTATATTAACTAATAAATTCTTATTAGAATACTCTAAGAGTATGTTTTGGTAAAACTCATATAAGTAGCTAATAAAACCTTATATTAAGTAATAAATTCTTATTAAAACACTATAAGGGTATGTTTTGAGTAAAACTCATATAAGTAATTAATAAAACCTTATATTAACTAATAAACTATTATTAGAATACTCTAAGAGTATGTTTTGAGTAAAACTCATATAAGTAGCTAATAAAACCTTATATTAAGTAATAAATTCTTATTATAATACCATAAGGTATGTTTTGAGTAAAACTCATATAAGTAACTCATAAAACCTTATATTAACTAATAAATTCTTATTAGAATACTCTAAGAGTATCTTTTGAGTAAAACTCATATAAGTAGCTAATAAAACCTTATATTAAGTAATAAATTCTTATTATAATACTATTAGGGTATGTTTTGAGTAAAACTCATATAAATAACTAATAAAACCTTATATTAACTAATAAATTCTTATTAGAATACTCTAAGAGTATGTTTTGAGCAAAACTCATATAAGTAACTAATAAAACCTTATATTAACTAACAAATTCTGATTAGAATACTCTAATAATATGTTTTGAGTAAAACTCATATAACTAGCTAATAAAACATTATATTAAGTAATAAATTCTTATTATAACACTATAAGGGTATGTTTTGAGTAAAACTCATATAAGTAACTAATAAAACCATATATTAACTGATAAATTCTTCTTAGAATACTCTAAGAGTATGTTTTGAGTAAAACTTATATAAATAGCTAATAAAACCTTATATTAAGTAATAAATTCTTATTATAATACTATAAGGGTATGTTTTGAGTAAAACTCATTTAAGTAACTAATAAAACCTTATATTAACTAATAAATTCTTATTAGAATACTCTAAGAGTATGTTTTGAGTAAAACTCATATAAGTAGCTAATATAACACCATATTAAGTAATAAATTCTTATTACAACACTATAAGGGTATGTTTTGAGTAAAACTCATATAAATAACTAATAAAACCTTATATTAACTAATAAATTCTTATTAAAATACTCTAAGAGTATGTTTTGAGTAAAACTCATATAAGTAGCTAATAAAACCTTATATTAAGTAATAAATTCTTATTATAATCCTATAAGTCTATGTTCTGAGTAAAACTCATATAAGTAACTAATAAAACCTTATATTAACTAATAAATTCTTATTAGAATACTCTAAGAGTATGTTTTGGTAAAACTCATATAAGTAGCTAATAAAACCTTATATTAAGTAATAAATTCTTATTAAAACACTATAAGGGTATGTTTTGAGTAAAACTCATATAAGTAATTAATAAAACCTTATATTAACTAATAAACTATTATTAGAATACTCTAAGTGTATGTTTTGAGTAAAACTCATATAAGTAGCTAATAAAACCTTATATTAAGTAATAAATTCTTATTATAATACCATAAGGTATGTTTTGAGTAAAACTCATATAAGTAACTCATAAAACCTTATATTAACTAATAAATTCTTATTAGAATACTCTAAGAGTATCTTTTGAGTAAAACTCATATAAATAGCTAATAAAACCTTATATTAAGTAATAAATTCTTATTATAATACTTTTAGGGTATGTTTTGAGTAAAACTCATATAAATAACTAATAAAACCTTATATTAACTAATAAATTCTTATTAGAATACTCTAAGAGTATGTTTTGAGCAAAACTCATATAAGTAACTAATAAAACCTTATATTAACTAACAAATTCTGATTAGAATACTCTAATAATATGTTTTGAGTAAAACTCATATAACTAGCTAATAAAACCTTATATTAAGTAATAAATTCTTATTATAACACTATAAGGGTATGTTTTGAGTAAAACTCATATAAGTAACTAATAAAACCTTATATTAACTGATAAATTCTTATTATAATACTCTAAGAGAATGTTTTGAGTAAAACTCATATAAGTAGCTAATAAAACCTTATATTAAGTAATAAATTCTTATTATAATCCTATATGTTTATGTTTTCAGTAAAACTCATATAAGTAACTAATAAAACCTTATATTAACTAATAAATTCTTATTAGAATACTCTAAGAGTATGTTTTGGTAAAACTCATATAAGTAGCTAATAAAACCTTATATTAAGTAATAAATTCTTATTAAAACACTATAAGGGTATGTTTTAAATAAAACTCATATAAGTAATTAATAAAACCTTATATTAACTAATAAACTATTATTAGAATACTCTAGGAGTATATTTTGAGTAAAACTCATATAAGTAGCTAATAAAACCTTATATTAAGTAATAAATTCTTATTATAATACCATAAGGTATGTTTTGAGTAAAACTCATATAAGTAACCGGAAAAAGAGTCTTTCAAGCCAAATGGATGTGTTTCCATGCTCTTATTTATTTTACGTGGCTTGCTCGGAACAAGCTTGTATTTAACAATGAACCCTTTGATGTAAATGGATGTGCGAATCTCATTATAGCGAGTTGTCGATCCCGGCTTTCCATCAAGCGTTCTTGTGCTTGATGGTTATCCTGGATCGAAGTAGTACTGAGTTAAGGTAGATTAGGAGGGTAGAAGGGGTTGGTTGGCTTGGAGCAGTGGTATAGTGGCGTTTTTGTGGTTTTTTGGTTCCGTTTGTTAGAGAGGTGGCGGGGTTAGAGGGGACTTTTGGGTATAGTATCACTCCCTTCTTACGTAAGACTCTTCGTTTGGTCTTACATTTTTTGTACATTGGGTGTTTACACCGCAGCTATATATTTTCCAATTCAGAACTCATAAAACCTTATATTAACTAATAAATTCTTATTAGAATACTCTAAGAGTATGTTTTTAGTAAAACTCATATAAGTAGCTAATAAAACCTTATATTAAGTAATAAATTCTTATTATAATACTTTTAGGGTATGTTTTGAGTAAAACTCATATAAATAACTAATAAAACCTTATATTAACTAATAAATTCTTATTAGAATAATCTAAGAGTATGTTTTGAGCAAAACTCATATAAGTAACTAATAAAACCTTATATTAACTAACAAATTCTGATTAGAATACTCTAATAATATGTTTTGAGTAAAACTCATATAACTAGCTAATAAAACATTATATTAAGTAATAAATTCTTATTATAACACTATAAGGGTATGTTTTGAGTAAAACTCATATAAGTAACTAATAAAACCATATATTAACTGATAAATTCTTCTTAGAATACTCTAAGAGTATGTTTTGAGTAAAACTTATATAAATAGCTAATAAAACCTTATATTAAGTAATAAATTCTTATTATAATACTATAAGGGTATGTTTTGAGTAAAACTCATTTAAGTAACTAATAAAACCTTATATTAACTAATAAATTCTTATTAGAATACTCTAAGAGTATGTTTTGAGTAAAACTCATATAAGTAGCTAATATAACACCATATTAAGTAATAAATTCTTATTACAACACTATAAGGGTACGTTTTGAGTAAAACTCATATAAATAACTAATAAAACCTTATATTAACTAATAAATTCTTATTAAAATACTCTAAGAGTATGTTTTGAGTAAAACTCATATAAGTAGCTAATAAAACCTTATATTAAGTAATAAATTCTTGTTATAATCCTATAAGTCTATGTTCTGAGTAAAACTCATATAAGTAACTAATAAAACCTTATATTAACTAATAAATTCTTATTAGAATACTCTAAGAGTATGTTTTGGTAAAACTCATATAAGTAGCTAATAAAACCTTATATTAAGTAATAAATTCTTATTAAAACACTATAAGGGTATGTTTTGAGTAAAACTCATATAAGTAATTAATAAAACCTTATATTAACTAATAAACTATTATTAGAATACTCTAAGAGTATGTTTTGAGTAAAACTCATATAAGTAGCTAATAAAACCTTATATTAAGTAATAAATTCTTATTATAATACCATAAGGTATGTTTTGAGTAAAACTCATATAAGTAACTCATAAAACCTTATATTAACTAATAAATTCTTATTAGAATACTCTAAGAGTATCTTTTGAGTAAAACTCATATAACTAGCTAATAAAACATTATATTAAGTAATAAATTCTTATTATAACACTATAAGGGTATGTTTTGAGTAAAACTCATATAAGTAACTAATAAAACCATATATTAACTGATAAATTCTTCTTAGAATACTCTAAGAGTATGTTTTGAGTAAAACTTATATAAATAGCTAATAAAACCTTATATTAAGTAATAAATTCTTATTATAATACTATAAGGGTATGTTTTGAGTAAAACTCATTTAAGTAACTAATAAAACCTTATATTAACTAATAAATTCTTATTAGAATACTCTAAGAGTATGTTTTGAGTAAAACTCATATAAGTAGCTAATATAACACCATATTAAGTAATAAATTCTTATTACAACACTATAAGGGTATGTTTTGAGTAAAACTCATATAAATAACTAATAAAACCTTATATTAACTAATAAATTCTTATTAAAATACTCTAAGAGTATGTTTTGAGTAAAACTCATATAAGTAGCTAATAAAACCTTATATTAAGTAATAAATTCTTATTATAATCCTATAAGTCTATGTTCTGAGTAAAACTCATATAAGTAACTAATAAAACCTTATATTAACTAATAAATTCTTATTAAAATACTCTAAGAGTATGTTTTGAGTAAAACTCATATAAGTAGCTAATAAAACCTTATATTAAGTAATAAATTCTTATTATAATCCTATAAGTCTATGTTCTGAGTAAAACTCATATAAGTAACTAATAAAACCTTATATTAACTAATAAATTCTTATTAGAATACTCTAAGAGTATGTTTTGGTAAAACTCATATAAGTAGCTAATAAAACCTTATATTAAGTAATAAATTCTTATTAAAACACTATAAGGGTATGTTTTGAGTAAAACTCATATAAGTAATTAATAAAACCTTATATTAACTAATAAACTATTATTAGAATACTCTAAGAGTATGTTTTGAGTAAAACTCATATAAGTAGCTAATAAAACCTTATATTAAGTAATAAATTCTTATTATAATACCATAAGGTATGTTTTGAGTAAAACTCATATAAGTAACTCATAAAACCTTATATTAACTAATAAATTCTTATTAGAATACTCTAAGAGTATCTTTTGAGTAAAACTCATATAAGTAGCTAATAAAACCTTATATTAAGTAATAAATTCTTATTATAATACTATTAGGGTATGTTTTGAGTAAAACTCATATAAATAACTAATAAAACCTTATATTAACTAATAAATTCTTATTAGAATACTCTAAGAGTATGTTTTGAGCAAAACTCATATAAGTAACTAATAAAACCTTATATTAACTAACAAATTCTGATTAGAATACTCTAATAATATGTTTTGAGTAAAACTCATATAACTAGCTAATAAAACATTATATTAAGTAATAAATTCTTATTATAACACTATAAGGGTATGTTTTGAGTAAAACTCATATAAGTAACTAATAAAACCATATATTAACTGATAAATTCTTCTTAGAATACTCTAAGAGTATGTTTTGAGTAAAACTTATATAAATAGCTAATAAAACCTTATATTAAGTAATAAATTCTTATTATAATACTATAAGGGTATGTTTTGAGTAAAACTCATTTAAGTAACTAATAAAACCTTATATTAACTAATAAATTCTTATTAGAATACTCTAAGAGTATGTTTTGAGTAAAACTCATATAAGTAGCTAATATAACACCATATTAAGTAATAAATTCTTATTACAACACTATAAGGGTATGTTTTGAGTAAAACTCATATAAATAACTAATAAAACCTTATATTAACTAATAAATTCTTATTAAAATACTCTAAGAGTATGTTTTGAGTAAAACTCATATAAGTAGCTAATAAAACCTTATATTAAGTAATAAATTCTTATTATAATCCTATAAGTCTATGTTCTGAGTAAAACTCATATAAGTAACTAATAAAACCTTATATTAACTAATAAATTCTTATTAGAATACTCTAAGAGTATGTTTTGGTAAAACTCATATAAGTAGCTAATAAAACCTTATATTAAGTAATAAATTCTTATTAAAACACTATAAGGGTATGTTTTGAGTAAAACTCATATAAGTAATTAATAAAACCTTATATTAACTAATAAACTATTATTAGAATACTCTAAGTGTATGTTTTGAGTAAAACTCATATAAGTAGCTAATAAAACCTTATATTAAGTAATAAATTCTTATTATAATACCATAAGGTATGTTTTGAGTAAAACTCATATAAGTAACTCATAAAACCTTATATTAACTAATAAATTCTTATTAGAATACTCTAAGAGTATCTTTTGAGTAAAACTCATATAAGTAGCTAATAAAACCTTATATTAAGTAATAAATTCTTATTATAATACTTTTAGGGTATGTTTTGAGTAAAACTCATATAAATAACTAATAAAACCTTATATTAACTAATAAATTCTTATTAGAATACTCTAAGAGTATGTTTTGAGCAAAACTCATATAAGTAACTAATAAAACCTTATATTAACTAACAAATTCTGATTAGAATACTCTAATAATATGTTTTGAGTAAAACTCATATAACTAGCTAATAAAACCTTATATTAAGTAATAAATTCTTATTATAACACTATAAGGGTATGTTTTGAGTAAAACTCATATAAGTAACTAATAAAACCTTATATTAACTGATAAATTCTTATTATAATACTCTAAGAGAATGTTTTGAGTAAAACTCATATAAGTAGCTAATAAAACCTTATATTAAGTAATAAATTCTTATTATAATCCTATATGTTTATGTTTTCAGTAAAACTCATATAAGTAACTAATAAAACCTTATATTAACTAATAAATT